>CM022949.1:4406039-5146659 GCA_012931725.1 Litsea cubeba | reverse complement strand
AAGAATTAATTACAACTTCAATGAAAAAAAAATCTCCTAAAACTAAATTCCTAAATTTAAAAAGATCAAGTTGCTGCAAAATAGAAAACACATTAGAACATCCAATTAGAAAATACTAGCAAAATCCCGTGGATAACCACGAAACCACCAAATGCACAGACTGATATTAATTATTTTTAATAAATTTATTAATTAGTAAACTTGTGAGTCCTTTTTTTTTGTTGCTAATTTGATCTTTATGTTTTTTTTTCCAAATGTTTTATTCTTTAGGTGAGGCATGAATTGATTAAGAAAGATCAAATGATCATAGACCTAACAAATTGACCTAATATATTTAAGTGGGACCAAGATGAATGGGGTCCATCATCTCTATTCTAACCGTTCATAAAATCATATGATGCGGGCTGAGACCCATTAATTGATTGATAAAGATCAAATGATCAAATGATCATAGACCTCTCAAATTGACCAAACCTAACCTATTTAAGTGGGACCCCCAAGATGAATGGGTCCACCATCTATATTCTAACCATCCATAAAACCATAGTATGCGGGATGGGACCCATGAATTGATTAAGAAAGATCAAATGATCAAATGATCGTAGACCTAACAAATTGACCATATATTTTTAAGTGGGACCCAGATGAATGAGGTCCACCATCTTTATTCTAATCGTCCATAGAATCAAATGAAGCGGGCCGGGACCCATTAATTGATTGATAAAGATCAAATGATCAAATGATCATAGACCTCTCAAATTGACCAAACCTAGCCTATTTAAGTGGGACCCCCAAGATGAATGGGGTCCGCCATCTATATTCTAACCGTCCATAAAAACATATGATGCGGGCTGGGACCCATGAATTGCTTGATAAAGATCAAATGATCATAAACCTCACAAATTGACCAAACCTAACCTATTTAAGTGGAACCCCCCAGATGAATGGAGTCCACCATCTTTATTCTAACTGTCCATAAAACCATAATATGCGGGATGGGACCCATGAATTGATTAAGAAAGATCAAATGATCTTAGACCTAACAAATTGGCCATATATTTTTAAGTGGGACCCAGATGAATGGGATCCACCATCTTTATTCTAACCGTCCATAAAATCAAATGGTGCGGGCCGGGACCCATGAATTTATTGATAAAGATCAAATGATCATAGACCTCTCAAATTGACCAAACCTGACCTATTTAAGTGGGACCCCCAGATGAATGGGTCCACCATCTATATTCTAACCGTCCATAAAATCATATTATGCAGGATGGGACCCATGAATTGATTTAAAAAGATCAAATGATCAAATGATCGTAGACCTAACAAATTGACCAAATATTTTTAAGTGGGACCCAGATGAATGGGGTCCGCCAACTTTATTCTAACCGTCCATAAAATCAAATGATGCGGGCCGGGACCCATGAATTGATTGATAAAGATCAAATGATCATAGACCTCTCAAATTGACCAAACCTAACCTATTTAAGTGGGAACCCCAAGATGAATGGGGTCCACCATCTATATTCTAACTGTCCATGAAATAATTTGATGCAGGCTGGGACCCATGAATTGCTTGATAAAGATCAAAGGATTAAATGATCATAGACATCACAAATTGGCCCAACATAACCTATTTAAGTGGGACCCGTAAGATGAATGGGGTCCACCATCTTTATTATAACCGTCCATAAAACCATATTATGCGGGATATGACCCATGAATTTATTTAAAAAGATCAAAGGATCAAATAATCGTAGACCTAACAAATTGATCAAATATGTTTAAGTGAGACCCAGATAAATGGGGTCCACCATCTCTATTCTAACCGTCCATAAAATGATATGATGTGGGCCGGGACCCATGAGTTGATTGAAAAAGATCAAATGATCATAGACCTCATAAATTGACCAAATCTAATTTATTTAAGTGGGACCTCAAAGATGAATGGAGTCCACCATCTATATTCTAACCATTCATGAAACCATATGATGCGGGCTAGGACCCATGAATTGCTTGATAAAGGTCAAATGATCAAATGATCATAGACCTCACAAATTGACCAAACCTAACATATTTAAGTGGAACCCCCCAAATGAATGGGGTCCACCATCTCTATTTTAATCGTCCATAAAATCATATTATGTGGGATGGGACCCATGAATCGATTAAGAAAGATCAAAGGATCAAATGATCATAGACCTAACAAATTGACCAAATATTTTTAAGTGGGACCCAGATGAATGGGGTCCACCATCTTTATTCTAACCGTCCATAAAATCAAATGATGCGGGCCGGGACCCACGAATTGATTGATAAAGATCAAATGATCATAGACCTCTCAAATTGACCAAACCTAACCTATTTAAGTGGGACCCCCAAGATGAATGGGGTCCACCATCTATATTCTAACCATCCATGAAATAATATGATGCGGGATGGACCCATGAATTGCTTGATAAAGATCAAATGATCAAATAATCATAGACCTCACAAATTAACCAAACATAACCTATTTAAGTGGAACCCCCCAGATGAATGGGGCCCACCATCTCTATTCTAACCGTCCAAAAACGCATATTATGCGGGATGGGACCCATGAATTGATTTTCAAAAAATCAAAGGATCAAATGATCGTAGACCTGAAAAATTGACCAAATATTTTTAAGTGGGACCCAGATGAATAGGGTCCACCATCTTTATTCTAACCGTCCATAAAATCAAATGATGCGGGCCGGGACCCATGAATTGATTGATAAAATAATTTTAATCAAATCACGAGGGTGTGACAGAAATGTCTTGCTAGATGTGTAGATAATATCCGAATGGATAAAAAACAGAGATCTCTCCTGAATCACAATGGATCCATGTAGGTTTGCACCCATTATGACCAATTGAGCCCACAATCGACCACTCTATTTGTTTCTTTTTTTTAAGCCATTAAAATTTGTGGGTTCCTGTTGAATTGGTTAGGATGATCAGTGGGTCCCAACTTTGACAGTGATGTAGGCCCCAAGTGGGCCCCACAAAGAGCACATATTTTTTCTATGGAATTAAGGATTATATTTCAATCCTTTACAATTTGGGATTTTCCTCTTCCCCATTTTGTGTGGTTGTCTTGGAAGTGAAATTTTAGATGGAGAATGAGAGATTTTAGGGATTACATTAGCATGGAGAAGGAAAGATTTTAGGGAGGGAGAGATGGAGAAATTTTAGATGGAGAATGAGAGATTAGCAGAATACCATTTTAGGCTGGCTGCTGCCACGTGTCCATCTCCAAGACATGCCAAATGTCCTCCTCCAGGAAGTATATACATCCCTTTAGTAATATAGATTCTTAAAATATCACGTACCAAAATTAAAACTAAAAAAAAAAACGAAACTGGAAAATAAAACAAGTTATGAGAAAAAAATCAATAAAAAAAAATGTATCAAATCAAATCAATCTAAATTGGAAACAAATCATTCATCTAAAATCAAACTCCCTAAGATTAGAAACCTACACTAGATTAGAAACCAATTAACTTTCCTAAGCTAAACACAAGATTAAGATAAGAATCTAAAGCTAAACACAAGATTAAGATAAGAATCTAAATGATGTAAAGTGCAAAAAAAAAAAAAAATGCAGAAAATAAAGATGGTTGTGCATAAATCAAAGGTGGTAATAAAATAAAAAGGTGGTGAGTTGCTCTTTAAAATCTCTCAATCTTAGGCCTAAAAAAATTAGAAGTGCAAACCTAGGGTCCCATTCTTTAACTTGGGTTGTCAATCCAGGTTGAGAATGATAAATCCTCACTTTTTTGATAAACAAATTTTAAACTTGGATTCTTAAATTTTTCTTGGCCAACCAACCCTCGTCAACTTCACATTGTATATATTACCTCCAAAAATACCATGTATCTGTAGAAAACAAGGTATATTGTGAGGATGCTAAGGTGAGTTGTTAGTAATTATTCCAAGCCAATTAAAATATTTAACCAAAAGTAAGAACTAACCCTATTGCATGGAACACAAATCTAATATTAAGAGATACACAAATCAAGAACACAATTTAAAAGAAACAACTTTTTTTACTAGCATGAAAATTCTTTACAAGGAATATAAAATTAAAAAAAAAAGATTACATACTAGGATGTTGAGAGTCCCTCTTTCTAGTTGAAACCACAAGGTTGGTGGTATGGCCTTTGAAAAGAACCCCCTCGGTGAATTAAGATGGAAGGGCAAAGAAAGGGAGAGATGGTATGCAATTCTCTAGAGTGAGAGGTGAGCAATTCTCAAGCATACCTTGGGTCTCTTCTAGAATTTGGGTTCCCTTTGTTTCTTCTTTTGGTTCCTCTTTTCTTGCTTGAAATCTTCATTCTTTGGAAACAAATCTTCTTTCTTGGCAACCAAATTTGTAAGAAATTAGTAGCTTGTCAATAAAAAAAACTTATCTTGCCAATGACACTTTCTAACTTTGGAATCCAAGCAAATCAATCGTTGATTGAGGGGCACACATTGGTTTTGAAAAATCCAAATCTAAAAAATCAGATTTATTTCCTTCACTTGGAACAATTGTGGGTCCCACGAGGAGCATGTGAATATTAAAATCCAATGCATGGACGTGTGGGTATTCTTGTGCATTTTTCCATACTTAAGCCATCAAATCTATAATTCAAATCTTTTCTCGCAAATTTGGAGTCTTGATGTGGGCCCACATGAGGTGGGTACAACTTGAATGGCTTGGACGTCCATGTGAAAGTTTTGAGAAAAATCCTCATTTGCTTCACTTTCTTCTTTTGATTTCTTTGCTAAGAAGGGTCATTGCATTCTTTCTTTCTTTGTTTCTCTTGCTCCACAATTATCTTGATCTTCCTTTCTTTCTTACTTTTGAATTTTAAATCTTTGAAAAAAAATATCTTCAACAATTTGAAAGAAATTCTGAAATCTTTTTAGCCATGAATGGACCCCACCTTGGCTGCCCTTGATTAAAGTAGGAATGGTTTTAATTAGGCTAGTTTTAGATTTCATTTAAAGCAGGTACAAATTGGAAAACCTTATCTCATTAGCTCCCTGTGGATCGACCTGGTCTCACCAGATTATTACTACAATCGCACCCTACACTTGGGTCCGATCACTAGCGTGGCCCACCTGATTAATAGAACACCTTAGATAAATTTCATAAAGACTCACCCAACCTGTAAAGAGTTTCTTCCACTTCTTGCACACGTACCGAGGAGAAGAAGAAACAACACATCCACCACGTGCTTCTCTTTCGCTGGAAAGAAAGAAAAAGAATGGAAAGTGAGCGCACGAAACCCGATGCGAATGAGAAGACAAGACAAGTGCTTCTGGAAAGAAAGAACACGTGAGTCTCCTTGCTTGGGTTTATTGACTTAGGATGCACGAATCCCGAGGCAACACAATTGCAACTTCATCTTCTTCTTCCCACTTGTTGCAGAAAACAAACGAAGGAGCCCTCTGATGAAAGCCTTAGATCTATTCCGATCTAAAACCTAGGCTCGTTGTAGAAGAAAATGGATAATATAAAATTTGAAATTTAAAATTTAAAAATTTTATGCCTAAAATGGTTGGAAGGGCAATTTTGTATTGAAAAATGAAAACGTGTGGGCTTAGGTTTCTATGGCTGCAAACAGTCTAGCTGAGTGGACTATAGGCCTTAAAGAGTTTTTCCTTGCACTGGAGGCTGGACACATTCACTTATAGGGACATTTCGCTAATTTTGCCACTTTTATAAGAGGACTGCCGTCAGTATGATAAAACGTTGAGGACCGTTTGCAATAAAAATCACAGTTGAGGGACCTCCGCCTAAATGCCCCAACTTTTTTTCATTACACCATTATGGGGCCCACCCCCAAATATTATAATGTAAACTTTTCACTACATCTTTGTGGGGCCCACTCCCAAATATTATCATATAATATATTAAGAGAAATTGCGAACTTTTTCATTACACCTTTGTGGGGCCCACCCCCAAATATTATAATTCAAACTTTTTCACTACACCATTGTGGGGCCCACCCCAAAATATTATAATATAATAATATATTATGATGAGAAATTATAAATTTTTTCATTACACCTTTGTGTGACCCACCACCAAATATTATAATGTAAACTTTTTCACTACACCATTGTGGGGCCCACATCCAAATATTATAATATAATATAATATAATAATATATTATTATGAGAAATTGCAAACTTTTTCATTACACTTTTGTGGGACCTACCCCCAAATATTATAATGTAAACTTTTTCACTGCACCATTGTGGGGCCCACATCCAAATATTATAATATAATATAATAATATATTATTATGAGAAATTGCAAGCTTTTTCATTACACCTTTGTGGGACCCGCCCCCAAATATTATAATGCAAACTTTCTCACTACACCATTGTGGGGCCCACCCCCAAATATTATAATATAATATAATATAATAATATATTATTATGAGAAATTGCAAACTTTTTCATTACACTTTTGTGGGACCTACCCCCTAATATTATAATGTAAACTTTTTCACTACACCATTGTGGGGCCCACATCCAAATATTATAATATAATATAATAATATATTATTATGAGAAATTGCAAGCTTTTTCATTACACCTTTGTGGGACCCGCCCCCAAATATTATAATGCAAACTTTCTCACTACACCATTATGGGGCCCACCCCCCAAATATTATAATATAATATAATAATATATTATTATGAGAAATTGCAAGATTTTTCATTATACCTTTGTGGGGCCCACCCCAAATATTATAACGCAAACTCTTTCACTACGCCATTGTGGGGCCTACCCCCAAATATTATAATATAATATAATATTATTATGAGAAATTGTAAACTTTTTCATTACACCTTTGTGGTCCCACCCCCAAATATTAAGATGTGGGCCCCACTTAGTAATATATATTGGTGGTTCATAATGAATTTGGTTCATACTGAATTGAATTATGGTTTGGGGACCACAGTTAAGAGTCTTGGGTGTAGTATTGCATCTTTGACTGACCCAAAGATACAAACCTATCTGCCCCTTTTTTTCTCATGTCTTCTGTCGATCCGCCCGACCCTCTCGAGCACCCAGCAACCCTAATCCCCTGCCCCCCCCCCCCCCATTTCTCTCCCTGTAATCCAAGCTAATCCCCGATCCGATGTCGCCCAACCCTCTTCCAGCTCCAATCCCCATGATTATCCGGCCGGCATCCCAGTCCCCACCCCAGCTGCTCTCTCCCCCGAAGGCTGTGCAATCTCGTCTAGCTGCCTTCCCCTCGATGGCAGAGGGATCCTTCCATCCCCGTCTCCTGATTCCAGAGCTCTCCCTCCTCCGGTCTGGGATCCAGCTCAGCTTCAATTACTGTACAAGCATCTGGAAAACATTCTTACCCACCACCCTAATCTGCTGGCCCTAGTTCCCTGTCTCCCCTCAACCTCTTCCCTGCCTTCCCCTATCCCCCTCCCCCCTCTCAAACCTTTCCTCTGAAATCCTATGCCAGTCTTCTCGCCCCATCCCCCATCCCCCCTCCTCAATCCATCCCACCGCCCGCCTGGATCGAAAGGAAGCTGACGATGAAGATTCCGCTCCACATGGTCAAGCTCAGTAAAGATTCCTTCTCCTTCTCTGCAATAGGCAAATTTGTAGGGAGAAGGCCTTCTTTGGAAGCTCTGGAACTTTGGGTCCAAAAATCCTGGAGGCTGTCCAGACCTTGTTTGATTTCCTTAACAGAGAAAGGTGATTTTCTTTTTCGTTTCAACTCCTCTGAAGATAGAGACAGTCTGGTTCTACGGAGTCCCATCTCCATGGATAGGAAAAAACTTCTCCTGCTCCCTTGGACCCCAGGTCAGGTTGAGGGCGCTTGGCCTTGTGTCACTCCAGTCTGGATTCGTCTGAAGGGCATCCCCTATCACTGCTGGAGTAGTGATATTCTTCTCTCAATTGCTAGCTACATAGGCAAACCTATTCGTTTGGATGAAACAACAGCCTCTCAGAGAATGCTATCCTTTGTTAGAATTCTAGTCAACCTGAAATTGGCCAAGCCTTACCCAAAATCTCTGACGGTTGACCTGGAAGGTGATAGAGTGGTGGAAGTGGAGGTGCTGTATGAGAACATCCCCTGTTCCAATTGCTTGTCAGCCGGGCACCTTACTACTATTTGTCCCTTCTCCTCTAAGCCTGGTCTGCTGAAATCTCCATCTGACTCTGCTCCGGGCAACCCTGCTGCCAGCCAAATTGCTCCAGCGACCATAGTCTCACCTACCTCTGCTGACCCTAAGGATTCCTCAAAGGATCCCCCAGACCTCGTTTCTGTTGGATTACCAGTCCCAACCTCTCAACCTCCCATTTTCGTCCTGCCATTTCCTTCCAACAATGATCCTCTCAGAGTAGCCTCAGACCTTCACCAAGCCCCTCTCGGAGAAAATCCTGTGATGTCCCTGCCCTCAGACTTAATATATGGGATTCTGGAAACAATCCCAACACCTTCTCTGGACTACTCCAATGCCTTCTCTATTCTAGAAAACTGCTCCTTGGTTGATCCCCCATTCTCATACACCCATTCTAAAAACCTTGTAGCTGCTCAATCCAGTTCCACATAGATAATCTATGAGTTGTATACTTCTGGATCCGCCAATGAGGACTCTCTTTTAATAGATCGCCAAATTCCCAACAATCCGGACCCTATTCTAGTTCCTCCCCTCTCCTCCCCTATAGAACCTATCATTGCTGAACAAGCCTCTATTGTGGTCGATCTCTCTTCCTTTAAACCTAAAGGCAAAAGGAAATCTAAGCCTAAAGGCAACTCCTCTCTGGGTCCCAAAACTAGAAGCTCTTCTGGCCCTCCTTTCCCTACCTCTCCAAATGTTTAAAATCCTCTATTGGGATTGCAGAGGTATTGCTAATACCCCTACAAAATCTAATCTTCGTCACCTTTTAGCCTCTCACTCTCCGGACATCCTTTTTCCTTCAGAACCCAAAATCCCTCTGGACTCCTTCCATTCTTTTGGAGTACATTCCTTAGATTTCAATTCTTTAATCTCTAACTCTAATAGTTCCCTCTGGTGTTTCCACAAACCCAATTCTAAGTTCTCCTTTTCCCTTATCGACCACTCTCCCCAGCATATCACAGTCAAAATTATTAACCCTGTCACTTCTACCCACTACCTCATTACTGGAGTCTATGGTTCAACAGATTATAGAGTTAGAAGGATCCTATGGGACTACCTGGTTACTACTTCCTCCACCGCCTCCCCTTGGTGTGCGATTGGCGATTTCAACTCCACTCTCCTAGCTTCTGAGAAATTTAGCATCCGCCCGTCCCCTAACTCCTCTCTTAAGGATTTTGGTGATATGGTGCAGTCTTCAGGTCTCAAGGACCTCAGGTTCAGAGGCAACTGTTACACTTGGGCTAATAATAGACAAGGTCTTGCCTATGTGGCTGCTAGGCTCGACTGTGCTCTTGCCAATGGTTAATGGTTGGATAGTTTTGACGATCCCACTCTTTTGCATCTCCCAAGGATATCTTCGGATCACAGTCCCATCTTGCCGACTCATACGACTCGCTGCTCGCCCAGGAACACTCCCTTCAAGTTTGAAGAAATGTGGCTCTCCCATGAGTCCTTTTCTGCTGTTATGGAGGAAAGCTGGGCTACCCCCTGTAATGGCTCTCCCTAATACATTCTCGTTACTAAGCTGAAGACTCTTAAAGGTAAGCTCAAGGTTTGGAACAGAGATGTTTTTGGTAAGCTCAAGAAGAACATTTATACAGCTGAACAGGCTGTTCTGTCAGCTCAATAAGCCTTCGACACGTACCCTAGTGATCCTCTGCAAAAGGAGCTCAATGAAGCTAAATCAGTTCTCCAGAATTGGCTTATTAATGCTGTAGATACTCATTGGAAGCAGAAGTCCAAAGTTCTTTGGCTTCAGGATGGGGATAGGAACACCAAGTTCTTTCATCTCTCCGCTAAATCCAGAAGTCATCTAAACCATATAGACTGCATTTCGGTTGGAGGCAATTTAATTGAGGAAGAAGGTCTTATTCGTGAGGAAGCAGTCTCCCATTTCTTTCAGTTATTCCATTATGCTCCTTCCACCCCCAATGAAGACCTTTTCAATGTTGCTGGGCCCTCAGTCTCCATCGATCAGAATCAGCTGCTAATAGCCATCCCCTCTGCTGACGAAATTAAGACAGTGGTGTTCAGCCTTAAGAAGTGCAGTTCACCTGGTCCGGACGGCTTCTCTGGTGTTTTTTTCACTAGCTTTTGGCAGCTTGTTAGCTCCAATGTCATTAATGCAGTTTCCCATTTCTTCTCTGCTGGAAGGCTGTTGAGGGCTAACAACGCTTTCTTTCTCACCTTGATTCCTAAAATGCAAGGTCCTAAGTCTTTTTCAGATTTCCGCCCTATAAGTCCCCTAAATTTCTCTTACAAGGTGATCTCTAAAATTCTTGCTAGCAGGCTAGCAGGCATTCTTCCCCTCCTCATATCCAAGCACCAATCTGCTTTTGTCAAAGGCAGATCAATTCACCACCATGTTGCCCTTGCTCATGAGCTCTTTCAAAAGATTAAGTCTAAGTCTAAAGGAGGCTCAGTTGGTTTAAAACTAGACATCTCGAAGGCTTTTGATAAGCTCCAGTGGAACTTCCTCTTCAGGGCTTTGGAATTCTTTCAATTCTCCCCAAAATGGATTGGTCTCATGCAAGAATTGGTATGCACCAGCAAAGGATCAATGTTGATAAATAAAAGCCCTTGTGGTTTTTTTAACTTGAACTGCGGGCTCCGTCAGGGTGATCCCCTTTCTCCCTATCTATTCATCCTAGCGGAGGAGATTCTTAGTCTAAATTTGGAAAAGCTAAGACTAGAAGGTGCTATCTTACCAATCTCTGCTTCTAGCTCCACGCCTTGCCATCTCTTGTACGCAGATGACATTTTGATTTTCATAAAAGCTCACAAAGCGAACCTGCAAAAATTCCAATGTTTTCTTAGACTGTATCAGGACTACTCAGGCAGATCGTCAACCTGCAGAAGAGCCAGCTGTTCCTGGGGAATTGTAATGCTAGAAGATCCTCTATGGTTTCCAGTCTACTAGGTATCAACAGAGCTTCTCTTCCCTCTGTCTATCTTGGGATTCCCCTGTTCTTTGGGTGTGCTCGTCACCACTATTTTAATAAGATCCTAGACTCCATTAGTCAGAGGCTAGCAGGTTGGAAAACTAAGCTCCTTTCATTTGCTGGCAGGCTTACTCTAGTTAGGCATGTTCTTTCCTCGATCCCCCTACACATTTCCCTTGTTCTTCCTCTTCCATCGAAGACTTGTCTTCTCATAGAGAGGTTAATGAGGAATTTTCTGTGGTCTGCGGATCCGGAGAGACTGAGATCCAATCTAGTCAAATGGGAGGTTGTTTGTTTACCTAAATCAGAGGGTGGTCTGGGGCTGCGCAGAGTTAAGGAGTTCAATCAAGCTTGCCTTTTAAAGCTGGCCTGGTCTGTCTCTTCTTCTAATTCTCTTTGGGCAATCTGGTTCAGAAAAAGGTACCTCAGAGGTAGAGCAATTTGGCATCAGAAACTCAATAAGGGAGGCTCCTGCATATGTAAGACTCTTAGATCCTTCTCGCTCATTATTCAAAGGAATTCCAAATGGGTGATTGGCAATGGGCAGTCTATCTCTCTGTGGTTTGATGGCTGGATTGATCACATTCCCATTGCTACCAGGTTTCCAGGATTTCGGTTCTCTAAGCTAGACCTGGTGGCTGATATTTTGGGGGAGAATTCCTGGCTTATCCCTGATCTCCTTCCTTCTCAGCTGAAGGATTTCCTGGAGATCTCTACCCTCCCAATCTCCAGCAGTAATAGAATGGAGGAGGACCTTTTGCAATGGATAGACTGTCCTTCTGGGAATCTGTCCATCAAAGCGGCATGGAACCTTCTGCGGACTAGGGCCAATGTTACTACCTGGTCTGATCTGATATGGAACAATTTTGTCAACCCAAGACTGGCTTGCTTCAGTTGGAGGCTTCTTCTTAGGAAAACTCCTACTGATCTTTGTGCTAAGCAGAAGGGATGGTCTTTGGCATCCAGATGCCCAATCTGCCACGAGGAAGAGGAGTCAGATGTGCACCTCTTTTTTTCTTGTGATCTAGCTTCCCATCTCTGGATATGGCTTCTTCTCATGTCAGGTTCCCCGCCCTCCATCTTGTCCTCCCTGCATCTCACAGCTGCAGTAATCTGGGACATTCTGTCCAGAGGTAAAGATGCCAAAGGCAGGAAGAGTGCAGCTGCCATTCTCTTACAAGTTATTTTTGTTATTTGGTCCATCAGAAATGCAGCCAAGTTTAACTCCAAGAAGCCTTCTCTGGAGAGTGCTAAATCCATCATCAAGGAGCGTCTGAGATGCATGGCAGTCACCTAGCTTCTTTGTTTCCTGTGCAGGAGGTGGTGTCTTTGGTTAGGTTCGGTTTTTTTATGTGTAAATTTTAGTTTTTAGTACAGGTTTCTGTTCTTTCCTCTCTGTGCAGAGTTTTTTGTTTGGGCCCTATTCTTTTGTGTATTGGTTGCTTGGAGGCTTTCCCATTGAAGGTTTTCTCCAGCAGCCTTTTTTTGGGTCTCTTTTGGTAGCTTTCTCTCTTGTAGCTCTTCGTCTTGCTTAATTCCAATTTTACCTTTAAGCAAAAAAAAAAAAAAAAAACTGACCCAAAGATAAAAATCTAACAAGGGTATTTTGGTCAGTACTATGTAGATTTTATTCCATTCTGGGCATCATTCTGGCGTACCAAATGCATGAACAGGAATCAGAATTATGTTACTGGATTGATTCTTCAGTGGAACCAAATGTTGGAATGGGAATGACCATTCCTACTTCATTCCATTCCAGACTCATTCCGGCCTCCATTCCATTCCCGCCTACAACCATTCCAATGAACCAAACGCTACCTTAATGTCTTTGGTATGGAGAGCATTTGCTGATTTGAGATGGGGGTTTGAATGAAATCGAAAGTGGTTCTCAACATTAAGCTGGGGTGACACAAGTCATGGCGTGGTGCGGACTTGGGTTTCAACAGATTTGCATGTCCCATATGGCGATGGCCCTTTAGAAGTTTAAGAAGTTACGTGGGGCAGCCGCACCCACTCAGTAAAACATGGGTCCGCTAATAGGAACCAAAAGAGAAAAGAGAGATAGATGGTCCAATTCGAGGTTGGACAGCCTCCTTATGCAAGCACAGATTTTAGGGATAAATTCTGATACCTTTCTCATTAATTCTTCTCTACTAAATAAAGAGTGTTGATTACATAGATAGAAATAAATATAAGCTGGCTACTATAATCAAGGATAAATTATCACTAAATAAAAAAGAAGATTATGCTAACTAAGTGATATGCAATCTTGTCACCTAATGGATAAGATTAGGCTAATCACTCTGTCTTATCTTGTACCTTATTCAAGCAAATTCAAATTGAACTATTTTGAATTTGGCCCATCATATTAGCGGGCTCGTTAGCTGGTCCAATGACTTAGCCCTTATCAAACAGTTGGGCTTGGCTCTTATCATCCACCCCTAGAAGTATGGATGTAAATGGGTCGGTTCCGGTCCGTGTCCATGGTGGACCCGAAACCAGAACCATTAATGATAGGGTGGAATCAAAACCGGATTCAAAACCATTTCGAAACTAGTTTCTTGGTTCTGGAATCGTTAATGAGAAGATAGAACCAGAGTTGGAACCGGATAGGTCCGGGTCCTGGTCTAGGTAGAGAATGCTATGAAAAAAACCTAATTTTTAGAACAGATTCTCGAGAATTGAGGTAATATGTCAGGTCTCAGGTCCAAGGGTCGTGACCTAGGCAGAACTAGATCCGGAACCGTGTAGGTCACCGGTCCAAAAGAGGGACCTGGACCCGTTTACTTATTAGGGCCTAAATAAGGATCCGAACCCGACTTTTAACGAGTCAGAACCTCCTGGTAATCGGAGAATCAGGGACCATTTACATCCCTAGAAAAAAGAAAGAATGAGAGAGAGAGAGAGAGAGAGAGAGAGAGAGAGAGAGAGAGAGAGAGAGAGAGAGAGAGAGAGATGGCCCTCCTTATCCTCATCTACCTTCCTTCTCACCTTGAAGTCGAAAGTAAGGGCCCGTTCTTTAACTATAATTCCATATAGGAATTTGGGATGTTGGAGTACTTTGGACATGATGTGACATTTTGTCCCTTGGTATTTATAAATGCCTTGTTTCTTCCTAAGTATTTCAAAATTCTAGTCATGTGAAAGATCTCAAATGACGTTTCAGAATTTAGATATTTCAGTCCCTTTGTATTGTGATAGAATTTCTGGATGCTCAAGTACAAGAGAGCATCCAGGAATTCCACTATGTACGGGAATTTAGAAATTCCCCATACAGGAGTTTCTTGAATTCCACTAAAGTAAAAGGCCCTGACAAGTTGTGTAATATGCAATTTTTTCTTTTATTATCCTTATTGTAGAACTTTTCTTGCATTTACAACTTCATTAATTTGAATTGATTATTATGAATATAGGTAAATAAATACATTTTTTATATTTTATAAGTAATAGATCCATTTTTTAAATATTTTTAAAAAACACGACTCTTCCAAGTCTCCACGTTCACTCTATCCAAGTCAATTTCTTTGTATTGGACGAATTGAATTCGAGTCACGAGTTTACCAACCTTGGCCTATCCAAGACTTTTTACCAAAGTCAGATCCCTCTCGGTCTCAAATTAAAACTTAATCAAGAGATTTACTTTGATCTTAGACAATTTTTTAATTTAACACGTGTGTCCCATGACAAGAGGGCCACACAATTTCTTACAAATATAGGATTTGGTTTATTTATTCTGAGTTGCTTGAATTTTGTATGTGCAGGCCCACTCTATAGCCTCCAATTTCTCACTGAGTTCAGGCCTTTTAAATCTTTATAAACCATTACGTAGGGCCCGTTTGGATGTTTACAGAATAAAATATTTACATATTCAAATATTGAAAGAATAAAATAGTATATAATAGAATAATGTAATATTATAATATTACAATATTTTTGTTGTTTGGCGATTTTTGAAGAATTTTAAAGATTTTAAATTGAGTTGTTTGGAAGGTGCTATGATTAAAGTAAAATACATTATTAGAATAATTTTTTATTAAATATTTTAATTTAAATATAATTTACCACATCTAGATAAAAAATAGTGTGGTAAAGTAAAGTTCAACTGCTATATTTTTACCTTAAGTTACTTTTCATTTATCACATAAAACTATGGTAAAGTATAGTAAAGTAAAGTCGATCGATATAAAAAAAACTAAAAACTTTACAACTCTCTCTCCCACTTTGTTTCACCACATACTTCATCTCACCTTACTTTACCTCACATTTTCTATAATATGACATCAATCTTTATTTTACTTTACCACACCTGTAAACAAGTCACTTTTATTTACCATATAAAACTACGATAAAATGTTATAAACTAAAGTTAATTAAAAAGAAGCTACTTTACCATTCATTCCCACTTTACTTTACCAAATATTTTATCCCACCTTTACTTTGCCGTGCTATGAGATTTATTTTTACATTACTTTACCATATATGTGAACAAACACATCATGATTGGTAAATTAAAATCTTTACTTTACTCTACTACTTTGTAATCGTCATTTTGAAATATTCTTATATTGTAGAAAGTTTTCTACAGGGAGACCATGTAAGAGAAAATATTGAGCTTACTGAAAGAAAAGAATATTTTCTTCAAGTTTTTCTTTGGTTACCAAACGTACAAGATTCGCTTCTTTAGAAAATGAAAGATTATATTATATAAAATATTATTTTCTTATGTTTTCTTGTGCATCCAAACATACTCGTAGTGTTTTAACGTCCGCAAAGGAACTACGAGAGCTGAGTAACACATCAGAGGGAGCTTTCGAAGAGGAAAGTGATGGACGTGGAAAGAGTTCTTTGCATGGCTGGAGGAACAGGAGATACTAGCTATGCTAATAACTCAGAGAAGCAGGTCTCTCTCTCTCTCTCTCTCTCTCTAAACTGACAGGTTAAAGATTACTCCAACCCTAAACATTACTCGACTTAGTCTACTTAAGTTGCTATGGTTAAAGATTACTCCAACCCTAAACATTACTCGACTTCGACTACTTAAGTTGCTATGGAAAAGGGCCAGTGGTATGTAATGGACCTGCGTTGGACAGGTAATGTCATATGCATATGTTCACTTTCTTGAAGTTGGCTTATGGAAAACTCAAACACTCTAAAATTAATTAATATTAGGGTTGTAAATAGTCTGAGCTGGACCTAAACTGCCTGGACCCAACTAGGAAAATACCAGGTCTTGGTCAAAGTTTGAACACTTGATCGAGTCTGGGTCCAGGGCCAAAGTCCTGATGGACTAGAATGCTAGGATGCCGCAGAGTCAGATACTTTGCTATAGAGCAGATGCCCCTTTGCTATGGAAACTTATTACACCTTTTCTTCTTAATTTAACCAGAAAACAGCAATATCCAATTCAAAGCATGTGCTAGAAGACTCTATCCAAGCTCTGTACTGCACCAGCTACCCAGAGAGCTTGAACATAGCAGACTTGGGTTGCTCTTCAGGACCTAACACCTTTTTGGTGATCGGAGTGATTATAGATGCGATCCATGAGAGATGCCGCCAACTATGCCGTCCATTGCCCGAGTTCAGAGTGTACTTGAATGACCTTCCAGGGAATGATTTTGGCACCATTTTCAGGTCTTTGGCAGGTTTTTATGACACACTCGAGGAAGAGAAGGGCCTACCTCTTGGGACTTGTTTCATTTCAGGGGTGCCCGGTTCCTTCTATGGGAGGATATTCCCTAGAAATTTTCTGGACTTTGTTCATTCTTCCTACGGTGTCCATTGGCTCTCTCAGGTAAGTATTTTCATTCACAACAGTGCTCTACAAATTAAGATGAGTACTGTTTAAGGTGGCATATATGATTCTGATTTAATTTCTAAAACTAACTGATTCAATTCGGTGGGACTCACTAAAATTCCTCTTGTTACTCCATCGGTTCAGTTGAAAAATCAAAAGATTATAAGAGAAACTCATTCCAAAATCCAAATTAGTTTTCACCAAACACAGGTTGACTCGATCTAGACTTGGTTGACCGACTCGGCCATTAATTATTCAAGAAAAATCATTCGAAATTATTTTAATTTAATTATATTGATATATCCAATTGAGTTGACTATTTGACTGAATTAAGACTTGGTAAGTTTTCGAGTCAATTTCATCCTGCAGTTTTTTTTTTTTTTTTTAGAAGATGATAGGAATGATAGACAATGAACAACAAACAAGGAGATAGAGAAGCACACAGATTTATAGTGGTTCAGGCCTCTTGTCATCCTCCGTACGTCCACTCACAAGGGATCACAAAGCCCTTGGTTCCACTTACGGAAAAATCAAACCACAAAGGTAAGATTACAATGCACTTATGCTTTTGATAAGGAGCTAGGTTCAATCACACAAATTTACTCCCACACAACCGGTTTCTATAGTGGTTAGATCACAAGTTTCTAATCCACTCTTACAACATTCAATGATAAGAAATTTTGATGAAGGAAGAACACTTGCCTCTTGACGAAGTCTTGAGAGTGCTCTTATGAAGCTTGAACCGCAGTTGAAGATTTGACATCTTGATGATAGCTTGGTGATGATGATGATGTTTCAGAGAAGTGCCCAACCAAGTTGAAGGGGTTTAGATTCTATGGTGATATGGATTTCACTCTTGAAGAACAAGATCCTAAGTATACTTCACAAATCACACTCTTTGAGCTAAGATAGCTCTTGGATATGCCTAGATATAGGGTCTAGGTGTGTTTGGAAGAAGCTTAGAGAGCTTGGGATTGATTAGCAAAGTATGAGGATGAGAGCTCGTGAAAATTGCATCCAATCGGGTGAAAAACGAGCTCCAAGTATTTATAAAACAAGCACTAACAGCTAGTTGTTCTGCTGGCCGAACTGGGATTCATCTACCTCACTATTCCAACGGATAGTGCAACGGTCACAAGATCGATTTGAAATTTGCTGCACAAAGTTTGAATATTCAGGTGGCTTTTCTTCAGGATATACCTTATGAGAGTTTATCTTTTTTATTTGCTCAGCAAAAAGTAATTTTTTTAACATCTTGCCACATTTTACCCCAATAATTTTTTCTAGGAGGAAATTGTATGTTCAAGAATTCTGATTCCAAATTGTGAAAAAATGCACTGCAGATTCCTCAAGGACTTCAAGATGAAATGGGTGAATCGCTAAACAAAGCGAATATATACATGGCTGAGTCAAGCCCTCCAGTTGTATTTAAAGCTTACTTAGAGCAATTTCAAAAAGATTTCTCACTGTTTCTCAAGTTACGCTCAAAAGAAATGACTTGTAAAGGGCGTATGGTACTAATACTAGTCGGAAGGAGAACTGAGGAACCCTGTTACGGTTGGAACTTGTTAGCACAAGCACTCCAGAAAATGGTCTCAAAGGTAATCTACATTATCAGATGCCTTCCTTTCAATTTCAACATCTAGAGAATGTTAGATGATGCCACATTTTTTTAAAAAAATGAGCAATACACAATGGTGGCATTGAGGATTTGTGTCCTTTGGTATGAAGCCCGTGAATCTACATGCACCTGGACCCAAATTTTATTTGGATCCATGCAATGCACCAAAGCCCAAACCCAAATTAAATGGGGTCCAAATCTTGGGTTCATCATTCATATTTCAATTTACTCCTTCGGATAATTTCATATTGAAGGACCCATTTTGTCCCTGCTGTATCCTTTCTTGCCAACAATTACAAATATTTAGAACTGGGATGTATTGGTCAAATGACTGTCGTTTCTTTGGATTCAGGGAGTAATCCAAGAGGCAAAGCTAGATTCATTCGATTTACCTTATTACAGTCCTTCTGCCAAGGAATTGAAGGATGTAATTGCCGCAGAAGGATCATTTACTCTTGATCAACTACAAATCACTGAAATAACTTCGAATACTAATGATAAGAAGGCCAGAGGTCAGATGGAAGCCAAGTGCATCAGAGCTGTGACTGAATCCATGCTTGTAAATGAAAGAAATATTTAGGGGTTCCCGATTTCTAGATTGGTCTACTCAAATAATCAGACAAAAGTGTGCAAATAATAAAAACTATGCAGCGGAAATAAAACTCAAGCACACACCACAAGGACACCAAATTTTAGGTGGAAAACCCTAACCGGGTAAAAAACCACCGATCCAGCCTGGATCAATAATCAAGCACTATGAATCTCGCAATTACAAGAAACTCAGATTTCCTCCCCAGATATCCCCTACCTAAGGACTGAAGTTACCTTGTGTCGCTTCACGCTTCAACGACTTCACACCGCTGATTGCAACAGACTCAATCCAGCACTTGACTCCTCAAATCTTCTACGCAAGAAGACAATCTTCTACAAAGGATGCAGAAGAACAGGCTCTAGAGAACTTGTCAGCACAACTTCTTAATAAATCTCTAAAAAAGAATTCTCTCAATCAAATCTCTAACTCAGCACTTTGAGAGGTGAGGTGTATCTTTGGAATAGCCCTTGAGTCCTTTAAATAGCCCTTGGGACGTGCTTAATATTTCCTAATTTGATTAGGATTAAAACCATCAGTTTGAGCACTATTAGAAAAGTGGTTTCCACTTTTTCCGGACTACCTGCGCCATGTCCGCTCGAGCGGACCCTTCATCCGCTCGAGCGGATGAGGTACTGCCACAGTCCTGACATGCCTATTGTTACCTCATCATTCTGACAGCCTATAATTCTAACAATCTCCCCCTTTTGACAATTCGTGGACAAATCTCCTAGAACTATACAATAAGATCTACCCAAAAGAAAAACCCAAAATACAATAAATTTTTTAAACAAAAAAAAATCAGCACTGTAGATCTTGAATTGCCTTAGCTTGTAGAACTCCTCTGGGCTTCATTCTTCTCCCCCTGAATTTGTCCATAATTGACAAACAAAAATAATCATACAGCTTTCATCAATCTGGATGCAGTAGCTCCCCCTCGATTTTGACTCCCCCTCAATATGATCTTCGCATCAGCACTGGGAATGGGGACTTGACCTCCTTGATCAGGGCTTGTTATGAGTAGCCACCCATACTTTTGTAGTTTGAACTTTCAGCATAGTGTGAGAAAACTCCTTTGGCAAATCAGATTTTCTAACCCAAATTTGAGTTGTCTTGGGTGGAGAAAAATTCTTCTGCCATTGCTTGGTTTTTGGTAGACTATTCAGCTTTTTGCAATGGGGACGAATGTGTCCTTTCTTTCCACAATGATGACAAGTGGATGTGTGTGCAGCGCGTGACACATTCTTTTTTTTTGAAGCAACTCACCACATTATTGACATGCGCAGTATGTGGAGAAGTATGTGCAACACTTGAAACAAAAATTATTTTACCTTTAACATTTGAAGTGGATGCACCATGATCATAACCGAGACCGCTTCTGTCAAACTGAGACTTCTGACTGCACAAGATATTTGTAAGAGTTTTCGAACCAGTGTTCATCTTGTGTAGAGAAGCTTTTGTTACTTCTAGCTCGGACAAAGTGATCTTTAGTCTTCCTTGCAGATCTTGATTTTCAGTTTTCAGTGTCACTGTCTCATTCTTCAGATCTGCTACTTCTTTTTCAGCTTTCTACAGTTTTAGACCATCAGTAGTCAAATTTTCAGTCAAACAGATTTTCTGACTTTTCAAGAGATGAACATGTTTAAGCGCTTGCTCTAATTCAATTTTCAATGCAGAATTTTCTTCTTGAGCAGCCTTCAACTTGATAGTGACCTTGTTAGCAAATTTAGTCATCTTGACGCAATCAGCATATGTAGCATGGTACAATTCTTCAAAATCTTTCTCTTGATCTGACATCTCATCATCACTATCAGTATCATTGTCAGACACAGACGCAGCCAGGAACGCCATAAACTCTTCCTTCCCTTTATCTGAAGGATCATTTTCAAAATCACTTTCTTCTTCCTTTTCTTCTTCAGAAGATTCTTCATCCCAAATTGTGTTGAGAACCTTTTGCTTTGTACCCTTTTTCTTGTTAGCACATTCATTAGCATAATGACCATAGCCTTGGCACTCGAAACACTTTGTTCCTTTGGCAGAGTCTTTCTTCCCAGATTTTAAATGCTTCCAATTCGCCTTTTTTGACTTCATGTATTTTTTGAAGCACTTTATAAACTCAGCCATATTATCTTCACCATCAGATTCAGAATCAAATTCAATTTTCTTTTCAGGCTTCTTTTTTTATTCTGAGATGGCTTTTAAAGCAATACCCTTCTCTTTTGATTTTCCTTTATTCAACCGGTTTGCTTCAAAGGTTTGAAGATTTCCAACTAGCTGGTTGATCTTGAGGGTATCAAGATTCTTGTTTTCTTCAATAGCGTCAACTTTAGAATCGAACCTCGAAGGTAGAGACCGCAAAATTTTCTTGACAATCTTGTTTTCTTGAATTTCCTCACCCAGATTGAAAACAGAATTGACAATATCATTCAGTTTTGCATAAAATTGATCAAAGGTCTCATCTTCTTCCATCACGATGGTTTCAAATTCTTTAGTTAGCCTTTGCAATTTTGCTTGCTTCACCGTGTCTGTACCCTCATAAACCGTCTGTAAGACTTCCCATGCTTCTTTTGCGGTTTTGCAAGTGGAAATCCTACGGAACTCTTCAGCAGACACTCCATTGTATATACTATTCATTGCCTTGTTATTATAATTTGAGGCACGCTTCTCATCCTTAGTCCATTCAGCTTTAGGTTTAGGAACAGTTTGTCCACTAACCACTATCGTTGGTATGGAGTAGCCCTCCTCAACAATATCCCACACATCATCATCAATGGACTTAAGAAATCCAATCATCCTTTGCTTCCAATATGCATAATTAGAACCATCAAACAAAGGAGGCTTGGTAGTTGATGTCCCTTCTCTATTGAGCACCATTCTAGAAATCTTTATGGATCAAACACAATAACTTAGTGCAACCTGCTCTGATACCAATTGAAAGAAATATTTAGGGGTTCCCGATTTCTAGATTGGTCTACTCAAATAATCAGACAAAAGTGTGCAAATAATAAAAACTATGCAGCGGAAATAAAACTCAAGCACACACCACAAGGACACCAAATTTTAGGTGGAAAACCCTAACCGGGTAAAAAACCGCCGATCCAGCCTGGATCAATAATCAAGCACTATGAATCTCGCAATTACAAGAAACTCAGATTTCCTCCCCAGATATCCCCTACCTAAGGACTGAAGTTACCTTGTGTCGCTTCACGCTTCAACGACTTCACACCGCTGATTGCAACAGACTCAATCCAGCACTTGACTCCTCAAATCTTCTACGCAAGAAGACAATCTTCTACAAAGGATGCAGAAGAACAGGCTCTAGAGAACTTGTCAGCACAACTTCTTAATAAATCTCTAGAAAAGAATTCTCTCAATCAAATCTCTAACTCAGCACTTTGAGAGGTGAGGTGTATCTTTGGAATAGCCCTTGAGTCCTTTAAATAGCCCTTGGGACGTGCTTAATATTCCCTAATTTGATTAGGATTAAAACCATCAGTTTGAGCACTATTAGAAAAGTGGTTTCCACTTTTTCCGGACTACCTGCGCCATGTCCGCTCGAGCGGACCCTTCATCCGCTCGAGCGGATGAGGTACTGCCACAGTCCTGACATGCCTATTGTTACCTCATCATTCTGACAGCCTATAATTCTAACAGTAAATCACTTTGGAGAGGAGATAATCGATGACTTATTTGAAAAGTTTGCGGAGAATGTGGAAGAGGAAGAGCATCCATCAAAGGAGGAAATGAATCACGTGAATTTTACCTTTTCCATGACCAAGAAGGTTTGAAGATTTTTCTACACCTGAGTGTTGTTAGATTACTAAGTGTTGGGTGGTTGTTCAATGAAAGTGTTGCTGAATGGTTGTTCTTTCTTATACATTGTTTTTGTGGTGGTCCTTTTTGGCTTTTGTTTGTATGGTGGCTAATAAGAGCCTAAATGTACCATTTACCTCAATGATGACTTTGATATGCCTTGGATGATACTATGTGGGCTAAATTATGATATGTTCATGATGAGTAAGGCTCCCCTATGCTCGAGCTTAGGGAGAATTTTTCATAAGCTCGTGCTTGTGGAACCCACCTTTGGTCCAAACACTTGACCCCCTTAAATTGCACATGCCCACCAACTTTCGGTAAGATCCAAATTTACTGGACCGTTGGATTGACTATATATCAATCCTAATGGATTGTTGACCGTTAAACTCTTGGGCGTTAAACTCTTGGGCCCATATGGATATGATAGAAATTACGGTTGAAGCTGCTTTTTTGCATGGAGGAAGATCCTAGGAAGTCCTTGAAATCCACATCACCCCATCCCCATGTGGGTCTCCAAGCGGGCCCCACCACACACTTGAGCTTACCTTATCCTAAGCTTGAGCTTAAGGGAGCCTTGCTCTTTCATGATTGCAAGTATTTTAGATGGAATGAAGAGAATTTGAGCTAATTTAGAGAGACATGGCCTGAAGCTGGAGCAGAGAGAATAAAATAGGCAATTTTGCCTTCTGGCGTCCAGACGCCAGCCCCTGTGCAACACACCCAACAGTACTGCCAGACGTACGCTAGTTACGGGTTGACACTATTTTGCTCCTCGATTTGAAGGAAAATTTGGAAAAAGCCATAAAAGAAACCCAATAACTCATTTTAAGATATTCAAGACTTAGGGAGAGGCAACCAAAGGCTAAGTTTTAGAGGCATTCGAATAAGCTTCAACGGAGATTTCATCAGGGATTCTTCTCAAATCTCTCTTCATTAATAACTAACTCTCCATCTTAGGGCTATGATGAAGGCCTAGTCACGTGCTTTTAGTGATATATAGATTCTAGGGTTTTGATTTCAATGCCTTTGATTACATGATATGAATGCTATCAATTTATTGGTTTTCTCTTTTAATTCTATATCTAGTTTTAGTTTTCGATTCTTATAGTATTGAATGCTATTCATGTAATGGTGCTTGAATATATGTGATGTTTAGGTCCAAGATAATCTATGCCTTAAAGATAGGTTATGCTCAAATCTAAACCCATATGATCCACTTGGTGACTCCATAGAGGCTTGTAGCCAAAATGGGCCTTTGAAACATTAATATTAAAACCCTAGGTCTATACTTGTCGTTGCATGAGGCTAGGGTGGATTTAATTGAAGCAAACTTCATTTTTAATTCGATAATTTAGGAATCAAAACCCCAAACCAAGATTACGTTCTCTCTTAGGATTCATTTAGGATTTTAGAATACAATGCAACTTAGCCTTTTTGTCCCGGCCAGTAGATACGACACCCAGCTAATATCACTTACGAGTAGAAACACTAGCTATGTTTAATTTATTTTTGCAAACTTCGCTTTTGAGCGAGCAGTGGCCATCCAAACCACATGGTAGGACCGCTAAAGTCAAATACCACATTCATTATCTCGAGTCAAATTTTGGAAAGAAGAGAATGTGATTTGAGATTCCTCTAACAAACAGTGAGTTTTTAGTGGATAAGGGTCGATGCTGCCGGATAATATGTTGCAACGTCGCTATCTCTGTAAGGAATCCCAAGTCTTTTTTTTTTTTCTATCGGAGGTTTCCCAACCATTTGGGATGGATTAATCCCTCCAGGCCCAGAGGGAAGCCGGGTAAACTCCCCTAATAGACCAAATCTTATCTTATATGAAATAGGTCAATTGTAGTGTCATTAAAAAAAGTTTATTTCCTAGAGCGTGGTTTGATTAATATGAGGTGCGGCAGGCTGTGATTTTATTGGGCAGGTTACCAAGTCCTAGTCGCAACATATGCTAACGATCAATAACCATGACAGCCAAGCAGGAGTAAAGTCAGACCTCAATGCTTGTCTATATCTCTCAAGTACGTTCTCCCCTATTGAAGAATTTGAGCCATTCACATGCTGACATGCATATTTTTCTCTTGATGGGAGTTGGCAGATTTTACTCTAATATGAGTGCCTCACTAAGTCATTAAGATTGTATAAATGTATAAGAATATTCAAAAGGATTCATATGCTTTACAAATCAGTCCCACATTTTAATATTTCTAATTATTCAATTAACCCAAAGTCACGTTTGCATTTGATATAACTAGACTAAGAATTGAGTAAAAATCAATTTTAACTAAAATCAAGCCAGAGGGGGCGGTGGTGGCTAGGGGGGTTGGGGGTGGGGGTGGGGGTGGGTGAGTCCAACTCAAAGTGTGAGAGTTGGGGTGAGTTGGGGGTATGATGAGAGCCTCAATGTACCATTTAGACCCCTAAATGATAACTTCGATACGCCTTGGAATGATATTATGTGGCCTTTTTTGTGATAAATTCATGTTTACATGTGTTTTAGGTGAAAAGAGTGAATTCTTAGCTAATTTGGAGAAATATGGCCTGAAATCGGAGAAATGTCACCCTTCTGCCTCTTGGCATCCGGACACTAGTCATGGGTGGACTTCGTTTCTTTGCACGATTTGAAGGAAAATTATAAAAAAAGCTATAAAAGAAACCCAAGAACTCGTTTTAGGGTATTCAGACTTGAGAGAGGCAACTGGAGGCTAGGTTTTGGAGGTATTCGATGAACTTTAATGGAGATTTCATCAAGGATTCTTCTCCAATCTCTCTCCATGAATAACTAACTATCCATCTTTGAGCTATGATGAAGCCCTAGTCATGTGCTTTTAGTGATATATAGGTTATAGGATTTTATTATATTTAATGCTTTGATTGCATGATGCGAATGCTATTCATGTATTGGATTTGTTTATTAATGCAATATTCAACTTTGGTATTTGATCTCTGTCGTTTTGAATACTAGTCATGTAATAGTGTTTGAATGTGTGTGAAGTTTAAATCTAAGATAATATATGCCCTAGAGATAGGTTATGCCCAAATCTAAACCCATATAATTTATTTGGTGACTCCGTGGAGGTTTGTAATTAAAATAGGTCTTTGAAGCATTAATAGTGAAACCCTATGTCTAATACTTGCCATTGAACGATGCTATGGTGGATTCAAAACCTAAGGCCTTTCTTTAAATGAATCAAATTTCATTTTTAATTTGATAATTTAGGAATCAAAACCCCAAACCAATATTTGGTTCTCTCTTAGGATTAATTTAGGAATTTGGACTGCTACGCAACTTAGCATTTTTGTCCCAGTTGATACAATATCCGGCTAATATCACTATTCTCACGAGTAGAGATACTAGCTAGCCAGGTTAATTTATTTTTGCAAACCTCGCATTCGAGCGAGCAATAACCTGGAGCCTTTGTTTAAAGTGGACATTATGGTTTGATTTGATCAAGAAGTTGGGCAGAAGAGGCTGGATTTCGCGCCTGAACTTTCTGCAGTCAAGCCCGACCTGGGGGTAGCTGCATCTGGGTATTCCGTAGGACCCGTTTGGCAATTTACTATGTTAGTAAAAATAATGAAAATCTCATTTTTCAAACAATGGGTCAAATCATAAGTACATATCTTCAAAATTCCCTCCTCCTTTGAAAAAAAAAAGAACTATAAAAGCAACCTCTTTTCTCCACTAAAAAGACAAAAACACCCACTTTTTACAGAAAAGATAAAAAAGATTTCATACCAATCCATTGAAGATAAAATATCATCCTAACCTCATTATATTTTATTTTCTTTTGATTTAATGCTTTATATCATTTTACTTTAATAATAAATTGTCAAACTGGCCCTTAGAGGACCCGCGGGTAGCTGCGTCCAAGTAATCTCAATGCAGGCGGGACCTGGGGCTTGGGTAGTCCCTTGTTTAACGCTCAAAAGAGCCTTTTTTTTTTTTTTTTCTTACAGGGCTGGTATCCTAGCACTCTTTGGGCAGGGGCCCACACTCTAGGATCGGCCGCTTCCACATGCTAGAGTTGCCAACCCTTCACCCTAAAGCCCCACGACTAATCCCTCGGGCCCCGCAACCGGGTTCAAGACGGGTAGCCACCGCAGTAAACATAAGGGGGAACCACTTGTGGTTCAAAATCTCAGCTGGGCAAGTGCATCCCTTCTCTTCTTCTCAGTCTCATTTTTCTTTTCTGTTTTTTCTACATGAAGCTGGAGAATAGGGAATGAGGTATGATGGCTATTGGCAGTAAGGGCTTTGGGGGATGATGGATCTTCGTAAAATTGGAGGAGAATCATGATGGTTATAGCCTTGGATCGATTTTGTTGTGAGATTGATCAGTGGCAGTGATAGACCTACATTATGTGGACCTAAGGCGACCTGTCTGATCTAGGAAGGTTTAAAAGTTGCATGGGCCATATGGTTCATGCCCCATTTCAATAAAGTGATCGGCCCACCCCATGTCTCAAAAAAACCTTCACTCTCAAAATAGCATAACATAAAGATTTGCCATCTCATCATGACCCTACCTTTACATAATATGTGGGAAGCAAGCGAGATATAAGTTCTTTATACTTAATTTTTCAAAAGAAATGTCTTTGAATCATACAATAAGTAGAGATTATTGGTAGTTGGCATTGATTTTGACATTTTTAATTTTTAATTGACCATATTCTACGCCACCTCAATGAAAATCCTAGGTCTGCCATGCCACCGAGGGGAATGTCAATTCAATTTCTTAGGAAAATGTGGATACTTAATCAACGCTGTATATATTAAAATGCTACACATTCTTATTTTTAACTTAGAAGATTTTGTTTCCTTTTGTTTTTCTTGCCAATTTGTCTTAGTTAGACTTAAGTTTTAGTGCAAAAGTCATCGAAATAGTTAGCGTTTGTACTTGAGAAATTTTAGATGCAAAATCTAATGGTACTAATAGATCTCGATCGTGTTTTTTATTTTATTGTTTTGAAACATTACCGGTAGAAATCAATGCCATAAGTGCAATTAGATAGGTGTTTATTTTCTAATTCTGCCCCATAGCACTGATATCTTTCAATCTCTTTGCTTTAGTATTATACTAGCAACAAACGCCCGTGCTAAGTCCGGGCAAAAAAATCAAAATATGTTAAAATTTAAGAATTCTTTTAAAATATTGTTAAGATAAAATTAATATAAAATAAGTCTTTTTTTTATTATCTTTGAATGTTAAAAAAAATTCTATGTAAGAAAATAAATATAAAATAAAGTAAATTTACATAACACGATGACCCCATGAATTTAAAGGCATTGACCATTACGACCATCTCATTTACGAGTATATTATACCATTGATGATTGAAACTATAAGAACAGAAAACAAACCGGATGGATCTACATCTACTAAAAAGAACCAAAAGAAATGGATAAAAAAAAAAATTAACGTGTTTGATCCATCAATGGGGGCTACCCTTGAAATGTTTTTAACGTGTGGGACCCACTGATGGCTCTGCATCCAAAGAAGAAAAAAAGAGAAGATAAGAAGAAAGGAAATGGAAAACAAATGATTTCATCCTCAATGGGCCACACACCACATTTGGATTTATGGTGATGGATCAATTGGCTCCCACAGATAATTGATAGCATAAGAAAAAAATTGAAAGAGAGGGGGCGAACAAGTGTAAGAGAAGAAAAAAAACATAAAAGATGTACATTGCATGGGATGAGTGTACGTGGATATAGATATGAGTCATCATAGTATGTTTATAATAGTTCTAACTCATGTGCACACAAATGACATCCTAACAATTATCAAAGAAATTAAGCTTGCGTATGATACCAACCCATTCTGATTGCCCACTACGGATACATATTGACCTAGAAAACTAATATCTATGTATAATCCATGAGTGAGTCCCACTGCAGAAATAAGTTAAATGTGTGGGGCCCACTAATTGATTTGCATCCATTAAGAAACCAGACAACGAGGCTTGCCTCCCTCCATCAGTGGGGCCCACTCTTGGAAAAAAAGGGTTAAGAGAAGGCCATTGGGATTTCATCCAATACTGGAGTCCAATCTTGAAATATATTTAATACGAACTTGTGCCCACTACTAGAACCATCCATTTGGTGAAAAAAACCGAAAGGAGAGTAAATGAGCTATATTAATCCATGAGTGGGTCCCACTGGAGAAATAAGTTAAATGTACGGGGCCTACTAATTGATTTGCATCCATTAAGAAACCAGACAACGGTCAACAGGCTTGCCTCCCTCCATCAGTGGGGCCCACTCTTAGAAAAAGGGGGTTAAGAGAAGGTCATTGGGATTTCATCCAATACGGGAGTCCAATCTTGAAATATATTTAATACGAACTGGTGCCCACTACTGGAACCATCCATTTGGGGAAAAAAACTGAAAGGAAAGTAAAGGAGCAACAACTTGGATTTCATTCATCGGTAGGGCCCACAAAATATATTTAACATGGGACCCATTGATGATTGAATATCTAAGGAAAAGAAAACAAACCGACTGTAGAGATTTGCTTATAATTTGGATAATAGCAAGAAATAGGACTCAAATTCAAACATTCATAAAAATCTCTTGTGAGAGAGGTTTTAAGAGAGAGAGTAGCACAAAGTAAGGTGACACCTTAAAATAATGTGAGTTTTTTGTGCATATTTCTTTAAAAGGAGAGACTTTTTAGGGATGAGGTGGCACCTCCCCCAGCCCACCTCCCCCTTTGCTTTAATATATATAATATATAATTATCCAGGGTGAAATGTGTTCCTGTGTAAGACTCTGGAAAATGGTTTCTACCTCCAAGTACAAATCTGCTTCCCACAAACCCTGACACCAACAAGATTTTTCTACCAAAACAACAACAAAAAAATCCACTTCCCACTAAGAATTGAAGAAATTTTTCGCCTAAAAAAACTGCTAAAGGAAAAAAAAAAAAAAAAAACATTGCACTAAAATGACATTGGACTTGCAATCTCAGATCAAGATCTACCATTAAAAAAAAAAATCCAAGATGGGAGATGAAAAACTAGTCTAATGACTCTTTTGAAATCACCGCTAATCCCATGTTTTATACATGATTAGGTTGTATGTTAGTAGGGCTTACTCAATGCACCATATAAAATAAGGTTTGGTAGTTTAACAAAATCAGTCAATGGATGTTGCTAGCTACCCCTCTGAACCAACAGCATGAATGTTAAAAGTTGTCCTTTTTATGGTGTTTAAGATCTGACAATTACCAACATCCAACCCCAAGGGGTAGCTCAGTTGGCCTAGGACCACGGTTTGCTCCCGGAGGTTGAGGGTTCGAAACCGCGCTACCACACTGGGGCCACAGGGGGTTTTTACCCGGCTTTGCCTCCTGGGCCCGCAGGGATTACTCCGGCCCAAAGGGCCGGGACACCCTGCGTCAGCAAAAAAAAAAAAAAAAAATTACCAACATCCAGTGAGATCGATTTTTTATACACAGTTACTAACCAATGAAACCTTAATTTCATATAATATGACTGATGAAGGACCCTGTAGGCCTAAGTGCCTGACCCAAACTCCCAACAAGAAGAACCCAACCTGGATCAATCAGATATGGAGCACCATAGATCCAAACTGAACCCAACCTACTTACATTTTATAAAAATGGCAAATGGGCCCTGTCTACCTAAATTCAGAAAAAACTCGTCGAAAACAGATTATTTTAGAACCAGCCTGAGCCCAAGATGGTTACAGGGCAAAATTTATAATTTTTATAGCAACGGAAATGGCAAACTATTTCCAATTAGGGGAGTAAAACTGTCAATGGATCAAGTTTCGGTTGGGTCAAAGGTAAAGTTGACGGATCTAATTTGAGCCGTATGACTATGATGACCCATAGAGAGTTATAAGCCTGACCCAAATACTTATTATTACTGGCTCACTTCAACAATGGGAAGTTCATAAGTTTCTAATCGGCCCAAAACTTTAAGGGTCACTCGACTGCATTGCAGCTCAGCTATATAAAGTGAGCCCGGCTCATCTGATCCCAGTGGACAAGGCCCATTTTACAACAATTGATATCATTTACTTGTACTTATATATGTAGGCTAATAACTTTAAACCTTTGGTTGACCCATCAAGAAGTTGTAAGCCTGACCCATATGCTTATTATTATTATTATTGGGCCTGAAAATCCGCAAGAGACAAATGCTTTGCACAGATAGTGTGCCCATCAATTATGAACAAAAATTGGGCCAAGCCACCTCCTTGAATGGGGTCTTTTTTTTTTTATTGTTTTCATACAAGAGAGCCCACCTATGATCAATAGGGTCCCTTCCCACATCCAAACTTATCCTTGACCTTACATTTCTTGAATTTCATGGATCCTCCAGAGGTTGATTTTTATTAGAGGCAGAGGGGTTCATACATGAGCACAAATGGCCAATATATGTCCATCCATCCCCACATCCAAACTTTTCCATCACCCTATATCTCTTGATTTCCAGGCATTCAGGTGAGCCTCATAGGAGGTGAGGTATTTTATTTGAGAGGGATAGATTCCCTTTTGTAAATGGGATCTCCTCATCTCCCATAACCCACATGTGCCCATTGGGTAGTACTGGATCAGGCAGGATAGGGATCCTGTGGGTGGCTGAATCAAAAGGAGACATATACTAAACAGTGCCAGGTTTCAAAATAGATTTACTTGAGTTTTGGGCTAGTCATACAATTAAGTGTGAATCCAAAGCAGGATTACTACATGAACCACCATATTAATTAAAGATTAATTAAGCCCAATTTATATGAGTTTTAGGAAGGTGCAAGTGTGAATTAGAAATCGGAACATTGAAGAAAGACCATCAGGAACCATTTTTTCTAGTTGGACTACTCATCAGGAGTGATACTTTTAACTTGAGGACCCACAGGTCAATCCAAGTGCTTGTATGCAAAACTAAGGTGCCAACACTACTCAAACTAAGTTTGTTGGCCACTAGTGACATGACATATTTTTGTTGTGAATTTTCGTCCAAATAGGCCACAGCCCTAAACGAAACATCTAAACAAGACATAGCATAGCAAAATAGCCCCTTGCCGGAAGGTAGGAATGGATTATTAAAGAATTCAAGTCAAATAAACTTAAGCCTTGTTTCTTTACTAGAATTCTTGACTGAAATTTAGGATTAGTCATCTAAAAATATAATTTCGTTGAACCTCCCACCAGTCCATTCTAAAGCCCTAAAAGGAAGATTTATATTTCATAGAAAGTCAAATTGGAAAATAGGCTGAAGGCCATCAAATTGTCCAATTATTAGTGTGTGATGAAGATATTTTATGAAAAATAAAATAAAATAAAGCATCCCCATTGATGCCTATTCGTGCCTTTTGAGCATCTTAATAACACATAAATTTTACTAATTTTAGAGGGAGTACTTAGACTGATCAAACACATTATCACTTGCCTAATGAGTGTGTTCTTTTTCAAGGGATCTTCTCAACAATTTGTCTAAATTTTGATCATGAAAGGTAGACTGTCAAAATACCAGAAAGTAAGCTTTTAGGTGGGGTATTTGAATAATATTTAGAAGTCATCTTAAAGTACGAAATTTTTAAAATTAGCGAACAATTAGTCATTATCATCATCACCATCATCACCTTAATTGTTTTATTGGTTTTGTACTTTATAACTTTCTTCTCTTAAAATACAATATACTTTGTTTAGTTAGTATTATTTTACACCAAGTTGATTGTGTGATTGCAACCCTCCTCTGCCCACATTTGGACAAGCATGTACCGAAATGTCGATGCCTAACAAAACCAATTAACAAGGCATTGGGGGGTCATCGCATCGAGTCCATCTCAAAGCATTTAGACCATAGTTCTCAGGAAATGCAAACCTTTGCTCAAGATTTAATATACTGCAAATTAATTTTCATTCTGAACAGTTATTTTATGAAAAGATTTCTTAGTACATTTTGAGGTTTACTTGGATACTTCGATCATAGAATGATAGTGTGATAGAAATGTCTAATAGTAGATATAATTCTAAACAAATATCATGTCAATCAGATCATTACAACCATTGGTTTAGGGCCATCTTAAGTTATACTTTTTCTTGTATGCAATCCAACGGTAACTATTATTCAAAGTACTGTCAGATTAGGGTAAGAGTCATTTCACAAGGGCTTAGTGAGTAGGACCAGGTTAGATTGATCCCAGAGGGCCTCTTATGGTGGTAAAATGGTTGTCTATAATGATTGATTTCTCCCATGAGAGGGTTTTCCAAGTGTAAATACTCATTTCTCTACGATTGACTAGTTTCTTTTCTATTAAATTTCTACCAACATGACTAACGGTGTGCATGTACGAGAGAACTCCATGATATAGAGGAAAAGTGTTATGATTTACCATGCAGTGCTACGTTTTTTAGTGCAACACATTTTTTTTAATAAAATCTTAATTAAAAATCATGAATTTTAAAAAACTAAAAGAAAAAAATTCCACTATATAGAATCCATTTTTGTTAGTTAAATATTGTTTGATAAAAAATACTATAATAAAATAGTTAGTGCCTGGAGTTATATAAAAAAAAGGGCCTTTTCTCCTACTTGTATAGGATTTTATATATATGCCTCTAATTTAGGAGGTCTCACGTCATCGATGGCCGAAATTGAAAATCTCACATTATTATTTTATGGGACTCCTACACATGAAAAGTCCACCGGGAAAACTCGCGTCGATTATTTTCTCTCCCTGTTATGCTCCACAAAGATTAGGGTTACAGATTATATATATAGCGCTACACAGTTCCCAAGCATTTTTTTAGTAGAAATATCCATCCTAGTTGGGTTTATTGGGATGCAAGATAATCTTTGAAGATCATTGGATAGAAAGATCCATACAAGGCCTACCTATATGCAAAGTCTTGAGTCTCTAAGATCATCTTAACCTTTTGATCCATGACCTTAAATCTTAATAGTTTAGAGGCATCATTTTATTATGATCTCAACTCAATGGTCGAGAAAAGTTGAGAAAATATTTTATCATTTTATATAATATAATCACCGCTTTTTTTGTCCCAAGAAAGTCTTTCTTAGTCCTAAAAAAATCTAAATATAATTACTAAAATGCTCCAAACCTAGATGCACCTAGATTAACTCGACTAATCCGGCTAACACATAATACAATACGATGACCCAACAAAAATTTCCCTATAAAATAGTCATCAATGCCATTGGGGTTCTAAATAATTAGAACTAAATGCTGGGATTAAAGAACAAATCTCCCTCAAAGATTCCTCTAAAACGTTCTACCACTAGGACTCGGTCCAAAACCCTCCGGACGCAGTTATTATAATACAACTAGTTCTCAGATAATAAAAAGGATGACCGAGCCTTCACCTGGACGAGTCAACCCACGAGATTGTTTGACCGTTGACTTTCTCCTACCCCAAAAAGTCGCCATGTTATCTCTCCCTTTCCCTCCATTTGCACTTCTCTCTCTCCCTCTAATCCTCTCTCATCAACAAACCGAGCTGCCACGTGGCCACCATTCAATGGCCTTGCGACTTTTATTAAACCTCTAGTCTACTTGACGTAAATACACGGATGCCATTGGGCTCGTCATAGAGTCATCCGACGGCTGTGATGGGGAGTACCGGGAGTAGCCGGTCACCGATGGAAGGAGAGTTGGTCAACAATTTTCATATGGCATGAATCTAACGCCTGCCGTGGTCCCCACTCCTGGTCAGCTTTGCTTTTCTCGGTAATTTCTCGGAGATTCGCGAGGGAAAAAGTTTTTCTCCTCACTTTCTCGCCATCAGTCTCGTTCCGAGATTCTCGTGCCGGTTTCTCTTTACCTTTTTACGGTTCAAAGGCCAGCAGCATAAATCCACCTGCGGACCCCACGTCTTAAATACAAATTATTCAAAATCAGTCCTTCATCTATGTGCCAAGTTTTAATTCGCCCATGGTTGGGCCCATGCATAAATTTATCAAACTACGTGTATGACCTCTAATTGATCATCCTAATTTGCTCGTATCACATTCAGATAATATATACTTAACTTTTCTTTCTTTTGCTAACTCATCACTTGATCTCGATTTGAATTAATGTTTCTAAATGACCTCAATTATGCATATTGTAAATTACTTTGATCTTCTTAGAGTTTAATTACTAGAGTGATGTTGGGTATTCAATTTTACTTTTATATTCATTCAATCAAATAGTGATCATATCACTGTCATTTTGAATACGCGCCTTTGATTTTTTATTTTAAATCACTTAAAAAATACATTTCTAACAATAAAACTACATTAAGGAAAGATGCTCAAAAGGCAAAATCACAAATTAATTCTAACATTAGTCTTCACATAAAAGACCAAAATCTAATTTAAATAAAACTTAGGTGGAAGAAAAAAAAAAACACATATATTATTTCAGTTCTATTGGTTATTATTATCTTGAAAACTCCAAAAAGATAAAACACATGATTGAAGTGGCCCATCAATTATTCGGTCCAAATTGTCCTATACTAAATCTTGACCCAATAAATCCATCCTTTCCCATGCCTCCACCAATTTTCATAATAAATACTAGGCCCCAGCAAAATTTACGACATCACTCACTCACAATCACAATTCACACCCTCCAATTTCTCCCCTCTCTCTACAAAACCGAATCCCAAGTCCCAATTTCTCACGGTAACTTTTTTCTCAAAAGACTCTTGTCCTCTTGGACAATGACCATTCAAAATGGGCCCCACCACTCACCCAAAAGTCGCCGATCACCTTCCTGTCTCTGAAACATCACCCCAAAGACAAATCTCAGCCGTCGATCTCATACCTCGTTTGACTTGAAAATGCTCACATTTCTTCACATCCACTCCTCCATAAAATCCCCATCCCTCCCCCTCTCCCCTTCTCCTCTCCCTCACTCCGCCTCTGACTTTTAAATGATCATCTAAATCTCTCTTGTTCAAAGGCTCCTCTTTTTTCCGCTTCTTCTTCTTCTCCTTCCTTCCTCTTCTAATGGCCGTTGATCTGATGGGCCACACCAAGATGGACGACCAGATCGCGATCCAGGAGGCCACATCAGCAGGCCTGAGGAACATGGAGCGTCTGATCTATCTCCTCTCTCACCAAAACCAAACGCAAGCCCAAGCCCCCGTCGACTGCAGAGAGATCACGGATTCCACCGTCTCCAAGTTCAAGAAGGTCATCTCCATCCTCAACCGGACCGGCCACGCCCGCTTCCGCCGGGGACCGGTCATGCCGGCGAGGTCTGAGATTCCGGCGCTTCCGGCTTCGGCGCAGGCCGCGGCGGCTCAGTCCCAAACCCTAACCCTAGACTTCTCGAAGCCATGTCCGAACCACGGATCTGAGATCTCGAACAGCCATTTCTCCAAGGAGAGCTTCAGCATCTCGCCGCCGATCTCGTCTGCTAACTCGTCGTTCATGTCGTCGATCACCGGCGACGGCAGCGTCTCCAACGGAAAGCAGGGATCGTCGCTGCTGCTTGCCGCCGCTCCGGCCGTTTCCGCCGGAAAACCGCCTCTCTCGTCGTCTTCTTACAAGAAGAAATGTCACGGCCACTCCGAGGACTTGTCCGGCAAGTACTCCCTCTCCGGCCGCTGCCACTGCTCCAAGAAAAGGTACTTTCCGCAACATCATCGCTCATCTCAACTGTCGTGCGCCGGTCTCTTCGGGGCTCGGATTCCGGATCCGAATCATCCGATCCGACAACTCGGAGCCGGATCGCGCACGTTAGCTATTAAAACTTTGAGAAATCCCGTGCGCCGGGTCTCGTCCTAATTCTAACCGTATATTCGCCGCAGGAAATCGCGAGTGAAGAAGAGCATCAGAGTGCCGGCGATCAGTTCGAAAATGGCCGATATCCCGCCGGACGAGTACTCGTGGAGAAAGTACGGCCAGAAGCCGATCAAGGGCTCTCCTTATCCCAGGTAAAAAGACCGAAATACCCTCTCATCATCTCCACTCTATACATACAGAAGGGCATTTTCGTAATCTGACATTTCTGGCCTTGCATTGCATTGCAGAGGGTACTACAAGTGCAGCACGATGAGAGGATGCCCCGCGAGGAAGCACGTGGAGCGGGCCCCAGACGAACCAACGATGCTGATCGTAACATACGAGGGCGAGCATCGCCACCATCCCCAAACTACCGCTTCCGAGTCGGGTCCTCTCCTGTTCGACTCAGCCCACAGCCCTGTGTAATTGAGTCCTTCGGAGGGTATTATTGTAAATTCAAACTGTTGTGACTCGAACCAATTAAAAATTAAAAAAAAAAAAAAAAGGAAGATTGAGTTTTACTTACTTTTTTTAATTTTAATTTTTTATTTCCAAATCTTGAGAAGCTGTTGCTGTTGTTGAATTGAAATGGGTTTTGCTTAAATTATAAGGTGGATTTGATTCTTTGTTTGAAATCCGGGGCCGTGGAGGGTCCTCGTCTTTGTCGTGTGGTGCGTGCAAGTCAAAGTGGGGGAGTTGGGAGTTGTTGCCATGTGGGGCCCATGTGAGTTAAGTATGCTTTTAGGTAGTGAATGTGGGGGGAAATAGTCAAAATGATGATGACAGGTGGGGCCCAGTTCTTTATATGCTGCTTCTGCAGTGCTGCAGCTTTGCAGAAGGGGAATCCAGCGCTGTTTTCGTTGACGAGGACCTTATCTTTTTTGTTTTTTTTTTTTTCTGGGAAAGGATGTGTAGTCTACTAGTCTGATAGTCTGAGCTGTCTTCATCTTTGACCGTTGAAATATTAGGCCATGCCTTAATGAGTGGGGCAAAGTGATTTAGATAAAAGAGAGAGACCCTTGGGTGGACTAGTTGGGGAATCCGGTGCTGCTTAGGTGGATGAGATGCCGATTTTGACTTTGTGGTTTTGTAGGGATTTGTTTATGTAAGTTTGGGAATTGGGAACCCCCATTATGAAAGTGGGGTTCATGTTGGTGCACATTTAGTTGATTTAATTTGTCAACTTTTGAATATAATAAATATAGTGCGTGTGGTACTAGAAGACTATGTATTAAGGATGCAATAATGGGCTTAAAAGCTGGTGGTGCATTCATATGTGGCTATGTGAGATCTCTTTGGATCCGCCTTGTTGGTGTAGATTAGGCTTCAAGTTAAGAAAAATGGATTTGGTTTGGAGTCCTGATCCAAAATAAGATGTAGAAATGGAATGCCTTCCTAGGATTAAAGCTTTAAGTATGCTAGTTGATATAACTCATGCTCGTAATAAGTGAATGTCATGAATTAGGATACTTCGTTTTAGATTATATATGCTTCTGACATTAGAGGGTGTTTCAGCCCTTTGGATCTTACTAATTTCTTGGGGCCTAGATTTGAATGTTTTGGGTCTCCAAAAATAGGTTCTATGTGAGCATTATGGGATATCAGAGAATTTAGGACAATGGGATGTCCATCTGCAACATTATGGTCTAACTAATGGTCAAAATTCAGTTGTAAATCCTTGGCAGTCTGTTTCTTACGCACCCGAACGAACCAGATTGCCATTTTGAAAAATCAGATGCATCTAAATAGAATTGGCCCTACGGTAGTTATGGTTAGATATCCAGTGGATTTGCTGTTTCTTAATTTCGGAGAAATATAAAGTCCCAAGGCAATAATGGGAATACAATTCTAGATAAAAGACATGTTTTGTGGGACCCACTTCCCACTACTTGTATGGATGGCATATCATTCAAAAAGGACTCTGCAGATCCATCTTGTGTCGCCCACTTTGGACTTTTATATGCGAGGCTGATGCTTGATAAGAAGGAGCCCCACTTGATGTTTTAATATTTCATCAGGCTGAAAATTAGCTTTGGTTGATCAAAAACCATCTCATAAATGGCCACCAAGTTGAACAGTTCCATTAAATCTTTCTAGCGACTCCGACTTCGTAATGATATAGAATTTTCAATCTCCGCCTTTCATAAGAAGAAATCTCACATTATAATTTCCACACGGCAGTCAGACTGGAGTGTCGTGTATTAAAAATCAACTCCATTCAACTCAATTATTATGACCATCAAATTCAAATTAAACTTGGCACAGTATAACCAATGACCATTTCATTCTTCATCTGGAACCATCCAAAAATGGGTTGAACTGTAAATGCAGTCTAACTGCTCGGTTGGACTAGACCTTCAATGAATGGTGTGGGTTTTACCAAGTCAATACAGAAACAGTGTATCCGACCATTTGGTTGGTTCACTAGTCTAGTCTTCCATGAAATTAATATACCTTGTGCAATGGTCATTTTCGCATCTCTTTCACTGGTAAGATGCACGAGCAATGCATGTGGATGAAAAAGCTATGTCGACGACTCCCAGTCTCATGTACATGGAATTATCTGAACTTATTCTAAAAAACTGTTTGGATGTACCTTGAGAGGTTTGATTGGACTTAGTCCAAGATCCAAATGCTCACATGGTGTGGTTTGTTTCATTTATTAGATTTAGGGCCGTAAGCGGTTGATTTTCGGTCGATTTTATGACATATGACACTCGATCGAAACTTTCGGTTTTACAATTTTGCACTAACCGAAACCGACCAAAGTACATATACTGGACATTGGAAACCGACATTTCGGTTCGGTCGGTTTCGGACGGTCTTCAGTTAATAGGCTGGCCCTAATTTTGTTGGGCTTCAACAATAAAATTTTGTATTTTTTTGGGCCTAAATCATTAAATCCAAATACTGTTTTGGGGCCAAAATCATACATACCAAATTCAACCTATAAACTATAAAGCCATTACATACAATTACATACCAAGCCAAAAGCCCAAAATATAAAAACCATTAAATCACTCCAAGTCTGCAGCTTACATTTTTGAGTTTTTCTTCTTATTTGTTTATGTTTTTCTTTTTAGTTTTTACTTTTTACAATATTTGTAATGTATATGTATCTGACTGTGTAAGACACTCGTGTAAGTCTTACACTTATACAGATACATATATGTATTATGTCATAGAAAATATATATAATATTTAGTAATTTGTTCGGTCGGTTAGATTTTAACTGAACAGTTTCTACATAATTATGAAAACCGACTGTACAAAAACCATTCGGTCGGTTTTGTTTTAAAAAAAAAAAAAACTATAAACCAGCCAAACGGTCGGTTCGGCCGGGCGGTTCGGTTTTCACAGTTAATTTTGACAGCCCTAATTAGATTCGATTGCGGTGTCATGATTTAATGGATGAGTAAAATACATTAAGCTTAGTAAATACTGACCAAATGACAATGATATAATTCCTGTTAGATCATGGGTTTTTACCAGTTTGATAATTTTGACTGATTTAGATTGCAATGACGAAACAAGATTTATTTTGCTGACCTCAATATAATTGAGATAAAGCTTTAATGATGATGATGATGGTAATTTGGACCCATTTTAGTTAAATTTAAAGTTTGGGGTTTAGGCTGTATCTGAGTTTGCAACTAAGAACTTTTAGTTGGCCTTGTTTGGTTTTGAGATGGGCCCAAGTGTATATTTTGGAACCTGGATGGAATTTGTGTTGGGTTTTAATCATATATTTAAGGGTGACCTCTCATCTCAATTCTTACCTAGTAATCTTGTTGGAAATTAGGTGGGTCTCTAGGATAGGTTTCAAAAACTTTTGATCCACTTGATGCAGGGATCAACTATCCAGAAGGCTACCAATCTGTCCAATATGCAAACCCTCAATCTCATCTATCATGATCAGTAATTCAATCAATCTAGGAGATAGAAAATCAGCAACAAACACGCAACAAAGATCTATAACATACAAGGAAATAGATTATACCTTTGGAGCTCGGTTGTGCTCTAATGGAGTATTTGCTACTTTCTTTGATGAGGAACTCTTTCGCGAATCAAATAAGTTTCTCCAATACCCAATGGCCTTCCACGCTATGACCCGAATCAAAATCTCTTTCACAAGAAGATGGGTGGGATCTTCAAGAGAAGACAACTAGGAACTTAAAGGAATTAGAAGAGAGAGAGAGAGAAGAGATGTGCAACACTTGCACAAAGGGGGCTGGACGTGAATTCAAAGGTGGACGTCCAAGCCCCCTTTGGTTCCCTATTTATAGTTTTTGCAAACTATTCTTACTAATTTAATTAGAAGTCTCACTTCCAAATTAATTAGTAACATTCTTCTCTTTCTTAATTATAATAGAAGTCTCACTTCCATTAATAATTAGTAACATACTATTACCACTATTAGAAGTCTCACTTCAAATAGAAATAGTAACTTTCATTTTAGAGCTCAACTAGAATTAGTATTCATCTGATGATTGGGCTAGCATAGGACCACTAGGGATTCCTTAGAAAGCTGACTCCAACTGTGACACGCGACCCCACATCTCATATGTAATCCGGGCCCACAGTTAATTGCAAATAACTCCACTATATAAATGCAATTGAACTTCAGTCTTAGAAAATTACATAGAAGACCCTAAACTTTCCTATTACCACAAGTAGGCCCCTCCATCAATATCAATAGATCAATTGGATCCGTCTTCCAAACTAGATCCATATCTTATTATCCTTGGGCCCCAATTAATTATAATGATCAATGGTACCTTTCCAATTAACTCTTAATCGAAATGGGTATACACTTATCAATGATTAAATCCATTAATCGGCACAAGAGGATATTAGAGATAGATTCCATCTTGACCATTAAATGTTCCCACAGATATACTACCATGTACCCAAATCACCGAGGTGTTGACCTACAGTTGGCCTCACTCATTGGTGACTCAAAGCAAATGAATAGATAGAAACTTGAGTTCATTAATGTCTCAGGATTGAGAGCTTACCGCTAGGGAATTATGAGAGCAGACTTTAAAATAAAGACAGTGTTTATAAGGTGCTTCTCATGGTCCTTCAATACATCCAATGTACCAGCACTATGATCTAGAATCTTTCATTCTGATGATCGAGACAAATCACACTATCTCATAGTGATCAAAATACTGCAACCTTATCAGTATAAGATGTTCAGTCTCATCACTGGTTGTGAAGATATTCAAGTATAAGATTTATTATACATGTCTCCCGTATGTGGATCTCATCCATACACATGTATTATATCTAGTATACTTATGGACTCCGGTTCATCTCATGAACCATTATGTCATTCGTATTGACTATGTGCAAGTATATAATTAAACATCATTCATCTCATGAAATGAAAAGCATGAATATATTGATTAATAAAGAAATGAATCAATTTATTACATCATATGCTGGTATTGAAACCATAAAACTAACAAATCTTTCCTCACCCGAGGCCTATTTTACATCACTGAGGTCTTCTTCCCTTATAAGAGAATTTTCTAGTCATAACTGTCTGCGAGGTTTTTATGTGTGGTTCAACCTATTTTTTGGTCCACTTGGACCTTCTAAGATCAAGTTACCCCATGAGCTACCTAACCCTATGAACCGCCACAAGTCCAAATTTGACCATCAGCTAACCATTACTCACGGGTTGAAATCCTAAAACTCGATCCCTTCTTAAATCATTGAACTTTAGGGCCATAGATCAAAGGGTTAGAAAGATTCAATGAAGCTGATATTTTGCGTATCACTAGATCACGTTGAGATATTTTCTTCCTACACTTCTCCTAAGATGGTCAATTTGTCATGGCTCCAGGTGGGCTCCACAAATGAATTTGCTGAGCAGAATAAAACTCTAACCAAACTCAAAATTAGGTTGTATGACCTTACCTGACAACCTTAATCACACTGGGTCCAGGGATTCACTAAAAATAACATTTGTTTTTTGGCACAACTTAGTCAGGTCAGGTTTGGGGTTTGGATTTTCTCACATACAAAGCTTGGGTTGGACATATGTTGTGTCAGTACCTAACTAAACCCACCCAATTGCATCCCTAGTGGCGAACCATCCTGTTCAGGTTGAAGTGGATCTAACCAGATGTTTCAGTTTGATATTTTAGAACATTGTTCCAATGAATTGATGACACTAGCCTTTGAAAATATAAATTGATTGGTTAGAAAACAGGTCAAGTCTTTCTTAAGAAAAGATGGGGTCAAGTCTTTGGAAGAATACACTTTCATGGGATTGCAAATTCCATTGCCAAAAGCCATGTGAGCCTCCATATTTTTTTTTTTTATAAAGTCAAGTGGAGGACATTGTTAAAAATTCAGTTCTAGTCCATTATTGTTGATCCAATGCTTCTTTTTTTTTTTTTCTTTTTTTTTGGGTAACCCTGCTCGGGGCTGGGCTTCAGACTTTCTACCAATTAATTCAAGCCCGGCCTAAATATTAAACGGGCCCATACATCCATAAAATAGGCAGATTAATTGTTGACTGGGAATCCAATTCAATCTTACTATTTTGTATGAATGATGCAATTGATGCCACTTTCTGTTCAGTATCAGAAGCTTCTTTCTGCAAGCTACTTTGTTAGAGTTGAAGACTCTTTATCATTATTGGGTCCAACTTTGGGGCCAACCATAAGAACCAACCGGTTTACACAATTAAATGGACCTCAATTTCCAGAAATTGAACCTTTGAGGGGGTTTTTGTACTTGTTTTCTAGTTTCTCCAATGAAAAAAAATGCATAAATATGGCATATGATCTGTCAATTAAATAAAATTCAGATGGCCCGATCGACCTAGTTTGGCATAAAAGTTCCTTTTTCTCTCTTTTTTTTTTTTTTTTTGTTAGGTAATATGACCCGAGCCCATGGCCTCAAGATTGCAACAGTGAGCACATTGATTATGGCATGGGCTCAATTTCTTCATGGTTTTTAATTTCCGTCGGGCTATATAATATCAAATTTTCAACAGAATGATTTGATAGCCAATGCACATCAGAGATGCACATCCCTCTTATAGTTATACAGTTTATCATCTCATAAATTAAAATCACACCAATATGGATAATATATGTTCATTTGTATAACCAATATGGCTGAAAAGATCAATCTTTTTTTAACCGAAGCAGATACAATACCAAATTTAAAATTCAAAGTTGGAAAACTCGTGACTGAAACTCAATTTGTCAAACCGTAAAAACTTGACATGGAGAGAGTCAATGCAGTGACTCAAGAAAGACGTGTGTTTCTGAAAAAAAAAAAAAAAAAAGACAACTTTAAAAATAGATCAAAGACATGTACAATATAAATATACATTTATTACATGTACTCATAATGATCACGGCAAATTAATAAATTTTAAATTGCAAGAAGAATATTTACAAAAATAAAAGGAAAAAAACCTTGAATAACACTACTTGTAGGTCCAAACACCAAATGTAAAAAGCCAAATAGGAATCTCAAATTACTTTTAAACTGCTAACTCTTCTCCCAAAAAAAAAAAAATGCTAACTCAAAAATCTCAAGCATTAATTAGTTGTGGCCTATTTGTTTCATGTAATGGAATTCCTAGGAATTATAAGACTTTGTATTTTGATACATGGTTAGAAATTAAGAATAAAAATTGAACATAAAAAATTGACCATCAAATAAGCTCTCCTTAGAAATATGGAAAAGTAATACCCAACCATCACCAAGTAATTCAAATATTCGAAAAGTGGTCCCATCTATATCACTACCTCATATATATATATATATATAGATATATATATATAGAGAGAGAGAGAGAGTTGATCAGGTGCGATGAAATGAGGGTGCGATGGATACGATGGCCATTTCCCGCGCTTGTTTTTCATAAACAACATGTTTGGTAAGGCTTCCATTTTTTCTGCCGTCTGTTCCCCTTCCTCTCGTAAGCCTTGATATCTACGACAGCATCCTTTTCTTCTCTGCGTCTCTTCCTAAACCCCCACCCCTTTTTTCTATTTTCCTTTCTCAATCCCCTCCTCTCTTTGTACCGCCATATCTTTCTCCATTCTCAAAGTCGAAGAATCGAACCTTGTCATCATGGATTCGTGAGTTTTCTTTTTCGTTTTTCTTTTGTGATTTATATGAATTTTATATTCTCTTTTTTCAAGGTAATCATGATGCTTAATTTGTATAAATTTGAGAAGATGTTTTATTATACCATGAAATATGGAGAGATACCTAGAACAGGTTATTCAAGATGATGTTTTATCTCTTTCTTCTTCTTCTTCTTCTTGGAATTTGAAGATTACCATCTGTTTGTCAATTCTTTCCTTCTTGAGAACTCCTATTCTACAATGGAATGCTGATGGAAAAGATTAGGGGACACTTCATCAGTTTTGCAAGGACCCAATGCTACCTTGTTTAGATAATACCGTCCTTGTAGTCTGGATTCTACAAAGGCAATATTCCCAGAAGCCCAAACAAGTAAAATTAACAATGGCTTATTTTGAAAATTCAAGAGATCATTGTCCCCCTTTGTTTAATGGTGTCTAAAAGAATATGATTTAACTGTTATTTTTTTAATCACATATTGTCACTTGATGTATCTGATGGTGGATAGAATCATGATAAAAGTGATATTTTCCTAAAGTTATAAAACAATTCAGGTTAATATTATTGATAACCAACCCCCTTCATAACTACCGATTTTTCAAAACCTGTTTTCAATAGACCACACTATTTGGATGGGACATGTTTTTCTACTTCCCATTTCTCTATGTCTCCACTCACTTTTCTCTACATTGTCAAACAAGTTTTTCTTTTTTATAAAGAAAATTGGGTCTTGGAAATCATGACTCTAGGCACAGCCCATTGTCAATAGTAAAATATTCTCAGGAAGAAATGATGTCAAACAGTCCATAATTCTGTCATGGGGATATTGATCCTTTTTTCTTCCATGGGGATAAATTCTAATTTTGTAGAGATGAAGACATATTACTCAATTCTGCCTCGGATGAAGATAGGAGAGAGGAGGTTTTAGACTATGATATCACAAAGGATAATAGGAGAGAAGATGACAAAGAAGAAACTATCACCGGTAATATCTCCCACTCCTAGTTTAAATCATGTTTAAATTTTAAATTCTATTTCAATTTATTTGTATGCAAACTCTGTTTTATAATTTATCCTTACACATGCAATTCTTTTGACAAGAAGTATCTTTTGTGTTTTCTTTATTACTTGTGAAGGCCTTCTTATTCCACCAGTGGCTGAAGAGATGAAACCATTGGTGGGAAAAGCATTTGACTCATTAGATGAAGGAGAAATTTTTTTTCGTAAATATGCAAAACTGGCGGGTTTTGGCGTTCGTATGGGTTCAACAATGTGGACCAAAGATACAGAAAATAGGCATATTTATTCGAAGATGTTTATATGCGCAAAAGAAGGAGAATACAAACCTAAAAAAACATAAGAAGATGCCAAAGTAAAAAGAAAAAGACAAATTTCAAGAATGGGGTGCAAGGCCGGCATTAGAATTCAAGAGAATGTTGACAAGAAATGGGTGATTATGAAATTTATAGAGGCTCACACTCACCCGCTCTCCAGTCCCGACAAAATCCAATTTTTGAGATCAAATCGTGAAGTAACAACTCCAAAAAAAGGCATTGATTAATTTATATAATGGGGCTAACATTAGTACTTCACAAAAGATGACTATGCTCGAGATTGAATCGGGAAGCTATGAGGCCATTGGTTGTACGGAAAGAGATATCAGAAACCATGAGAGGGATGAAAGAGAAAAGAGAAGAGATTACGATGCCCAAATATTGCTGGAGCACTTTCAAGAATTGAAAACCATAAATTCATCATTTTATTTTGATTATGTTGTTGATGATGACAATAAGTTGATGCATTGTTTTTGGGCGGATGCGACTGCAAGAGAAAATTATAGTGTATTTGGTGATGTTGTTGTATTTGATACAACATATAACACAAACCAATATAGCTTGATATTTGCTCCTTTTACAGGAGTTAACCATCACAGAAAATCAACAATTTTTGGTTGTGGATTCTTAGCAAATGAGAAAGAAGAGTCCTTTGTATGGTTACTTACAAAGTGGCTAGATGCAATGTCTCAATGCCAACCGAAAATGATTATCACAGATCAAGATCCAGCAATGAGATGTGCGATTGCCACTGTGCTGCCAAACACGGTTCATCGCTATTGCATGTGGCACATAATGAAGAAAGCACCTGAAAGATTGGGTGCTACCTATAGGTTTGAATTTAAAGATAGTTTTGATCACATTGTATGGAACTCTGAGACGGTGGAAGAGTTTGAGTCAAATTGGAACTCAATGTTGGCATCGTATCAGCTACAAGAAAATAAGTGGTTATGTTCGTTGTATGACATTCGTGAAAAATGGATTCCAGCATACTTTAGGCATGTTTTTTCAGCTAAAATGAGATCAAGTCAACGTAGTGAGAGTATTAACTCATTTTTTGATAAATATGTAAGCAAGAAGAATACTTTGGTAGATTTCATCATGCGGTTTGAGAGGGCCATTGGTCGTCAAAGGTATATTGAAAATAAAGATGATCATGAAAACATTGACACAAGGCCACACATGCCAACGAGCTTAGATATTGAGCAACAAATGGCAGATGTATTAACAAGAAAGAATTTTGATAAGTTTCAAAATGAACTAAAGGAGGGCATTTCTTATGGCACAATGTTGATTAAAGATACCGGGTCCACAAGAGTATATATTGTAGAAAAATTGGGTCATCCAACAACAAGATGCGAGGTTGAGTATAATGTTTCTGAGAATATAGCATGTTGTTCATGTATGATGTTTGAATTGGATGGGATTCCATATCGGCATATCGTTCTAGTACTTTGAAATAACCTCGTGTCACATTTGCCTAGCTATTACATTCTTAAGAGATAGACCAAGTTTGCAAACAAAAGAGTCGAATGCGGTGTGAAGGACAAGAAAGTTTGTGGAGATTGTGATACGTCATTATTATTGAGAAAAAGCAATCTTTCATATAAATTTGGCAAATGTCTTGACAAAGCATGCTCTTCTTATGATGCATACAAATTTGCCCAAAATTGTTTAGAAAGTCTCGAAAAAGGACTACAGGATATGAACATTACATGTGATGAAGTAACACAAGGTAGTCTTATGAGAATTCCATCCACAATTGATGTTCACCCGCCTAACCATGCAAATACTAAAGGAAGTGGAAAACGGATAAAAGGAGACAAGGAAAAGGCAATAGAAAAGGCTATAAAGGGCAGGCTATGTCATGGATGTAAAAAAGCGAGGAGTAGATCACGACAAACGCAATTGTCCTGCTTTGAGAGAAAAGTAAGTAGTTGTATAATTTTTACTTCTTTATTATTTTTTTATCATGATTTCATCCATTTTCTAATAAATACAAAATTTATATGTAGGTTGCCTTCAACCATGTCAGATGGACTTGTTTATAATGAATCACAAGCTTCCATAACATGCATATCAAATGAAGAACACGTGGAAGAAATGTAATCGATTCTCTTTAATTGTCCTCCCAAAGCGGATCCAGAGCAGAACCAGATTGTCTATGCTATCAGCAAGTAGAGGAAGAAACTCAACTTCAAGAACCTTTATAGCATGTTTTTCTGTATAGCCATTCGTTGTCTTGTCCATGGCCTTTTTGCATAATACTATATATATATATATATATATATATATGAGTCTTTTTGTAATTTGCTGTAATTGGGGCTATTTTGCAACAGTCATGTTTTCTTTTTGGTAAATTGCTGTAATTGCAGCAGTATTTAGATTTATAATTGTTGGTTCAATGTGAATGCTTATATTTAGAAGCAGTTGTATGTGATGCTTCAGGTTGTAAAACTAAATGGATTGAAGTATTTCCCAAATTGTATGATGATTTATAGGTTTAAACGTGAAGGTTATGGCCACATGATGCTTACAGGTTGTAAAATCCAACTTAAAATGACATTCGAATGCTAACAACATTATGCAAATATCAGTTCTTGAGTGTGGGCAGAAGATGCTAACTCCATCTATCCATTTATATTACTATTATCAATAGAACTTCATGTTCTTTTGGTCTTTGCTGCTGAGAATTGCATGAGACACTACAGAAAATATGACCAAGCTTGACTTGAGAAATACATACAGACCTTATGTATTGACTTCATGACCACATTTTATCAAGGCTCGTGAAGATATTCAACTTGTATTGGTACACATATTTCAACATCAAGTACATGTAAACATACAACCTGTACACAACCTGTAATCATACAGCTAGAGCATCAAGTGACTGCAATCTAAGCATCAACCTAAGTTCATTTGATTATAAAATAAGATTGCAGTCCTATGTGTGAGTCCTTTTTTTAGCTGCAATGGCTTCCTTCATTACTGACCCAAGTGATACCATGACCATTTTCATATGTAGTAGTTTGACACCATATTCCATGGATTTCTTTTTGGTTGAAATAGCAGTAAGTTCTCCTCTGCAGGAACATGTTAATTATCAACAGCCCAATCACCATAAGGCTGGCCTGATGCCATATAATGCCTCCTGGGTAGGTCCATGTTTAGTTGTTTGGGGCAAGCGGAGCCAGTGGTACACTCAATATCTGATCATTCCACCATTCCAACATTCAGAAAATGGTATCACTCCAACATTCAACATTCAATTACAGTACCAACTTCAAAATCAAAATCAAGATCATCCTGTAAATTGCTAAGAACTCAACACTCCTTGTTATCCTCTCCTATCATGAAATCATGGACCATATGGTACATTCAAAATTTATAATCATTTCAACATACAGAAAGTGGTACTATCAGATGGATGTTTGAATACAGAGATAAGACCATTGTTTGTAGACAGTTGTCTTGACATAAATACCTACAGATTTTTTTTTTCTTTTTTTTTTTTGTATTTCCCATTACAACATCCAGCATCACTTAATCAGAAGAAATTTTAGAAAATCTGTTAATCAATCCAAAATCAATAAGAGAAATGTGATACTGTCATAGGTTAGTTCAAGGATTTAAGTAGTTAGAGAGATTTAGGGTATTGGGGATTAGGGGTTTGGGGATTAGGGCTTGCTTAGGGGTTGGAGAAAGGGGATTAGGGTTTGGTCTTAGCGATTTGGGGATAAGAGATTAGGGTTTGGCTGAGAGAGAGAGATGGGGCTGCATTGGGTCAGGTTGGGTTGTTAGGCTTTGAGAGAGAGAGAGAGAGTTAGCATCCGTATGAGGCTGGTGGCGAACACGAGCATCGGATCTAGGAGGAGCGTGACAGAGACAAGCTTCAAGTCTTGCTAGGATTTCTTGCTTTGAGTTTTCGTAGAGGTGGCGAGCACGAGCATCGGATCTAGGAGAAACTTGACGGAGAGGAGCTTCATGAAGTCTTGAGCTTTGGGTTTAAAATAGGAGCTTTGGGTTTAAAATAGGGCCCGCCCACGGTTTTAAATTTCAAACATGCTGTTTATGAAAAACAAGTGCGGGAAATGGCCATCGTATCCATCGTATCCTCATTTCATCGTACCTGATCAACTCTCTCTCTCTCTCTCTCTCTCTCTCTCTCTCTCTCAATATATATATATATATACTTTCCTCCACCCTCTTTAATAATCTTTAGGTGGAGCTTCATTTTAGAATGAATTCCTATGCATAGTATACAACAAATAGACCCTTAGAAATAAAAACCAATTATTTCAAATCAAATCTACCTATTAAATAGTTTAAAATGCAAACGACTTATCAAAATGAGGTCAAACGGCAAAATCTCCCTGGTAATTGATTTGGTCCTTCCTCAAAATAAGGTAATTCAGCCATTTACTGGTTAACTTGCTGACTTTTCCTACTTTTTTTTGGAAAAGGTAAGTGATATATTCCAAAAGGAACCATAACAAAGAATGAGACGGTTGATCCCACAAAGTTCCAGCCCCATATATTTTTTACGGTAACGAAAGATTTTATTCAAAGATACAGAAGAAAAAAAGAACAGAAGAAACAGTGAAATAAGAACGTGCAAGAGAGATGCACCACCCCCAACCCCCACTTCCATTATCACACTCATCTAAGGAAGCAACCTATCAACCCCTTGCTTTTGGTTAACACATCCACCATGGAGTTAGCTGATTTAATATCATGATAGAAGGAAATGTTGATGTCAACGGATAACTCTCTAATTTCATTAAAGTGGAAATGAAACTTCCAAAGAATTGGACTTTTCCTGCCTTGCTAGAATCTATTAGCCCATTTTTTGTAAAATGTATAAAGTTAGTCAAAGTTCAAAAATTTGATTAGCTTGCAACTGGTCAAGTTTGATTCTATTTCCAGTAAACCTAAGAACTACCCCAACTAACACTTTCCCCATTCTGCACCTAGCCTGCCCTGGGTTTCATACAGGTTAAAGCCCAACTGCCTTCTGATTTGAAAGACATACTGAGTTATTTTTATTAGATTTTTAATCTTCATATGATGGTTGATTAACAAATTTGTAATCAGGTTATAGAAGAGGCGAAGTGGGTCAGTTCCGCCAAAACCTCAACCTGCACCAAACCCGACTCAATGCTAAAACCAAACCCTCCCAGCCCATCAGAAACAACATCAAGCCCGGCCCAATTTGGGGTGGATCATATTCATTTGTTAAACCGAAACCAATGCCATCCCTAGAGCCGAGTTTAGACTATAAACTTGTTCTCATCCCAAACTCTACTGGTTGGGCTTGGGACAAACACTGTGACCTGTCAACTTTGGGCCTGATGTTTGTAGGGTTTTTTTTTTTTTTTTAACTTATATTTAAAGGAGTTTATAAACTGAAATCTATTAAGATTTGAAAGATTAAGCCCACTAGATTATCCTAGCCCTTGATTTAACGGCCTTGTACTTTAATGGCATCTTAACCGTATATTTTCTTGAGTTACAATCCAACAGTGAGTGAAAGTTCAGTGTGAGTGTAAAATTGGGCCCGATGTAAGATCATGAGATGAAAAAAGTATCAAAGGGGCTTCATTGATGAAAGGTGACTACACTTGTAGTACTCAAAGGAGAACATTACCTTATGTTTTGCACTATCTGACTAATCATACAAATCTCCCAACTAAATAGAAAAGAAAGTTAAGTTATCATAAAATCAATTTACTGTCCTTGTAATGGGTTGTACCTCAAGCCATGTTGTTACTAGCTAAGCACTTTTTTGGGGGTAAATATTGTTATTAATTTTTAGTTGAATTGATGGCTATCTATTACACCATTGAATTTTTTTTATTGGTACACGATTAATTTGAGTAGTTGGCGACAAAATGCCACCACTTTTGATTCTATTTTCGTAAAAGAGAATGTTGTTTGATGTTCATTTTTTAAAATTTTTCTTTTTAACCACTCTATGTATTCAATTTTTATATATTCTAATACAAATAAACAAGACCCAAGCGTTAATTACTTGGGGTATGTTTGTTTCACATAGTTGAATTCCTAGGAATCATAGGATTTTGTATTTCAATAAGTGGTTAAAAATGAAGAATAAAAAGTAAATATCCTTAAATAACTATCAAATAACCTCCCCTTTAATGAAAATCGAATCAAGGGAAGATGAAAACTCATCCCCAACAATCATCCCAGTAATTCAAGTCATACTAAAGTCAAGATCACATCTACCCACTACCTTACATCCTTTTACCCCTCACCTAAGCGGAATCCACTTATCAAATGGTTCATAAAACTAGAAACTTATCAAAAGGAGGTTGCATTGAGTCCTCCTATATTTGACTCAGTCCTTCTTCAAAATTAAGTGATTTGGCAAATTTGTTATAAGATATGGATCTTGGGTGGATGCCCACTTGTGATAAGATAGGATTAGAATTAGGGTTCCTCCTTTTTAGTTTACTTTGCCTATAAATAGGCTCTCTCCCTATGTATTTAGACAGATTTAATGAGATATCAGAAAGGCTCTCTCTTCTCCCTCTAATCTTCTTTCTCTTGGTCTCTCTCTTTTATAACACGTTATCAGCACGAAGCTCTAAGAGAAGGAAGAAAACCAGGTCTTCTTGCCCAAAGAGAAGAAATCATTCCCTGCGTGGATTTGAAGAAATCATTCCCTGCGTGGATTTTCATCGCAAACTCCTTCCCTGCGCGGATTTTCATCGCGGATTCCCTGTGCAGATTCCTTCCTAGCGCGGATTCCCATCCCAGATTCCTTCCCAGTGCGGATTTCCATCGCAGATTCCCTGGGCGGATTCCTTCCCAGCGCGGATTTCCATCGCAAAATCCTTCCCAGCGTGGATTTTAGAAAAGAGTAATATTTTTCTTTAAATACAGTAAGTAGTATCCAAACCATAGTTCAAATCCAACATATTAGAATACATAAAATTAATTTATGATATTTATTTTACTGTCATTATAGTGTTTGGTTACTATTCATTATCTTGCACGATTTTTTATTTAAATTTATTAATGCTATAAATTGATTATAAAAAAAAAGAAAAAGAAAAAAGAAAGAGAACCAGAAGTTCTAAAAGTGAACCTGAAGTTCACATATTCATGGACCAGTAGAAGTTGGAATAATGATATGAACCTGAAGATTCGTATCAATAAATCAAAACCTGAAGTTTTTGATTCAACAATCCATATAAATTATAAAGCCATGAAATTAAACCTGAAGTTTTTGATAGAACTAGAAGTTCTGATCACTTGTTAGAACCAGACGTTCTACCCCAAACCTGAAGATTTGACAGAACCTGAAGTTCTAATTTCATGTATTATGAACCTGAAGTTCTAAATCAAGCCTGAAGTCTTGACAGAACCAGCAGTTCTGATTCTCAAATATGAGAACATGTTAAATTTTTATTTTTCCATGTTTAAATTCCTTTCTTAATTACTTTTGATGTTAATATTTTTATCATTATATGCACACTGATAACTTCATATATATTTCATATTACAGTTCTTGCAAGATGTCAAATTTGGCTAAAATTGACTTTAAAGCACTTAACATAAATGGGGACAATTATTTATCTTGGCAATTGGATGCTAAAATCCACTTGCAATCCAAGAAACTAGGAGAGACTATAAAGGACGGTAACAAGATGTCCCCAGAGGAAAAGGCATTAGCCCTCATCTTCCTGCGTCATCACATACATGAAGATCTCAAACATGAATACCTTACTGAAGAAGACCCAGCAGGCCTATGGAAATCCCTGAAGGATAGATATGATCACCAGAAGATGGTCATACTACCAGCTGCCCAGAATGACTGGTTAAATCTGAGGTTGCAGGATTATAAAACCGTATCTGAATACAACTCTGCTCTTTTCAATATTGTTTCCCGATTAAGACTTTGTGGTGAAAAGGTTTCAGAAGAGCAGATGTTGGAGAAAACGTTATCAACTTTTCATGCCTCGAACGTGCTCCTGCAGCAGCAGTATCGAGAAAGACGTTTCTCCAAATATTCAGAACTTATTTCCTGTCTCCTAGTTGCTGAACAAAATTGCATAGTACTGATGAAAAATCATAACTCCAGACCAACTGGATCTTTGGCAGTTCCTGAAGCAATTTTAGCTCAAACAGAGGCAGAGGAAGGGGGAGAGGAAGGGGGAGAGGAAGACATAACTCCTCCAAACGAGGTGGTTTTAAAGGTCCCCCTCCAAAATTCAAAAATCACCAGAAGTGGTCTGCCCCTCAGCCTAAGAGCAACCGGAATCCACCAGCTAATCCTACCCACCGTCCTGATGACACGTGCCACAGATGTGGAAGAAGTGGGCATTGGTCACGCACTTGCCGTGCACCAAAGGAAGTGGCCGAACAATACAAAGCATACAAGGCCTCTGTTCATTTAGCAGAGACAAATGATCTGAAAGGATGGAATTGGAATGCAATGACACCAGAGATACCTCCAATTGACATTACAAACTTGGAGACTCGAGATTTTTTTGAGGATGAGGATAGCCAACCTTTGAATAATGAGGCTTTTAACACTCACTTGGGATCACCCCCTGGCATGGTCTAGAAGGCCAATAAACTTTACAAACTTAAATTTTTTTTATTCTTTTGAGATGCATGTTGCTTAAACTTCTTTTTATTTATTTATTTCATGTCCTAATGAATGGTTTAATTATTTCAATTTTATCATATGATTGCATAGTTATATTGTTTTATTATTTTGTTTAAGGTATGGATCATGGAACTGAGGACAATCTTTGTTTGGTAGATAGTGCCACAACACACACCATTCTGAAAAATCAAAAATTTTTCTCAGAATTGATGTTTATTCCACGAAAGGTATCAACCATAGCTGGGCCTGTGCAAATAATTGAAGGCTCCGGAAGAGCCCACATAATGTTACCTAATGGTACCCACTTATTCATTAAAGATGCTTTGTTCTCAAATAGTTCCCGAAGAAACTTGATTAGTTTCAAAGACATCAGAATGAATGGGTACCACATTGAGACTGTAAGTGAAGGTAACAAGGAATTCTTATGCATTGTTACTAGTATTGGAAGCCAGAAGCAAATACTAGAAAAATTAAGTGCACTCTCCTCAGGGTTATATTACATGACAATCTTAAATGTTTAATCACATTCGGTTATGAGCAAAACAACAAAGTTAAGCCCGAAGCTTAAACTAAGCCCGAAGCTTAGTGATCGGAAGACTTTACAGCTCTGGCATGATAGGTTAGGTCACCCTGGGGCTACTATGTTGAGAAAAATTGTAGATAACTCCTTTGGGCATTCTTTAGAGAACCATCAATTGACCCTACCTAGTGGGTACTTATGTACACCGTGTTCACAAGGAAAATTGATCACCCGACCTTCTTTTGCTAAAGTTGCATACGAATCCCCATCCTTTCTGCAAAGGATACAAGGTGACATTTGTGGACCCATAAATCCCCCTAGTGGACCTTTTAGATATTTTATGGTTTTGATTGATGCATCCACCCGTTGGTCTGATGTTTGCCTACTTTCAACTAGGAACATAGCATTTGCCCGTCTATTAACTCAAATAATCAAACTTAGGGCTCATTTCCCTGATTCTCCCATTAAGTCTATAAGACTTGACAATGCAGGAGAATTTACATCACAGGTTTTTGATGATTTTTGTTCATCTATAGGAATTGTTGTCGAACATCCTGTCCCCCATGTCCACACCCAGAATGGCTTAGCTGAATCCATGATTAAGCGCATCCAACTCATTTCTAGGACTTTGCTGATGCAATCCAAATTGTCAGTTAGTGCATGGGGACATGCTGTGTTGCATGCTTCAATGTTAATTCGACTTCGACCCACAGCCTATCATCAATTTTCTCCTGCACAACTTACATCCGGACATCAACCCAATATCTCTCACTTGCGCAAGTTTGGTTGTGCAGTTCAAGTCCCAATCCCACCTCCTAAGCGTACTAAGATGGGACCACAACGTAGATTGGGAATCTATGTAGGTTATGACTCTCCCTCAATTATTCGATATCTAGAACCAATGACAGGAGATGTCTTCACTGCTCGTTTTCCAGATTGTCAATTCGATGAGACAATATTCCCGCCGTTAGGGGGAGATAACATAGTTCCTGTAGAACGACCTGTTCCTGAAGAACGGCGAGAATTAACATGGAATACTTCCACTCTGTCTCATTTGGATCCACGAACTTCACAATGTGAAAATGAAGTCCGGAGAATTGTGCACTTACAAGAAATTGCAAACAGATTACCTGATGCATTTAACGATGCAGCAAAGGTGACAAAATCACATGTGCCCGCTATGAATACACCTGCCAGGATTAATGTCCCTGTAGGACAAAGTCAAAATACAACCGTAAAAGAATCTGCAATACGCCAGAAGCGTGGCAGACCTATAGGTTCAAAGGACTCAGCTCCGCGGAAAAGGAGAAATGAGCAATCATCATCATGTCCTCCCGAAGAGGCACGTATCACTCTTGAAGAGGTTCCTCCCGAAGAGGCACGTAACGCTCCTGAAGAGGTTATGACAAAATCCGTTCTCTCTAGAATAATGGAAGTCCCTGGTGAGACTTTGGAAGCCCCTGAAGAGGCACCGGTACCGGATAATGAAGAGATCTCTATATTTTACAATTATTCAAAAGAGAGATGGAATAGAAATGATATTGTCATCGATGACGCATTTGCATATGCGATAGCTACACAAATATCAAAGGTAAATGATGATGATGATTGGGACACAGAACCACGTTCTATAAATGAATGTCGACAAAGAAATGATTGGCCAAAATGGGAAAGTGCCATCAAAGCAGAGTTAGAGTCTCTCAATAAACGTGGTGTGTTCGGACCTATAGTACAAACCCCAAAAGATGTTAACCGTGTAGGTTACAAGTGGGTGTTTGTAAGAAAACGGAATGAAATGAATGAAATTACCAGATATAAGGCACGATTAGTGGCACAAGGTTTCCTGCAGAAACCTGGGATTGATTATGAGGAAACATACTCCCCTGTCATAGATACAACAACTTTCAGATATCTGATAAGTTTAGCAGTTTCTCAAAATCTAGAAATGCGACTCATGGATGTTGTAACTGCTTACTTATATGGGGACTTAGACACTAGAATTCACATGAAAATCCCGGAAGGATTTCCTTTGCCTGAAGCAAAGCCAAGGAGTATATACTCAATCCAATTGAGGCGATCATTGTACGGCCTGAAGCAATCCGGAAGAATGTGGTACAATCGTCTTAGTGAATACTTGTCTAAAAAGGGGTATGCAAACGATCCTATTTGCCCGTGTCTATTTATAAAGAAATTCATGAAGGGATTTGCAATATTAGCAGTTTATGTGGATGATATCAATTTGGTAGGGACTCCAGAAGAGCTCGAAGAAACTGCTGATTGCTTAAAGAAAGAATTTGAAATGAAAGACCTTGGAAAAACAAGATTCTGTCTCGGGTTGCAAATCGAGAGAAATTCTAATGGGATGTTGGTCCATCAATCTAATTATACCGAGAAGGTTTTAAAACGATTTGGTATGGACAAAGCACACCCATTAAGCACACCCATGGTCGTCCGGTCTCTTGATACACAGAAAGATCCATACCGTCCTATTGAAAAAAATGAAAAAGTTTTGGGTCAAGAAGTACCATACTTAAGTGCTATTGGAGCCCTGATGTACTTAGCACAATGCACTAGACCGGATATTGCATTTTCTGTGAATCTACTTGCCAGATATAGCTCCGCACCAACTCAAAGGCACTGGGTTGGTATTAAACATATCCTACGATATTTGCGTGGAACAACTGATTTAGGAATATTTTATTCTTATAATCTTATAGATTCCAGTTTTACAGGATATGCAGATTCAGGTTATCTCTCTGATCCTCATAAGGGTCGATCACAGACAGGTTATGTGTTTCTAAATGGTAATGCCGCCATTTCTTGGCGTTCTACTAAACAGACTCTGGTAGCTACCTCCTCTAACCATGCTGAGATTTTGGCTCTTTATGAAGCCAGTAGGGAATGTGTATGGCTAAGATCCTTGATTCAGCATGTTCGTAGTTCTTGTCAATTACCTTCTATTGCAGGTATCCCAAATGTTATCTATGAAGATAATGAAGCATGCATAAAACAAATTCGAGAAGGTTTTATTAAAGGAGACAAGACTAAGCATATAGCACCAAAGTTCTTCTTCACTCATGAACTTCAGAAGAACAATGAAATTGAAGTCAAACAAGTTTGTTCGAGTAACAACCTGGCTGATCTATTTACCAAATCTTTGCCAAAATCAGTATTCCAGAAGTTTGTATATGAGATTGGCATGCGAAGAGTTCATCATCAAACTATGTAAATGGTTGCAATCATCAGGGGGAGCAGTTTATCAGGGAGCATCCTGAAGTATGCTTCCCAGGACATTTGTGCGCTGTACTCTTTTTCCTTTCCTAGGTTTTATCCCACTGGGTTTTCCTAGTTAAGGTTTTAACGAGGCAGCATTATGCACGTCCAACACCATTTCAATGATCTTGAAGAATGTTGTACTCTTTTTCCCTTCGCTTTGGTTTTTCCCACTGGGTTTTCCTTAGCAAGGTTTTTAATGAGGCAACTGTCATTAAATGGTGGTCATCCAAGGGGGAGTGTTATAAGATATGGATCTTGGGTGGATGCCCACTTGTGATAAGATAGGATTAGAATTAGGGTTCCTCCTTTTTAGTTTACTTTGCCTATAAATAGGCTCTCTCCCTATGTATTTAGACAGATTTAATGAGATATCAGAAAGGCTCTCTCTTCTCCCTCTAATCTTCTTTCTCTTGGTCTCTCTCTTTTATAACAAAATTCACATTTTAGCTCCCTGAGTTTTCTTACCTTCCTTGAACCTGGGCTCTTCATGATAAATGTAATCTCTCTCTCTCTCTCTCTCTCTCTCTCTCTCTGGTTATATTGTAGACCAAAGCCTTAATCCTGGCTTAGTAGCAAAACTGCTACTTAGAAATCTAAAAGCCCACACCCTCCCCATCCCCATTCCCATCACAAACACTACCAAACCTAGGCTTGGGACAAACATTGTGACCTGTCAACTTGGGCCTAATTCTGCTTCTTTTTTAATTTAAACTTAAGAGGAGTTTATGAACTGAAATCTATTTAAATTAGGAAATATTAATCAATATGCTTTGCACTATCTGAGAAATAAAACAAACTTCACATCTAAATAATTACAAAATAAATTTATCATAAAATCAATTTATAGTCGTCTTAATGGATTGTACCTCAAATCATATTATTATTATTAATGGGTCTTTTTTTTTTGTAAAAGTTGTTATTAATGTTTTATTAGCATTGATGTCTATCTATCTATTAACCCATTAATTTTAGTAGCTGGCTACAGGATGCCACCACTTGTGGGTAGGGCCAAAGCATTTCAAGGCCAGCCAGCCTGTTAAGATTCAGACCTAATCAATATAGCCTGGATTCAATTAATGGGCCTGGGAGTTGTGCCTGAGTTTAATATATTGAGTAAGAACTTTAGTAAAACAAAGGTCCAGCCGAAGTCTATTTAACTATGAGCCATCAAATGAGATCCAAGCCCGGCCGAGTGGTCCAAGAAAAATAAGACCCAAACATAGCACATTGCGGTGGGACTCGTTTTGGGCAGGATGGCCCAGCTCATGAGAAACTCTACTCTTGGAATATATTGGGAGTATGGACATTGGCTTATGGGCCTGAGCGCGCCAACTGTGGCATTTCTGGGCCTGATAACTTCGGATTGCATAGTCCCAAGACCCAACCCAAACACATCTGATTAATGGCTCGATAAGAATTTCTAAGATAATCAGGTCCTTTGAAAGAGTCTATTGGAGATTGATAGTTCCAAAACATGGGCATACTCAGCTAACTCGACTCTGATCAGTAGTAAAACCAAGTGCTCAATGAAATACTTGGTCTCAATGAGTTTTGGCAAAACTTGGTTAGACTTGGCCTTGATGTGGTTCAAAATGAACAAAAGATTAATTGAAAATCATTTAATCTTTAGAATGTTTACATACGTTAATTATGAATTTTGATTTTTGGCATGTGAAAACTCATTCGAGAATCCGGTTTGACTCGGGTCAACGGCTTTCTTAATCAGGTTTTGGGGTGAATCTTGGAACTCATGCCCCATGAACTAAGGATCAAGGCAAGCCCCAATCCTTCCATTACCATATTGTCGGCCCAGTAACATTTACATGAGCCAATTGCTGCTCCGACCAGATTAGTTGACATCCTAAAGTGTGTTCATAATCTCACCCTAAATACTAACCAAATTGGACTGGGTCTGGGCTAGACCAGAATTGATATTTATTCATCAAAAGCTCATGACCCACAAAATACCAACTTGTGCTTACTTCAGTCAGTGTGTGTGTGTGAGAGAGAGAGAGAGAGAGAGAGAGAGAGAGAGAGAGAGTGTTTAAGGTTGAATTAAAAGGCATCAATTGGTCTATCATTCAATGAATGGGGCAATGATATTCTTGCTTTTACTTAGAAGATAGAAACAATCAAGTTGTTGTTAGCTTTCTTGTGGGCTTTATTCCTTGTTGGAGACCAACATAGTGGGAAATGGGAAATGTACATGAAAAGGACCCTTGCCAACATCCTTACATTCATTCTCCTTTTCTACCGCTCATCAACCTTTTTCTTAAAGCAATTGCTAAAGAATGTTACTCAAAACCCTATATTCCTTCCATTGCAAAATCACCAAATTGCCCTAACAATATTCCATGAATTATTCGATCATTATTTTATATTGTAACTCCCCATAAATATAACCAGGGAAAAAATATAAATGATTGTACTGCATGGGTCGAGTTTGTTTGGATCTATATTGTACTTTGTAAGGGTCCGTTTTTTTGGAGGTATTTCCGATGAAAATTCAATTTGTCATGAATTTATGATAGCAGTAATAGCATGTGACCCCTCAAGATTTAGAATTCCCTGCTTAAACGGTTAGAATTCATAAAATTGACCCTGTGAAATTTTCATTTTTGACATGTAGACTCTTCAAATATCAATTTCCAAAATGCTATATTGGGAAGATGTTCTCCTATAAGCAATGGGGAAAAATGGATTGCTGCACTCGTCATGAGTTGTCTGTGAATTTCATAGGGGATTACCACCCTATGGACGTATCCTGTTGTTAATACGATAAAATACTCCTGTTACATTAACTTGAGCATTTGTGAAACCATGTGGGGGATGACATTTGCGAAATACGTAAAACCCTTGAAAAGAATTCTTACAAGCAACCAGTCCCACCATGTTTCATCCAATGTTTAGTTTATTTTATTTACGCAATTTTGTTGTGCTCATAATTTGAGGCCTTTGGACCTATTTGGTTTTAAGCAATTTGCATTCCATTTCCCCTTATTGGGAACTCTGAAAGAGTAAAGAGCATTGTCTCTCTAAATTTTCTCATCAAGCTAATGGTGTGATTTGGCACTTTTAGCCCTAAAACTTCTCATATTCTCAACCTCTAAAATCTACTTTAAAGGCATTTTTAAGACTTTGAGAGTCAGCATTAGGGAAATCTTCCTACTTTATGAACAATATCACCCCATCTTACTACACAAAATCCCCTCAGTTAGTCCAACAACCACTGTTTCTCTAGTGGAATAGGAAGAAGGAAAAAATATATATAGTATCAAAAGAAAAGACTTTAGAAAACTGCTTTTGTCAATTGCTTTCTCACCACAGCAAATAAAATAGACCCACATAAGCAAAACGTATAAACAATAACTGACTTGGAGTAGAAGTCAGACACTAAACTCTCACATAAGAAAGGATCTGATGGGTGACACCTCTATTATATATATGTTTTCTATTCTTTATTCTCTTTTGATTGACGCAACATCATCTTATTAGATCTCAAAATAGAATTCTCAAATGATCTTGATTTAATTGATTCTAAGACCAATAATATCTGGGGGAGTTGGGATCCTCCTTGAGGCCTTGACTTCGGAAAATCTTGAGTTGAAAGAGTGGGACTCAATAGCGAAGTGTTTTTATTAAAAACTCGATTCGGTCAAAATAAATGTCATTTTCATTTATAAAGTATCTTCATATTTTACCCTAATAAGACTTTTCCAGCTGCGAAGTTCATCATTTAATAAAAACATGATTAACACAATCTTATATATTATTTAAGATTAATTTTTATTGCAGTAAAATTGAAGATACCTCCGTGCACCCCCCACGAGGAGGGCATTTATTTTGAAAATATTGGATTAATATAGCTGCACCCATCCATCATGTTTCTCAAAGTCAAACCTAAGTGGATCCAGTAGGATTATTACTCATCTTAGGGATCTAGAATCTATAATAAACAAGAAGGTCTTTGAATTAGTCATCAGAAAGATCTAGAATTTGTTGTAACCTTGCTTATCTAAGCTCCCTTCTTTTTAAGTCTACTAGTTCTACACTCTTTCATGCTAAGAAAAAGTTTCAAGGCATGTATGTTTTATTAAGCAATGAGAGATGTCCCACCAAATCAATGGCCTTGAATCCATGGCCCAAACAGCAGCACTATGGATTAGATTTAGATGGGATGGATAGTCCCTCTCTGTAGCAAACACACAAAACTCCACAATCACAGGCCCTTTCAAACTTCCCTTTCTCTCCCATCCATGAGATTCTCTTGTCCTCCCATTCCATGAATATCTATGGAACCAAAGCAAAAATCCAAAGCAAAACCCAGATAGAGAGACAGCATATTTCACTCCTGTCAACGCACTTTCCACAACTCTTTGTACTTTTCCATGAAACCCAAAATCTGAAAAAAAAAAAAATCCATTTCTCACTCCACCCCCTTAATTCCCTCCTTCCAAACACCCCACCTTGTTCCACAGCTTCCTTGTGACTCTCTCTTTCTCTGGTAGTTGAACATTTCATTGAACTTTCTCATCTCCCTTTTGGTGAAGTTGGGCAGCTAAACATGAAATTGAAAACCTCTTTCTCTCTCCCACCAGGGTAAATAAAAAAAACAGGGAAAACTCTAAACGTGGAAAATGAAAATTGCAATCTTGAGATTTCATCTTCTCTTATCCCTTCCAAACTCCAAACTTTCTTTGTAGCGGATTCAATTTCGGTTTCTCATTTCTTCTTTGTATTCTCCGTTACGTTCTGCGTCTGCGTTTCTAGGGTTAGGGTTTTAGCAGATGTCGTCGAGCATCGAAACCCTCGTCGCGGCACGGAGATCTCTGAAGCAGAGCTTGGAGAAATCGAGGGCTCTCGGCTCGGCTCTGGAGAGAGCCGGGCCGCGGTTGGACGAGATCCACCAGCGGCTGCCGTCGCTGGAGTCGGCCGTCCGCCCGGTCCGCGCGCAGAAGGAGGCGCTAGCAGCAGTCGGAGGCCACATCGACCGCGCCGTCGGCCCCGCCGCAGCCGTCTTGAAGGTCTTCGACGCCGTCCACGGCCTCGAGAAGTCGCTACTCTCCGATCCCCGCTCCGACCTCTGGGGCTACCTCTCGGTGCTGAAGCGGCTCGAGGAGGCGCTCCGCTTCCTGTCCGCCAACTGCGGCCTCGCGATCCAGTGGCTAGAAGACATCCTCGACTACCTCGAGGATAATTCCGTCGCCGACGACCGCTATCTCTCCAATCTGAAGAAATCTCTGAATAGTCTGAAGGAGATGCAGTCCGACGACGAGCGCGCTCGGCTCGACGGCGGCCTCCTCGACGCCGCCCTCGACAAGCTCGAGATCGAATTCCGCCGCCTCCTGTCGGAGAACAGCGTCCCTCTCCCGATGTCGTCGTCTCCCATCTCCGGAGACAACGATCAGCAGCCCTGCATTGCGCCTTCGCCATTGCCGGGCTCTGTGATCCAGAAGCTCCAGCTGATTCTCGAGCGATTAACCGCCAATAACCGCCTGGAAAGCTGCATTTCGATCTACGTCGACGTCCGCAGTTCCAACGTGAAGGCCAGCTTGCAGCCATTGGAACTCGATTACCTTGACATCTCCCTTGCTGAATTCAACGACGTGGAGAGCATCGAGGACTACATTGCAAAGTGGGGGAAGCATTTGGAATTCGCAGTGAAGCATCTCTTCGAGGCCGAGTTCAAGCTCTGTAGTGATGTTTTTGAGAAGATGAGTGCAGATGTTTCCATGGGTTGCTTCTCAAAGATCGCTGCTCAGGCTGGAATTCTCGCATTCCTTCAGTTTGGTAAGACTGTTACAGAGAGTAAGAAAGACCCCATCAAGCTGTTGAAATTGTTGGATATTTTCGCTTCATTGAATAAGCTTAGGTTGGATTTCAATCGATTGTTTGGCGGGAAAGCGTGTGTTGAGATCCAGAACACAACTAGGGATCTAATTAAGGCGGTTATCGAAGGTGCCTGTGACATTTTTTGGGAGCTTTTGGTTCAGGTGGAGTTGCAGAGGCAGACGCAGCCACCACCCAATGGCACTGTTCCTAGGCTGGTTAGTTTTATAACAGATTACTGCAATAGGCTGCTTGGGGATGATTATCGCCCGGTTTTAACTCAGGTTCTTGTCATCCATCGGAGCTGGCGGCAGGAAAGGTTCCAAGAACGCCTGCTCATCGATGCGATATTGAATGTAATCAAAGCCCTGGAGCTGAATTTGGAGACATGGGCGAAGGCATATGAGGATACCACACTGTCCCATCTCTTCTTGATGAATAACCATTGGCATTTGTTCAAGCATTTGAAAGGAACTAGGCTCGGGGAACTCTTGGGCGATGCATGGTTGAGAGAGCATGAACAGTATAAGGATTATTTCTCAGCAATCTACATGAGAGATAGCTGGGCGAAGCTTCCCGCCTTGCTGAGCCGGGAAGGCCTGATTTTGTTCTCTGGTGGGAGGGCTACAGCTCGCGATCTGGTTAAGAAGAGATTGAAGGCCTTCAATGAGGCGTTTGATGAAATGTACAAGAAACAGTCGAATTGGTTTGTTCCAGATAGAGACTTGAGGGAGAAGACATGCCAATCCCTTGTGCAAACAATTCTTCCTGTTTACAGGAGTTATATGCAGAATTATGGTCCTCTGGTTGAGCAAGACGCGAGCGCTAGCAAATATGCAAAGTACACGGTGCAGACTTTGGAGACGATGCTTGGCTCTTTGTTTCAACAGAAGCTGGTGAAATATGGGAGTGCTAAAGCCCGGCATTCTAATGGGAAGCTGAACAGTGTAGTGACAAGCCAGTTTTGCTCTGCCCCAACTGTCATGTGATGGAAGTGTATTGATACAGGTCTTCCCTTTGTAAAACAAGGGAAAGAAAATGAAAAAGGAGATTTAATTTTCACAGCCTTCCTCAGTACGCTCATCTCTGTCCAAAATTGGTAGAATAAAATTAAGCTGGAAACTTTGGTTCAAATTTGTCCGGCAGTCGGTTGTCCTCCCATGTATGTATATAAGGATGCCTTAAGAAGATGCACAGGTTTATCATTTAAGTTTTATAAGCTGAGATAACGGATATTCCACTGTTGTTCAAAGCATAAGGTTTCTCAAAGAGAAGCAAATGTGATTGCAAAACAAATGCAGGCAATTAGGCATTGATTTGAACTGATCCTTGGGACTCTTCTGGTAGATTCTGTATTTTCCTTATTTTATAATATGTAGATTATCTTCGTATTTATCTTTCTTACTTTCTAGTCATTCTTTTTAGGTGTTTAGGTTGGTGGTACTTAAAATCTTTGTAACGTGCTCTGGAATATATGTACAATTCATTGATTTCAAGTGCAAATGGAGCTTTGGCAATTTTTGTTTTATTTTAGTTCTTAAAGTTTTTTATTGATAATGACAAGTGGAGCTTTGGGCAACTAATTTTGGTAGAATGTTCATAAGCCTTAATGTTCTATGAATTGTTTCGGGAGCTGGTTAAGATGTAACCCTTGCTGGTATTTCAACTTTCAAATGCCTTTGTGCAAAATATATATATTTTTTAATTGTCTTGATTAACTGAAATCTTGATATGGAACAATCTTTGCATATTTTGCACAAGCAGCGTGTTACTTTGCAGCCCCATGCCGGTTCTCTTTGAAATATGCATTTATAAGCTCGTATTCCTTACGCAGTGTCCTGCAATACTGATTTTTGTTCGACAATAATTTAATCAGAATTCAGAACATTCATAGTTTTTGCATATATCAACTTTGACTATATCATGTACTCCTTACCTTGGAATATATATGCCATATGTGACCATTCAAAAATAAGGGAAACAAGGTAACATGTCGGGTGTGATAATTTGAGATCCTGATTTGGTCACCAAGACACATATCTTATTGCTAAGCACAATGCTTAAGCAAATATTTTGATTTTGGATGGCAGATAGGAACATATCCAAGAATCCTTTCTTTCCTTGTGAAATTTCTTAAACATGGAACTTTATATTTCAGAACATTGAATAATTGTCCCATTCTTATATTGATGCTTGTTTTATGCATTTAGACTTGATGTAGAAATGCTAGATTTATATTTACGTTAATATTTGTGCTGATTTGGCATTTAACTGGTTATTGGGCACTGATAGAGTCCTTAAATTTTAAATATTTGTTCTATATGCTTGAATTGCTGTTGCAGATGAAGATATTTATATTTTTAATAGAGAATTTATTCTCCTTTAATTTTATAGTAGTTATCTTTTTTTTTTTTTTTACTTTCTATATTGGGAGCTGAGAAATTCCTATCCTGACCTATGGAAATCTACTCTAACAGAAATACAAAATGTCTTGAAAATGAGTAAAGAATTTTCTCTATTTCCCCAAGGTAAAAGGCAAACAAAGCCTAATGAAACTTCAGTTTTCATCATTGTTGCTATGAGGCATTCTTTTTCTTTTGTGAGGCTGTAGTTTTTATGGAGAGCAGTAATTGGTAAACCTGCTTTGCTTCGATTCCAAGCAAATGCAAAATGCATGTAGAGGAGGAGACAAGAGACCATAGAGAACATAGTGAATCAAAATAGAAGAGATCAGAGAACACCTTGAGATCGAAACTGAAAACGGGTAGAATTTGGAAACTGAAAGCTGCGTTGATAGTTTTCCCTGCAACCCTTCTTCCCTTTTATTTTTAATTGATGTGAATTGTGATGGCAGAATTTTCTCCTGCCGAAGGTAGGCATGCAATTTTGCGCACAACATTCCATAAAAGCACCCTTGTGACTTGTATGAAAATAAGATGCAATGTAATAATACCTCATGAAGTTTAACTTTCCGTGCATGATATTTCTTTTGAATCAGCCGGTGGTCTTTAGCTTCTTTTATTTAATTTTTATTATGGAAATATCATCTGGTTCTACCGATCCTTACTGCAAATCACCATCTGTTTATGATCATAACCACCTTGTGAGGAAGCCTCATATACAGCAGGAACAATCCAGTTAAATTGTTTTTTGTTCCCTTTTTCCAATGGTTATGATCATTGAATCAATTTGACATTTAGTCCACATGCCATCAATATTGGATTAATCTATTACAATAGCCACCATGATTATAAATAGTTGTAGTGGGCTGCACAAGGTGTGTTGACAGTTACTGCAATCCAGTAGGTTTGATTTTATTATTTCTCATTGATGGATGGATTATAATATCTTTCATTAAGGATATTAAATTTCTTTTTTCACAATTCTTTGCACAGTGAATATTAATTTTTTTCATTTTATCTTATTTTCAATAATCATGGTTTTAGTTAAATCTGTTTTTACCCCTGAAATAAATTTTCTGGTTTTTGTCTCCATTTATTTTCTTATATTTATTAAGATTCTCTTTTTTTGTTAATCATGTAATAGTTTTATTTCATAGGTATTTGTCTGCAAAATCAATTTCATTCATTTTATGTTATTTTCAATAAAAATATTTTTAATGGATTTCCCAACCCCCTCCCCTTCCAAGTGAGATTTTCTGGTTCCAACCCTGCAAAATTAACTTCTGCTGTGTGATGTTGCTGATATGTTGTCCCTTTTACTCCTTTCATCTGTATCACTGATTAGCATCTTGCTCACTCTTTCACCTGCACACAACTCACATACATTCGCGGAGGGAGGGAGGGAGAGGGAGGGAATAGCTTGTTTGTTCTTGTGTAAAGAAAGCCTGAGATGACGGGAATGATGATGGTGCTGATGATGATGTTTATCCAATACTAGACAGATGACGAGAATGATGATGGTGCTGATGATGATGTTTATCCAAATATCCAATACTAGACACTGCAGAAGAATCCTTCACCTAGATTTTAGATGACAGTGGTATGCTTTTATTATTCCTGTTGTCTCATGGGATATCTATTCATGGCTTTCTTTAATCTTCTGCACGAATGATTCCATCTATCTGTCCAATGCTGCCCACAACTAAGTGTTATGGCTGAAGATTTAGGTCATCTACCTAATAATAGTTTTAGGGTGTAACTCAGAAAGAGAAGAAAATACAAACTAGGGCCTGTTTGGCATCATTCTGAGAACGAATGAAGAAAAACATGTTTGGTAGGCATTTTTTCTCCCTTTCTGCACATCTATAAAATATCTCCCAGCTCCCTCCTCTCTCTCTTGATTTCTCTCTCACAAAATGCCTGCCAAACATGTTTTTCTTCATTCGTTCTCAGAATGAAAAATTCCCAGAATGATGCCAAATTGGCTCTTATAAATGGGCCACTGTGATGTAACCTTTAAGTTCCTTGAGCTCAGAAAGTCAAGAACTGATTGTACACTTAGTTCAGGCTATTCTTCCCAGAACTCTAATACGTAACCAATCGAATGTTCTACCCTCACATCCCATTGTAATCCCATTGTAAGCAGAGTTACCGATGTTCTATTATCAGGAGTTTGAACTGCGATTGGACAGTGAGTGGGGGATGTGAGGCCTCGAATTGTTTTTTTATGGTGGAGTTCCTCTGTCTTGATTATCTCTGATGTTTTACATGTTTAGGTGCTGTTCTTGGCTTGCTGGGTTTTCTTGCCCTACCTGGATACCAGTGCGGCGGAGCATTCCTTTTGGCCTTTCTTTATCCTTGCTCTACTATGAGCTTTTTTGTTGTATTGTATTTATACTTTAATAAAAACCAGCTATGATTTATGCCAAAAAAAAAAAAACCAGCTATGAGCTACCTTTACAAAAATAAATTAGAATCTATGACATGAATCGATTACATATGGAAAATGGTGAATTGATTCCCTGCAAGATTTACATGAAAAGATTTTTGCTCGATTTTGCAAATTCAGCAACTATGATGTGGCAGCTAACTTTCTTGGACTCAGGAAATCAGAATCGATGATTGTATGCTTGATTAATTGTATTTCTTTATTTCCTTTTCAATTGTCTACAGCATCTTGCAAGCTTCAACTTCTTAGAGCTCTAGATCAGAATTCTACATCCTTTTGTACTCTTGCAGACCCTTCACGCACACGCACACTTTGACTCGATAACTCGATACTAGAAGATCTCTCTATTCAAGGATATCTCAGAGGGGGCTTCATTCGCAGTCATTTAAGCTGGCTTGGGTGCAAGTTTTCCCGGTTAATTTGTTTCTCAGTTGAAGCATGGTTATAATCAGCTATTTTGCCTATGTGCCATCTTGTAACTGTCTTTCTAGAAGAAAATGAAACTAGTGAAGCTACTCTTGCTCTTTAGAATTTTGAGGCTTGAGGCACAGCAAGAGGGCGAGCCTTGGCGCAACGGTAGAGTTGCTCCTTTGGTGACCTCGAGGTCACGGGTTCGAGGCGTGGAAACAGCCTCTTTGCAAAAATGCAAGGGGAAGGCTGCGTATACATGCGCCCACCCTCCCCCTACCCCCGCTTAGCCGGGGAGCACTTTGTGCACCGGGTGAGCCCTTTTTTAGGCACAGCAAAAAGGATGTAAATTTTGAAGTCAAAGCTATAGAGAAAGGAAGATAAAATAAAATAAAAAAAAAAAAGGAAAAACAACAACAACCACCTGGTACTATTTCATATGTTGTATGATTTTATTTTGTTAAAAGTAGGTCTATATGAGAAACCTTTCACTTCCCTTGACTCTATTTTAATCCTCAACAATCATTCCTTGGAATCAGTTACCTGTAACTCTATTCGTACTTAATTGATTGTGTTGATGAGCAAAACACCTGTCACTTGTAAGTAACTCAAGTTGTGCAATGCACTACTAGAAAAAAAAAAATTTGTTGTGCAATGAACTTTGATTTGTGCTTTTACAAAGATCCAAACAGGCCCATTGGCTGATAATTCTGACACAAAATATATGAGGATTGGCCCACCATCGAATGTGCATCAGCCTCTTTGAATACTCTGTTTTTTTTTTTTTTTTTCCTTTTTAATGGCAGACTACACACTTCCTTGAACCATTCAAAGAAATAAAAAAAAAATGCAACACTTGTTTCATCAGGTTTTGTGGTAATTAGTCTTGGATTGTGATTGGCTACTTCACTAAACACATTCAAGTTGACTTTTGCTTGCGCTCCATTTTTCCCAGGAAGTTATGATACCTGTGCGTCTTATTTCTAGGACATGTGGTTGAATGCGACGTTTTTTTGTGTTTGTTGTTGACTAAGCTGCCTTTTTTTAATACCAATATGCACTATGGTGACAGGTGGGTCCTGCCATTGATATCATGTTTAGAAAGGCTAGCTCTGCCACAATTGTGACCTGGGCCTCTTTGATTGAGATTGGCAAAAGTCAAATGTTTGAAAGTCCATATTCAAAAGGTTAAAAGGTCTGCGATTGGTCATATGCAAAGCCATGATCAGCTATAATCATCATTGAAGCTGTATCCCATCTCTATTGGTTGGTCTGCTTGATGTGTTCTACTTTTTCATTTAAATTATAGCTATTTTATCATATTTATTTATATTGATAATTTTGGTGTACAGAAGTGAGGTCTCTTTCTTTCTTTGTGTTTATGTGGAATTATTACATCACCCAACTTTTTTGTGACAACAATGGAAAATTTGTTCAACAGGAATTTCTAATTTCTTGCAACTTGCATTCCCATTCTCATATTAAATTTACAATATAATTTAATATTTTCTCATATTAAATTCTCTTAACTGCTGGATAAAATTGGGGCAAAAATAAGTATATCAGATATTCCCACTGTAATCTTGCACAATACTGTAATTTTTTATTTTATTATTATTTTTTTAACAATTTGACTAAAATATTATACTTCTAGAGAATGAGCTCATGCTTTTTTCCCTAACTAGATTGACCCCATGCTTAATTGAACAATTGACTTTATAGTTTTTAGCCCTTTTTTTTTTTATGAGTTCATTTTGGTATGAAATAAATGAAGAATAAAAGAACCCAACAATTTGTAATCTTCCAACATTTCCAGGAGATGAGAAACTACTAGTTTTGTGAGATTTGTTGCAGTGGTGTGAATGGGCCATGGACCCATCTTTCCTCTTTTTTAGTATTTTATACAAGAACAAAGGAGATATTCAGAACTGTGCGAACTACCGCGGGATTAAATTGATGAGCCATACGATGAAATTATGGGAGAGAGTTATTGAGAGAAGACTAAGAAGAACAACAAATATTTCAGAGAATCAATTTGGTTTCATGCCTGGGAGATCAACCATGGAGGCTATCTTTCTCTTGAGGAGGTTAATGGAACAGTATAGAGAAGGTAAGAGAGATTTACATATGGTGTTCATTGACTTGGAGAAGGCTTATGACCGGGTTCCTAGGGAGATTCTTTGGAAAGTTCTGGAAAAGAAAAGAGTTTGTGTCGCTTATATTGAGGCGATAAGGGATATGTATGATAGAGTCGTGACATCTATAAGGACGACTGGCGGCGAAACTAAGGAGTTTCCTATCATGATTGGTCTACACCAAGGCTCAGCGTTAAGCCCGTACTTGTTTGCCCTAGTTATGGATGAGATTACAAGACATATCCAGGATGAGGTGCCGTGGTGTATGTTATTTGCAGATGACATTATTTTAGTGGATGAGACGAGAGAAGGATTGAATGCTAAACTTGAATTGTGGCGGAAAACATTAGAGACAAAAGGGTTTAGGCTAAGTCGATGCAAAGCGGAATATATGGAATGCAAGTTTAGTCAAAGTAGGACACCTGGTAACATAGAAGTAAGTTTGGGCACACAAAAGATAGTAGAAAAAGAAAACTTTAGGTACCTTGGATCTATGGTGCAACAGGATGGAGGGATTGATACTGATGTAAGTCACAGGATTCAAGCCGGGTGGACCAAATGGAGGAGTGCTTCGGGGGTCTTGTATGATCGGAAAGTCCCCATCAAGGTTAAAGGAAAGTATTATAAGGTGGCGGTACGGCCAGCGTTGTTATATGGATCAGAGTGTTGGGCAGTAAAGCATAATCATGTCAAGAAGATGGAAGTTGCGGAGATGAGAATGCTAAGATGGATGTGCGGGATCACAAGGAGAGATAGGATTAGGAATGAGGAGATTAGGGGCATAGTAGGAATAGTACCGACTGGAGATAAAATGAGAGAAAATCGACTGAGAAGGTTCGGCCATGTTAGAAGGCGTCCAACAGAGGCTCCTGTTAAAAGGTGTGAAAGCATGGAGTTTGCCAAGAGTAGGAGAGGGAGAGGGAGACCCAAGAGAAGTTGGAAAGAAACTATTAAACATGATCTTGCCTACATGGATCTAACGGAGGACATGGCCCTAAACAGATTTGATTGGCGTCGTCAAATCCATATAGCCGACCCCACCTAGTGGAAAAAGGCTTGGTTTGGTTTGGTTTGGTTATTTATTCTGAGGCAGGGTTACTCATGTAAATCACTTCCTTGTGTGGTTGGCCTGCATTCACTTCCGACTGCTTTAGGACCCCAGAAGCAGCTTATTTTGATGGGTGATGAACAATAATGGGATGAGCCCACCTGCATTCACTGCACTATCACTATCAGAGTATCAGGCATTGCAGCAAACCACCTGATCTAGATCTCTCCTTGAGAGGGCTCTCAATCAGCCTTGGAAGGTCCAACAACTGCACTCGAGTGTCAATTCCAATCCAGGTATTCTGCCTCAGATTATTTTATGGGTGAGAGAACTGCTGCTAAAACAAGATTCATTGCACCTACTGTCTCAATTGGATCCATATCTTGTTTCTTCCATTTTTTGCAATATCTTCTCATCCTAGTGGATTTGAGATCTTATGGCCTTCAATCATTAGTTGTGTGTGAGAAAATGCTGTGTGCAAATCATAACCAATTCATGCATCATATGAACCATTTGAAAAAACATAAAAAATTGTCATCACATGTGAGAATGGCCATTTTAGTGTCTAAATTTCAATGGAGATTGCGTTATGTGTGAAGTCTGATTACACCCGAAACGTTTAAGGGTATTTTCGTAATAATACTATCCTGCGCCTTTATGTAACTCTAGCATAGCCGCCAGAGATCTTGTATCTTGTATTCTCATCTTCGGCCTTTGAGCATAGTGGAATCGGTGTGGAATTGGTGTGATCCATGGACGTACCTCAATCTCGAGGGAACCACGTAAATCTGCGTGTCTTCTTTGTGTGGTTGATTGCATCTTTTGATCTTTATTTCCTAGCAGAATGGCGGGTTTGGCTGCAGTGTTTTCATTAATTTCAATTAACTAGATTGTCTTCATAAATCCAAAGTAAAAGTTTTAATGGTAATCATTTTGCTCTCTTCTACCGCCTATTTTGGTAAGCATTTTCGTAGCATAATTTTCTCTGTGATTTGTGAATCTATTAGGGGCCTGATTGTGTTACAGTATGTAGGAATTTAATACATAGGAACTGGAATAATTATGCCATAACTGGTTAGAAATAAAGACCAAAGGTGAATATTGATAAATGTACATTAAATAACCTCCCCTTAACCCACCTGGGAGTTGGTGGTGTAAGGCGTGTTTGCTCCGCATATATTACGTTCGAAACTCACCCCAAATTTGCCCGATGTGTGTTTGTGTGTTTAGCGGACGCCACTCGCGGAGAATAGTTCCATTGGGTTTATGGCCTCAGGGATACCCACATCATAAATAATAATAATAATAATAATAATAATAATAGTAATAGTAATAATAATAATAATAACAACAACAACCTCTCCTTAATGAAAATTGAATAGGCGATTATGAGAAATGAATACCCCGCCAATACCCTACTAATTCGATTATGATGAAAGTTAGACTTTCGTCTACATCTCTATCTTATTTCCTTTACTCCTTGCCTTGTATCTTTTTTCCTTGCCAATTTAACAGTCATCCGTGGAGATCATTTGACCTTAAATTCCTATGTGATTTAATGCAAGCAAATAGGTCCTAAGTTTTTTTTCTTTCAACTCTGCACCTAATAGATGGATATTTCATTACTGAACTTACTAGGAAATTAGTTCAGAACTTTTTTAGTTTCAACAAAAAAAAAATGGCACGTGTGAGAACTTAGAGCATTTTTAACGGCATTTATGGAATCCTCAATGTTGTACAAATGTGGTCTAAAACATATGTCTTCCTAGTTCCCACCCCATCATGCGTAATCTATTTCTATTATCTCTTGTAAGAACAAGTTAAGAAAAAAAATAATTTAGGTCTAGTATGTTTTATTTTTTCTTGTTTAAAAAAAATCTAGACCAGAGTTTTCGATTTTAGGTCTAGAATGTTTCCGATCCGAAACTAACACATTTTACATTGCTACATGCCACTCTTCCTACATGTGTGAACTTCTTTTCTTACGTGGGTCATTCTTGTGGGCTTCCTCTTTCCTCATTGCCCAATCCTTTGTTACACACAAATCTTTCATAAATAAATTAAAAAAAAAATCATCTCTTTCTTGCACTTTTATCCCTATGGAGGATACTCGTTGTCAAGGATCAACATTTCTGTGATGTGCTTGGGTTCAGCGTACGAAAATTTTGAAGGGTCACACCAGGTCTGACAAAGTCTGATGGATGTGGCTGAAGTTGGCCTATAAAAGCTTTTAAGTCCAATCAGAGTTAGACCACTGGTGTCATTTCTGGCCCGGGAAAGGAAATGAACCCTAGACTGCTTTTGTCCTGAGTCTAGATTGTGGGCTGGTTCATGAGTGTGTCGGTCCCAGGCTCATTTAATCATCCATCCCCTGTTGGTGAGGTATTGCTCCTCTCCTGCTTCATGTAGATCATACATCTTTTTCTCTCTCCTTCTTTTAATGTATTCAACAGCCAATCTGGAGGGGCCTATTTTTCTGAAGAAATCTTGGCAGGAATTTTTCATATTGGGGATTTTTCATATTGATATGATGACTATTTCAAATACCATGTTTATTTTGTTGGATTTTTGAATTTCAATCTTTACTAGGCATATAAAAGTTCACCAGATATTTTTGGATTCCTAGAATTTCAGCATTTCAAATGTTAGATGGGAGATGAGGATTCCGATACCAATGTTAGGAACAAAATTTCGAGACCTTCAAATTCTCCATTCAGGAGTTCTATAAGAAATCTCCAGATATGAATTCATCCAACGCATAGTTTTCATAGTGGTTCTAACTCCTCCAAAAATGGTTTTATACGGAATTGAGAAAAAATAGTTGAACTTTGGAATAGAATTCCCTTTCCCTCTACTGCGAGTTAAGATTGGAACTGAAAAGTGATAATCCATGGGAGTGTAGACAGTTGCACTTGCACCCAGGTTTGTTTGGGAGTACCCTCAGCACCTTTATATGTTTATAAAGCAAACTTGCTGGTAAGGTTGGTCTTTTTAGCAGGGAAGGATATCTATTTCCAAGAGCTCCTTTTAGCCCCGACTATAGAGTGGATTGTAGCCTTGTAGGTTACAACTTACAAGGGTCTCTCTCTCTTTCAAAGCATATCTCTCTCTGAAAAAGCACTGTACTAATAAGAAATCAACTCTGGCAAATAAAAATTCTTAGGCGTTGATCAAACGCATCCTATGCTATATAGATGCATTTGTATGGGATAGTTATCATAGAATTTTGATTTTTTTCATAATTTTACCTTTTGTAAATAATAAAATTCAGGACTTTCATTGTTTACGGTTTCGATTTTATTTCATTTGATGTGCAAGAGTTATATCTCTTGGATTTGAATCCATTCTCATCATTTGCACCCTGACAAAAACTTTTGATCACCATTCCTTGTGAATAATCTGTTTCATTTTGAGAGAAAAAAAAAACTCTAAAAAAAAACATGCTACAAAACAAACGGCAGCCCACCAAGGAAGTCATGACTTTCCTTACAATGCCCGGAAAAAATCGGAGGACAGGTAAAAATAATGAACCTAATCCCTCTTTTAAAATATAATGTAATTGCTTATCCCTTTACATCTATAAACATCTCGTGGGTCTATCTCTAAAATCCTGAGTCACCATGAGTGATGGCTAAAATAAAAACCAAAACAAAATTCCATGTGTTTACTGGCGATCAACCTTAAAACTGAAGTCCACTTTTTTTAGAATTAGATATGAACTAATGTTGATACACTAGTGTGCAATGCTATAAGCAGCTTGATCTTTTAAGTAAACCTTGATGACGAATTTAATTACTATTCACTGAACTATAATTTGATGAGCTGAATCTCTCTCATCAGATAATTAGAACTCTCAATTTTTAACTTCCAAAACTTATTACCTTTTTCCTAACCAATATGGTAATTTTCTCAAAAAATAAAAATAAAATAAAACATTAAATCAAAAAAAAATAAAATATAAAAAGATCGTGATGGGATTTTAATTTTAGTGGATTGGTAGAAAAAAATTTTGACTTTTGATGTAAAATATATATTTTTTTTTTGTCTTTTAATGATTTGATGAGTTGCTCTATCTCTCTTTTCTTTTCTTTTCTTCTTTTAAGCATCAGATAATTTTGATTTTGTATACTTTTAATATGTATGAACTGTGGATCTTTTCATATTTGGAAAATGGAGACTTAGCTTTACTTTTATTTTACTTATAGATTGACAAATGAGCCCTAAAAGGAAGATTTGTGTGAATGGTTTGAGTTTTGCAAATGTAAAAACTCTCTCAGAGAAAGAGAAAGGAAAAGGGTAAAGGAGACTTCAATGAAAGTGAATTGCCAAAGGGTAAAACAATAAATTATTCTTAAACAAATCCACACAACACCCACCAAAGCCACACAAAAAAAATGAACATTTGTTGCCTCTCACGACCAAAACTGTTTGCACTATTGGCCAGCCATCAAGACCATGGTCTAATTAAATTCAAATGGTCCATACCCAAAAGAACAACAGCCCCACCTTGTGGATTCTAATCAACATCATCAGATCATATGTCGTTCTGGATAACGATTTGTGCTTTTAGCACACGAATATGCTTTTTCCCCTTAAACAATTTTTAAGGCCTTATCTCCTACCAATGAATGATTTCGTCCGTTGTCCTCTTGCATTATTAAAAAGTAGAAAAAGGTGAGAAGATAAGGTTCTAACCTTATCCCCTTTGACAAAAAACTACACATCCATCTCATTATCTCATTTCCAACAAGCAACAACTGTTCTTATCAAAGAAACCAACAACTCTTTCTATCCTTCTCTATTACACAACACCACCACCACCACCAAGAACAACAATAACAAAAAAAAAAAAATTGTATCATCCATCATTTTTAATATTGATAATAAGATGTTAGGTTAATTAAATTAAGGAGACTAAGCATCTCCTAGATCTGTAAGTGAGAAGGATCTTGGAGTCTTCTTATAGCTCTTGAGCTTTCTTTTGTGAAGAGGCAATGGTGCCATTACTTTCTTTTCCTCCCCCTCTTCTTCTTCTTCTTCCCTTTCTTCTTCTTCATCCTCTTCTTCTAGTACAAAATCAGGAGATAATAGAGACATGGAAGTGGAGTTAGTGAGTGGTCTGTTGAAAGCTCTTTTCGACTGTATCCACGCGGCTTTGTAAGTCACCAGAGTTTTCCTACGCTTGTTGTAGGGCTTTTCTGGCTTTGCCAAGTCTTTGATGGTGGTTGCCTCTGAAATGCTTGTGAAAGATTTTGACTTTCCAGTGAAGTAATTTGATAGCCCTCGCCTGGAAAATTTGACTCATATTATGTTAGATTTCCCCTTTTTAACATGGAAATCACACCATGATTCAAGTTTTCATGATAATGAAAGTTGATCAAACAAGAAGAAGAATACCCCATAAAATAATAATCCCACAAATGAATATTGGGATAGCCAACCTATACTTCAATGTTCTTCAACTCCAAAATTAAGGGAAATAACAAAAGAATCCTGAGAGGACAATGGTGAAAAAGTTTTGGGTGTTGGAATAAAATGATTAGACCCACAAAAGTTATTTTAGAAACAAATCTTTAAAAAAGAACCCAAACTCATTCACAAAAGAATTCTTGCAAAACAAACAAGAGTTGGATTTTCTTGTTCTTGTGATCAAATGAAAAGGCAAGTAAAATAATCATTTTAAAGAAAGAGCACCCCCACAAAAAAGAAAAAACCCCAAAAATAAAAATCACATTCCAAGGGAGTTTTTGTAAAAATGCTTACTTTATGGGCAAAGATGATTCAAGAGAAGCCATGGAACCCAACCCTCCCTTGAATTTACTCTGCACCTCATCCTCCACCCCTCCACCTTCATCTCCACCGTCCGTGATCGAAGAACTATCTACTCCGGCACCGATCGACGACGAAGAAGAACTCCCCGTCGAAATGGGTCCATTCAAATCCAAGCAAAATCCATTTCTCTCTATAGATTTCCCCTCCTGACCCTCTTCACCAGATTTCAAACCCATCGAAATACAAGAGATCCCAGAGATCTTACTCTCCACCGCCACCACCCCATCTCCTCCTCTCTCCTCCTGCACCTTGCCAACATACGCAGTAGGAGGAGGGGAATCACTTCCATGGTACCCCACTGTGGGGCCTTCAGAGATCTCTCTAAATCCAAAGGTTGGAGACATGAGCACAATCTTTGAATCTCACCTTTCTCCTTATTCTTCCTCTTCTTCTTGCTGTCTTTCTATTAGAAGTTGGTAACAAAGATGTCATCAATGAGAGAAGAGTGTCAAAGGTAAGAGAGAGGAGGTGGTGCAGGTTAAGGAGGAAGAAGAAGAAGAACAAGATGTGGCTGTTGGGGTCTCATGTTTGTTGCCTGGTAAGAAGGAACTTGGAGAGGGGGAGGAAGAGAGAGAGAGGGAAGTCTTCCTTCTCTTTGGGCCTTGTATTTAAGTCGTTGGGACCGGCTATTTAAGGATAGTCGAGAGTAGAAGGAGATTGGCCTTATCCACACACACCCCCATCCATGCACATGCATGTGTGGCCCACTGGTTATGGGGTGATCCTGGCCTTCATATATGGAGAAAATCTCATTTCCATGGAGATAGTATTGACTGATCCAGATCCATTATTTGGAAGTTCTGTACTATGTTTCTGCCTTCTGGTCCTTTTCTCATGAATACTTGATGACAAATTCTTTGAATGTTGCATTGTTCTCTTTATGTTTCACAGAGGTGGACCACTGTTCAAGATCTTCTTGAGATTCATCTGCCTATTACTTACTGTTGATGTTTTTCCTTTATCCGACTTGGTGTTCTTTTCATAATAATCCAAGTATCTAAGGAGCCTTTGGCCCTAAGTTTGATTCTGAAGAGCTAAGTTCAGCTCAGAAGCCTTTAATTCTAATCGTAAGTATACTGTGTGACGTCTTCCGTATATTTAATTTTAAAAAAATACTCTCCTACGCTTTAAGGTTCAACCGACCGTCACAAGTATATAGTGCAATTTGGGGTTCCTATCTCTGGGACGGTCTAGACGGGTGCTCTCGCATAGCGCAACATACAGGAGAATATTTTCCTTTAATTTAGGGTTAGAATCTTAATCATATGGACAATAATCTTAATTTAGGCTTAGAAATGTGTGTGTATATATATATCTAGGTGGGTTAGGTGGTCTCACTAAAGACATATGAGGTCCACCAACATGTGAATTTCCCATACAAGAGATGCAATGTGCATAGGGTGATCAAATTAATTCTAACCCTTGAGATTTGGGGCTCAAAATCTAACTATTATGTGAGTGTTTTTTTACAATGTATTCAAGTCTAAGTGGATAAGGATTGGGTTAGTGTCAATATGCACATTTATGTTGGTGAGTCCCAGCTATCCTTTGAAAAGAAGTTTGGTCTAGCCCATAATCTAAAGATTTAAATTTCAAATCTGAGACAGACTGATGGGTTTACACTTTACAGGGCTAGCCTGGTTTATGATAATGATGCCAAGGGGACAGATTGCAAAAAATGTCCCACATTAAATGTACAATTAAAGGCACCAGCTGAGATGTTAGCAGTAGTTATCTTAATACATTAATGCACGTTTCAATAATGGTTAAGGTCCGAAATCCGGATTTGATACTTGTTTGGAAAAATCAGAAAATGTAGTTAGCTTCAAAAGAAAACTTCCATTTATAATTTTCTTAGAGCCCACGGCTACTATTTTCAAAAGCCTAAAATTAGGGCTTCTAATTTTAAGAGAATTTATCTCTACTTTTTTAAAGCGGATAAATGATAAAATCGCATATTGAATGCTTTTATTTTTCAAGCAACTACATGTTTTATATATTCAAACAAATAGTGCTTGTAGCTGATGTAAGGGCTAGTGATTGATCCACTCACGATCACCCTGCAATAAAGGCGATAGAGAATCCGGTCTCGCAATTAAGAGAAGTATAAGATGTTGGGGTCTATGTCTATCATCGCTCCTAAGCGGTCATAATTGTGGTCGAGCCGTCACCCTCACCATAAAACTATTATTGTATCATTTCCTATCACCAATTTATTTTGGGATAAGTGGTAGCTGAATGGGGTGTAAGATTCTACATAAGAATAGTTAAAAAGGCGTAGAACTCAACATTGGGGCCATATGTTGAAAACTTGAGCCAATTATTTGGTGTAGTCTAAATCTTACCTCAATAAACATCAATCCAACTGTAAGATTGATGGTTTGATGTAAACACGTAATTATTAATGAATATGCATATAATTGTGTTCATCGTGTTTTTATTCAAATAGTCAAAATCACGGCGAGACCAACTCTTGTTAGAATAACGTTTTGAGATAATCCTATATTACTAAAAATGAATTTATTTTGACAGTACGAACTTTCAATAGGCGGCTCCTACTGTGGAGTATTTCGACTGCTTCAAATTTAAAATTTTTCTAATTTCAAGCCTCAATCATCATTATCAAAATATTATCCCAGCATATTAGATTGTAGAAATAATTTTTATTTCTCCGTTTCGTTCTACCCCAAGACTTAGAAGTTCTTAGAAGTTCTGCTTTCGAATTGATACGTGTTTAGGAGCAGTTGGAACACGTGTGGAAGGGATCCATGTGAAAATCTGAGTCGCTCGACTAGGCATAGGTGTTTCGAGTAGGGGAAGCAGGAGGAGACATGGAGACGGCCACGTGTCTGCCATTATGAGTCGACACGTTTTTGACACGTTGTTCCTCGTCCTCGGCCTTACGTGTACGAGACAGTGACGTCTTCAAAGACGCACTTATCCTTTCCTGCCCTGCCCTGCAAAAACCATAAATATTCGGTACAAGTCGGCTCTACCCAGCACTCATGCTACTCACCTCCCACTGTACACGTGGCAGCTGCTGCGCGCAGGCCAACCACCTGGTAGGTCCCACCTCTGCGGTTAAGAAAACCAGTCACCATTATCGGATCTATGCTCACTATTAGATTGAGATTCATTTTTTTGGTTGCTATAAAATTTTACTGTCTATTTAATGGAACCCTCCTTTTTATTAGTTGTCAGGACAGTAGTAAAAATTAAAAAAATATATGAGATTAAAATAATTTTAGATTTTAATGTAATTAAATCAAAAATTAGGATAAGTTGGTGGGGTTGATTTGTACCTCTTTTCATCTAAGCCTCCTCCATTGATAGATATGTATTTGAGTGGGCTTCATGAGAATACTCACTATAGATGGTACCTTGATTTCTTGGGATTTAAATCACCATGGTGGTAGTTGGGTCATCTTAATACCTTGATTTGATTCAATTTTCATTAAAAAATGGGTTAATCTTCCATTATTAAAAAAAAAGAGAAAAAATTGTTATTTGATTATTAATCTTATATTATTCCCATTTAATTCTTCATTTTTCAACTTTGCTACATAAATCTTAGAAATTGTCGAATTTCAATAATTAGGGGTGTACACCGGGTTTCCAAACCCGGCCCGACCCGGTAACCCGACCCGACCCGGACGTATTCGGGCGGGTGTAACATGGTCTTATACCGGGTCGGGTCAAACCCGACCCGGAACATACTAATCCGGACCGGGTGCCGGGTTAAGGATTTTTAGTTAATCGGGTTATCGGGTGACCCGATAACCCGGTTATAAAAAAATATTTAAAAAATAACTTTTATATACTAATTAGCTTATTTAGAAATAAACTTTGAAATAAAGTTTTGTGGAAAGTTTTGTGGTTAAACTTGGATTTAGATGAGGAAATCTTCATTTCACAGAAGTTGTTATTTTATCTCCATACATTTTATCAAAAAAAGATTTAGATTGGAAAAAAATAAAAATAAAAAAATTTGTAACCGGGTTACCCGGTAACCCGGTAAACCCGGTAACCCGAACCCGACAAACCCGACTATAGCTAACCGGGCATTCGGTCGGGTTCCCGATGTGCATAAATTAATCGGGTCGGGTCAAACCCGGCCCGATAACCCGGAACCCGACCCAATGTACACCCCTATCAATAATACAAAAGAAACTGGCTCAAAATATAATATAGGTCTAATTAAAATCACATAAAATCAGATCAATTCTCATTTCTATCACATAATATCATCTGGTCACATAATTGGTCAAGTGACCAATTAATTCCACATTGAAAACTCTTTTATTTTTTTTACATTGTTGGAACATTGCATATAAATAAACATATAAAAAGGCATATGAAATGGGAGAGCTGTAGTGGGCCCCATGTACTACCTTATGCTAAAAGAGGCAATTCTATCCACAGCGGAGTCTGGATCGGCGCATGTTACACGGTTCCCCTGATTGGTCCAATCACTTGATGCCACGTCATTAGAAAGTAGTCCATATGACCACACGTCATAATAATGATGGGGCCCACACGATTAGCCTGACTTATGATTTACTTTCTGATTTAGTTTTGATTTGAATAAATTTTGCTTGAATTCACTTTTAAAAAAAGTATTTTTTTATATACCCCCTAAGATTTATATGATTTATAAATAGATCCCGTGATTTTAATATTTGTAAATAGGCTCCTACACTTTCAATTCAATACATTTTATGTCCCCAAAATTAATATTCCTCACGAGAATGAGTAACTGCTATGAGATTTGTGTTGAGCTTTTATAAAAATGACACATTTTCCTTTATATTCATTAAATAAAAATGAGTATATTATTAGTTGTAAAAATACCATTATTTTATCCCAACTCCCAACAGTCTCTCTCAATAATTTTTTAATGCACATGAAGCCTAATCATGTATTTTAAAGCATTCGTCAATCTAACGATGGGTCGTACATGGATTGTAACCAATTATAAGCACATGCATTGATTGTCATTATAACCAATTTGGATTTAATGAAATAAGCCATGTATTGATAAAAATAGATTTACGTACGGTTAATGTTACATGCTTTAGAGAAAAATAAGCGAAGCTTTTGAATTTAAGCATAAATGGATAAAGAGATGGGCAAAATAGTCATTTCACTCTAAAAACTTTTGGTGGTTGGAGGGCTATTGATTTTGTAGACACGAAATGTATTAAAATGAAAAGGCATGGCCTATTTATAAATACCAAAACCATAGGGGCCTATTTATAAATACCAAAACCATAGGGGCCTATTAATAAATTCTAAAAACCTAAGCGAGAAAAGCTCTTAAAAAAAAAGCTCAATCCATTAGAAATGCTATTTGGCTAATTAATAGAAGAGGTTAAGGAAATCAACCATATTTGGGTTTATTTTTTATGGAAAAAAGAAATCCCTCTAAAGTTTAGATCAGCATTAGAACGAGTGAAAGAGAAATGAGTGGAAACCCTATTTGATTAAGGCCGCTGAATGCAAAGGTGGGATAGGCTATAAAGGTTTGATTAGGTCCCTTAAACTTTAAGATGTATATAGTTTTAGTAGCTTTGATTTCCTATTGCAAAACCATTGTGGATCTTACCACACCACCTCAACTCCTAGTCACCTCTCTTATAACTTCTGAAAGGCAAGCGAAGTCACTGTGATAACTTTTTTATGGGACCAACTAGGGGTCTTACTTTGGGAAGTCACTGTGATAAATTTTTTATGGGGCCCACTTGGGGTCTTACTTTGGGACCAAACTAATGAGGATTGAAAGATCTATATTGGACCACTCCGAATATCTAGTTTGGCCTCAATCTCATGTTCTTAATCTCTTCATACAAGCCCAATCCATTTGTATAGGTATATAGTTGATCCAACGGTCCGGTTCATTCGCATTGGTGCTAAACTTGGCCCGTTTGGTAACTTGACTAGTAAAGTCAAGTAAAGTTAAGTCATCCTAAACATCATATCAAAATCATTTTTTTTCAAAACTCCCTCCAACTTTTCCAACAAAAAAATAAAAAAGTAACCATATTTATTAACTAAAAGACAGAAAAACTCCATTTTTTATACCAAAAGTCAATAATATTCCATCCCAAACAACTAAAAATAAAATATCATCATAACTCACTACATATTTTATTCATGCCTTTCATTTCATTTAACTCCACTCCACTTGACTTTAATAATAAAATGCCAAACGGACTTTAAAAGGGGAAGGGGTGGGGTGACAGGTGGGGTCCATGAAATGCCAAACGGACTTTAAAAGGGGAAGGGGTGGGGTGATAGGTGGGGTCCATGTCCAAATCGCAGCCCCTCTCTTTCTCAAAAGTCAAAAGCTCGATACACAAGTTGAAAGCCCGAAACCAACTGAACCCTAGAATCGAAAACCAAAATCTTGAAATCCCTAAAACCCATACCAAAGTTTCTCTCTCGATCGATCACCGAAACGATCCCAAACCCCAAACCCCAAACCCCAAACCCCAAACCCCAATCTCTTCCTAAATATCGCTAATCCGTCTCTTTTTAAGTCTTCTTCTTGTTGAGCGCCAATGTTGAGTGAAAACAAACTAGCAGCGAAGGTATTGCAGCTTCGAATGCAAGGCAAGCACGAAGAGGCGCAAAAACTTTTGGTAAGAAACCGTTACACGAATTGCATTGCAGTTGTTGTGTTTTCACAAACTAGATAGCTATGATCTTGTACCGTTTTTTTTATGTGTGATGAAAGCCTCATCCTATATGTCTGGGTGTTTTCAGGAAGAATCACAGACTACAACTGTAGGAGGGTAGGATTTCATTCTAAGTACCTGACACCTCCCCACAGTAGAGCCATTTGTTTACACTTCAGGAGAAGTCCTCCTTAATCATGCATTTGGCTCCGTAGAGTAGCCTCCCCAGGAGTCGATCCCATGACCTCTCCCTTAAGAGAAATCTTGGACTTACCCTGGTATCACTTGAGCTTGTAAGTGCCTAAAAATTAAGGACTTTGATGCAGGGATTAGGGCCCCTGATTCGGATGATTTGGGTGAAGCTTGCTGTGGCTCCGACTGGACCTGAAAAGGAAGAGAGGGAAGAAGCGTCAAAGGACCCTGGCTGCAGGCAGCGCAAGGCTCTCCGATGCTTAAGTTAGTGCAATGAACGAGCAGGGAGAAGGAGAGGAAATTGCAGAGGGATAGTGTGTATAATGGGTTGCGTACCTTGGTATGGAAGTGGATGTGCTATTTATAGGCGATGGGGTTGACCTTTGCGGGCGAGTTCCAAGACTGGGCCGGCCACTCGAGTGGCTATGTCCATTCAGCCCATAACGCATTAAATGCCGGCCCATGCCTCATTAAATGCTAGGCTTGCTGGGTCAGGCGGCGATGCTGACTTTTGGGCCAGGTCCCATCAGGCCTGGCCTGGAGCCATGCCCTGGGGGCGCACGTGTCCTGCACGCCGTTTTGTCAGTAATGATAGACTGCAGGGCATGCCTTGGCGTGCGCTGCTGTCCTGTCGCTGGTCCCATCAACCCGTCAATCATTTGTACTGCCGGGCCTCAGTGCCGCAGTCGGCCGGACCTGACTGCGGGAACTCCCACCGCGGCAAATGCCGCGATCCTGTAGCCGCAGTCCGCCCCGGCTAGAGGTGGCATTATCATTCTATCTTGAGGGCATATTAGCGTTGGTCTCGGCTTAGTAAAAATACCCCCACACAATTGCCCCCCAGTCTTCCGAGCTCTTAAGGGTATCACAACTCTTTGAGGTCGGGAGCTGAGTAGGTCTTGCCGAGATGCAACGTGGCGCGGTACTCCGATGAATCCGCTCTCGGGCTCGGGGAAGCTCAAACGCCTCCTGTCTCTTGGGATTCTACCGCCATTTTGGCGGTTGGGGCCTTTACTCTTATCCGCAGTCGCCTCCGTACCCGAGGCATTAAATGGCGCCCGGGAATCGAGCTGACGCTTCCACGCGTCCTTCTTCGCTTGGTTGGCCCGTCGTTTCGCGGCGGCGCGTGCAGTGAAAAGACGCGCCCCTTTTGAAATTCGAAGAGGCGCCATGATTAGGCGCCCAATTTTTTGCTTATAAGTAGGGGGTCGTCCTTCCTTCTTCCCCCTTTACTCGCATTCCATTTCTTTTTGCTTCCTTCTTCCTTTTTGCTTTCTTCCTCCTCTGTTTCTGTCGAATCGAAGGAAGCTGCAGCAGAGGTCTCGTGGATCCTGAAAGAGGTGCCGCCAGGATCCCGTTGCGCTTCCTTTCCTTCCGTAAGTCTCTTTCTTCTTCTCTCTGTTCTTTTCTGCTCTTTGCTGTTTCGTTCGATTTCAATCTGTTCTCTAAGTTCCAGTTCTATCTTTTAGCCTCTGTCTAGGGTTTCCTTTCGCCTGTTTTAGCGAATTTTCCCCTTTGATTTCAGCGTTCACCCTTGTGAGATGGGCATCTTTAGTCACTGGATAGAGTCTGAGAGGGGATTGGCCGATCTCAGGGCCAGATACAATATCCCCGAGGGGGTTCAGGTTATGGCGGCCCCACTGGTCGCCGATATCCTTGGAGATTTCTACAATGGCTGGATGCCGTTCCCTTTAGTTGCCGTAATCGAGGGCGGGGTTAGGTTTCCCCTCCGCCCTCTGCTCAGGGAGTGCCTTAGGGCATGGAACCTATGTCCCTGCCAGCTGATGCCCAACAGCTTCAAGATCATAATGGGCACGGATGCCCTTAACGCGATCCTGGGCATCGGTCTTGGCGTTCATGATATCGAGGATACCTACGATATCTGCAAGTCCGGGAAGGACATGTACTACCTCCGCATCAAGCCGGGTAGGAGGCCGTTTGTGCAAGCCCTGGAGGATTCCAATAAATACGCTGGAGACGACCGCTTGATGGTCACGGGTGGCTGGGAGTTCGGCGATGACGAGTCCATCGCGGAAAGACACTTCAGGATTCCTCGCCACTACGGCACCCCTCCAAGTAATTACAGCCCCAACGTGCTTTTCGACCTTTTTCGCTTTTCCGCACTGCCGGACTGATGCCTTTCGTTTGCCCCGCAGGTGTTCGTCAGAGGAAAGCGGCTGCTTCCCGGGACGGCTGGAAGCTGAACAAGGCTTGGATCCGCGCCTTGGAGAATTACCACGGCCACGGAGATAGATCGGCGTGGAGGTTGCTTGGGTACGAACCCAGGTATCGAGGCTATCGGGGCAAGAAGCAGACTGCCCACCGTTCTCAGGCCGCGGCGGAGGTAGACGAAGGAGGGAGTGCGCCTCACTCCGGGGGTCGAACCGCGTCAAACTCCGAGGCATCGGCATCGGGGTCTGAAGACGACGCCGAGACGATCGGAAGGGTCATCTCATCCTCGGAGAGCGAGCCGGAAGGTGAGATGGACGGGGCCCGCCCGAAGCCGGTCTTCAAGGACCTCAGGGCCCAGCCCGCTGGGGGGCGAGGCCGCGGCGCGGCTTCCTCTTCTCGCGCGCCTCCTTCCTCGAGCGCGCCTTCATCGTCCTCGGCACCTCCTCCCTTGCCGACACTGCCGCACCACGCTGCCGGGCCTAGCACATCCGCGGCGGCGACTTCCCCGGCGTCGCGGGGCGAGGACTTGGCCAGAAAGAGGGTCAGAGTCGAGGGCTCCGCGGGGGAGTCCTCAAGTGGCATGTCAACGCGGGCTACTCCCGCCCTTTGGAGGCCGAGCTTCATGCTGCAGCAGGGGAGGCCGATGACGGTCGAAGACCGCCTCTCTGGGGGGCCTCTCGTGGTTGCCAGTCTCGGCAGCGCTTGCGCCCTGCCCCGAGACATGGAGAAGCACAATGAGCTGGATGACATCTCTCTCCTGGCATCGCAGATGAAGGCGAGCCTGAGCGTAAGTTTTTCTAAACTTTTCTTGGTCTTCTTCCTTTCACCCGTTAGTCATAATTCCCCCTGACTTGGTGATTTTATTTGCAGATTGTGCAGATGGCCCAGGTCTCAGTGTCCAGGGTCCAGAAATTCCATGACGAGCTCAGGAGGATGCAAGCCAGCTGTGATCAGTACAGGAAGGCCCTGGAGGACGGCAAGGTGAGGGAGAAGGAGTACGAAGAGACTCACCAAGCCCTCTTCTCCGAGTTCGACAAGACGAAGAGGAGGGAGGCTGAACTGGAGAGAAGGATCGCCGGCTTGGAAAGGCAGAAAGCCGAGCTCGAGCACCGGGTTCAGGCCGAGGTTGCAAAGGCCTTCCAGGACGGCGTCGACGTGGCGGGCGAGGAGTACTCGGCGCAGGTTGACGATATAAGGGCTTCGTCCTGGGAGATGGGCTGGATGGCGGCGCTCGCGAAGGCGGGGGTCCCTACGGATCACCCTGCATACGTGAGCCCGGACGAGTTCGTTTGCCCCGAGGCCGACCCGACCCCCGCGGCGAATCCCGAGGGGGATCTTTCAGCCGCGCCCGGACCAGAGGCCGCCCCGTCGACTGAAGTTCCTATCGTTGCTGCGACTTCGGCCGTCGCCTCCTCCTCCGAAGTTCCTCCAATCGCCGCGACTCCTCCTGCAGATCCTAGCGCCCTGCCCCCTGCTGCTTGAGGCCCTTTATATGCTTTTGTAGATTTTCCTTTCTTGCTGCTCATGTAGAAAACTTTTGAAATTAATGGAGAAAGAACCTTTTTTGCCTCTACTTCGTACTCTTTTGTTTGGAATGTTTAGAATGTGCTAAGTGTCTGACTTTGGCGTTATGTTTTGGACTTTCATCCCTTGGGGACCCGCGGTCGATTATCCGTGCTGAGAGGCCGTGGTCCTTTGAATAGGATGTGATGCAGGTTTGATCCGAGCGATTCTCCACTGGGTGATAGTTTATGAGCCCGGGGAGTGCTTTAGGGATCATTTAGTGCGTCGGTCCTAGTGTGTGGGCTATCTGGCACGTAGCCGAGATGCGCACGAATTGGAGATGTCCCCCTGGCTAGTCACCAGGGGCCGTGCTGGCTATCTGGCGCGTAGCCGAGATGCGCACGAAATGGAGACGTCCCCCTGGCTCGTCACCAGGGGCCGTGCTGGCTATCTGGCGCGTAGCCGAGATGCGCACGAAATGGAGATGTCCCCCTGGCTCGTCACCAGGGGCCGTGCTGGCTATCTGGCGCGTAGCCGAGATGCGCACGAAATGGAGATGTCCCCCTGGCTCGTCACCAGGGGCCGTGCTGGCTATCTGGCGCGTAGCCGAGATGCGCACGAAATGGAGATGTCCCCCTGGCTCGTCACCAGGGGCCGTGCTGGCTATCTGGCGCGTAGCCGAGATGCGCACGAAATGGAGATGTCCCCCTGGCTCGTCACCAGGGGCCGTGCTGGCTATCTGGCGCGTAGCCGAGATGCGCACGAAATGGAGATGACCCCCTGGCTCGTCACCAGGGGCCGTGCTGGGGAGTCGTTGTTGTTGATTTAGAACACAGACAAGACTTTTTCTTGAGAGAAAATGAGCTTCATTGATTTTGCGTAAACGGGGTACATTCAAAAGTAAAATTTCTTCAGATGCGATGCGTTCCATGGCCGCGGCAGCGGTTTCCCGTCCATATCTTCGAGCTTGTATGCGGACCGCCCCGCGGTCGAGACTACCTTGAACGGACCGCGCCAGTTTGGGGCCAACTTGCCCTGATTCGGATCCTTATCTGCGGGCAGTGCCTTCTTCAGGACCAGCTCTCCAATGGAGAACTTTCTTTCCCGTACTTTTTGATTATAACCCCTTGCCAATCGTTGCTGATAGGCTGCTAAACGGATGGAGGCGGCTTCTCTGCGTTCTTCGGCCAGGTCCAGTCCCAGGGTGAGGTTTTTATCGTTCTGGGCCTGGTCGAAGAGTTCAGATCTGAGGGTCGGGAGACCGATTTCGAGGGGGATCACGGCTTCCATTCCGTATGCCAAGGAAAAAGGGGTTTCTGAGGTGGAGCGTCGCGGAGTGGTCCTGTAGGCCCACAGCACGCTGGGTAGCTCTTCCACCCACCTTCCTTTGGCCCCATCAAGTCTTTTCTTGAGCCCATCCAAGACCACCTTGTTGGAGATTTCAGCCTGACCATTGCTCTGGGGGTAGGCCGGAGTCGAGTAGTGGTTTCTTATGCCGAGCTCCTTGCAAAAGTTCTTGAAGAGGCTGGAGTCAAATTGTGTCCCGTTGTCCGAGACCAGGACTCGAGGGATGCCGAACCTCGTGACGATGTTCTTCCATACGAAGTTCTTGGAGTCCCGCTCTGTGATGGAAGATAGTGCTTCAGCCTCGATCCACTTTGTGAAATAGTCGGTGGCCACTATCAGCCACCTTTTATTCCCCGGAGCTCGGTGGAGAGGACCCACGATGTCCAGCCCCCACTGTGCAAATGGCCATGGACTGGAGAGCGGGCTCAAATCCTGTGCTGGTTGATGGAGGTTGTGCGAGAATTTCTGGCACTTTTCGCACTTCATAGCGTACATCTGTGCGTCCTTTTGCATGTATGGCCACCAGTATCCTTGGCTTATAGCCCGGTATGCTAGTGACCTTCCTCCGATGTGACTTCCGCATATGCCTTCGTGTATTTCGTAAAGGAAGTCTTCAACTCGGCTTGGGTGGACGCACTGGAGGTAGGGGCCCGTGAAGGATTTCCTGTACAGCTTTCCTTCTGGAGAGAGCCAGAACCGGGCTGCCCGGAGCCTGATCTTGTGAGCTTGTGCTCTGTCCTCGGGGAGATGGTCGTCTTTGAGGTATGCGATGATGGGATCCATCCAACTGGGCCCGAGGTCGGCACACAGGACTTGCCGTGGTGGGCTGAGCTCTATGCTTGGCGATGTTAGCGAGCCAACTTCTACAGTTCTCTTTTTTCCAGCCTCGACGGCGGAGGCCAAGTTGGCGAGTGCGTCGGCATGCGCGTTAGAGTCCCTGCCGATTTGTTTGATCTCTGCTTCCGGAAATTGGGAGAGGAGTTTCCTGGCGAGGGCTAAATAGGCTGCCATTCTATCGTCGCGAGCCTGATAATCTCCAGTGAGCTGGCTCGTCACCAACTGCGAGTCACTGTAGATTACCAGCTGTTGAGCTCCGAGAACCTTAGCACTATTCAGCCCGGCCAGCAATGCCTCATACTCTGCCTCGTTATTTGACGCTCGGAAGTCGAGAGTCAGTGCTTGCTCGATTACTAGCCCTTCCGGAGACTGGAGGACTATGCCGACACCGGCCCTTCTGGAGGTGGAAGACCCGTCAACGAAGACCTTCCAAGCCGAATCTCGGGAGGTGTCCCGAGATAGCTCGTAATCAGTCTCCGGGACTAGGCCATCCTGCCCCCTGCCCCCCAGTGCGGGGTCGAGTGGGCTCGGCGCCGAACTTGGAGGAGTGAACTCGACGATGAAATCTGCCAAAATCTGCGCCTTGATCGCTGTCCGGGGCTGGTAATGGATGTCGTATTGCCCTAGCTCCACGGCCCATCTCGAAATTCGCCCAGAGAAGTCGGCCTTTCTGAAGACGGACTTAAGTTGGTGCTCCGTAATCACCACTATCTTGTGGGCCTGAAAATAGTGCGAGAGCTTCCGAGAGGCACTTACAAGGGCCAGTGCAAGTTTCTCCATCGGCAAGTATCTGGTTTCGGCGTCGAGGAAGGTCTTGCTGGTATAATAGATGGGCTTCTGCTGCCCTTCATCTTCTCTGACCAGGACTGAGCTCACCGCGTGGCTGGAGACCGCCAAGTATAGGTACAATGTTTCGCCTTTCTTCGGGGTTGATAGGAGTGGAGGCGAGGCCAAATAGGCTTTGAGTTCCTGGAGGGCCGAGTCGCACTCTGGGGTCCACTCAAATCTCAGGTTCTTTCGCAACAATTGGAAGAAAGGGCGACACTTGTCTGAAGACTTGCTGATGAAGCGGTTGAGGGCGGCGGCCATGCCAGTGAGCCTCTGCACCTGCTTTGTCGTTGCCGGGCTCTGAATCCCCAAGATCGCTGAGATCTGGTCCGGGTTTGCTTCAATACCGCGTCGCGTGACGAGGCTCCCTAAAAATTTGCCGGACCCGACCCCGAAGGCGCATTTGGAGGCGTTCAGCTTCAGCCCGAACTTCCGAAGAACTTCAAAAACTTGCCCGAGGTCCGCCAGATGGTTGAGAGACTGGGTGGATTTGACGACCATGTCGTCGATGTATACCTCGACTGTCTTGCCGAGGTGCTCCTGGAACATTTTGGTGACCAGCCTCTGATAGGTTGCTCCCGCATTCTTGAGGCCGAAAGGCATCACCTTATAGCAGTAGGTTCCCCTAGGAGTGATGAATGTCGTTTTCTCCTGATCCGGCTCGTACATGGGTATCTGGTGGTATCCGCGGTAAGCGTCGAGGAAGCTCATCCTTTCGTGACCGGCGGTGGCGTCAATCATCTGGTCGATCTTCGGTAGAGGGAAGCAGTCTTTGGGACATGCTCTGTTGAGATCAGTGAAGTCGACGCAGACCCTCCATTTCCCGGTCTTCTTCTTCACGACCACGGTATTTGCCAGCCACTTTGGGTATTGGACCTCCCTGATGGCGCTTGCTTCAAGCAGTTTCTCCACCTCTTCGACCACGGCTGCAGACTGGTCGATTCCGGACCTTCTTGCCTTTTGAATCACTGGCTTGGCCTGGGGGTCCACATTCAGCCTGTGGCTCATAACTTCTGGGTTTACGCCTGGCATTTCCTGCGGGGTCCAGGCGAAGACATCTCTGCTCTGCAATAGGAAACTGAGCAGCTCGGATCGCTCCTGCTCGGCGAGCTGGCTCCCAAGGAGGAAGTACCTCTCTGGATCACTGGGGTCGATCCTGACCTCGGTGAGGTCCTCGATACTCTTTTCTCCTGGGTCACGGCCGACCCTCTCTAGCTCCGCTTCGAGCTCTGCCATATGCACTTGCTTTGGCTCTTCCTCACCGGACACCACGGCCATCATGCAACGTTTGGCCATTTGCTGGTCCCCATTGACTGTGACCACCTCGACTCCGCCATCCCTTTCCAAAGGGAACTTGAGCTTTTGATGGTAGGAGGAGGGGACGGCTTCTAACTGGTGCAGCCAGCTCCGCCCTACGATGGCATTGTAGGGAGATGGGGTATCCACTACGAGGAAGTCGGCCACCACTGACGCGCCACCTACTCGAACTTCGAGGGAGACTCTCCCTTTGGGGTACACGGGCTTGGCGCTGAACCCTATCAGGGGGGTCCGCGCCTCCTGGAGGTCTTCCTCCGTTAGCCCCATTCTGGTGAAGCAATCGAAATATAGGATCTCGGACGAGCTGCCGGAGTCGACGAGGATCCTTTGCACTTTGCAACTCCCCAACTTTAGGGTCATGATCAGTGGGTCATTGTGAGGGAGCTGGACCCCTTTCAGGTCCTCGTCTGAGAACCAGATCTTCGGCCTTTCTTTGCGGGCCTTCTTGGGGGACGGCCCGAGATCGGCCGACATGACCTGCTTCCCATGGGAGGCCCTCCTGGCCTCGGCGCGGGCTTGACTGCTGCTCTGCTTGGTAGGGGCCAGGTGGATGACGCTTATGAGCCTCTCTGACCCGTCGCTGTCGTGATTCTCGTCAGTTCGGCGCTGAGGTCGGTCGTTACTTCCGCTGCCGGCTGCCTTGTAGAATTCTTTCAAGTGCCCATCCTTAACGAGCTTTTCGAGATGATCCTTGAGGGTGAAACAGCGCCCAGTGTCGTGGCCGTTCTGCTTGTGGTAAGCGCAAAACCTCGTCTGATCTCTTTTGGAGTTATCGCCCTGCAGGGGGCGCGGCCATTTGAAGTATGGTTTTTCCTGGATCTTTTCCAGGATTTGATGAATCGGTTCTGTAAAAACCGTGTTGACCCTCTCACGCGAACGGTAAGATGGTTTGTGTCTCTTGCCTCCTCCCGAGGTGCGAGCCCAGGACGAGGCCCGGTCGCCCGAGCGATGTTCTCGGCTTGCTTCATCTCTACGGGAGGTCTTCCTGTCTTCGTCTACTGACCGGTCCTCATGCCTGGATCGGTCTTCCCGCCGCGATCGGTCATCCTGCCGAGATCGGCTTCCCTGCCGAGATCGGCCCCTGGAGACGCCGAAACTTTCGTTGGCGCGCGCCTCGTCTTCCTCTTGCTCGATATATTTATTTACCCTCGTCATGAGGGCTGTGACGGAGGGCACAGGATTTCGAACGAGCTCTCTCCTGAGCTCGCACCCTGGTAGGAGGGCGTGCTTGAAAGATCTGATTGCCACGTCCTCGGAAGAGTTGTCAATCTCGCTGTATACTGTCCAGAACCTTTTTGCGAACTGAGTGACGCTTTCGCTCCACCTCATCCTGAGGGCCATGAGGTCGCTGTCAGTCTTCGGGATGACCCGGTGCGCTTGGAACTTTCCCAGGAAGGAATCCCGCAACTGGGGCCAGCTCGAAATCGATCCCTCCGGGAGCCCACAGAACCACTTGAGGGGGAGATCCCCCAAGCTGGAAGAGAAAACTCGGCAGTTGAGGTGCCCAACGTCACCCCAGACGGACAGCTTCTGGGTGAAATGCCGGAGGTGTGCTGATGGGTCCGAGGCTCCGTCATAGAGGACGAACCTCGGGACACTGAACTTCTTCGGGAGGGGGTACTCGATTATTTCTCTGGTGAAGGGTGACGAGTCGAGGCCAGCGAAGTCGGGGAGGTCCAGCTGGCTTTGGGCGAGCCCCGCCTCCTTTAGGGTGTTCTGGAGGGCCTGCTTGACCAGGCGATTGATCACGGCCTGCTGGTCCGCCGCCTCCGATCTCGGCATTGACCCCCTGTCTTCGTGGTCATGGTAAGAACTCCCGATGTGACTTCGCTCCCGACTCTTATCGTTCAGGTGGTCTCTCAAGTCTTTGCCGGTGACGGGATCCTTCCTGCCTACAGGATCACCGTCCCCGGGGGCTACTCCCTTTTCTCGGAGCTGCTGCCTGAGCTGGCGGATGAGATCATCTTTCTCCTGGAGGGCGAGACTCTGGGCCCTGATTGCGGCCTGAGCGGGGTCGGCCTGATTGCGATGTGACCCCTCCGCAGCCGGGCCCTTGTCCTTCGGGAAGCGCTCCTGAAGGGGAGCGTTCAGCCGCGGTGGGCCCCCCAGCTCTAGCGGGGACGACGCGGACTCGGTGTGGTAGCTTTCTACCTCTGCGACTTCCCTTGACGCGTAGGGCAATGGTCCAGGGAGAACCAGCGGCCCTGGGGGAAGGGACTTCCTTGCGCCTCTCTTGTTCCTCGGAGCCATTGGTGATTGAAAAGAATTTTGGGAAAGGTTTTTGAGGTATGGGTTAGTACTTTCCCACAGACGGCGCCAATTGTAAGTGCCTAAAAATTAAGGACTTTGATGCAGGGATTAGGGCCCCTGATTCGGATGATTTGGGTGAAGCTTGCTGTGGCTCCGACTGGACCTGAAAAGGAAGAGAGGGAAGAAGCGTCAAAGGACCCTGGCTGCAGGCAGCGCAAGGCTCTCCGATGCTTAAGTTAGTGCAATGAACGAGCAGGGAGAAGGAGAGGAAATTGCAGAGGGATAGTGTGTATAATGGGTTGCGTACCTTGGTATGGAAGTGGATGTGCTATTTATAGGCGATGGGGTTGACCTTTGCGGGCGAGTTCCAAGACTGGGCCGGCCACTCGAGTGGCTATGTCCATTCAGCCCATAACGCATTAAATGCCGGCCCATGCCTCATTAAATGCTAGGCTTGCTGGGTCAGGCGGCGATGCTGACTTTTGGGCCAGGTCCCATCAGGCCTGGCCTGGAGCCATGCCCTGGGGGCGCACGTGTCCTGCACGCCGTTTTGTCAGTAATGATAGACTGCAGGGCATGCCTTGGCGTGCGCTGCTGTCCTGTCGCTGGTCCCATCAACCCGTCAATCATTTGTACTGCCGGGCCTCAGTGCCGCAGTCGGCCGGACCTGACTGCGGGAACTCCCACCGCGGCAAATGCCGCGATCCTGTAGCCGCAGTCCGCCCCGGCTAGAGGTGGCATTATCATTCTATCTTGAGGGCATATTAGCGTTGGTCTCGGCTTAGTAAAAATACCCCCACACAACAACTGTTGAGCAGGATACTATAATCAGGTAATTCCTAATACAAAGTATACGGCCCTGATACTACATTACAGTCCATACACAGGACTGTTGAACTGTGTCGGATGCGTGATGCATATGATGTGTTAGTTCTGGTAGTGATTTGAACATGAGTCAAATCAATGATATTTGTACATATTTATTTTTATATACATATGAATCACGTTTGATTTATGTGCATTGTTCATGTATATTTCTATTCGTAGAACTGTATCCAAGGCTTGAATCTGATTTGTTGATTTGCAGTTTAAATCTGGAAGAAGTGAAGAACCATTGATTTTTTTTGTAGCATAAGTCTATTCAGAGAAGAAATCAAAACATGCAAATCTAAGGATAAATCATTATAATTTATTATAAACCCTAATATAACACTTATGCGAAAGAATCGGTCATCAAAAGAAAATATCTAATATCAAACCATTTTAACAAACAAAACAGGCTATACCATAAAGGCAACTTAGATTCAATCACTTATGCTAAAATTTGTAGCAAAATTCAAAAAGGGAGATGATGTAGCCGTGTGGGTCGTAAGGTGTGAAGGGGAAAGATGCAAATTGGCATTACCAATTAGCATATCTATTTAAATTAAATCTGACCTCATTCATCAAGATTTCATAATTAATTAGATATGATTAGTAATTAATAAAACTCAGAAATTCCACCTAAGGAATGATATAATAATATTTCTGATATGCCGGGGTGGGTTGGATGGATCATAGGCAGGTTAGGTGGCCAACAAAAGGGAGCACCTTCCTTCCTGTGCAAATAATTTGCACCTGATAGTGGCTGTATATTAATATTTAATAGTAACCAGGTTCTGGCCTCGCACATCAGAAGCTAGGCGCCGATCTGATCATGGACTCCCTAGATGCATGACTTCCATGGGGATAGGCCGTAGGGGTTGAAAAGATTTCATTACGGGTCTAGGTTTAGGCAAAAATGAGTCCCATCAAGTCATCCTAACCCCTTGATCTAAGGCTTACAAAGTTACATGGTTTTGAAGATATCTTCTTCTTTTTTTCTTTAATAGATAAAATGAAGATATATTTTTTCCCTCTTTAAATTTTTTTCTCATTCAATACAAAGGTTACAAATAGTCAGATGAGTTGCGTATTGGGTTACTGCCGATTTATGGGAGTGTGTGGAGAGTGACCAGGGATTTGAGGGCTGGGTGAGAGGGGGAAGATATGGCTTGGATGGATTATGGGTGGGCTGGCTGGCTGGCCAAAAAGGGGGTGTACCTTCCTTAAGTTGTATGCCTGGTTATTGGTGTTTGTGAACAGTGATTAGGCGTGCACCTCCTGCATTACAAGCTTGGTTCACAGTGCACACCTGATTGTGGGGCCCATCTGGATGTATGACTATCATGTGAGTTAGATGAATGAAATTGTGACCAAGATTTGAACGGACAAAAAGCCACATCAAGGTTGCTCAAAAGGGAGGCGTACTACTAATGGTACAAATGTTGTTTTCACTCGATCATATGTTACCATATAGTCTCCAACTATGGTACTTCCATAATTGTATGTCTTGTAGTAACTTATCAATCAAGGAGGGAGACAAGGTTATTTATAAGCTTGTTATGATTAGAATAGGGAAGCTAGAGCGTTTAAGGGGCACTAAAGATGAAAATGATAGGACTTTGGTCAAATAGGGTCCCCAAGATGGGTAGGGGATGCAATTTTATTACCTTTTGAATAAAGAATATGGAAGTAAAGCAATTACGAGGTAGAACCAAATCATGGTTTGATCATGCAATACTTATGAAAAACATAGCATTAGGAGTTTAGGACCATATTTTATACATATGATTCTTGGTTTTGTTTGGAGAAATTGGAGTTGATTGGTTAATTAAATATGTCTAATAAAATTTTAAGCATAGAGGCATGCCTGATGAATGGAGGAATGCGTATGTTGCATATCTTGTGTGTAAGCCTTCATGTTCCCATCCACAACTAACACCCTGCCTTACGCATGCTAGGACCATGAACGGACCCTTGTATGGCTCGAATCTCTCTAAGTGTGAATTGGAAAATTGAGGAGTTAGATTGTCTAAGAGGCCCACACTGAGGTTTAGGGTCTGGATCTCTTTTAGCAGTTTGGCATTTGGATCTAGGCCCCCTGACCCTAGTATAGTAATGTGGCCACCTCTCAGGTGTGCTCTCATGCGCGCATTATCGTGCGCTCGAGGCACACCCTACCATTGGATGGGACATGTCACTCTTGCACGCACCTGAGGCTTTCTGTAGTAACACATTATGTATATGTATATAATATGTATATTTGTGTATGTATATCTATATACACACTATTTTCTGTGCTGATCAAATTAACCCCCCAGAGAGAGAGAGAGAGAGAGAGAGAGAGAGGGAGGGAGGGAGGGAGGCGTGGGGTGTGTATGTTTGTGTTTCTTCCATTTAACACTTTTATTAAGGACTCCTATTATAAGTATTAACATATTTCACATGTTTCACATGGGCATAGACACAAACATGTACACAAAGTCACAAACCTTTTAAAAAATGGAGACTTGGGATGTAAAGGTTTTTTTTTTTTTTAAACGATGTCCTTGATGCATAATGATTATGTAAAAACTAGAATAAGCTTCTTGTTGTCTTTTGAGACTTTTTTTCCCCACTCTGTTTTCACCACTTGATAAAAAACCATAGACACCAATGCATTCCAGTTCCCAATTCATAATTCGAGACAAGTTAATCTTAAAATTTGATAGGTCCACTATTCTAGACAAGTTAATCTTAAAATTTGATAAAGGTTCATTTGCTCGCTTTTCATTCATCTGATCTGGAGTTCATGTTCAAGTTTAATGAACTAATGCATCCGAGTTCACCTAGAAATCCATTATTGGAGCCCATATTTAAAATCTAAAGAACTTAAAAGACATGCCCATATTAACTCTGGGCTAAATTTCAAGAACTCCACTCCTAATTATACTTAAATACAGAATAGTGTTAATACATGGAGGAGTTGGGCTTTCGAGTGATTTCATATATAATCCTCACTAATGGATATAAGGAGTCATTTTGTGAGAAAAGTTCGTGAATAGGTCTCAATCGAATTGTTCGACTTTGAAACAAACTAATCTCGAGGTATTCAAAGAGGAGTAAGGGAGCGGTCATTGTTTCTTCATGAAGATTTTATCATGGAATGTTCGTGGGATGGGGAGTAGGGTCAAACGGGCGATTATTAAGGAGTATGTTCGCAGAAATAAGATTGACCTATTGTTGATTCAAGAATCAAAGCTTAGGACTGTTTCAGATTCTATAGTGAAAGAGGTGTGGGGCACCTCTCCCTCAGATTGGTGTTGCCGAGAAGCGGATGGTGCTGCGGGGGGTATCATTGTGATTTGGAGTAGCAGGGCTTTCTCTAAGAAGGATCAGTGGATTGGAACTTTTTCAGTTTCAGTTCTGTTGGAGGATTTGTCTAATAATTCTGTTTGGCTGCTTTCTTCTATCTATGGGCCTAATGATGGTGGTCAGAGGCAGCTAATGTGGAATGAACTAGATGATATTCGGAACAGATGGAATGGGCCTTGGTGTATTGGGGGAGATTGGAACATCATCAGATTTCCTTCAGAAAGGCTGGGTTGTAGTAGATTTTCTGTTGACATGGTGGGCTTTTCCGACTGGATTAACAAGCAGGCTCTTGTAGACTTACCATTGGGTGGCGCTAGTTTTACTTGGTCCAATCACCAGTCCCCTCCGGCTATGTCGCGTCTCGACAGATTCTTAATTTCTAGTGATTGGATTGATTTATTTCCTCAAGTCTTGCAATCTGCTCTTACTAAACCAACCTCTGATCACTGCCCCATTCTTTTGGATACTAACTGTCAAAGATGGGGTCCTGCTCCATTCCGGTTTGAGCTTTTGTGGTTGGAGGAGAAGAATTTTGTTGAAAAAATTAAGTTGTGGTGGAAGAACTGTGAAGTTAGTGGAAGTGCGGGGTTAAGATTGTTGATTAAGCTAAAAAAGTTGAAAGTGGAAATCAAGGAGTGGAAGAAAAATCTTTTTGAGGATATCAGGTCTGCCAAATCTGGTATTCTTGAAGAAATCAAGACTTTGGATATCCAAGAGGAAGCTCGCTGTTTGACTGAGGCAGAGTTGTCAAGAAGATCATCCTTGAAAATTGATTTTGAAAGGAAAGTGATAGAGAAAGAAATTAGTTGGAGACAAAGATCGAGGTGCAAATGGCTTAAAGAGGGGGATAAGAACACCAAATTTTTCCATGGGATGGCGTCAGCTAGAATGAGAAAAAACAGGATTGCCTCCTTGATTGATGGGGATGTGAGGTTATCAGATCGGGAGAACATTGTTAGTCACATTAAAGACTTTTTTGCTACCCTGTATGCTAAAGAAAAGTGGGACAGACCCGATCTGGATAATTTACAGTTTGATAATATTGGGGAAGTGAATGCATCTTTGTTGGAAAGCGAGTTCGAGGAGGATGAAGTGAGAGAGGCTGTGTTCTCCTTAAGAGGGGATAAAGCTCCGGGTCCGGATGGTTTCCCGATAGCCTTCTTTCATCGGTTCTGGCACACCGTAAAAGAAGACATCATGGCTTTCTTTTCTGATTTCCACTTGAGAGGCAAGCTCCCAAATAACATAGGAGCTTCTTTCATTACTCTCATCCCCAAGAAACAGGGCGTTGATCATTTGAAGGATTTTAGACCTATAAGTCTGATTGGCAGTATCTATAAGATTTTGGCTAAGGTTCTGGCTACGAGACTGATAAAAATTATGCCAACCATCATTTCTCAATCGCAGGGAGCTTTTATACATGGGAGACAAATCCTTGATGGGGTTCTTATTGCTAACGAGTGTTTGCACTCGAGGCACAAGGACAAATTGCCGGGGGTGTTATGTAAGTTAGACTTGGAAAAGGCGTATGATAGAGTCGACTGGGATTTCCTATCATACTTGATGGGTAGAATGGGCTTTGGGCCCAAGTGGAAGGGTTGGATCTTGAAGTGTATTTCCTCTGCCAGATTTTCGATTATGGTCAATGGGTCTCCGAATGGCTACTTTGCTGCTCAAAGAGGCCTACGTCAGGGTGATCCTCTTTCTCCTCTCCTCTTTGCCATGGTTGGGGAGGCTCTAAGCCGTATGATTTCAGCTGCGGGCGAGGCAGATATGATTTCTGGATTTAAACCGGCGATTAATGGCCCAATAGTAACTCATCTACAGTATGCTGATGATACTTTAATATTTTGTGCTGCAGAGGAAGAGCAAATAAAAAATGTTGTTGCTGTCCTCATGTGTTTCGAAGCGGTCTCGGGCCTTAAAGTTAATTTCTCTAAAAGTGCTCTTTTAGGCATTGAGGCGGACGAGCGTCTGGTGGAGATCTTAGCGAACATAATGGGATGCAAGGTAGGGTCCTTTCCGACCACCTACCTTGGGTTGCCCCTTTGCCTTGGGAAGCCTACCAAAGAAAGTTGGAATCTGGTGGTGGAGAGAGTAGAGCAGAAGTTGGCTACTTGGAAGGCTAAATACTTATCTTTTGGGGGAAGAATTACCTTGATTCAATCGGCACTTTCTAACCTTCCAACATACTTCCTATCCATGTTCAAATGCCCGGTGTCAATCGTTAATCGAATTGAGAAGCTACAGCGGAATTTTCTTTGGCAAGGCAAAGGTACTAAGAAAAAGTATCATCTGGTTATGTGGAATAAAGTCTGTAGATCTAAAAGAGAGGGAGGGCTTGGCTTCAGATCTCTTAAGATTATGAATCGCGCCCTTCTAGGGAAATGGTTGTGGAGAATTGGAGACCAGTCAGATAGTTTGTGGAGACATATTATTTTGTCCAAATATGGGGTAAGACGGAATGGTTGGGACATTACTGGACCATCCCACAGATGCTCAAGTTGGTGGAAAGATATCGTGGACATTAAGGATTCTTTCAATGCACAAATCAGTTATCAGGTTGGGACGGGTGAAGACATCCTCTTCTGGCATGATGTTTGGGTGGGCGATACACCCGTAGCGGTACAATTTCCGGACCTGTACAGATGCGTTAGGAACAGACACGCAAAGGTTCTTGATTATATGGATAGGGCTGCGGACAGGGTTCTTTGGGGTCCAATTTTCAGAAGAGATTTAACTGAGTCGGAAGAACAAAATCTTATGATTCTCCTTGACAAGCTTGGTCAGATTTCTATACCTGTTCAAGGGGATGATAAAAGAGTGTGGGCTGCTTCCAAAGATGGTGTGTTTTCTGTTTCTTCATTCTTCGGGGTGCTGTCAAACATTCATAACCCTCATAATTGGTTTGACTACCTTTGGAAGACCAAGGCTCCTCATAGAGTCTTGGCGTTTGGTTGGTTAGCTCTACAAGGCAGCATTCTCACTATGGACAATCTTCGTCGCCGCGGGGTGATTTTAATTAACGCTTGTCCTTTATGTCTATCGGAGGAGGAGTCTGTGGATCATCTTTTGCTCAAGTGCAGTTTCGCTCATGCCATTTGGACGTCTACCTTAGATTGCTTTGGATGTAGTTGGGTCTTCCCTAGATCCATATCAGAGCTTTTTCTTGCTTGGAAATTTGGATTTCAGTCTAAGAAAGGTAGACTTCTCTGGCGTTCGTCTTTTGTTGCAAACATTTGGTCAATTTGGAAGGAGAGAAATAGGCGATGCTTTGAAGGTTGTTCTTCTCCCTCTGCTACTGTTGCTTTGAAAGCTAGATTTTTGGCTGCGTCCTGGGTCTCTGTGTTGCCCGAATTTTGGGGAATGCCTATCGAGCTACTGTTGTCTAATTGGAGGGAAGTAGTATCATGTTAATCTCTTGCCTACTTTTTTGGGGGCCTTTGACCTGTTTAGGAGACCCTGTCTCTCCTTTTTTGCTTTTTGGATGGTTTCTTTCTTCCCTCCGTATCTTTCTTTGCTCTTCAGTATATATCTTTTGTACTGTTTTGCTTTGATTAATACAATTCATCATTCAAAAAAAAAAACAAACTATTCACAGTTCAAGGTCCTTAGTAGCAATACTGGGTAACTATGGGAGAAACACAATTACTAGAACTGTCTGTGAAGATTTTTTTTTTGTATATTTTAAATGAAGAGAAATACATAAAAGAAGAGATGTAAGATCAAGGTCAAAATTTGTTCTATGGAGCTTTATACTGATAGAATTTATAAGGTGTTTCTTTTAATGATTTTGATCTCAAGGGGAAGTTGGTAATGAACTAACCTGGAATGATTTATTTGAGTTCATTTGATTTTCTTTCCACTTTGGGGAACTCTGTCCTCATTGTATTTTGCAGTTTTTCACTTTTTGCCTTTGTAAACTCTACTTAAAACATACTCTGAGCTACAGCTCAGTCATTCCCATGTTTTTTTACTTGCTAATACATAAGTATGATAATATATTCCACATCTGTGTTCTGTTTTTTGTATTGTAACTTTTGTCCTGATGGTACTCTTTTTACAGCATGAATTTGCTACGAGGAGTGTTGACAACAATGTATGGGAGGAAATAAGGAATTTCAAGAAGTGCCTTTTCATGATGTTTGCAAAACAGGACAGGGAGGTCATCTTTCTTGAAACTGTGATGGGGTTGGCCCAGCAGCGTAGGCATTGCTTGGTTGAGTGCGTTCCTTTACCCCGTGAGATTGCTAAGCAAGCACCTCTATTTTTCAAAAAGGTATGTATTTTTGTTTATAAAAAATTTAGGGTTATCATTCGATAAAGTTTGACCATAAACAAAAGAAAAGAACAATGCCTATGCAAACTGAAGTATTTCAAGTTTATAGAAATAGAAGTGCGACTGCAATAAATATTTGGAATGAAGAACTTTAAAAAGTTTTGGTAGATTGTGGAGTTAAAAGAGCACATGGTGGAAAAGGAGGAGGTGTCAACAATGATGACAGTGATTTAAAAAATGTACTATGAAAAAACATAAGCATATAAAACGTCATTCATAGAGAAACAATCCTATGCTGATGGCGGCTAATAGTATGGTTTTTTATGAGTGGTTCTTACCTTTGCTTGATTGGACATGTTCACATCGTACGCCATATTTATAGTTAGTTTCCTATCTCTAATATTAATCGGAGCGAAATACACAGTTGGATTGATCATGTATATTAAAAATAATGTATTTTAGAAATCTAAAATCCAACAGCATGTATTACTCAGGCAGACGTGATGTGAATAGGGTGGACCAACCAAAGTTGGGTCCCACTCATGGAAAGCCATATATTAGCTGCTGCCTGTATGGATCCTTTCTCTACAGTTAACGCTTGTCAATAGTTACAATCATGTCCAGATAGACCTTTATAATGACGACAAAGAATCTTGATTCATGTTTCCTCAATTATCTTTAATTGTAGGGGACGTTTTTTTTTTTTTTTTTTAAATAATTTGGTGGTTCATCCCTAGTGTGCAAGTTTTTTTTTTTCTTTTTCTTTTTCCTGAAAACAAAACTCCCTTTTTTTTTTCAGGCAATTGATGATGCAGAAGAGGAATGGAGCCAACACAATGCTAAGAGACTCATTGTCACTAGTGAGAAGGGGTTGCACGGTTCAATCCCAAAGGACTTCCCTTATTTTCATGTGGAGTTTGGCTTAAACAAGGGTTTTGTTCATGTGATTGATGATGAAAGGCAATTTAAAAGCAACCTTGGTCTCAATGTCATCAGAGGCATGCTAGGACTGCCGCAGGAAGACATGTATCGACTCCGGAAGGAGGAGTCAGTGGAGACCCAGAAGCAAGCAGTTTCTAGCTTTGCATGTGAGTGGGAGCCGTTTGATTGGACAAAACAGCTGAATTGAGATGAAGTCAATTTTTTAACATGACAAACCCGATGTAAATTCATTTATCACATCATTGGCTAACTTAACTTCAAGCTTTGGAGATGAGGCTATGCAGAAGAAACAAGAACAAGGTTGCAGATGCCCTATCAAAACTCAACTTCACCAGCTTTAACATGTTCAACACTAACCTCCCTTTCTCTACTTTTGAATTGTGTCCATCTGAATGTAAGGATCCAAGAGTTTCTATCATCAGTCCAACTCCGGATCCCTTGAGCATTTTCCTTCTTGTAAGCCCAAGGGACCCTACTTTCTACCAATTTCTGTAATGGGTTCGCCCTTGAATGAACTCTCCTTTTGTATATATATAAAAAATTATTATAATCATCAGATGATACATGGACTTCCATTTGCTTGGATGAAGTGCTTATTGTTTTAGCCAACATAACTTGCATGTATGAAATACCTTTTCATATGTTACCGGTCTCAGGTTCTTGCACCAAGCTCCCATCTAACCATGACAATCATGACCCTGAATCGGGTCTTGGCTGTCAGTCTCTTCAGAAGGAGGCCCAAAAGGGTGGATGGTGCGATTAGAAACGACTCATGCTGCTGCTCAATGCTTGCATTTTCATTTTGGAGCAAGCCAGCAGGACGAGAACTATAGAGTTATTGAGCTCATTCTTATGCTACCTACATGCGAGACAGATGAACATTATATTATCCACTTTGGGCCTAAGCCCTCATAGATTTGTTCTTGGATTCTACTCAAAAGGCTCATAGATTTGTTCTTGGATTCTACTCAAAAGGCTCATAGATTTGTTCTTGGATTCTACTCAAAAGGCCTCATATCAATGGAGTACTTAGTCCAACTTATATGCCCATGATCTTTCCCAATTCTAGCCGATGTGGGACTTTGGATCCACGAAACCTTTTGTTTGGCAATCTGAGGATTCTCCGGGCTAAGTCAAGGCCTGGGCTCTGATACCACTTGTTAGGAGAGTGGACCACTACAAACTCCACATTGATATGATATTGTCCACTTTGGGCCTAAGCCCTCATGGATTTGTTCTTGGTTCTACTCAAAAGGCCTCATATCAATGGAGTACTTAGTCCAACTTATATGCCCATGATCTTTCCCAATTCTAGCCGATGTGGGACTTTGGTTGCACATCCCCAACACAAAAGAGTTAGGTAAAATGTTACACAGGGTTTGATGCCTTATCCACAGTCATGCCCATCTATCTATTTAAAATCTGAACCACTCATAATCAATTGACTATCATTTGTGGAAGATTGACGTAATTTTTACTCTAATATGTTTTGGGGATTCAACATGTGTTTTATCCAACAACAATACAGAAACAGTAAGCCAACTGTTTATAAACAGCCATAATACAGTTTAGATCTGGAACTCCATGTTCTCTAAATTTTAATGTCATTTTCCCTGTGCAGCGGACTTGAATGACTGCTTGTGTAGATTTATCGGCAGTGTTGATCACATCAAAGAAGATAATCTGACTTCAGCAAAAATCAATTTCTCAGCTTTAGTATGGACAGTTTGGAAAGAGAGGAACCACCAAGTCTTTAGGTAGTGTACTGGGTCATGCTGTGCTAATGGAGATCCTCTATCAAGTTACAGTTAGGGCTGTTTATATCAATCATGATGTCTCTCCCAACATTGCAACTAGATGGGATCTTCTACCAAGGCAGTTGTTCAAATGCATGAAGCAGCCATTTAACTTGCATTAGTGTGGCTGGAATTTTCTCATCTCCTCTCAGAAAGGCTTCTCAGCTGGAATTTTTATTAGACAAAAAGAGAAGTTTGAGATGGGTAAAGACGAAGACAGTGTCAGTGCAGCCTTTTTCCTCATCACTGATGCTCTTAAAGATGAGATTCACCTGCAAATATGTACTCAGAGCAAGATAATGAGAAGAAAAGTGTTCCATGACCCCAGTATCTCTCCATGGAAGTAGAAGATTCCAGGCTAAAAAATTGGCTGCTATGATAGCTGACTTGAAGCACTCCATTAGTGCGAATTGCTTTGAAGAAATTATTCATTGGACAGCAGCAGCAGCTACACTCGCGAGAAACTTTAACCCAAATCCAATCTGCATGGCATGAACCTGGTTATAGCATGCAAGCTGTTGTTTTTGTTCTTTTTGTCCAACATTGGGCTTTTTTCTGCTTGGCCCAGGCTGTGGGCTTTCTTTTTGGCTTGTCCCTGGCTGTGGGATTCTGTTGGGTGCTTCAGAATCCTTTTTGTGCTTGGGTGCTTGAGGTCTTTTGTGTTCGATCCCTTTTGCATGCTTTTCTCGTGTCTCTTTCGGTGGAGCTGCAGGCAGCGGTGGACCTAAGTGCAACCACGCGGGTGCAGTTTGAAAAAATCTTTAAATAATTCCTTAAAATTTATATTTTATTATTTTCTTTCTTAGTTTGAGCATTGCCCGCACCACCCAAATGAAAATCTTGTGGCTGAGATCTTCCTCCTCATTCTTTTGTTCTTTGATTTATCTTCTTTGGAAATGAAATTATATACCCTTCCAAAAATAAGACCACATAAACTTTCTCTATATACCTCGATTTCATAGAGGTTGGCATCAATCCGTTGGGATTGGGCTGTTGAATCCTTTGTAAGTTTTTTTAATCTGCAACTGTTTGAGACTAGGATGGTATATAATCGTTTTCAAACTCCGGACTTTAAGTTTTGATTAATGATAACATCCTTGGCAAATGATTTCGCACTTGTTCGTCTTTCGTACTTATTCGTCTTTTATAAATAGCGGCTTCTTTTCAAATTATTTCCAACATAGGGGATAAGTTTTGAATTACAAAAAAACCTCAGGTACTCTATTGGCCAGAGCCCGGAGGTACAAATGAGTCTGGTCGAGTCAAAACAGGTCAGGTCAGCAGGTGGTGTCCACCATGTGGATCCAACCCATATTTCTAAACGGAGTTTGGATTTTCTGACCCGTCATGACCAGTACGGGGGGAGTTTCCCATTTGGCTGTTTAATACAAAAAAAAGTGATTTAACAAAATCTTATGCATTTTCTTATCTTTCTTTTCAAGCGATCCATCAAACGGTGGGGAGAAATTTGATGGAGATGAAATTTTGGATTACGCTATATACCCAAACAAAGTTTATTTTTAACCGTTTAGATTTCAATAATTGGCCCCATTATGGCTTTGCACACCAAGTGCATAATCCTAGAAAATACAAATTCAAGGAAAGTATATTCGGGTCATGCAGGTTAATCCTGACCCGACCCTTTTTTTATAGCAGCAAAACCTGACCCGTGCTCGACCCATATCTTATGCGGACTGGGTTTGGTGGGTCATAAACAGGTCGGGTTAAGTTTTGCCACCCGGTTCGACCATTTTCTATCTCATTTAGTCATTTCCATTTCCATAACCATATCAGTAATCACAGCTTTCTCTCTCTTCCCTCATAAATTACCAATCTCTTCTCATTCCCCCCAACGAAACCCTAATCAAATCCCCCTTTTCTCATTCTTTGTATCCCTATTCTTCTTGAATCTTCCCTCTTCCTCTTCATCTGAATTCATTGCAGAAATCTTGTAATCGAAAAGTCTTGGCCTGTTTGCTTCTGAAGCGAGAAAGAGATCGTTCCTAAAAAACAAGGGGAAAAAATGGTATGTAAAGTTCAAAACTTTCCTTTGAATATGAGATTATATTTAGGAATCTATTGGAATCTATTGAATACTGGTGTGTTTGGATGTTTTCCGTATCACAATCACAATCCGTTTTGTTGGATGATAATGATTCAGATGAACAAGTAGGAAACGGGTAGTGAAATCAAGGGGCTACCGTTGTGTTCTTCGGATGAATTCAAACAGGCTTATTCGATCTTTATTGAATCCAGAAGTTGAAAGTTTTGATTTTTTTGTACGGATCATATTCTTGCATTGGAATAGAAATTTGGGTTTTTTTTTTTTTTTATTAAATTTGTGCCATCTCCAGTAGCGCTAATTTGTAATTATATGACTTCAATTAATGTTCTTGAATGTTGGGTTTTGGGCGGTTTGGATGCTTTTGATTCCAAATTAAATAACATGCAAGACCATGGGATTTAGATAAAGATTGCCTCCAAGCATGGAATATCAAAGTTTCCATCTTAGTCATTGTTGTTGACATTATTTCTGTAAGAAACTTTGTTTTGTGGATGATAATCATGCAACCAATGTATGGAAATTGGAAAATGCTTCTCTTCTTTAACACAATGCCTTGGTACTGAAAATACTTTCTTAGCTAAGGATTTGAGATGGATATATCTTTGCTGACTTCTGCACTGGTTTGATGTCCTTATAGCAATGTAAATTATGCCTTGAGTGTTACCTAAATTCAAAGTTCTGAATGTCATGAAAGTGAAAGTATCTCTCCATTGATGACTCAAATAGCTTATAGGCTCTTGTCAATTTTCAAAAAGAAAAAAATTGCACAAGCTTTTGTGTGCATTTTACATATACGTGGCACCCCCAACACCACCCCACCAAAAAAAAAGAGGAAAATTTCCTGGGTCCGCTCCTGACCATTGAGGCCAAATCCTTTTCTTTCTAACACGTAGAGAAGGAAGGACTGCTACACATGGTCATGCACTTTGTATTTCCATTTCACCACTACCCCATTGCTAGAATGCTATAAAAAAATTGGCTCCTTTCAATAAAAGTGCCTTGAAATGGAGAGAGGATTTAGTCAATGGCTTCCCTTGGCCTATTTTTGGAAAGCTTAGGACATAATTTTGTAAAGGCTCCTAAACAATTTGATTGATCCATGATGCCAAGTAATACTGCCTTTTCAACCTTTGGAATTGAAGTGATAAATGTAGCATTTAGATTCGTTGATTTTCCTCCCTGATGGAACTTCTTGAACACCCTAAAAAGATCATTGTTGATGCTTTTCCAGAATGATTGATAAAATAGGAAGGAAATAAGGGAACCATTTGGACCTCGTGCTTTATCCTTTTTTTTTTTGAAATTGAAGATCACTTCATTTATTTCTTCTTCGGAAATTTACCTCTCAATCCCCAAGCTCTTGTCCTCTGAAATAGCATTGAAATCTTAACCATTTGTTGTTCCTCTCTACCTTCATTGAGGACTTAACTAACTTGTCTTTTATCATTACCTTATCCTCTGTGACTCCACCCTCCACCTTAACATGCCATTCACTTGCCTTCTAACAGTTACTATCTATTAAAAATATGGTGTCTTTATATCTCCTTTAGACTATAGTGCCCTCAATCGTTGCATCCATGCAATCTTTGATATGCAGATCTCTTTTTATCTCCCATACTGTCTCGTCTCATTATTAGCTGTTGAGCTGATAATGGATGAGAAATTGAGTATCCACATGTTCTATATGTTTTAGAAAATCAATTGCTTCTTCCTTCATTCAGTTGATGTCTTCAACGATCATTTTTTTAACACCTATAATTTGCTATTATAATCTCCTACACCTGTATCATTTTGTGATTTCTTTGAAGAGACTGACATGAATTCACCAGGAGGTAGCAATTAGAGTCTAGTGTTACTTGATGTCACCCATAATATTGAATCCCTTGATGTAAATCCTCATTTTGTGAACAAGTTGTTGTGTTTCTATATGCTCAGGAGAACCTCATGCTACAGTTTCTCACACTGACCATTTTTAGAACATTTGGGGTGCATTTGGTTGTAATTAAATCATAAGTACTTTTGTTCGTGTGGCAGAATGATTGATACCTGTTGTAGTAAGTGTTTGGAGTGCCATGGAAAATACAAACTGTACTAGGTGTGCTAGAAAAGCTTGTCATTTCCATAAATGGTTTCTAGTTTGGATTTCATTCAGAAGGTTGGGCAGTAGAAACCCACCTGGTAAAATTACCCATTTCTCCAGTTCCCTTTTAACATAGAAGAGCAGATAAACCATCTTTCTTGCTGATTGCTATCTGTGGTATATCCACACACATTTTTCTAGTGAACCCCAAGAATTTTGTTGCATTCCAACAAACAAAGAGAACTTCAATAATGTGGTCAGTGTCAAATAAGCTCACATAGTTCCATTGCAAATAAGCTCCCGCAAGTTCTGAGCCTATGCTAATGTGCTGTTATTTTTCGTCCTCCACATTGTCCAATAATTTGTAGATACTGCTGGCAGCCTGATTCTAAATAATGATCTTCTTCTTTTTTTTTTTTTCTAAATCATGATCTGAGTTTTTTGTTGTTGGCAGGTATATCACTCCAGCTTTGTTGATGAAGAAGGTGTGGCTAAAGCTTGTGGCTGCCCTTTGCTTCCATTAAAGAGCCATATCAAGGGTCCTGCTCCAATATCAAATCAAGGTCTTCTACCTTCTCTTCTTTATTTATTGGAATTTTCTGTTTCTTCAACCATTCAACTTCGTTTTCTGTTTTGTTACAGATAGAACTGATATTGTTGATGAAGCAATCACTTTCTTCCGTGCCAATGTCTTCTTCAGAAACTTCGATATCAAAAGCTCAGCTGACAAGCTCCTCATTTATTTGACACTGTACATTAATGTGGCCTTGAAAAGACTCGAGGGTTGCAGAACGCTGGCTGAAGGGACCAAAGCTATCATTAACTTGGGTCTTGAGAAGGTTCCTGTGCCTGGAGAATCAGGCTTTCCCTTCGCAGGTCTTTTTGCAGTTCCTCAGTCCCGCCAAGAAGCGGGTACAGTTTCTTTTATTTTTCCCATTTGATTAGGTTTTCTCTCATATTAGTTTAGCTAGAAAGTGTTGCAAAAAAAAATAAGAAAAAGGCCATGATAGGCTAGGAATGTAAACGAGCTGAGTTGACCTGAGCTTGAGTCAAGCTCAGCATCTTTTCGTGGCTCAACTTACTTTCTTGAGCTCAAGCTTTAGTTGACTATGACAAGAGCCCGTGACACTGTGGGAGGTGCTCTCTATTGCCAACCTTGAGGTCGTGGGTTTGAGTCGTGTTACCATTCGAGGAGAGGGAGGTAGGGAGGGAGGTAGCCAAGCTAATTTAGGCTTGAGATCCGCTTGATCTTTTTGCCCATCAATACCATATAGGATTAAAATGTTGAATGTAAAACTTACAATATTATAAGTGCATTTATTATGGGTCCCACTTGAATAAAGGATTACATATATAGGTAGATTAACGAATATTTATAAAATATATATGTTAAAGAAATCAAACAAGACTCTAGATAATATGTGCATTTATGTAACAAGTAGCTGATACATGACTTGGTTTTTGTTTCTTCCATGATCATGTTAGACAAATAGGTTCTGATAAATTTGTAGCAGTTATGTTTTGAATTTTGATACCATATTCCTTAGATATATATATATATATATATAGAGAGAGAGAGAGAGAGAGACTCCTAACTTAATGAAAATGGCTTTGATATCAGAGTCCCTACCCTCCAGGAAAATGCAACTTCTTGCAAACCCCTCCCTTGAAAGCCAAAATCCCAAACCCTCTCTTCTGTTAATAACAGACCTCCATTTCCCTTCAGAACCATCTTTCTTTCTCCCTTCTGTACCATAATTCCTGAAACATTTCCACCAACCTTCGAAAAACATGATGACCGAGGCCATCAAACAAAAGATCTGATCATCTCTAAAATTGAGAGAGGAGGTCATCTCGAGTCCCATTCTCTTCTTCTCTCTATAAAAACTTAACAAGGGGTAAAAGACGAGAGAAACAGAGAAGAAGGAATTTACCTTTTGACATCAATGATTAAACATTAAAGATGCTGAGTAGAGATCTCTCCTTTGTACTGGAATGTGAGAATCTCAAAAATTGGATTAGGGTTTCAGTCTTGGGAAAATGAAAGGGAGAGATCTGAGATGTGCGTTCCTTTGGTTTTTCACTGTGTTAGTGGAGCGGGAGAGATGGTGGCCTGAGGGAAGTATTCTCACTTGCCCACGAAATGTCAAAGGCCCAAAAATTGAAATTTGTCCCGACTCGACTCAACCATGGCAAGTCGGGGCCAAGTCCGAGTTTCAAAACATTGGTCCAGTCTAATAATGAATAGATCAGAGACATGTCAAATTTGGATGAATGCCGGTTTATTTTGGGGTGAGTGGGTTGTGAATGTGAACGGTCTTACAGAATTGCATACAGGCACTTAGGGGTGCTCATGAGCATTTAGATGACAAGGTGTTCACTGCGAGTGTGTGAGTTAGTGTGCATGCATGTGTACCTGCTTAAGACAGCTCAGAGAAAAGTTCAAAGAGAAAAGGAACAATGGTTTTATTGATTTAGAGAAGGCTTAGGATAGGGTGCAAATATGTAATTTGGTGGACATGGAAGAAAAATTGCATTTATAATGGTCATATTGAAATTATACAAGACATGTAAAGGTGGCAACAAGTTCAAAAGCTGTGTATAAGGAGACTACTGAATTCCCAATTGGAGTTGGATAGCATCACAAGTGGCCATCTATTTATTCGCGCTGTCATGGACAATTTTTCTACATATTAAAGATGAAGTTACTGTATCTTAATTTTAGATGTGGTACTCATTTATCAAGCAATAAGTAAATGCTAAGCTAGAACTTCAAAGAAAAGCTTTCTGAGTTGGTTGAAAATTACCATATAAAAAGACAAGCATATATGGAGTGTTAGTCTAATAGATTTGAGATTAAAGTAGATGATTGATTAAATTTAAGAATAACTTGGCACCACTGTGCCTATTTCGTTATCTAGGAGCAACTATCAAACGAGACGAAATGTTATAGCTGGACATAGTAGACATGGGCAGGGTGGGCAAGTGGTTTTTCTTCTTTCTTCAACTGCGCAGCCCATTATGCATTCCAAACCAGCTGAGCAACAGCCAGGGACCGTACCGATGTAGGGTATAAGGGGAAAAAAAAGCGTTAGGGCACAATAAGGCCAGCAAGATGGAGACAAGCTAGTGGAGTGTTGTACAATTGTTGAGTGCCACTTTGATGAGAAGGGCATTTTTATAAGATTGGGGTCAGAGTTTAAACACGCTTTGTTGTATGGAGCTAAATGTTGTACAACATATGGAAAAAAAGCTAATGGATATAGGATTGAGATGAGCTTTCCTAGATAGATGTGGAGGTACAAGATAGGATAGAATTGAGAATGAGTGCATTAGAGAAAACCTTCTAGTAACTCCAATAGATGAGTCATGAGAGAATCGAAGAGTATTGTTTGTAAGATGATTTGGGCACACAAATAGAAGATAAAAAACAATCCCACAAGGAAACTAGGGCAAGGAAGAGACCATGAAAGACCTTGATGAAGTAGTGAGGACAGATACAATAATCATAAATTTTAGGGGAACATGGCTTTAAAATAAGGTTGAGTGGAAAAACATAACTCACAAAACTAACCCCAAATTTATGGGATAAAGCTTTGATGATGGTTATGGCTGCCATGGCTGATATTGCTGCCAACTTATTGACCTCCCATCTTCAATGTCTAACTCTTAAGTTCCTAGGATTTCTTGGGAAATGGGATTTTAACAAATTGGTTATGGGTGAAAGATCATGTTTGGAGATCTTTAAGGGACCATCAAAATACCTTTCCTCTAAACAAGAATGATTCCTCATTCTTCATGCTATGAAGTTAGGTTCTAGAAATTTAGTAGTCCCCTGCAGATCTCAATTGTGATTCTTCACCCTTCACTCTGTAAGAGCTCTCCAATGAGTTCCTAGAACCTTGGTAGAAATTTAATAAACAACCTGTTTGCCTAATTAATGTTGAATCCCTAGGATTTTACTAGGTAATGTGCTTCCATTGAAAAGGGCCACGGCCCTTTACCCTATGAAATTAAATTCTAAGAATTTGATTTCCCCCACTAGGTCTCCACCAGCCCTTTCGCTCTTCACCCCTTCAATAAGTCCTATGTAAAAACGCCTTCTCTATTATTTCTAGGGATTCAGTAGAATCATGAAAATGGGGCCCGTGGACTTTTGTATTGAGACTATTGAGCTTAGGTGTTGGATGATTAGCTGACATGGTTGCTCTCTAGGAGCTTAGTTGACATAGTCTTGGATTGGTACAAACTCCCAATCATTTGGACCATTCAGCTATTGGACTTTTGCATAAAATTGTCAATAGGTTTTTATGTGAAAAAAAAAAACTAAAAACAGGGGATTGATGGGCCAAAAGTATCAGAATGTAAGATGAAATAACAAGTCAGAGTGGTATTACTAAGCAAGGACATATGTTGCTCTTTGTTTATTTATTTATCTATTTATTTACTTTTTTGTAATTGCATGATGAAACACCCTCGATCTGTCTTGTTCTGTAACTGGATCAATTCTGTACATAACTTGTTATGTCTTTGTTTTGGTAAAGAACATAAATTATTACTTTGGTCTTGGCTTATGTTAAATTTGTATACAATCGTGCAATTTTACTTTCAACTTATTTTGGAAGTTTATTGTGCTTCTATCATCAGAGATATGAGATCTTACAAGTACTTGTGGCTGTTCAGAGTTATTCAGGAACTATCTGAAGCAGATAAGGGAAGAAACAAGCGGGAGATTGTTAAGTTGTGCTTACAGACCTAATGGTACTCCAAATAAATGGTGGTTGGCATTTGCTAAGAGAAAGTTCATGAATGTCATTGTACCTCACTAAGGTATTGTCAAAGTACTCTTCATCCTTGCACAGCAACAGAGATCAATTGGTTTTGGGTTTGGGTAATAATCTTGTCTTAATAAGCAGAATGAGAATGGCTTGCCCGAATAAAACTGCAGGGCTTTAATGTATGATTCATTCCATTGATGAACTTTTGAGGAAGAAGGTGAAGTGTGCACTGCAATATCCTGTGCACTTCCATTAGAGTTGAATGATTTTCTTTGTACTAATAGAGATTGTGAATGGAACATGATGGGCATCTGTTTGAGACTTTTTTTTTTTTTTTTTGTTTTCCTTTCCCTTTTCGTTAACTATTTATTCTAACCACATAGGATCATAGGGTTCCCACAATGGAATGATCCTAATTTACCAATCATGTTTTAACACACATGTTTGGAAAAGACCAATGATAATGGCCCCCACATGTTTGGAAATTGATTAAGATAGAATATTCCTTAGTTTGAGCTTAATACTATGTAGTTCCTTGTTGACATGATGGCTTTGTTGATCTGGTGCCCATTTGACAGAATGTGCCCTTTGTTATCTGGTCTACTACTGTGACATCCCTTGAATATGAAAGTTAAGATGGATTGATCCATAAGGAATAGTTACATGCTCCATCTATCCAGGGTCATGACCTATAACTTTTTTTCTCTTTGTTGGTAATAATTTACAAATACGCATCCAGTTTGGAGTTGACCTGTTGGACCTGAGGGATGTACATGAGTTGGGTTCGGATCGGTCCACAGACCTGAGTGCAGTTGAGTTTTAGAGACCAAAGTGAAACCCAATAGCCAAACGGGTCTATTACATTGAACCCAAACCTAGTTCTGATTGTCAACCAGGTCCAAAAGCAGGGCCATACCCAAAACAGAAACCACCTTTGACCCCATGGAAGAGTTGAATCAGATATGGACTCGATTGAACACTTCGACCAAAAAGGGGTCCCTTGAAAATTTTCATGTCTGGTTCTGTGGGCCCAATGGGCAATTCTGTCATTCTCATGTCCATATTTGGCATTGGGTAATGAAATCTGGGAACTGAGGGCTATCCTGTTTCAGGTGAAATTTTGTACCCCAGAAACGTCCAAATTGGGATAGCTGCAAACCAGATTCAAATTGTTTATAAATAGATTTTGACAAGCTAGACCAAATGTTGAGATGGCCGAGTTGGTCTAAGGCGCCAGATTAAGGTTCTGGTCCGAAAGGGCGTGGGTTCAAATCCCACTCTCAACATTTTAATCCTTTTTTTTTTTTTTTTTTTTTTAACATTTTGGTCCCTGAAATTTAACTATTTTTAGGCCCTGTGCTTTGGTCTGAATGAAAATAAACTCCTCAAATATTGTTGCTTAGACACTTTACCTTTTGGGACAATCATTTTTAGGGTTAATATCATGATGATAGTACTGATGGAGCTGGCCCACCACACCAATCTTAAAAGAAATTGCATATTCTATGAATCTCATGGTCCTAATCTGATGAGCCCCATGGCCCCCATCCTTTGTTCAAAATGTGATGCTGACAATATATAAGATTAAATGATAAATGTTTTTTTTAGGTAAAATTATACATATGTTAGTACTTATAATTCACTGTGGGGATTAGTCTCATGCTCAAGTTTTGAAAATTAAATCACGAGCCCGGGTTTGGCAAATTGGGTCTCACCCAGGCTTGGGCTTAACCCAGATGCAATGTAGGCCAGTCTTGAGCTTGGTCAATACCTGGCCCAGCCAGCGCAGATTGCACCCAGATAGTAAGTAATCTAGATAGGGGTTTAGATGTTTGGTGTTTTTATTCACACTCTGCTTATTCTGAAGATTGCCTAATACAAAAGATCCTTGGGACACGTTTCATTCACACTGGGATCATCACAGGCAGAAATCAATACTTAGAACAAAAGGCAGACAGTCATATTCATGTTTGATGCCACTGTGAGTACAAAAAAGGAATGAGTGAGTCAGTGACACACCAGCCAAGGAACAAGATAGCACTGATTGTAACAATTGCTTGAAAAAAGAAGGGAAATGAGCGAAGAAATAGCACTTATTAGAACAAATGATTGAATATAAAGGGAAAGGAAAATTACAGAACAACCAACAAAAGATAGCTAAATCTTAAAGCAAACTGTGTAATAATTATCTGTATAGGAGGCCAAGCCAAGACCTTGGCCCATTAACAATCGGGCCTCGCACGTAGACCGCCCACTCTGTCCTTGTGTCAACCAAACTCATTTAAAAGAAAGCATATTTGGGAAAGACCCATAGGCAAGGCCCACCAATGTTTGGAATGTGCATCATGCTCCTGAAACAATTCATCATAAATGTTTAAGGAAGTATACTTTGCTTGACTAGAGCTGGTAGTTAAAACACTGTTAGAGAACCAAGCTTTAGTGAATGACATTTGGTTTAATGGCTGAATGGCCATCTCAGATAGTCAACACAAAATGATGAATGATAATGTTTATCTGAAGGCCCCCACAAGCATCATCTCAACAGATTGAGCATGGGAGTTGCAACTTAGAAGGTTGTGGGTGTTCCTAGGCTGATGTAGAACAAGTGGCCGAACAATTTTTAGAACATGAAGATCATCTCATCACACACGAGTGCTCGTTTAATGAGGCTGTTGAGGCAAAGTTAAGGTTTTGGGGTTATATATGAGACATTGTTATCTTGCTATTGGAATGATATGAAATTCAGGTCTCTTTGGGGTTTTCCATAGTTTTTCCTTAATGGATTGAGGATTTTATTATTAGGATGGTGATATTTGTCCTCAATCCTTTTGCGCTTTCCATGATGCTACAGGCTCAATAGAGCAATTGCAATTAGATAACCAAACAAAGCCAAATCTGGGTTAAATTCAAACAGGTTCCAAACTGACAAAATGGATGGAAATGGCCAAGCAAAAGAAAAGAATCAAAAGAGTGAAAGATGAGTGCACACATGGAAATGCCCCCAAGAACAAATTAGTTTGTAATTTAGTATTGCAGTCCAAAGAGGATGAGACATTTCATGGCCAAAGAGTCAAGGACACAGTCTATACAAATCACTCCTATCTTACAACAGTATCTATCGCCTTCATTTCCAAATTGAGTGACTCAAAGAAACCAAAAGAAGAGTCAGCAACTAGTTTCATTTATGTAACTCTGGGTAAATTGGATGAATTTCAAACCACAATAAGTTCACGTCTTGACAAGCATGGAAAAGGTTGTTTGTTCAGCCATGCTCTAGGGGTTGAAAGAAAAGCAGTATAATTAACATGCATAGCTTAATTGATCGCCATTCACCACCCATGCTAGCCAAAATCTGAAATCAACTGTGATTTGTTGTGCATCCAACTGTGCATTATGGCTTTCTATTTCAACCTATATTTAGTTGTAAAAGACCCATAGAACTCAACAACGATATATTTCCTGTTCCAAATTTATTCCCTCAGACGTGTTCTTCACAATCATCTCCACTGTGGACCTCGCCGTTCTCTTTGCTCAATTTGGTCTTTGAATTTTGAGAACTCTTCATTTCTTGAGGATGTCGAGGAGATCCCTTTGTTGCTTGCTGATGGGAATCAGGCAAATTAAGATATGTATACACAGACATGGCAGCCAGAGCGGTGATAGCACCACAAATGCTAGTTATGCCTGGATTGGAATGGAAAAGAATGAACCCTCCAAGAAGGATGACACATGTTTTGAACTGCCCCAAAACGACGTGAGTTGTTGCAGAGGTTGCACTGCAGTAGATTTACCAAAAATATCATCAGAGCCAAGATATCAGTACGAATTGAGTATAATTCCAGATTACAGACCAAATCAATAGCAGTGTGCATCACAGTTCACAATTGGTATGAAATTTTTTTTCAGAATGTAATGGTTAACCATTTCTCTGTCCAACTTTAGCATTGTGGTATCTAAAACCACAATAAGGAGGAATTAAACCAAATAATCAATACCGACCCAGGAAAAAAAAAACCACGAAAGTGTTTTCCATTTTTCACAATGCCATGGATTGCACACCGAAGGAGCTTCCGCCAAAATATTCCATTTAATTGTTACTTGGGGTACTTCTGAAACAAAGTCCTGAACTCTTTAATAGGGGAATCTTACCCAAGTGCTAAAGCACCAGACCACTGAAGTAGGAAGCCAAGGGCTGCAGACGAGAAAATAGCTGCTGAGCTATTAAAGTCCCATTTGAAGGAGAGAACGCCTGGGGGATCAAGCCAAGGCATCAAAGCCAATAAAAACAACAAAGTGATTGGTGTAGTCTTCCACATCAACCTGTTTCATCGCAAAACATTAGCAAATCCTGTTGTACCATGAGAATCTTGAGAAGTTGGGTAGAAATGACAACATACGCTAACGCAGTCCAGTTATCCTGTTGCTGTAGGTTGGACCAGAGAATTTTATTAATTGCACTAGGTACTATCCATGCTAAAGCCATACAAGCGCCAAAAAGGTTGAATTGAAGATCTGTAACGGTAGCAACGGCAACACCGATAGATACTACAGTAAGCGCTAATACCTGCATGATTCATTGATGAGGTCTTATAAACATGACAATTCAAGGGAAAATTGAACTCATATGTCATCCCATTCACTTAAACTGACACACTAAAAAATAGTTACCTTCTGGGAAGTAACCCTTTTGCTGAAGAACACAAACTCCGCAAGAACAATTGTTGGGGTTACAGCAATCTTAGCCATCTGATAGAACCCCACACTGAAAATAGAGAATTTCAGGGTTATAAGATGTTTTAGAAATGAAAACGACATTCACTAGGAGATGAATTGTGAGACTACTTGTAGACACATGCTGTTGTTTAGAAGTTGGGGTATGGGGAGATCTAGATCACTCATCAGATGGCTCCCACTGAACTGAGAACATACTAGGCCAAATAATTAAACACGTCAACAAGTAGAAAATGGTCACTGGTCCATGTTCAATTTACATATGGACTTCTCAATGACTGACCAGTGGCCAAGGAGATGTTCTGGTTGGTCCTTCCTGATGAATGTCCCAGATCATAATGCGTAGCTCATGTGCTATGGAGATCCGCTTCAATTGTCTTCTTGTAAGTATCTTTAGCAGACAGTACAGGCATATTTCACCTGTTATACTTCAAGCTGACATTGGCAAGGCCATTGGAGAGAGACATGACAACGCCGAGGGCTATAAGAGAAGAAGCTGGGGTCGACTTTGTTGAAGGAGATGCAGGTAGAAGCGAAAACACGTTGAGAATAGCCATTAGGAACCAGCTCAAAACATAATGAATGAATGTGAGAAAGATTGGATAATTGAATCCGACTTTCCCAAGCACCTAAAATGGTAGAGAAAAATATCCCATTACAATCTATTAACCGATCGTTACAAGAGTAAATGATTATAGCCTCAGGTGAAAAAAGAAACAGATGTGAGCACACCAATTTGTTCATCATTATAATGCCAACAGAAACCATGAAATTGAAAGTCAGTGCGACTGTTGGACCGCATATTCGTTGCTGCAGACGCTTCGCTCCTTCAGAAGAGTGCAAGTCACTAAACAGAGAAGCTCGCAGGTCTTCTAGAGCTTGAGCTGAATTCAAGAAAGGAAAACAAAGGAATTAGCATATAACTCTTCTAACACTTCTATATCTAGACTGATGATGCCTATTTTTATTTATTTTTAATATTGTGATGCCTATTTTTAATATTCACATAAAACTCAACATGGTTATCGAAACTAGCCTATTCAACTCAATTTGGTGAAGGTTTTGGATCAAATTAACCTACCAAACCTATTAACAAAAGAAAAGGGGGGAAAATAAGAAGATTCATTTCTCAAAAAAATTTGGTTAACTGCTAATGAACTCAATTGGGTACTAAATATCTCAAACAACCAGTTCAAGTGCCTCGTAAAGCTTAACACCAAATAGATGCAAAAAGACTTCAATGACTATGATGATGATGACAAAGAACTAATTATACTGCCTTTAATCAATTTAAGTCAACTTCTAAGTTTCAGAAACTCTGAAGAATGGAATGTGAGTTCAGAAAATCAAATAAACAATGAGAACGCAGATTTGTTTCCTCATTGTTCCTCTTAAATGTAATGAGAAACGAGTCATGACCAGATAATGCAATTTTTCTTACATCATCAATTCTTAAGAATCGAGTCATCATCACCGTCACCATGATTATCATCAAAGCCTTACCATCCCATACTGCCAATTAAAAACTCTTCATATTTATACCATAAAAGGAAGTACAAAATCCTAGCTCACACTGACAACTCTGAGAGAAAAAAAAAAAGTGAAAAGGAGATTTGCTTTTTATTTGGATTCTATTTCTCAATTGTAAAGAACACAAAAGTAACAAGAACACATAAAGCAGCCTCAGATCTGACTCTCTCTGTTCCTCAATTCAGTCTTCCTTCCACTTTTTTTCCTATAAGTTGAGAGGCTAAAAACACATCCCCATGTTCTCACTCATATCTACATGTGGCCTATTTGGGCATCCGAATATTTCGAGATAGAATGTTCTTTTATTCGAACTGACTTTTTATAGTTATAAACAACCAATTCTGAGTGAAGTAAAAGGTGCCATGGATGACAGTATAACCTGCAATTTGTTGGGTACATCCAAACAGACTCCAAATTGATCCCTGCAATGTAACTGTACCTCATTTCCATAACATTCTCCTCTCTCTCTTTTCCAAAGGCATTCATGTCCTCCTATTCCTAAATCCTAAACCCCCTTCCACCCCACCCCATAACCCCCCAACCCCAACAACAACAACAAAAAAGGCTTAAAAAACCATAATTTTTTAAGAGAAGGAGAACTAAAGATAACTAAAAAGACCCCATAAATCACATACAACAAAGAAGTAGAAAATCTTACAAAGGAAAGCCAAACTTCTAAAAACTTAAAAAAATCTAAGTGTCTACAACAACATTATTCAAACAAAAACAAATGGCATTTTCCTTCAATACTTAAAGCGCCCATATCATAAACTTAGTCAAAGATCCCTTAAGTCAGCATCAATCCACCCTGAAAATCAAAATTCTTGAGTAACCCAGAAACAGAAACAGAAACAGAAACAGAGTGAGAAAGAGAGAGAACCTCTTTCACCAGCATCACTGTCCTTGCGCTTGAGAAGCTTCCTCACATCTTTTCCAAGAAACAAGCATATCAATGACCTGCTACAAAGCATTGTTGCAGAGATTTCTCAAAAAATTACAATTACAGAGAGAGAAGAAGAAGCAGCAGAAGCAGAAGAAGAAGGCAATGAATGGAACATGTGACAACGGCCCGAAATCTAACGTCTTTATAGTGAGAGTGAGTGGCAGAGATAGTGTGTGGTGGTGTGTGGCGTCACTCTGGGTCCCACCAATGTAGGGCCCATGTTAAAGCCCCAAAAGCAAAAGAGTACACATTGGTGGGTCCCACATTCATTCCATCAAGTGACCCAGAAGCCAATGGTAGAAAATAAAGGTCATGGTAAAAATGGACAATGAATTAAAAAAATAATAATAATAATCTTGCATTCATCCAACGGCACTAATTGCTCCAAATTGATTACATTTTTTCCATGCATAGATGATGGGGCCCACATGAGCATGGCCCAATCCAGTCCCATAAATGTTGGATAGGACAACATGATGATAATAATAAGAAGAATTAAATGAACCAATGCCATACTATAATCAATATATAAAATCATGAACAGACATCCCAAAACATGAAACTAATATCTTTCACATCAACACCATCAACAGAGCATTATCTCATCTGTCTTTTTCACTTGGCCTATTATTTAAAAAATTAAAACAATGAGCGTGGACAATGGAAAAGTAAAAAAAATTGTACAAGATATTGTAGAAGAAAGAGAATAAATGGTAAAATAAAAGATGACTAATAAAAAATCATGTTAATTTACAAACTTTCTTCTAACCATAGCAATATCTCACTATATTGTTCTTCCTCATATCTAGGGTACAATCATTAAAAAAATTTCAACCTTGCCAAGAATTCTTGTCATGGGTTTTCTAGAAATTTTAAAATTTTGGATAACAATTAAAATAGTATATTCTTGATTCAAAATAAATGGATCAATAATTAGGGTTTAGGAATGTAGTATTCCCAATTCACAACCAATATTATTTTTAATTTATGATTTGGTCTAATTAATTTGATAAAATGAAAAAAAAAATTGATGTATTTGATAAGTGGTCAAATCAAGTGGCCCCACAACAACCATTAGCTATTTCTTGGTGGCCCTTGCAATTCACGTGTGGTTCCACTATCATTTTCTTTTTCTCTATTGGAAAGCCATCTTAATCCAATCAAGATGCCCAACCATGTGCAATCTCAACCATCCATCTGGTGGACCCCACATTAGATTTCTTACAAAGGAGGAAAAGGTGAACAAATCTACAAACTCACGCATACCCACCAATAGGTAAAAGTGGGGCATGAATCATGAGGTCGCTTCCTTTGAATACTACATTAACTGACGTGGAACACTACAGTGTACCGCGGGAGCACCGTTAGCAGTGTTCAACAATATATCCTATGCATACACTTGGCACTCCTAAGTTGTGATCACAGCCGTTGATCAGGTGACCCACCCCTTCTTTGTTCCAACCAATGGCCTTGGAATACAGTGATTGGATCTCTACTATCCAAACCAAACATTGTATGGTTAATCTCATGAATGAATGGGCTTAATCCAAAGATTCTACATTATTTGATCATCACTCGTGTATTCTTTGACTACTTATGAATTTAAGGGTGCCAATCAATTAAGTTGGTTGGGCCAAAATCATTGTGAGTACAAGGTATTGGCAGAATTGTAAGATTATTTTATAATGTTTATTAATCGGGTTAAAAATGTTAAAATAAAATTTATTCTGAAAACCAAAGGGTCAATCCTAACTCATTTCATAATTCACGTAGTGAGTTAGAAGGATTTCATCTAAAACAGACACATTTATTAATCAAGTTGAAAATGACGTGATTAGAAAATCACCTAAATTACGATGTTGAATAAGGTAAAAGAATATGATATCGAAGAGGATGATTGGGGGATAGGTTCAAGTTCAAGATGGAACCCAAAAGATGGACGGATTAGAACTTTGATTTAATAAAGGGGGGAATTGTCTAGTAATGTGTGGGGCCTACCAAATGAACGGCTGGAAACCTTTTGTATTAGTACTAAGTAGAGCATGCGTCGGGTGCACGGGTGTGATTATTCTAAAGTATGTTCCCAACCACATGAAAACGCTACTTTGAGAGACCCCAATGGCACAAAAGTTAATGGAAAATGTGAAAATCCCAAATCTTAACTCTTTTTACAGATAGCTTTCTTTTCCTTTGATTTGATGGGATGTTGTAACTTCCACTCTCCTACATTACCACCCATGATCTTGGGAGTTGTGGGGCCCTCTCAAGCTTTTCCACAGCTCCAATAAATAGTTGGACCCAACTAGTCCAATTCAACCTTTTGATCATTGATGGGAGAGTACAAAACCCCTAATTACTAATACAAGCTAAACTTTTTTTACCACCACATCAGAGTACGAGATTACCTCAGAGTAACTCCTTATGAATTAGCACTCATCCAATTTTCAAATTAATATGAATTATGTTCAACGTTGAATTAGATTTTATAAAAAATGTTATTTTAGAAATTGTTAAATTAGAAGGTCCCAAAACCAATTGTTGTAATGGTCTAATAGATGAATCTTCCCTAAAATCATACCTACAATGAGACCTCTCTATCATACCATGCATGCGGATATTTAAGTGGGTCCCATAAGGAGCTTAGAATTTTACATCTCATGCAATTGGTGAGAGGTACCTTCTAGCAAAATGTGACCTTATAATGTACGTTACTGTTTCATAAATGGCTGTGGCGTGGGAGATTTCATTCTGCCAGCCCAAACTCGGACTTGAATTAGAAATTAATCCAAGTATAGGACCATGCTCAATTTTTTTGTGGGATCCATTTCCATCCCTTGGTTGGAATGTTTGAAACTTCATGACCAATTCCCTTCTTTCACAGGCAACTAGGCAAGGAAAGAATCAACCACCTGCAAGCCAAACCAGTGACATCTCATCTGCAACTTTTTTTTACCCTCTTCTTTTTCTTTTCTTTTTTTTTTTGGTAGATGTAGGTAGGCAAGGTTGAGGACATGTCCTACATGCATCCATTGATTCCAATCAGATAATGATATTTGAGCGACCCAATTCCAAACATTGTGCCAGGTGTGATTTTTGCATTGTTAGGACACACCAATGTTGTGATGTTTATTGGAAGAAATGATGGACCAGAAGCACCTTTATCATTTGTATTATTCCATGTCCCTGTCTTAATTTTGTTTTGAGGAAGCAATCAAAGGGTCCCTAGTAAAATATTAGCACGGTTTAGACATCATTTGAAGTTAAGCTAGTGAAGGGTCTTTTCATTCAAGTTTTTTAATATGGATGTATGTTTTTAAAACTATAGTGATATTTTAAATATAATAAACAATGATTGACTGTATAACCTTTTTCTAACAATGCCAGTTCCCATCAATGCAGACTTCGTTTTTTCTCTTCTTGGTAAAACCCACTAATGTTGGACTCTTTTTTTTTTTTTTTGTAAAACCATTAATGTTGACTTGAAATTTTGTTTGGCAAGTTTTTATGATTTTTTGTTGTGTGACGGCAAGTTTTTAACAATAATATTTTAGATTTCAACGGTTAAAAAAACTCTTATAAAAAACTTTTATGCTAATCTAGATATTTGTTAAGCAGTAATATTCAGGTGAGAACTAGTTCTCACATATCATATGAGAACTTTTTTATGGGGCCCAATGGGGATAGGACCAAGGGGATGGAAAGATCTATGTGAGACCACCCAAAGTATCAAGTTTGACCCCAAATTCATGCCCTTAACACCTTCATCCGTGGCCCACAAGTTTAATCACTTCATATTTAAAAAAATATTCAACCCTCGATCTAACAGTTCAGTCCATTCGGATGTGTGCCAATCCTTGGTGTGCCAATCCTTAGGATTAAGAACTATCTGGAGTTCCCTATTTGGTTGCTAGGTTTGGATGGGTTGGCAGTTGGGCCCCACAAATGGTAAAAAGAAAAAAGAAAGAAAAATGCAGCTTAAATGGGTTTTGCTAGTTGTTTGATGAATGCAATCATTACGAATCTTTCTCTCTCTCTCTCTTTTTTATGTTGACCATTATTGATGGGTCAGGCCCAACCCGGATTACGGTAAAGAGTCAGGTCCAGACAACCCGGTCCGTCCAAGGTCATGGGTCAGGCCAGGTTAGCTCAGTTGATATTTGAAACTCGTTGAAGGAAGCCTCGTCACGTCAAGGCCTCCGAGTCATCACGACGAAGTCCTCCCCTCACCCGCTCTTACCAAATCTCGCGGAGAAGCTCTCACCTGCCCTCCACCTTGCTCGTTCCTCGAGGACACGTCTGAGGCTCCAGGCCCTCCACCTTGCTCGTTCCTCGAGGACACGTCTGAGGCTCCAGGCTCCAGAGAGACGTTGCTTTAATTTTGCATCCCATTTGTTGGGGAAGGGTTATAAATTCAGGGTCTCCTCATCACTTGAGGGGCGATGATTACATGCCTTTACTGCCTTTCTCATACCTGTAACCTCTCACCATAATCAAAGATCTCCATTTTGAAGTGGACGTAGGTCACTCTTGACCGAACCACTATAACTCTCTCTCTCTCATTTTATTACCGCATTTAATACTTTCATTAATACCTTGACGGGTGGTGTCCGAACCTATTTTTGGCATCATCAGTTTGGCGCCGTCTGTGGGAACGAACAAAAGTTCTCATCCTATTTTTAAAAATCATGGTGATCAGCACAAGATCCGTAAGACGAGAAGACAATCCTGTCCAAGCTACAGGTCCGGGTCCTTCCAGGCGCCCAGACTCCCCTACCCAGGGAAATAATGGTCCTCCACCGGGTAACCCTTCTCCGAATACTCTCCCCCCTGCGCCGACTCCCCAGCAGATGTTGGAAACCATGCAACAGCTGTTGGCCCAAAACCAACAAATCTTGCAACTCATGCTTGCGGGACAAGGAGGAGCACTCCAGGGTGGAGCACTGTTTGGTGGAATGCAGCAAGAGGTGCCAATCCCGAGGCAGGCTCCCCGGCAACCAACCCCTCACCCGGGCGCCCATCCCCCGGGCGCCCATCTCCCAGGCGCCCAGGATGGAGCACCTCTCCCGGGCGCCCATCTCCCAGGCGCCCAGGATGGAGCACCTCTCCCGGGCGCCCGTCTCCCAGGAGCCCAAGACGGAGCAGCACCACACCAAGGCGCCCATACTCTCGGCGCCCAGAGAAGAGCACCTCACTTGGGCGCCCCTCATCATGGCGCCCAAGGTCGAGGAGCACATCATGGCCCCCATGGCCGAGGAGCACATCAGAGCTTCCATGACCACGAAGTTCCTCCACCCCCTGGTAGAACCCATGGAGGGTTACCACCTCGACCCTTCCCTCAGGACGAGGAGGACTCTCACTTCCAAGAAGGGGGAAGTGAGAATCACTGCATGGAAGATGAAAGTTATTTCCCCGGTCCATCCAGGGAGCTTCACAATCACTGGGAGGAAAAAATCAAAGAGATGCAGAATCAACTGGGCGATGTCTTCAATGCAATGAAGGCCCAGGCACTGGAGACTGTGGATTATCTAGTCGGGCGGACGGATACACCGTTCAAACCCGATATAGTACATTACCCACTTCCAAGGAAGTTCAAAATGCCGTCCATGGAGACCTTCGATGGGAGGAAGGATCCATTAGACCATCTTGAAACTTACAAAACCAGGATGCAGCTCCACAACATCCCTGACGAGATAATGTGCAGAGCCTTTCCAACCACGTTGAAAGGTTCTGCCCGCCAGTGGTTCGCAAATCTCCCCTCAGCATCCATCGCCACCTTCGGAGAGTTGAGCAAGTCTTTCGTCTCGCACTTCATAGGTGGGCGCCGCCACCAGAAGCCCGCAACACACCTGCTTAGTATAAAGCAGGAGGAGAATGAAACCCTAAGGAGTTACCTCACTCGTTTTAACGAGGAGGTACTCCAAGTCGAGGAGCCCGACGACAAGGTCTCCATGACGGCTTTCCTTGGAGGCCTCCGTTCCTCGAGTTTTCTCTTTTCCGTAATGAAGCGCCCGCCGAAGAGCTTCTCGGAACTATTGGCCAAAGCCCAAAAGTATATGAATGCGGAAGACATCACCAGGGCGAGGCGCGGAGAATCCTCCAGAGCGAACAATAAGGGAAAAGAGAGGAGCAGAGACGAGAAGAAGGAAGTTAGCAACAAGCGGAGCAAGACAGAGAGAGTACCTGTCAGAGACCGACTTGGTCCCGCTCCGCAAAGGGACAAGCTAGTGTTCACGCCTCTCACAGCCACGGTGGAGCAGATCTTGTTCCAAATACAAGATGACCCAGCCATAAAATGGCCAGGAAAGATGAAGTCTCCTCCGAATCGGAGGAATCCGAACAAATACTGTCGCTTCCATCGCGACCATGGCCATGACACCGACGACTGCTATGAGCTCAAACGCCAGATTGAGGATCTCATCCAGCACGGCCACCTACGTCAGTATGTTGCCGGCAGGGGACAAGCACCTCCACCTCACAATCAGGAGAATCAGCAACCGATCGGAGAAATCCGAACAATTTCTGGAGGGCTAAGAGAGTCGCTCTCGGCCATGAAGGCCCATGCCAGAAAGGCAAGGCATCCTGACGAGGCACGCCCGTCCAAGGCGCCAAGGCATGGAGATAATGAAGTTATATCCTTCTCAGACAAGGATTTGGAAGGGATCCAGCACCCTCACGACGACCCTCTAGTGCTCACAATGACGGTCGCCAATTTTCAAGTGCATAGGATCCTGGTAGACAGTGGAAGCTCTGCAGACATTCTGTTTGTAGAAACTTATGACAAGCTGAGGCTGGGACGGGAGAGGTTGCAGCCCGTCAAGTTTCCTCTCATCGGCTTTTCGGGAGAGAAGGTGTATCCCCTTGGGGCAATCACACTGCCAGTCACAGCCGGGACTGCGCCTCGAACTTCCACAACAATGGTCAATTTCCTGGTGATTGACTGCGCATCGGCTTACAATATCATCCTGGGGCGTCCAACTCTTAATGCCTTAAGAGCGGTCCTCTCAACGTTTCATCTCATCCTCCGGTTTCCAACTCCAAATGGGATCGGAGAGGTAAGAGGGAATCAAGTAGCAGCAAGGGAATGCTACGTCTCCTCTATGAAAGCCAAGAAAACGCAGGAGGCGTTACAAGTCGAAATCTCAGACCCAAGAGATGAAACCACGGCAGAGAGAGGAGAACCAGTCGAGGAGCTCACCTCAGTGGTCCTAGATGAAGACTTCCCAGCCAGGAGAGTACATATTGGCTCTTCTCTCCCTGAGGATCGGGCCAGCCAGCTGACAGACTTCTTGAGAGGTAATATGGATGTTTTCGCATGGTCGCATGCGGATCTTGAAGGGATTGATCCCGACGTCACAACCCACCGCCTCAATGTCGACCCTGGCTACAAGCCTGTCCGACAAAAGCTTAGAGGGGCCTCCACAGAGAGGGCCCAAGCAATGGACAATGAAGTCAGGAAGTTGCTGGAGAATGGGGCTGTCAGGGAAGTAGCCTACCCTGAATGGCTCTCAAATGTTGTGATGGTGAAGAAGGCCAGCGGAAAATGGCGCCTGTGCGTTGACTTCATGGAGGTTAACAAAGCGTGCCCAAAGGACAGCTACCCCCTACCAAGGATTGACCTCCTCATCGACGCCACAGCAGGTCATGAACTACTCTCGTTCGTGGATGCATACTCTGGATACAACCAGATTAGCATGCACCCCCCGGATCAGGAGAAGACATCATTCATCACCCCGAAAGGAACCTACTGTTATAGGGTCATGCCTTTCGGACTGAAGAATGCAGGCGCCACCTATCAACGTCTAGTGAACAAGATGTTCCACTCTCAAATCGGGCGGACCATGGAGGTTTACGTAGACGATATGCTGGTGAAGAGCCTCGCCGCAGCCGACCATATCGCCCATCTGCAAGAGACCTTTGACACTCTCAGGCTCTTTCGCATGAAATTGAATCCTGAGAAGTGTGCCTTTGGTGTAGGATCCGGAAAGTTCTTAGGTTTTATGGTCGACCAGAGGGGGATCGAGGCGAATCCAGATAAAATCAAGGCCATAATAGATATGAAGTCACCCTCTTCCACAAAGGAGTTGCAGCGCCTCAATGAAAGGATTGCGGCACTTAGCAGATTTGTTTCCAAATCTGCAGACAAGTGCTTGCCCTTCTTCAAGATCCTCCGCAAAACATTCCAATGGGGGCCCGAGGCTGAAGAAGCATTCCAGAAGCTCAAAGCTTACCTGACCGCTCCCCCTCTCCTCTCGCATGCTACACCAGGCGAAGTGCTGTACCTGTATCTTTCGGCTTCACCTTCAGCCGTGAGCTCTGTTCTCATAAAGAATCAGGATGGAGCGCAAAAGCCTATCTACTATGTGAGCAGAGCCTACCGAGGGGCAGAGTCCAGATACCCAGAGCTCGAAAAACTGGCCCTCGCCCTGATCTCCACTGCAAGGCGTTTACGACACTACTTTCAGGGCCACACCGTGGTGGTAGTAACAGATCAACCTTTGAAAAGAGTTTTGGGGAAACCTGATGTAGCTGGAAGACTTGTGAAGTGGGCGATAGAGCTGAGGGAGTTTGATGTTAAATATCAACCAAGGTCTGCCATCAAAGCACAAGCTCTAGCTGACTTCGTAGCTGAATTCACTTATGATGAAAACCAAGTAGATGAAACAGCGGTGCTCACCTCCTTGCTAGCACCTCAGGACCCTCAAGCCCCGGGCGCCCAGCCTCTTCTCCAAGCCCCGGGCGCCCAGCTCCTCCCTCAAGCTCTGGGCGCCCGAGACTCTCCTCAAACCATGGGCGCCCAGCTTCCCTCGGGCGCCCAACCTCTTCTCCAAGCCCCGGGCGCCCAGCTCCTCCCTCAAGCTCTGGGCGCCCGAGACTCTCCTCAAACCATGGGCGCCCAGCTTCCCTCGGGCGCCCAACCTCTTCTCCAAGCCCCGGGCGCCCAGCATCTTCTCCAAGCCCCGGGCGCCCAGCTCCTCCCTCAAGCTCTGGGCGCCCGAGACTCTCCTCAAACCCTGGGCGCCCAGCTTCCCTCGGGCGCCCAACATCTTCTCCAAGCCCCGGGCGCCCAGCTCCTCCCTCAAGCTCTGGGCGCCCGAGACTCTCCTCAAACCCTGGGCGCCCAGCTTCCCTCGGGCGCCCAACATCTTCTCCAAGCCCCGGGCGCCCAGCTCCTCCCTCAAGCTCTGGGCGCCCGAGACTCTCCTCAAACCTTGGGCGCCCAGCTTCCCTCGGGCGCCCAGCCTCTTCTCCAAAGCGCCCAGGTACCTCCCCAGAGGTCGATTTCCCCGCCTTTACCGGTCTGGAAATTGTATGTTGATGGTTCGGTAACCACAGACGGAGGCGGAGCTGGCTTCATCCTGATCAGCCCTGATGGTACACCCATCAAGTATGCAGTGAAGCTCCACTTCATTGCATCAAATAATGAAGCCGAGTATGAGGCACTCTTATCAGGACTGAGGTTAGCGATCGAAATGGACGCCAAATCAGTTCTTGCTCACAGTGATTCACAATTGGTGGTGAATCAAATAAATGGCGAATTCGAGGCAAAGGAGGAAAGGATGCAAGACTACCTCATCATGGTCAAAGGATTGGTCAAAAGTTTTCAATGCTTTCAGATCTGCCATATTCCTCGAGGACAAAATATTACAGCAGACGCACTGGCTAGGCTCGCCTTGTCATTGGAGGCCTCATCCACAGAACCTACACTCATCGGGCATCAGTTGGAGAGGAGCAAGTTAGATGTAGTGGTTGAAAACATCAACTGTGCATCAGAGGGCAGCGAGCCAAATTGGATGACACCAATAAAGGCTTTCCTCCAAGAGGGCACCGAACCAGAGGACCACCTTGAAGCGAAGAGACTCAGAATGAGGGCTTCCAGATACACCCTTCTGCAAAATATCCTTTACAAGAAAGGTTATTGCCTACCACTGCTGCGTTGCCTCTCCCCTGAGGATGCTGATTACGCTCTTCGCGAAATCCACGAAGGAATATGTGGGAACCATTCTGGAGGACGCTCCCTCGCCCACAAAGCACTAAGGCAGGGATTCTTCTGGCCAACCATGGCGAAGGACGCCAAAGAATTTGCTCAAAAGTGCGACAAGTGCCAGCGCTTCGCCACTGTAACCAGGCAGCCACCAGAAGAGTTGACTTCCATTTTGAGCCCGTGGCCTTTCTCCAAATGGGGTATAGATATTCTGGGCCCCCTTCCTTTGAGCAAAGGCCAATGCAAGTTTGTAGTCATTGCCATTAACTACTTCACAAAATGGGCGGAGGCAGAACCCTTGGCCAAGATCACGGACTTCAATGTAAAAAACTTTGTTTGGAAAAACATAGTCTGTCGCTTTGGGATACCTAGCGCCATCGTCAGTGATAATGGCAAGCAGTTTGACAACAAACTCTTCAACACTTTCTGCACCGACCTCCAGATTAAGCAGCCCCACTCCAGTCCAGCGCACCCACAAGCAAATGGGCAAGCAGAAGTCATGGTCCAAACAGTTCTTCGCAACCTAAAAACCAGGCTCGAAAGGGCGAAGGGTCTTTGGGTTGACGAGCTACCAGGGGTATTATGGGCATACAGAACTACGCCGAGAACCCCTACTGGCGAGACTCCTTTCTCGCTAGCTTTTGGGACCGAGGCAGTCATCCTTGTCGAAATTGGTGTACACTCCCTCAGGGTCCATCTCCAAGACACAATTAACAACGAGGAAGGACTCCGCATCAACCTCGACTTGGTAGAAGAGGCAAGGGAGATGGCCACGGTCCGCAATGCAGAATACAAGCGGCGCATGGCAAAATACTACAACTCGAGGGTGAAGCCTCGTTCCTTTCAGCCAGGAGACCTAGTCCTGAAAAAGGTGATCCTCGCCACTAAAGACTCTCGCGAAGGAAAGCTAGGGCCAAATTGGGAAGGACCATATCTCGTGACAGAAGTAGTAAGGCCAGGCACATACAGAATCCAAAATTCTGATGGTAAGGCCCTGCTCCATCCGTGGAATACGGAACATCTGAAGGGGTATTACCAGTGACAAGTGGGCCAATGTACAAAAAGCATGAAAATTGTTTATTTCCCATTTCAGACTATAAATGAAATAAACATGTTATTATAGAAATGTGCTCCCTTCAATAGGCTATAAATTGCCAAACAAAAAGAAAAATACATATGAGCCTAGTCACTCTCATTATCCCCCTCATCCTCGCCATCATCCTCATAGTCACCTGAGCTCCCGCTGCTGCCATCAGGCTCGTCGGCAGGCGCCTCATCAGGCGCCTCACTCGCCTTAAAGCGCGAGAAGTCGATATCGGGAAATGCTGCGGTGATCTTTCTCCGGAGTTCGTCATAACCAGCAATAAATCCATCGGCGACGTTATTCTCAGCATCAGCCAGGCCGTCCTCCAAGTCATTTTCAGCCTGGATAGCTCTCTCCTCTACCGCCCTCAGCTCTACCTTCAAAGCAGCCTCTCTGAGCTCAGCCCCCTTTCGGGCCTTCACGAGCTCAGCCTCTCTGAGTGAAGCCCTCTCGCGGGCCTTCACAAACTCAGCCTCCCTGAGGGAAGCCCTCTCGCGGGCCTTCACAACCTCAGCCTCACTGAGCGAAGCCCTCTCACGGGCCTTCCGTAGCTCGGTCTCACTGAGCAAAGCACCCTCGCGTGTCGCCACTAGCTCAGCCTCAGCCTTGGTCGCCCTCATGTGAGCCGTTGAGAGCTCAATCTCAAGCCTGGTTGCTCTCTCCCGAGCTGCTAGAAGATCAGCATCATAAGTCTTCCTGGCGGCTTCTAGTTCAGCAATTTTTCCCTGACTTGCGGAGAGATCCCTATGAATACCTGCATTCTCCTGTTTCAGCTTACTGATCAACTGAGCCTTCGAAAATAAACATATGGATGATGCAGACATCTGGAGCAAGAAGAAATCAAGGGAAATGAGAATGCATATACAAAAGGAAAACCTGAAGAAAATTAAAATTCAGACAACCTTTTACCTGAGATAAACCTTCTAGATAAGCATCTATCATCCCCTCTGTGCTAAGGGCGCTGACCCGAGTAATCACGTCACGAGCTGGGAATCTCCAAAACTTCTCTAAAGGAGTCAGCGGCTTGGGACCAGACGGAGGGGCAGGAGGTACAGATGTGGCGGCAGAAACCAGAGGAGTTATAGGTTGATGAGGCACAGCCGCGGGGGCCACTACTTGGGTAGTGACAGGAGAACTCGTCTGCGGCTCCACTAGATGAGTGGTTACAGGAAGATCACCAATCATCACACGAGGAGAATCCCTTCTCGGAGCAATACCTACCCTCGCTATCTTGGCAAGATGGGTGTTAGCACTTGTACGACGATCTTCAATTGCCTCCTTGGCCTCGACCAACTCCCTATTGACCACCACTGCGGAAGCAAAATGAATGGTTAGAGACAGAATATCAGGAAAAGGTACGCCTAAGCCACTGAAAGCTCCTTACATTTTCTCTTAGTTGATGCCCGGGAAGGCTCACCCGTCCTACGAGGAGAATGGTCAACAGAGGGTCCACAATTGTTGTCACTCTCTTTAGAAAGGAGAATACCCAAATCTTTATCCGGATGATCTCTTACGGCCTGCAGTTTCCGTTTTATATCCGCGGAGAGCACTGGTGACTCTATATATATATAAAAAAAAAAAAGAAGAAGAAGGAACAAATAAAATGATGAGCATATGTATGCAAATGAATAATGAGGAGATGATAATGAGTGGCGTACCACGTCTTTTGGCGTCGGTCCACTGTTTGGGCACCAGAGCCCTGTCTGCCTCTGAGGCCCACTCGCCACCAACAAAGAAGAAACGAAATTTCCAGCTGTGACAGTTAGAGCGCAATCCCGTGAGCAGTCTGCCGCCCTTGGGGGTGAAATAATACCATCCCCTGTTAGGAGCCGGAGATTCGAATAAACTATAAGCAACATGGAGCTCCATGGGAGATGCCTCCTCGTTATGTGTTCTCCTCCAGAGCTCGAGAAAACCCAGCATGATTCTCCATCCATTGGGTACTAATCTCCCCGGAGTCAGGGAGAAGTAATGAAGAATTCAACAGACGGAGGGGGGCATAGGGAATCTCAGCCCAGCCTCAAGCATATCCTCGTAAATAACAATGTCACCCGATGTGTCATCACAAGCTGGCTCATCAATTTCGGCCCGGCGACAAATCACGGTGAAAGGAATATGATATAAAGTGATGATCCTGGACATATCATCATCATTGCTGACTGTGGTATAAATGGTACTCACCTTGGATCTGTCATCATCAATTACCATTTTTCCTTTAGCATTTTTAAAACGCGGACGCAACTTGCCCAACGTGTCTGAAGAAGGACTGCCCTCGGCATGACCGCCCCCTACTATTGTTTCTTCCCTAGCCGAGATGCCGAAGGACTGGGCGCCACCTGAGGCGCCAGCTGCTGCGAAACCGCCTGAGCCTCGAATAGCTGCAAAACCACATGCGCCCCCTGCGGCGCTAAAGCAATTTCTCGGTTTTTCCCTTCCTACCACAATGCCAAAGGATTGGGCGCCCAGCGCTGCTGCTGCTTCTTCTTCCCCTGCATCGCTGGCTGCTGTGGCGCCGTCCCCGGGCTGGGCGCCCCCTGCGGCGCCCAGCGCCGCTGCTGCCTCTGCCGCGACGCCCACGGGCTGGGCGCCTCCCTCTGCCGCTACGCCCACGGGCTGGGCGCCTCCCTCTGCCGCGACGCCCACGGGCTGGGCGCCCCTTGCAGCGCCCAGCGCCGCCGCGCCCCCTGCGGCGCCCAGCGCCGCTGCTGCCTCTGCCGCGACGCCCACGGGCTGGGCGCCTCCCTCTGCCGCGACGCCCACGGGCTGGGCGCCCCTTGCGGCGCCCAGCGCCGCCGTGCCTCCCTCTGCCGCGGCGCCCACGGGCTGGGCACCCCTTGCAGCGCCCAGCGCCGCCGTGCCTCCCTCTGCCGCGGCGCCCACGGGCTGGAAGCCCGGGCTCCACCCGCCAGCGCCATCAGCCACGCCATCCTCTCCTTCAACCTCGCCTAGTGCCCCTTGCGCGATTGCTGCAGTTCGCTCAACAACGGTCTCCGTCTGTTTTTTCTCTACTGTATCCGTCATTGCTTACAGATTTCCCCTTGGTCTCCAGAGACGCTCTCTTCTATTTTGGAATGAGTCTGGTTCAGGATTTCCAAAGTTTTATAGATTTGGGAAGAAAGAGTCCCCATATAGAAGGATTCTTTCGAACTCTAAAAATTTCAAAACTGAGTAGAAAAAGGGGGCCTAATTGTTGTAAGCTTGTGGAAGAGTTGGATGCACAGAAAGCCCCACTTTCAAATAATTATTGAACGCGGGACTTTGAGGGGCAAATGATGGGTCAGGCCCAACCCGGATTGCGGTAAAGAGTCAGGTCCAGACAACCCGGTCCGTCCAAGATCATGGGTCAGGCCAGGTTAGCTCAGTTGATATTCGAAACTCGTTGAAGGAAGCCTCGTCACGTCAAGGCCTCCGAGTCATCACGACGAAGTCCTCCCCTCACCCGCTCTTACCAAATCTCGCGGAGAAGCTCTCACCTGCCCTCCACCTTGCTCGTTCCTCGAGGACACGTCTGAGGCTCCAGGCCCTCCACCTTGCTCGTTCCTCGAGGACACGTCTGAGGCTCCAGGCTCCAGAGAGACGTTGCTTTAATTTTGCATCCCATCTGTTGGGGAAGGGTTATAAATTCAGGGTCTCCTCATCACTTGAGGGGCGATGATTACATGCCTTTACTGCCTTTCTCATACCTGTAACCTCTCACCATAATCAAAGATCTCCATTTTGAAGTGGACGTAGGTCACTCTTGACCGAACCACTATAACTCTCTCTCTCTCATTTTATTACCGCATTTAATACTTTCATTAATACCTTGACGGGTGGTGTCCGAACCTATTTTTGGCATCATCAATTATGATTGTGAGTCTTTCATCAAATATTATCTTGACCATTATTTTCGAAGCCCAAATTGAATAACCTTCTCTTCCTTTTAAAATTGGGATGATACTAGCCAACTTTCCATGGTGCCATTCTATGGACTAGAATGGTAGTAAAATGTCACATAAACAAAACAAGTGATTAGCTCCAACGGAGGCCACTAATTCTGCCAGTTACAAAGTACTTTTTTATACACATTGATGGCTCTTTCGAAAAAATAGTAGATAGAAGAGGACATAGATGAAAATAGTAAGAATAGATATGAAAAAGTATAACTTATGTGAGCTTTTGGTCCAAGATAGACCGAATAGCAAAATAGAATTTATGTAGCTGATCCAACATAGTTGAAACACAAGGCTTTGATGATGCCATTATGCAATTGATTAGCTCCCACAGACCTATGATGTGTGGGATAACAGGACTTGGATCCTCCTTTTATTATCAAGGAGACACATTAGGCTAGGTGCATGATATGTCGACTAAGCCCAGATTGATTTATTATACAAACCCATTATGTAAATAGGCTTTTACTTTATATCACCCTTTCACCAATTTATTATTGTATACCGGAACTCTATTAGTGCCCATTTTAGATTTAACCTCAGCCATATTTTGTCAAGGGCCTGTATCTATTTGCCCATTTGCCCATTTGATGTTGAAATGGGTTGTTTCCCATTTAACCTCAGCCATATTTTGTCAGGGCCTGTAACTATTTGCCCGTTTGCCCATTTGATGTTGAAATGGGTTGTTTATTATTTAACCTCAGCCATATTTTGTCATGGGCCCCATCTAATATTATCACTGGACGACCCATTTTGATGTCTGTAATCACTTGAAATCATGGTACATGGTAGGACATATCAAATGTTAATTATGATGGGAGTCATTTAAAGATGGTAAGCTTTGGAGACAGATTCTAATATTGGCAATCACAATAGGACCCGCCTAATTCACAATTTTGAAACCCACTTAGTACTAGTAATCCACAGGATAAAGACCAGTCAAATGTTGGTAATCATGAGTCATCAAATGCCGGTCATCATAGGACCAACACGATATTTATAATCTTAGGGGACCAATCTAATGTTGGGAATTATAATAAGACCCATTTATTATTGGTAATCATCATAAAAGAACCATTTAAAAAAAATCACTAGAACCATTATGATCTCTCATGAACTCAAATATAGACAGGCAATGTTCTCCTACAGCTCACCACAAACTTCTCATTGCAGTCCAGCTCATATGGCCCAATTAGATACCTACTTATATGTGGGGATGGGATACATGCAAAGGTCTCCTTATGAATTTGTAAGGTTAAAAAAAAATAAATCAGCCACATCTAATCATCCTAGCCCGTAATAGCCTTAAAGTTGAAAGGTAATTTAACCACTTTGAGATCAATCCATTGGTGGATAAACTTTTGATGAGAGTGAGATTGAGCTTAGTACCAGTTTATGGGGGAATGAGAGTGGGAAACACTCTGATCAAAAGTGGGTTCAAGTGGACCCCATGTAGCTGGACTGCATATACTTTTGCTCGTACAAAAGTATATAGACTATCAGAAGGGCATATTATATAATATGTTCTAAGCTATCCATACACCTTTTTTAAGTGTGTCCAGATCATATCCTAATCTGCTAGATATTATGACAAAATCTTCAAAAGTATTTTTGAAGTGAGGACAGACTATATCATTTTTATTAAGGGATACCAATCTCTAATGAGAAAGTAATCTGTTCTCATCAATCTGCATGGTGGGTCCCACCTTAGGGATGTGTATTTTGCCACCACCTTTATTTGTAGTCTGCAGACCACACACGGCATTGATGATAGTTCCGCGTACATATCAAGTATCATTCACTGCTAACAGAAATTTACCTATTTCCATAGAGAACTCAAGTGGAACATGAAAAGAGCAAAACACAACCGATTCATGAGTTTCAAAAGCAATGAATTCTATAAAATAGAAACACAAATTAAGCTACTCTTCCCTTTAGCATCCACAAAATCCTCGTAAGTCCATCATCAACTTTTGTAATATGAATGTAGCTGCAAGAAAATTTGAATTGGCTTAAAAGATACTATTCCCTAGAGCCCTCTTATGAAGGAATATCAGGAAATCCCTTGCCCTCAAAATAAGAGTACCTGCAACCGTACAGTCTGAAATGGCAAATTAACAACAGACGGCGGTCAACAATCAGCTGCCACCCTTTTGTTTGAGTGTAATCTTGTCTCCTAAGCTGAGGGCAATCCCTTGTGTCTTGCTTCTTATCCTAATGTATCCACTCAGCTTTCCATCTGCTTGTTTTTCAATGCTCACATTCACCAAAGCATCCTCCCCAAACACACTCTTTGCATACAGATTGGCAGCTAGAAACCCACACTCTCCATCCAGCGCAGATCTGAAGGCCAATACATTCAGTGAAGCAAATTTAACTTGTATAAAGGCACATAAATGGTCGAAATTGACAAACAAGTTCCTCTCCCTCTCTCTCTCTCTCTCTCTCTCTCTGTGTGTGTGTGTGTGTGAGAGAGAGAGAGAGAAAGTATAACAGTAACAAAGACAACATATTTTCCTTGCTCAGACGTAACAAATATCACATGTTTTCCTAGAGGACAAGGATGCCAATCATATAACAGAATTTGCAACCATGGGACAAATATCAAAGCAATAGTGCTAACAAGACTCACACCTACTAGCTTGAGCAATGCAGCCGTAGGCCTCAATATCTATAGGAGGCCTAAGCATAGCCCACCGCTGGCCAGCCCATTAGGCCCAATCCAGCCCATCAATTGGGATTAACCATAGTGGGTCAGCTCATTATGCCAACAAGCCCATAGATGATTGATCCATTGAGCCTAACCATGTCAGCAACCCAACTATGCCTACTTTCTTGTATATAACTTTCCAATAAAGTTTCCTAGATCTAGATAAGATTTCATAAATGCATCACGAATAACTGATTAACATGTAGTAAGTGATAAGAGGATGACCAATTACCATTGACAAAATATTCTAACAATGTGTCATTCAAACATGGGTTGTTACCAAAGAATTAACAAAAACTACCATTGAAGAAAGAGACAAGGAATAAAGAAAATAAATAGGAACAGTTATAGGTTATAACTAGAAACAACTTGAAGAGTAGTTTACCCAAAAAAAAAAAAAAACTTGGAGAGTATAAGAGATCAATGGTGAAGTGACAGTTGAGGGAGATATGGTAATTTGAGAGGATACTATAGAAAGGTTTTATACTTTCAAAGAGAGAGAATGCCATCCCATCCAAACCCCCACCCAAAAAAAAAAAAAAAAAAAAACGACAACCACCCCCACAACTGAAAAAGAAAAAAAATAAGCATAGAATTGAGCCATGTGATTGTAACCATCACATTGACCATATAGTATGGATGATCTACAATCAGTGGAATTTATGTTTTGCATGTTGCTCATCCAGAGTCCCAACAGATCCAGACCTTAACCCATTTATATAGGCAGTTCGGTCCAAATAGCGGTCAACCAAGGTAGAAGGGCCAAAGCACATAATTATTTTTGGCTTTTATTCTTATCATTGTATAAATAAATTAATAAAGTTTCAGATGTCAAATATAAATGATGACTAATGATTTTTAAGTGAGATTTGGGTCACATCAGCAAGTTCTCTTTAAAAAAATAATAATGATCAAATGCCCTTCATGGAGATAGGTTCAGGAAACCCAGAGTAGCAGTCCAGGACTCCAGGTGGTTCTGGTCCAAATGACCAGGCAAAAGGGTCCAGTTAAGCTTTCAAGAGTCTCGACCACAACAGGAATGGTATGTATCATTATGTATAGCACAGCAGGATAGGAACAAGCGATATGCATCTAATATTTCTCATCAATTCATGCAAGATTCTGGAGACTTGAGAACTTACAGTGGAGTAAGGCACTTCATGTTCGTTGACTTGATGATGTGGTTCAAAAATTCTTTCTCATGTTGAATTACAGTGTTGACAGCCACCTGCAATGAAGGGGAAAAATACATGATCATCATCATCAAACATTTAGATATAAAAAAATCTGTAATGAGCAGACGAGCAATAAATATCATGACTATAAACAGTAAACCACACGTCATATGTGCACCAAGAATAATGATTTGAGCAAAAGAAATGGCACACACTGATAAATCTTTGCTAGGTAGTGAGTGATTCCCATGCCCTCCAGGGAAGGGTGGCCAAAATCTAAAGGAAGTGTGGAAGGTTTGTCAGCGGCTTATCCTTTCACTAGGTAGGTGCTAGAGGGAAAGGGTTTTGAATAATTTAAATGAGAAGATACAGGATTCCACCATGGGCCTTGTCAGGAGACCTTGTAGAAGAGTCTCCAAGGAATAGCAGGACGGGAAAGTTATGCATGTTCAGGTTTCCATAAATGATTAACCAAAAACATTTGGAAAAAGAAGATATTCCTTCACTATGGTCATTAAAATTATTCAAGCAAATAGGTAAGCAAAGCACCTTGTTTTCCCACTCAAATTCAGCCCACATGGTTCTAAATGCTCCATCGGCACAGGTTGCAGGAGAGATATAATCCATAATATCAATGTGGATATCATTGAGAACCACCACCATGCGCTCCAACACATTTGAAGTCTCATAAACTATGTTGCCAAATATTACTCCTGTTTCAGTTGAAGAAACCTTAATGTTAGCTCGAATCTGCTTGCTTGATTCTGGTGCTAGGGTGTAGTTCTGTGGGCGCTCTACAAGCTTTAGGTCTCCCATGGTTGCCAACTCTAAGCACAAGTTCTGAAGTGTCTCCTTTGTTCGATTGATGACTGTAACATCAAGGACAATGTCATAATGATGAACTGTCACATATGCTTCAGCATACACAGGATCACTGAATCCTGTGAGTTGGAGAATACGGTTCAACTTGTTAGCATCATCTCCATCCTTGGTGAATTCTCCAGTGGCACGTTTTAAATCATCTTGAACCTCATCTTCCAGTTCTAGCTGGCTCATGCCCTGAAATAATAGGTGCAATCAGGAAAACTGAATGGAAATTTGAGTATGACTCTAATATCGCGCATGAAAATAAAAATATGCCAACCATTTGCAGTATAGAAACCAGGCCCTATGATGTCCAGATAGAGCTCAGACACAGCAAGGACACAATGGACACGGAGTTTGCATATAAAAATGAACTACTGGAGACGCAGTGATATGAATATGTCCATTTTGAAATATCTAGGCATCATAGGCCAGGTCATGGCGCATACACAATGACCTGTACGGTTCCCTTTTCTATCTCGCCCACCCAAAACAGTGAGAGAATTAAAATGGCATAAAAAGAGGAGTTCCTTTGTCACTTTCATCCCCTAACCATTTTGGGATGGACATTCCCTTTCCCCTGCTATTCCGTGTCTCGTATTTTGTTTTCCCTTAAACTCTCACCATGTGAATTATGCACCAAACCATAATTGGCAGGGTAAGGTTTCAACATTATTATCAATCACTCTCTTATCGGTTAGGGTTATAACAGTAGTAATTGTTAGTGTATGCAGGGGCGGACCTACATGTTGGGATTTGGGGAAATTGCATAAGATCTATGGCATGGATGCCATCCTCTCCCGGTACTGAAAATCGATCGCCCCACCTTTAAAATCCCCCTGACTCTGACAGATCTCAGGCAGGTATGGTAGATATTCCCCCCTCTCTCTCTCTCATAGTCTCATTCTATCTATCGATATCTCTCTCCCTCCTAAACTCCTAAATCTAAAAAACCCCAATCCCTAAAATCCCAACCATAATCCCCTTTCCTTAAATCTTAATATCTAAACCCCAATCCCTAAATATATCCACCAAGTTTAGCAACAACATTTGTAATGCCATTTTGAAATCGTTCCCATTGGAAACAGTTGGTTTGAGGAAGAGAAAGGCTTTCAGGATTTAAAAGGGGGTTGCATTCATCATCATCTTTATAGAAGAATGTGGCCAAATGAAGGGTAGAACCGTCATGTGATAAGTGTAGTAACTCTGGAAGAGATACTGAGCCTGCAACATATATACATAGATATCAAAAACGAATGTAATGGAATGCACAATGGTATCATTTTCTTTACCTCCTAAGACCTTTGAAGTACTATGACAAGTTGGTCCACAATTCACTATAGAATAAATGTTGTGCATCTTATATTAACTACATTTGAGGTCATAAGAAAAACAAGTTGTCCCATAAAGTTGTTCTTGTGATATCCTAGGGCCGTGTGATAATGCACATATTGCACCATGCTATATCTTTTGGCATTCTGGGGATATTCTAATCTCTTGTTGGAAGTAGGATTCCTTTACAAAATAGGCTGAGGTGTGAGTACTTTATACTAACCTTACAAATAATAATAATAATAATAATAATAATAATAATAATAATAATAATAATAATAATAATAATAAACTTTTTCTAGTCCATTATCCGCCCCACTCAAATGAAAATCCTGAGTCCGCCACTGAGTGTGTGGGCACAACAATCTACCACTAGGAGATGGCTTCAAACAGTATCAGCCACAGCTCAAGATGTGCCTGACCTGCCGCCCCTCAATGATCTTAAAACATTGAGTTGTGCCTCTTCCATCACCAATTGGTTTTGGTCAAAATGGTAGCTCAATGGGTGCTAAGGTGCTTAGAGTAACCCTATTCAGATGTGAATATTTCATGTTACAATCTGTATTTTGGCAGTGAAAAATTTTCTAATTGTTGTTTCCTGCACACACCTGAGAAACCACATGAATCTATGTTCTAATGTGACTGTTCTGTGTTTATATTTCTAATTTCTCATTGTAATCTATCAATCTAGAAGCCTTTCTACCTTTTGCAGTAGATCAAAAACAATATGACATAATATTGTCAATGTGGTCCTAATGCCAAAGCTTAAGAGATGTGCCCACAAGTGCAGGCCAATCTATCAAATTATAAAAGCATAAGCCGGAGACCCATTTTTGTTCAAGCTCATCATTTATCAGGAGTCTTATTATATGACAAATTACTTGATGGCATATAAAAATTAAGTTATCAAAGCATATAAAAATTAAGTTATAAAAAAGAGAACCCATGGGCACTTCTCCACATCTAAGAAATGCCACATGCCTTTGAAGAGTTTTCATGGAAAATAAACATTGATCAAGAGTTAAGACTACTTGTCAGTCTTAATTTTTGAAAGCGTAAAAAGCTTCTCATATCTAATTTCAACATGGATAGTTGAATATTAGCTCTATAAATCGAGAAAATGTTATAAAATAACAACTCAGAAAAAATACGGAAATGAGTCCCCACCACCACCATCATCGTCAAAGAGCCTTATCCCATCATATAAAGAAAAAAAAGTGTAGAATGAAATTCAAAAGTTTCTGTATGCATAGAAGTCATGTACTATTATTATTATTATTATTATTATTATACTTTTTTCTTCACATGTAACATGAGTCGAACTCACAACCTTGTAGTTGCAGCTTGCGACCATGACTCCATGAGCACCTTCCAACTGTACTATGGGCTCTTGTCATCGCTCATCAATCATTTAAATAACAAGTTCTCCATTAGAAAGAAAAAAGAATGAAGTTTCCAGTATTAACAAAGAGATGAAAGGTAAGATAAAGTTCATCACTGTTCAAATTATACAGTAACTACTATAAAAAAAATAGCTCACTGAAATTGAATAGTTCACGGAGAGTCAAGCTCAAAAAATACTACTAGCAACAGTAATAGTGTAATATAATTTTTTTTATTTATATAGATTTTTGAAATGGTAACTTGTATTAAACAAAAGCTTTACAGGATAAAAGAATTATATTGAGAAGCAGCAAAGGACCCCCTTGAGGAGGGGGAAACACAAAAGGAAATAGCCATCACTCAAAGAGAGCAGATAGCAAAAGACATACAAAGAAAAGGAGCAATAAAGACCCTTAAAACAAAACAAAGAGGGTAGAGGCTCAGATCGACAAGTGGTCACTTCCCTCCCATTATGTTAATATATAACATAAAATTTAAGCCTACCTTCCAGATTTTCTGCTTGCATTAGATGGCCCATTCCTCAAGCTATTGGGGAAAACACATGGAGGACACATATATTTTGCAAATTTAATAATATTTATTTATTCTTTTTATCCCTTCTAACAAAATGAAAATAAAGGAATCACACTTCAAAATAGATGCATATATATTAGGATATACGAGTCTATGAAAATCCTAAAAAAGCCAACTCTCCTGTGAGAAGATGATAATCTCCACCCTAAAGATAGCACTTAAGATGGTCATGCTGAAACAATTTGCAGAATATGTTCAGATTGTAAAAAAAAAAAAAAAACAATATAAAGGAGCTGCCCAAACATGATGCAAACTGTCATACCTTCCTGCTCTTTAGGTGGTAAAAGTCAATAAGGTCATCTGGTTGTGCATGCGATATCTGGGCCTTTGCTTTTAACTCTTCTGTTTCACGGAATTGCTTATCAGCAAGCATCTTCACGAAACTTTGACGGCAAGACTGCATCCATATCTTTCTGACTTCATCACCAGTATTGCATAGCAATCTGATGCAAAGGACAATCCTATCATACGAATCATTGTCAATTGGATGTGGAAGAAATGAAGATTGACCCAACTGCAGCATAGAAACCATTATCAGCAATGCCCCAGTAGATGCTTTGTTCACTTCAACTTTGGATGGCTGAACCTCCTCCAGTCTTAAAATAAGCTTGGTCAAAGTGCAAGCAACAACTGATCCGAGGAAAAAATCACCAGTTAGAATCAAGGACCTCAAGTTCCCAGGCGAAGCCAAGGATCCTTGAACAATGGTTGGAGCAGAGATGGCAGTTTCTGAAGCAGCACTTTGAGTGGCATAGGTCCCATCAGCAAGAATAGCCGGCCTCCTTGAAGAAACAGTGATAGCATTCACCTGCTGAGATTGTTTGGAGGTATCTGTAACTTCTCCCTCTTCAGAAACCATATAGAAGGGGAGATCTCCAAGACATTGCTTGATGGTCGAAATGCCACTCTCCACTTCAGAGAGTGAAAGGCAATACTCTCCTATAATCCAAAGTGCACACGAACAAACACGTGATGATCGAATCTGGTAGAACGTGTCCAACAGCCTTGTAATTATTGAGACTCGAAGTTTCGGGTTCGTCTCAATAATCTCGCGCACAAAAACAACCACATCCAACGCAGAAGCCACATTGCTATCACCCAAGAAATCCATAAGGAGGTGAACCACAGTGCTCGCGACCTCAGGGAACTTGATCGCACAGGAGTGTATGGCTTGGACCAGCATTTGCCGGTACTCCCCATTCTTCTCTTGGTCCGCATTCTGTGTCTTCACAACTTCCTTCTTCAAAGTGAGAACAACCTCATCAATGTTCCGAGGGGTGATCAAATCAAGAGCAATATCAATCGTCTTCCGACGAATATCAAGATTTGGGCTTGAAAGAGCCCGGAGCACATCCATAATCACATCAACCATGATATCACGATGCGACGCCTTCAATTCATTGAGCTGATCGAGTACAATGAGCTTCACATTGTTGTCACTCTGTGAGAGCAGGAGCTGGCAGTAGGTGTTGGCGGCAGCACGGATTGCCGTCGGGGCCGAAGAGAGCGACACCAGCGTTCCCGCGCATTCATAAATAACAGCTGTTGAAGGGGCATTCAACAGAGAAATAATGATCTTAATGTATTTCCCCTTCTCACCCTTGTTTGTTCTGCACACCTTGCGGATGAGCTCAAGCACCACCATCTGCAGCAGCTCATTCCACTCCAGGACGCTCTCCACATGCGTTAGGAGGTAATTCACCGCCCGATCCTGAGCACATTGGAACAGCATCAGGAAAGCATTGCGCTTTGCCGATGGATCCTGCTCGGACGTGAGCATCCGCTCTATCGTCTCCGGCGCATCAATGAGCAGCTGCTCACCTTGGGGGAGCTTGTAGATCGACATCACGGCGAGAATTGCATTCCTTCGAATGAAAGGGTGGCGATGCTCCAGATTGGAGAGGACTGAGGGGATCAGCGGCTCGATGATCTCGGTCTCATTCAATCTGCAGAGGAATCTCAGAGTGACACCTCGAATGTACTCATTCGGATGCTGGAGATTGTTTCTTAGGTTCTGGCAGATTAGGATCATTTCAGGGAGGACGCGGCCCTTGGCGTCGGTTTTGTCAATGATCTCCAAGTAGAGAAGCAGGAGCTTCTGGACCGTGTGGTCCTCTGAGGGGAGGACGTAACGGACGATCGTGATGAAGAGCTGAGGGAGGGTTTCTCCATTTAGCAAGAGCATGATCGCCTTCTTCATGGCGTCGATCTTCGCATCGACATCGTTGCCTTCGAGAGATTCCTTGATCTCGTTCGCGAGGGCAGGTGTGCCTTTATCAAAGTGGACGAGAAGAGTGCAGGATTTCTCCATTTCTGCTAAACCCTAGCTCAGATCGGATCTGGAAAAAAAAAAACGAGAAACAGCACTGAAAAACCCCTAAGAAAACAGCTAAATCGTGGAAAAATCACATTTTTTTTGTGTTTGGTTGCTTGTTCGATTGAGAAAGAGATGAGAGATTCTACAGATCGGAAAAAAAAAACTCCAATTCCTGATGGAATTGGTGGAATTTTCTCTGTTTTCTCCTTCGATTGAGATTCAGATCCGAATCAGATAAACGGAGAAGGAAAATGCAAAACAAAACCCTAATTTTGGAGGCAAATGGTGTGATTTTGCAATTGTTTGGAATTTTTAAGATCTGGGTTTTTTTTTTTTTTTTGAAGGGAAGGATTGATGCGTTTGTTTGGATTGATGAAGGTGAGGATTGGAAAGGGGATTTTAGGGAAATTGAGGGATTTTGCGCGTACCTGATTGAATCTGATGCAGGATCTGTGTAGTAGATACGAGTATTCGTTGCTGCTTTGGAGATCTACTGGTTTTCTTACGTTGGATTTGAAGAATTCTCGTGTAAACGAACGGAGCACAAGGAGAGAGAGAGAGAGCAGATGGTTGTGTTCAGATCTGCGCTCCCGAGCGTAACGACAGTTGGGAGTAATAGACGACGAATGGAGGGAGAGAAGAAAAGAGGTTTTTGAGGTACGGAAGAGATTACATGAGGCAACGTTTATGGAATAATTTTGCGCGGAAAAGTGATGATTTTCTACGGAAAATTTATTTTTTTGGATATTTAGGGTAGAAAAATTTTATGAAAATATTTTCCTGTCTCGTCAACAATAAGAAAATGAATAAGAAAATTTTATTTCCTATAAGGAATCCACGGCTGTACCAAACAACATTAGCACCAATCAATAAAGAAATTTTTTTGCACCAAACATGAATTTCTAAATTCTACAGAAATCATTTTTCAAGGTTTTCATTTTTATGGAATTTGCTGACGTGGTAATTTCTCCTTTCCGCAGAAAGGGTGTGTACACAAAAGTACCATAAATACCCTCTAATTTCTAAGATTTTCTTTTTAATTTAGGAACAATAGAAACAGTAAGATTTTTTTTTTCTACATCTCAAATTCATGCATTCTCACTTCTAAATTGGAGTTTCAGTATAAATAAGCTGAGGAGCTTACATCTCGAATCTCACACTTTAATGGGAGTTTTGTTGTCCTTTATCGGTTGAACTACAGTTTGGAACAACAATAAATACGGATAAACATATTACAGGCGAAATATTTTCTCCCTCTAGTAGACTACATGGACAGCCCCGGCTCTATGAGGCCTAATGCCAATCATTTCACAACTTCTATCTAACAAGATCTCCTAATTGTAGGCTTTTTCGAATTTCATAAGTCTTAATATGAAAAGCCAAATTTTTTTATGTCCTGTTTTAAAATTTTCAAAAATATTAGGCTTTATTTTGAAATTTTCCCTTTTAATAGAAATAAAATAAACAAACTTGCAAGTAACAATTAGTGTCATCATTTAAATATTCAATAGGCTCATTTCAAAGTACAAGAAACTCAAATGCAATAGGTTTTATGAATAAGCCGTCTACCAAACAGTTAGGACATACGTATCTTAATTCTTGATGCAGTCAATTGATCTACTTTTGACATCTGATAGAGCATTTGAACCAACAATATGCCATTTTTTCTATATTTAATGCCTTTGTCAAATTTTATTTCAATTAGAGTATATGGTTCAGCTTGACAAGTGAGGCTTTATTGTAGGCGTTCCATCCATTGGAGTTGGATAGATGGAAAAATATCTTTATGGAAAAGGGTTATGTAAAAAATCATTAACATCAAATTATCCTTTCATTTGATTGAACAGCCTTAAAAATTAGCTTATTAACTTCTTCTTTTTTTGAGATTTTGATCCAACAATGAATAAATTTTTTGATGTTCATACTTCATAAACTCATATATGGTGTCCAATCATGTGAGTATTGAGAGCATGGTTGAAAAAATCGGCCGATACCAGTTCATATCGGCCGATATGAACCGGTATCGGCACATATTAGACCGATGTGGCCCCAAGATATTGGTATCGATATCTCGGGGTCAAATATCCCCAATATCTCGACCGAGATGAAATTCATATCGTTTTTCCCGAGATATCGGCCGAAATCATTTAAAAAGCTTCCAAACCCTATTTTTTCTAACTTTTTTCCCTAACTTCATCTTTTTCCCCTCTCCTCTCATCTCCTTACTCCTTAGAGCAGCAACCATACTCCATCACACATCCCTCTTGCATATTTCCAAATCCCACATCTATTTTTTGAATAAAATATTATTCAAGGCAAGAGAAAATCAATTTAAAGCATTTTATTATGTATTTTTTGTTTTTAGATAAAGCATAGAAATCATTGGGTTTGTTACTTATGTTGTGTTCTTCACTTAAAAGTTAGATCTACATACTTTCATGCTAGATCTACCCATACACATGAATCTCACAATTTATTTGATTATTGAGTTAGCATTAAATGATAATTGATATTATATCTTTATTTTCTTATATTTTACACTAATAAATTGATCATGAGCATCAATAATGGTTGCATTATATAAAATACTAGAGAAGACAACAAACATGACTCATAACTTAAGGTGACTGATATTTTGATTTATTGTTGTTATTAATGGAAAAAATATTATTTTTCAGCATTTTCTAATATTCTGAATTTTTAGATATTTTTGTGAATTTTTTTGGATTAAAAAAAAATTCACACTAAAACCGAGATGGACCGATATCCGCGACCGATATTTATATCATATTGGTTTTTCGGCCCGACCAATATCGCGACTGAAACCGATATTTTAAACCATGAATGAGAGTGAGAAAAGGGGCTGCACGGGCCCTATTAGGTCGTACTCCTATAGAGCCAGATTATACATGCAATTGGCCATTAGGAGAAAATTCTTCTTTTATATACAATCAGGATCAAGAGAAAGCTACATTATCTTTATATTACTTTCATAATTCATTTGTCCAAGAGGAGCCCAACCGGTACTTCACATCCAAGGTTAGAAACCAGAGAAATTTGCCTTGGGAGGCCACTGTGTAAGAAATGTTTCTTGGGGTGACCACTATTAAAAAAAACTATATTTTTCTATTTTGGGGTGGGGGGGTGTTTGACATCCAACACAAAATTCACTTACAATTTAGCAATTATTTTCCTTTCATAAAGACAAAACATTTTAGTATTTTATTGATAAGGAAAAAGCCAAAAAATAAAATAAAATCTGCCACTTTTAATCTATGTGAGACCTACTTTTGCATGATCAGTGCTACTCATAACGAGCAGAGCCCTTCCCATAAAAAAAAAAATCTCAAATTCCATTGCAAGTAGATTGCCTTCACCAATAGATTAATAATATGGGTTTTTATAAAAATAAACCCCTTAAAGTTGAGGAAATCCATGATATCATAGGATATCCTTTTTTTTCCCCTAAAATTTGCATGTCGAATTGTTATATAATATCACAAAATGTCAAATTACTCTTTGACATTGTAGAAAATCCATGTGATTATAAAATGCTTAGACCCTTTGTCTTTCTTCTCAAATTTAAAGTACCCTTTTTAATAAAAAAAAAAAAACTTAATACAATATCCCATATAATTTATCCACATATATATATTATGGTAATTCTCCAAAACTCTACACTTTAAAAACGCTCATTTCTTCTCTACTCTCTCTCTCTCTCTATATATATATATATATATATTTTGTCATGGGGCTCACATTGAGTCAATGTAATATTTTCGCGCACACTTTCCCCCATGAATAGTCACGAGTCCAAATCTGAAATTCATCTAACTTCTCCTCACTATTAGGTCTATAAACCAAAGGGTTGTGATAATCTTATAGAGTCCAAATTTTGCATATAGTTAGGTTTCATATAAATCTTTCAATCTAATGGACTTCCATAATCACCATACATCTCGATGGGTCTTATTAGGAGAGGCATTTTTTCAACGTGTGCGTGTGTGTCTATATATATATATATATATATATATATGAGAAGTTCTAAAAAAGCCCCTTTTTCTGCCCTCCCCTTTTTCTTTCTTTTTTGTTATTGGGCCCATGTTGAGTCAAGCTAGCCTTTTCAAACTCACACGCCCCAAATGAATAGTCATAAGTCCAAGTTTGATACTCATTCAACTTTTCATCACTGTTGGATTAAAATCATGATAAAATGATATCCGTAAACTATTAAATTTTGGGGTCATGGATGAAAATGTTAGTGTGATCTTATGGACTCAAGATTTTGCATATAGGTAGGCCTCACATATATCTTTCTATCTAATGAACTTCCATGATCATCATGCATCCCAGTGGGCCCGCGCTATGTAGCACTCAACTATATATATATATATATATATGAGTTACACTATAAAACTCCATGGGCATAAAAACGCCCATTTTTTAGCTAATAAAAGTGACACATATCATCAGTGATACACATATCCGATTATCTCTCTTAAATATTCCCCTACAAAGGTGGATCTCTTCAAATACTAACAAATCATTGGCTATTAGATCGGGGCAGAAACTCCCTTTTGAGATAGGGGAGTTTTTGAGAATTTTTTTATATTATATATATATGAAAAATTATAAAAAACGCCCCACTTTAAGAAAAATCACTCCCCCCCCCCCCCCTTTTTTAGTGATGGGGCCATGTTGAGTCAATATAGTCTTTTCACACACATACTATCCCTGTATGAATAGTCATAAGTCCAAGTTTGACACTCATCCAACTTTTCCTCACCGTCGGATTGAAATTATGATAAAATGACGTCTATAAACCATTAAATTTTAAGGCCATTGATCAAAAGGTTAGGATGATCTTATGTATTTAAAATTCTGCATATAGGTAGGAACTTCCCATCAAATAAACTTTGATAATTATCATGCATTTTTTGAGCTCAACTAGGAGGGGCGTTTTCTCCTTAAAAAAAATGTCCGATATATATTGGTAATGATTTATATATTTAATGAGCATGATATTTTATAAAAGGTCAGGGACATTTTCGTCATCCGAGCAAGGCCATGTCCACCCATTGAAAGCACCTCCCCAAACCCTTACAAAGCAACCCCAGATCTCTTTCTTCTTCCTCTTCCCACACAATCAAGAGATCAAAAGAATCAATGGCTCCAAAATCCGACCCTCCATCCTCCTCAGCTAGCCTCTCCCCACCGTCCGATCCCACCACATCATCGATAGACCCCATCTTCCACCTCCTCAAGCTCCTCCCCTTCAGCTTCCTCCGCCCCCCTCGCCCCCGCCTCAAGATCCCCTCCTTCGTCGCCCTCCCATCCTCCCTCACCGTCCTCTCCCTCGCCCTCCTCACCTACTTCCTCGTCGTCTCCGGCTTCGTCTACGACGTCATCGTCGAGCCCCCCGGCATCGGCAGCACCCAGGACCCCGTCACCGGCACCGTCCGTCCCCTCGTCTTCCTCCCGGGCCGCGTCAACGGCCAGTACATCATCGAGGGACTCTCCTCCGGCTTCATGTTCCTCCTCGGCGGCCTCGGCATCATCCTCATGGACCTCGCCCTAGACCGCAACCGCCCGCGATCTATCCGCGTCTCCTTCGCCTCTGCCGGCATCTCCTCCACCGTCGTTGCTTACGTCATGAGTATGCTCTTCATCCGCATCAAGATTCCTGGTTATCTTAGATGAATTAGTTAATCAATTAGTCAATCATTATCTTAGAAATGGTAGATTGGTCTTGATTTGGTGAATTGCAGAGACAGACAGAGAGAGATCCATGTTTGGATGCTTAAGAATTTTGTGATTTGGTGCATTCTAGGTGCTTTTTTTGGTTTGAACATTTTATTGGGGATCTTTGGTTTTGTTGCTTTTGGTACTCAATCTAGTCTCTTATCTTTTGAAAAGATCCTGTTTTGAGCCCTGGAACTCAGTAAATCTAAGGCACTGAACAGAACAACTGTCACTTTACACTTGCACAGTCCAGACTCATGAACCCCCACCCTCAGCTATACATAAGACTGAGTAATCTGCATTTGGGTTATTACTTATGATGATCTAAATATGCCCTAATGGCGTGGAATGTATAGCCATCGTTGTCATTGCTTTGTTCCATTGGTTATGGGTGTGGAATGCTGTGGGTAAGAATTCTTGATTATTGCAGCATTTGGGTTAGGGAATGTTTTGATGGGCAATAGTTTGCAATCTATCTGGCAGTTCATAGAAAGGTTGTGTTTTGGGAGTGGTGTGGGAAATAGGAGTGGTAATAGACTATAAGTTTATTTTTCTTTCTTTCTCTGGGTATGAACTGTAATGATCTGTTAATTTATTTGGGCAGAAAAAGGAATCCTAATTCTGTCAGGTTAATACATTCTAGAAAGCCAATGGGGTTGAGGGGGCATTTAGTTCTGAATGTCTTCTAATGAGTCTGTAATGTTTTTGTTTTTCTAGAATTGTACAGCCAATGGTGTGGTTTTGCAGGTGCTTGGTAGAAATTGTATTGCCTTGGTCTTTATCTTTCATGTCTTGATTTTTAAATGATTTGTGTTTTTTCTTATGTTCTTCATTTTTGTCTCTTATATCAGGGTCATTTAGAGCTCCATAATGAACGAAGCTTTAAAAATAATTTTACATTTAAATTGATTTTAACTCTTTCTAAGTAAAACTTCTAGTGATTTTTGGGATAGTGATTAACTAGAAGAGAGAGAAGCAGAGTAGGAAATAGAGGAGAAGAGATAAGGAGGAATGAGATGAAGATGAACAAGAGAATGAGATTTCAAGTTTAAAACCATTCTTATCCAGCGTACTGTTTTTTAAAAAATTTAAAACATCAGTGCTCCAAATTGTGAAGTGAGATGAACTGAAAATGCCCAACTTGTAAATTGAGATGAATTGAAAATGATGTAATATAATTTGAGAATGATTTTTTTATTTAAATCATTTTGAATATAGAATAATTTTTAATTGAAAACAAGTATCTAAAGTATAAACTCTAAATGCGATTTAGCGCATGTAAAATAATTTTTTACAGAAGTTTACATGAACCTAAATGGCCTAGAAGGGACGAGTTATACATCAAGTCTTGGAGGAACCCAAATGGTTAAGAGTTCTTTGTTAACAAATTGCTGGTACTCTAATTGTTAGATGAAATTTCATTTGAATCTTGCTAGTATGTTTCCTGTGTTGGAAAGAAATGATAATGAATCAGGATAGTAGGGATGGATATAACTGCAACTGAAAACTGACACGATTAGTGTTCACTTCTACTTTCTTGGATGGAGGAATTCAGCAAACAATTTTCTTTGAAAGTTATGAAGGATCAGGGTAAGTGAGAATGGTCTTAATTGTTAGATCATGTCAGGAGAATTTTGGGAAATGATGAGGTAGTGGAGACAGATCATGTTGTATTTAATTGGAAGGATTGAAGGTGATAATTTTTGTTTCAATTGGAATCTTTTTAGTTATTCTCAAAATGACAATGTGCATTGTTGGGCAAACTCAGAATTTGGAGTATTAACATTTTTGAATGCTTAAATGATTGTAACCCTAAATGCTTGAGATATTGATGTTTTCAACTAGGCAGTCGGGCCATTTGGTATAGTTATCAGTGATGGTTTTAGGGCATCTTTGGCTTTGGATAGAAGTTGTATGTGCAACATGGTTTCTCTTGAAAATGAACCATGCCGTACTGACTCATTTCAGATGCATGTATTGGAGTTGGAGGGTTTCAGTAAATAGGATATGGCTATAAATTGCACATATTTGGTACTTCCAAGTTGGCTTTGATGCTTCTTTGGCTTTAAGGTAGTTTGGAGCAAGTCTCAGCAGAAGTAAGGAAAGGAAGAGCTGTTCAAACTCTAAAAGTTAGGGGGAAGAAGGTTTTTTTTTTTTTTTTTTTAGAAAAGAGGGGGCGGGGGTGGGTTTGGTTGTTGAAAGATGCAAATGGTGGCTCACCCTGAAGTGCCAAATATGCCTGTAAAAATTGGCTGTGTGGTATTTTCATTTATTTTATTTCCATTTTAAACCATCAGCACTATCTTGAAAGGGTCTAAAGGGAACTTTTAGAAGTAGAAGAAATTGCAATCTTCTAAGTAATCAGCAGTAGAACAGGCTGTGATTTCTTGAAGTTTGTGTAAGAAGAGAGAGCAAAAAAGCTTTCCACCTTGAAATAACAAGCACCCTTAGTTAGAGACTCAAAATTATAAAATCTCCATTTTAATATATTAAGAATCATCTATATTGAAACTTAATCTTTCAACTGATTTAATTTCTTATAGCCTTATTTTCAAGTAACTAGTCATCATCATTTTCATCACTACCAGAGCGTTCTCCGGTTCTCCCATCTATTTCATGTCAATGCTGGCTCCTCTATTATAGCATAGGGTTGTCAACGGGCCGGGCCCGGGTAAGCCCTTATCCTCCCCTCACATGTGTGGGCCGGGCCTAAGCGAGCAAAAGCCCCCGACTTTTACAGCAGGCCTACAATTTCGAGGCCCTCACCCTCCCCTCTCAGGCCAGGGCCAAAAGAAAGGTTCTTTTTCTTTAAAGAAAACAAATCTTTTCTATGCTACCACTAACTTTCAACTTAATGCTAACCCACCTCCTTTGTCTGGACTAGAGACCAGCGGCAATGCAATGCAAAAGGCAGCATTGCGGAGTTTAAAACTTTTTTTTTTATTAGAAGGCTGGTGGTGGGATAAAATCATTTATATAATGTAAAACATAAAGCATATAACTATAATTCTATAAATGATAATACATATAAAACAAAGAGCAATAGTTCTTTATTTAATTATTCAATCTACGTTTAGCATAGCTAAAAGATAAGCTAATGCGTTATTATTATTGTGTTGCTGCGAACATATCCAATCTTGTGCACAAATTAAGACTTAACTATAGTCTCAAATTTTAAACAACTCCTATACTGGTCAAGTACTCTTCCTCCTATACTAAATGTCGATTTAGAAGCAACTGTAGAAACCAGAATTGCTAAAATATCACGAGCTATTTTTAAAATAACTGGATATTTTGCTGAATTAACTTTCCACCAATCCAATATATTGAAATCTGTAAATTTATCCCTTGGCTCCTCTAAAACAGTTGTTCGAGTCATTTGTTCCTCAAACATTAAAAAACCATCTTCAGGCTTAGTAACTTTTTTTTACTAAATTAACTTTATCCATATTTGACAATGTCGTGGTAGGTGTATGAGTGTATCGTAAATCATACAACACTCTTTATAAAGACTTCTAAAGAGTCTTAAGAGTATCACCTCAACGAATACTCATATCTTCACTTGATCCATATAACTTTCTTTAAGCATACTCTAAATACAGCAGCTTATGTCGAGGATCAAGGAGTATGGTCATTTAAAACACTTTATTATATTGCTCTCAATATTTATCAAATTTCTCTTCATTTTTCAAGTCATATTTCTACAAAAGATATCTACACTATCTAACTCTTGTACCAATAAACTATGTGTTCTAATAACTTTTGGTAAAAATAAATGAATAGATGGGTACTTCTTGAAAATTTTGAAGTAGCTTCGTAAAAACTCTTCAAAAATTTCAAAATTTTATAAATTGATGGCCGGATGAGTCAAGCCCTAGCTTGGCCCTCAAGATTGTGGGCTTTTCAAAATAGAGCCCTACCGTACCCTCGGGCTTTAGGACAAAAAAAGAAGCCCTCGCTTTGAGGGCTTTTGCGGGCCGAACCCCCTTGTCTAAGGGCTGGATTGACAGCCCGCCTTTCTTCACTACTTCATTTAAGATCCCTACTGTTCTGAGTTCTCCCTTTTCCTAGTTCTTTGCACATGTAACCCTTCAATATGTTTTAGTGGCCTGTTTTTCTGGTTTTCTATTTATGTTTCCAAACCATTTCAATGACATTATTTGATTTTCTATCTTGTTGGAGCTACTCATAAGTTTCCTCTTGTGTGCTCAGTCTTAATTCTATAATTTCTTGTAACTGCATGCCACATCCGTCTTAGCATGCACATCTGCACAACATGTATTTATACTTCTCATTTTTCTACCACCCAATATTCAGCTCCGCATAGCATATTAAGTTAATTTTGTCTTGTAAAAAATGCTGCTTTAATGGAAGTGGCATTCAACTGTCTCATGGCAATCTACTTGCTTGTCTCCACTGTGCCTATCCAACATGGATATTGCTACATCTAATTCATGCCTTATATTGTGCTCAACAGTCAATAGTTGCTCGTAACTTGTAAGCACTAAATTCGTCACATTATGACACAACTATTTTCAATTTTTACCAACTCATCTTCTATATTCTTTAAATTACTTTCAAATATCAACCAATAAAGTGTAAAAGGCCCAAACAGGTAAATGAAGCCTTGTAAAACCCATTACTTGGGCGATGTGGGATGTGAGACTTTTCCAACACTCCCCCTCACGTGCAGGCCCAACAAAATTTATGGACGGGCCTGCCGCATGGGCTACACAAGAACGATATGAAGCAGGCCCTAGGGTTAGGGCTTGCGTAGATGCCAAAGCACGTGTCAAGAGACACTTCAAATTATCTCCGCAGAGATTTCTAACATGAGGAAAACCTCTCCAAGGGAAAATCCCAATTTTTATTCAATTCCAAATCTAAGATTATCATCTCTACAAAGCAATATAAATAGGCAAAGTAAACTTAGGGCGTAAGACAACCTAATTTAATAATAGAAACTATCCTAATCAAACTAGGAAACCAAATAAATCATAATGCTAATCCTAATTACAATAAAATTAGGAAGCTACTAAAAATTAAATATCCTCAAAACTATGTTGGGTGGGACCAGTAGTAGAATAGTAGCCGATACTGCATCATTCCCCCCAGGTTGAAAGAAGAGTTCGACCTCGAACTCGAGTCTTCTTCAGGTTGCCTCTGTATATATGATGTACGTGAAGCACTTCCTTTGTAGCATTGGTCCTGGATTTCTTCTTCTGTGATTCGGGCTTCTTTGGATAGAGAGTAACATCCTTTCCACCGTGCATGAAGGTATACGTGTTGTTGCGCATCCCATGAGTGCCATTCTTGTCATACATCCATGGGCGACCCAATAGGATATCGCGGCACTATCCATTGGTAGCACATCGCACCAAATTGTATCTTTGTAATCATTACCAACTGCAAAAGTAACCTGACATGTATGTCGCACTTGCGCTTCATCACCTGTCATGAGCCATTTAACAAAGTAGGGCCGATTGTGCTTGTAAACCTTCAACTTCAAGCGATCAACAAGAGTTTGAGAGATAATATTCTCACAACTTCCACCATCAATCACAACTGTACAATTTTGCCCATGTATTGTACCTGTAGAACGAAAAATATTTTTCCGCAACCATTTCTTTTCAACAGTGGGTATAGACTCTTGTTGCACCAAGAGAAGTTCGCCATCTGTTTCAGCTGCTATTTCCTCCGCTTCATCGGATTCTTCACTTTTAGGATCATCTTTTGTTTCCGGTTCTTCTTGTGCACTTTTCATTAAATTTATTCTTTTTGGGCATTCAAACGCACGGTGACCCTTTTGCTTACAATGAAAACATGTGAATCTGTTTGGATCTTCAGACTTGGAAGAAAACTTGTCTGAGGAATTAGCATTTGGATTAAAATCTGACTTTGATGGAGTCTTTTGCGCAGACCATTTAGACGCATTAAGTTTTCTAGCTTGATGATTTGCAATCCCCTCAGCTTTGATAGCATGCTGAACAATCTCATCAACATTGTCAAAATGCTTGAATGTGAGGATATGTTGTATATCAAGTGTAAGACCATTAAAGTATCTGTCGACTAATACATCATCATCTTCATTCAAACCACAACGAGCTTGCATGGTCATGAACTCCTCTGAATACTCAACAACCGTCTTAGATCCTTGTTTCAAATCCTGAAAACTTGAACGCAGATCTCTAGAGTAATTGACAGGAAGAAATTTTTGCTTCAACAGATTTTTCATCTCGGTCCATGTGTCAACGGGGTCAATTTGTTGGTTTCTTCTCTTCTTTTGCAACTCGGCCCACCATATTGCAGCATAATTACGAAATCGAGTTGCCACCAGTGTAATTTTATGACCATCCGTCATTGGCTTGTGTGCAAAAATATTTTCAACACACACTAACCAATCTATGAATTCATCCGGTTTCAATTTTCCATCATATTCAGGAATCACGAGTTTAATACCCAAATCTCGATCAACATTTACGACATGTGGATCTCGTTGATTCCGAACATGTCGTCCATCATCATGATGATTTTTCTCACGCCGATTAGTTTCCAAATTGGTTAATCGGGTTTCAATCCTTTCCAGAGTCGCTTGCATTTGAACTTGCATTTGAACCATCGTTGCAGATAGTTGATTAACAGTTACCGATAATTGAGCAACGGTTCCCCTCAAATCATCATCATTATGAGAGGAAGACTCCGTGTCAACTTGCTTCTTTGGAGGCATTTTTGTTTAATGCAAATTGAAAATTTTTTCTAACTGACATGATGTGTAGATCTGCTCTCCACGATCACGCTGGCGAAAACGGATCGGAAATTGGACCGCGGATGGCTGTAATAGTGCAAAAACAAGATCCAACGGTTGATATTGGTCAAATCTAGGCCTTTTAATTCGCTGCAGATATTGGGTTGGATCTGCAACTGGGCTGGGTCAGACCCAGATCCGGAACGCAGGCCCAATTAGATTGTAAGTCAGGCCTCGGTGTTCGTGCACGCAGAGAAGGAGAAAAACAAAGGTTTTCTAAACCCTTTCGTCTCCTTTGGCTACTTGCTCTCGACGAAGATGAAGAGAGAATGATGGAGCTGTGCTGGTGCGGGCGGCTGTCAACGACGGGAATCGCTGGCGATGGCGAGGAGCTGCAGCGGTGGCGAGCGGCTGGCGCTGGTGAACGGTATGCGTCTTCGTCTTCTTTCTGCTTTTTCTTTTCTTATTCTATCTTCCTTTTTTTTTTTTTCTCTGGTTTGGGGGTTTTTGGTAGGCTTCGACAGTAGAGAAACGATATGTGAGGGTCTGACGAAGATGAGAAAAAAAAAAAGTCTGATGGGGAAAAGTTTTCCGTAAATGGGGATTTGGCAGCGGGATGGTTGCAGGGTTGCTGGGAAGGGGAGTTACTGTGTCTGTCGGTTTGGAGTGATGGGTGAAGATGGCAGACAAATGGGGTTCTGTGGAGTGAGCGAGGGATCTGGTTTGGCAGGTAGGGGTGATGACGGTACTGGGATGGATGAGGCTCCGATCAATGACCGGAGGGTGATCGGAGCGTTGTGGATCTTCGCTCTGATACCAATTGAAGCAGGCCCTAGGGTTAGGGCTTGCGTAGATGCCGAAGCACGTGTCAAGAGACACTTCAAATTATCTCCGCAAAGATTTCTAACACGAGGAAAACCTCTCCAAGGGAAAATCCCAATTTTTATTCAATTCCAAATCTAAGATTATCATCTCTACAAAGCAATATAAATAGGCAAAGTAAACTTAGGGCGTAAGACAACCTAATTTAATAATAGAAACTATCCTAATCAAACTAGGAAACCAAATAAATCATAATGCTAATCCTAATTACAATAAAATTAGGAAGCTACTAAAAATTAAATATCCTCAAAACTATGTTGGGTGGGAGCAGTAGTAGAATAGTAGCCGATACTGCATCACGATAGGAATCAGTTCTCCTGGCTCTGATACCATGTACCAACCCAAAAACTTAAGCTAATAGGTGGAAGGCCCAAACAGGTATATGAAGCCTTATCAGACCCATTACTTGGGTGATGTGGGATGTGTGACTTTCCCATCATAAAGGTGTTCATAACCAAGGAGAGTAAATAGTGGCTTAAAAGGGATCCTTGGTGTAATTTAACTCCAACTGGGAACCTAGGCATCTTCGTACATATAGTGGCTTAATCATCACTACCTCCTGAATCCTGATACATATCTTTTATAATTGCTATATAAATGTCTGAATTGCATTCTTTCATTAATATTTACCAAATTAACTTTCTTGGAACCCTACTTTAGGTCTTGTACAAATCAATAAAAACCACACCTAGATTCCTCTTCCTCTCTTAAAACTTCTCCACTAGGTACTTGGTGCTAACCCAAATTGATTCTCAAAAACATTTAATTCTTATCACAGACATGGCTTTATTGTCTGACTCAAAAGTTTGTTAGCTTGGTTGTTTGCATAATTCTAGATACCCGCTTGTTCTTGTAAACTATGGCCACAATGCCCTTTCACCATTCATTTGACATTTTTCTTGTAGTTGAGATTTTGTTGGACAATTTGGTTAATCGATCAATTTTGTTGTCACCTATCAAAATTTATATAGTTCTATGGATATACCATCCAGTCCTGCTCTATTTTACTTGGCCCTAGGCTATCTTTACTTCTATTTTAGGTATTTATTTGATCATTCCTTGATATGCTTTTGAATAGTTTATATTCACTTGCATTTTCTATATTTGGTAAGTCTTTAAAATACATCCAATCTATCTCTGACCTCATTTTTCACCAAGATCCTTCCATTCCATCTTTAATGCACCTCATATTTTCGTTTCTTTCGTCTTGGCAAGCTGCCTTCTTTACTCTGCATTTTGCTAACTTATGCCTTTCGAGGTCTTCTGAACTTGTCTCTTGAATAATATTTTCTTTTTACCCATAGCATTTTTAACTTCTATATTTCACCACCAAGTTTCCTTGTGTGCAATAACTCTTTCTTTGTGTCGAGTCTCCAATGCACCAAAGCAATGACCGTGTAGATAGATACACATAGTGTTGCAAAAAACATACAAACGAAAAAAGAAAAGAAGAAAGCCAAACAAAGAGAGTGATACAAACACACAGGGAGGGAGCAAGAGAGTGAGAAAGTTTTATGTTGGATTTCAACCTATCTGACTCAACCCTCCTTTTATGTGGGCTTGGGTATGTCAGTTATAACAATTGGCGGAGTTAATCCACTTATATATTATTTATTTAGAGAGGAGAATCAGAAATAGGATTGGTTGAAATTTGAATGGGATTATTTTAAAGGAAAGGAAATCTTCATGTCATTGGGATCAAATGCGAGTTTGCTTAAGAAACCAAAAGGGTTTTTATGTATTCTGTGGTGGCACTTTCATATTTTCTCATTGTCATCATTATCAAAGCCTTGTCACTGCCATGTTGTTGTCACCTGCATGAATTCTGTTTCTCTATTCCAGTTTATCATGGGCCAAATCCTCGGATAGTTTGCGCTTCTTCAAATCTCTTATGGCCTTAGGCCTCTCTTCTTTCTTCTCTCTCTCTCTATATATATATATACATATATATGGGGAATGTTTATATGCATCTTTCCCTCACCATAGAGTGAGGGACACTCCCCTTTTTGCACATGAAAAGTGCATTTTGTACCTCACCCTATGTACTTGGAAAGTTCCAAAAAGGGAAGTGTCCCTTACCCTATGGTGAGGGAAAGATGCATATGAATGTTCCCCTATATATATATATATATATATATATGGGAGATGCTACTATGAGAGATAGGGGTGGGGGCCCTCACATTAAAGTTGTTGGCATTAGATATGGATGTGAGGGCCCCCACCTTATCTCTCATAGGAGCATCTCCATATATATATCTTGCTATCTTGGATTAGTGGTGTGGGTTAGACTTAGGGTAACAGGGATCGACCTCCTTTCATCCCTGGGAAGTGAAAGTGCCTTTACCGCTGACCTAATTCAGTGGCTCGGCCTCTTAGGGCTTGTTTGTTTAAACATAATATATCGGAATTGAATACATAAGAGTTCATGGTTAAATGAGTTCCATCTTTAAGATAATTAAAGAGGCGAGGGATGAAGGATACACAGTGAGGGTGAACTATATGAGGTAGTACTGTAGATGGGACCTTGACTTGCCAATGATTTGAATTACTAGGGTCATGGCTGGATATTCACTTCCCTGTCTTCCCTTGATTCACTTCCCTGTCTTCCCTTGATTCTATGTCCGAAAGGAAAGGTTATTTGATGCCCATTTTTGGATATTCACGTTTCTTCTTCATTTTTAACCACTTAGGACATGAGTTCCTACATATTCAGTTCCTATGCATACTATGCAAACAAACAGCCCTTAGAATTCATGTTAGGGTTGTGACAAGTTTTATGCTGGTTGTTAACCTACCTGACGCAGACATCCTCCTTTATCTGAGCTTGGGACCAGCAGTCACAACAGCTAGCAGGGTTGCACTTCAATATTTCCTAATCAATGAAATTCGAGTAAAGCCTTTTCCTTTACTCGTGTGGTGATGACCTCCATCTCTTGTGAGCTCCAAGGATTTATCCTACATCAGTTTTTGTATCAGAGCAATTAAATTCCTGCTGTGGTCTTTTCTGTATCTACACTTCTTCTTTACCCTGTTGCTTTAATATTCTGTAATGGTGGTCTTTTCTTTATCTACTCTCCTTCTATCCCCTGTTGTTTTAATGGTTCTGCTGTTGCAGAAACCAGCCCATTCTACCCCAACATACAGCCTATCATACACTCCAAATCCTGTTCAAAATTTGCACTAATCCTGTCCATAACTAGCCCACCATCAACCCTTTCCTAGTCTTGTTTCATTACCTAGACAGACTGATGCTGAAGGACTTGTAACATCCCTTTATATTATTTAACCTTTGCTAAACCTGTTATTGGAACTATTGTTTCAGTCAGTTTCAAAGCTTTGCCCAACAGCCACTGATAATCTTGTTCTGGGGGCTGTTCAGCATCCCCATTCCCTCAGTAGTCAGTTCTTCTTCTGTGGTCCACCATCCCACAACCAGTCCTTACACTTACCCTGATATCAATGCTAACCTGTCTGGCTGCGGGGACGACTATCTATTGTCAAAAAGAAATCAAACAAGTCCCAAATCTGGGCATATTTGACCATCTTACTGTCCTCAATTTAGCCTCATAACCAATCCCCTAAAGCCTTACCTTCACTGCACCATCCATTAAGACATTTACAGCCTGACAATCCTAGACCTCATATGTGATTAGCCTGACCTTCAGCCATGTCTATTGACCTAAAGTGGCTGAACCATATGTTTTGTATTGGCCGATAAGTATTTGTTTTTGGCCTTGCTGTTACTAGTATTATCTGCAGTATATGTTTCAGCATGTATTGGCTGATAGGATTGATACGCACAATAAGAGCCTGGTTGTTTAGAGGTATTTCTGACAAGAAATGTGGGTGTTGGAATTTCTGACATCGGGAGGAGATCATGACCCCTGAACATTTGGAATTATATGTTAGGCTGCTAAAGTTCTGAAAACCAACCTCTTGGGAAGTCAATTTTGGCTTTTGAAAGTTAAGGAATTCTAGCTCTTGGATGTTGGATTATACTCGACCATTTGGAATTCCACTTGGGGGATGCCATCCCCTAAGAAAACTTGCAAGAATTCTGGAAATTCTTGTATGGGTAGGATTTGGAATTCTCCAAATCTTGTCCTCCAAGTGGAGTTCCAAATGCACTAGTACAATTTAAGCATTCAAGGAGCTGTGATTTCCAATTCAAAGGCCAAAAGTGACTTTTCAGGGGGTTGGTTTTCAGAATTCTAGCATTCAAACGGAGAATTCCCAATGCTCTAAGGGTACATTTGTGGAATGCATTTTCCACAACAGTGGAGTGAATAGTTGCTCTATTTTCCTTTTTTCACATTCGGTGCAACATATGCTTAATTACTTATAGCGGAAACCCATCAAAACTGAACGCAATTTCCTCACTTCCATAGGAATCGGAGTCTCGACTCCTTAAGAAATGTGTATTCCTGGAAGTGGAAACATGGCTTTCCTCTTCCGGTGACATACACAATGATACACACGAAAGACATGATTAGACACCGGCATCATAAATTCCCAACACTTATAATTCTCGTCAAAAATACCTCTTAAGATATAAACTATGCTTTTACACGTACAAAAAAAAAAAAAAAGCTTTTTCACCACCTCTTAATAAGATACATAGCACCGGCCTCTTTGTTTGCATTAGAATACATAAGAATTGAATATATAGAAATTTGTGGTCAAATGAACTCCACCAAAAGATTATTAAAGAGGTGAAGTGTGAATTATATGAGGTGAGGGGTGAATGATGTGAGGTAGCAATGAAAATGGAACCTTGACTTTTCTAGGATTTGAAATACTAGGGTGATAGCTAGGTATTCATTTCACATCTTCCCTTCTTTGACTTTCTATTAGAGGGGAGGTTATGCACCTTGGATCTTCAGTCTTGACCACTTATGGCACGAATTGCTCGGTATTCTATGCAAACAAATAGGCCTTAAGCAAATGTAAAAAGTTAAATATTCATATAACTACATTTGGAGTCCCTTTTTTGTTTACACACACGAGTCCATTGATGATCTGTCCTATCAAACCTACCTATTTGAATAGGCACTAATACTATTTGCACACTAATTCTTATTGGACTTTTTATAATAAATTTGCATGATTTGTAGTCCTTTAGCTTTTAGGAGCTAAAATTAAAAGCCAGGATCACTTGATTGGACTAATACTGAGGATGCTCCTAATCCATTATTTGATTGATCACATTGTGGAAGTAATTTAAATAAGAAAAAAAAAAATAAGTACATCATGTGGCTTTCATGTCTTTAAATTGACTGTCGGCAGAACTCTAATTGGAATACAATTTTCTTAATGCTTAAACAAGGTTAGACAGTAAATTTGAGCATATTCGATTCCAAAGGCAGGCCCAGCTAATTGGTTTTCAGCAATGGACTCAGGTGAATTGTAGACGTGTTATGATCTATATATGTTTGTTCAAATCAAATAGATGGCATGTTGACAGATCCATAGATCCAATGAAATATGAGAGCTAATTGTGAATTAAACTTATAGTGAAAAATCAGTTGCATTGGCATTTCTAGTCTTTAGATCTTACGAGATTATTGTTACCTGTTAAGTGGATTTGGATTGAGATGGAGCTTTTGCAGTAAACTAACAGTGGGGAGTGGTTATGAGCGGTTTTGATTATAATGAGATAAAGTAGATAGTTGCATAAGTAGGGAGAGAATATTTGAAAACTGAATAACTTACGGTTAAAATTCCAACCGACGGTTAAAATTAAAATCAAAATCTTCCTCTTTAATATATTATAATTGGAATATGGTTTAAGGACAGGGTGGAATTGGGCCTTGCGGTGAATTTGGACTACTAAGAGGTATCGGTTTGCGCAGGAATTGGGGACTTTTGGATTAGGGTTTTGTGCACAAGAAGAGGGATGGGCTAGGATTGGATTTACCATAGGATGTGCAAAAACTTTTGAAGTCCAGGAATTATGGTTTGTTACATTTTATGTTCAGATGAATGGCCAGAAGTGCCGTGCCTAATAGACACTTACGTGAACATGTGGTAGTTATGTGCATAAAATGTTCTTCCTATATATAGTTGGTTTAAATTTTTTGTTGAAATAGTAGCCTCCAAGTGACTAAACTAAGCATTTCTACTGTGGATGATGATGATGCCTTATGATGATCGAAGTTACATCATATGTAGTTCTTCACCGAATTTATAGAACTAGAAGGCTGGCCTTTTAAGTCATACAAATTATTTAAGTGTTTTTTTTTTTAATATGTTAATGGCATATTAGACTTGTTTTCTTAACCAAATTATCCAACAAAATATTGAGTACAAAAAGAACCTTACAAAAGCTCAAAAGGAGCATCATTGAATCAGAATGGTGAAACATTCTTAGCTCTAACCTTATTGAGATTAGATTGAGTGGTAATCTTATAAGTGTGAGACTGACTTGGATTAGATGGTTATTATTTTAGTGGGTGAGGTGTACAGCATGTTAAATATTATGCACATGGAAAATTGACTATTGGTGGTTGGTGTTGATTTTGATGAAATTGACTTTATTTTTTACATTTTTAATCGACCCCCCCCCCCCCCCCCCCCCCCCAAAAAAAAAAAAAAAAAAAAAAAAAAAAAGGGTGCTAGATCCGCATAGTCATTAAATCCTTATCATATCTCCTTGGGGATTTATTGTGTTATATTAAAAAATTATATTTATTGCGGTGTTTGACAAGTCTTCCCTTATTGGACATGGTATAGTGACCTTGGTTTAAAATCACAGTATCGGTCATTGTTGTAAGTGAGCTTCACAAAGCATGGCAAGGGAGCACACCCATTTATTTGAGAATGAATGAGTAGTGCAAGTGTGAAGAAAAGACAACGGAAAATCTTCCAACCTGTCTTAAGCTATGATGCATGGATACTTCAAAATGGGCAATGTATCGTGTCGAATCATATTCGATGCTTCACTTTTTATGTATAAAAAATTATTTCTCTACCATGCCTATGGCCCCAGTTGTATTCATGTTGTATCTCGACATCCTAGGCCTTAAGATTATCTCAGAGAAGGGTGAAATAAGCTCTTGAGCTCTGAAGAGGAGTCCTTGGTCAGAAGGACCTTTAATAATTTCGGATAGTGGAAAAATTATAATTGTTTCGAATACCCACCTTCTAAAAGCCCTCTACAGTGAACCAGGGATGGCAATGGGGCGGCGGGTTCGGGTTTAGGTAGACCCAACTGTTTGATGCTTGTACTACTCCATACCTGCCCCGACCTGTGAGGGGGTTTTATGGTTGTTACACTAAACCCGATCCATGACGGTCACAGGTCGGGTCGAGTCTATAAGTGGCTGATTTAATATTTTTAAAAAATATGAAAAAAGTAAATGCATTGAGGAAATCTTTAACCCATGATATTTAGGAAAATGTCAATCCTTTTTACCACATATACTAAGGGGGTGTTTGGAAACAAGATATTTCAAGAGATTTTATCATATTATATGCTAGTGTAGAATATAATCTATGCACCAAAAATAAAGTTTTACTTACAAAAGTAATATAAAAAGTAAAGATATACGGGGTGGGGCGGGTTAGACATACCCAAAACCCAAACCCATTCCGAACCCAACTCAGGTTAGTATATGGAGAATCATATCCGATCCAAACCATACCGACACACTACCAAATCCGCCCCTAATATGGGCGGGGTGGGTCCCCATTTAAATCCAACCCATTGCCAAAACTACCGTAAACCATTAGTCACCTTAAGAGCTTCAAATTGTATCCATAACCCCTTAAAATCCATCTTCAAGTGCTTCAAAATAGTTAATTGATAGACCTCTAGTTTATCCTTTGGAGAGCTGGAGAACTTGCATAATGAAGGGATCAAACCCAGTCATTGTGTTCCACAATTTTACTTTTTGTCGAGTGTGCCTGTATTATGATCTCTTCACGGAAAACTTCTCTTTTATAGTAGGTATATGGAAATCTAATATTTGGCATAGATATTTTCTTGAGAATTTTATCGGAAAAAACTCTTAATCTGGTCATGTTACGCAATCAAGCACTTTAGCATGTGTAGCACCAATTAGAGCAATTGGGCCCGATTTTTATTTTTTTTTACCAAAAGAGCACATCGTCGGCGCCGACCTTATTTACACTGAATAAGGTCGATGATGACCTTCTCTTTGTAAAATAAGGTCATCACCGACGTAGAAATCCTATTTTATTTTCAAAAGTTGTAACTTTCCTTTTAAGTAATTAGATACAGCGTCGGTGATGACCTTCTCTTTGTAAACTAAGGTCATCACCGACGCAGAAATCCTTCATTTTAGAACAAAAGTTGTAATTTTTCGAGGCTTGATTTGTGAAAATTTCTAAGTAAGGTCGGTGATGACCTTAGCTTTGTAAAATAAGGTCATCACCGACGCAGAGTTCCTATTTTATTTTCAAAAGTTGTAACTTTATTTTTGAGTAATTAGATACAGCGTCGGTGATGACCTTCTCTTTGTAAAATAAGGTCATCATCGACGCAGAAATCTTATTTTGTCACCAAAAGTTGTAACTTTTCATGCTTTTTCAAATGTATTTAGTGCTAAAGTGTCAGTGATGACCTTATTTTAACAGAGAAAAATAAAAAATTTTGTTGGGACTTGGGACTACTAATTTTCATCAAAATTCAACTATGTGCTTCCAATAAGATTTATATAAGCAAAAAAATAATGATGGACTTTCTCATCAAGTACAAACAAACGATAGCATTCAATTGACAACCAATCAACATCCCATATACAATTACATCACATCCTATATACAATCAACAAGTATTTCCATCGTGTCAAACCAACAAACAAAATCCCCCAGTAATTCAAAAGTTTACAATTTACATTACAATGCATTTGGAAGAGCACATAACCCGGGAGAGGTTTACTGCAAATCAGGCTGCAAGACCGGTAGTGGATGGAGTTTAAGCTTTGAAGCATTTCTAATCCAGTTTTGCTCAAAAATGTTGATGACAATTCTCCACCGGTAGTAAGGTATGTCTGCCTGGGTGAACTCAATGGGACGACGATATATGCAATGTTCTGCAAATGCACAGGAAAATATCCCGCAGTCATTTCCATTATCCTGAAATAGGATATCCATCTTAGTTGTCAACGTCCACATCATAGGGGCCGACCACCCGTGTTCCATGAATTCATGTTGTAGCCACATGGTTTGTGGAAAAGCATATGTATGTGCCCAACTCTTGCAAGAAAAAATACAGTTTCAATAACGTTAGCCATAGATCGAAAGGAAGTTCAATTGATAATAGGTTATGTGGAAGAGAGTAAACCAAGCCTTGTTCAATAACGGCGGAGATGTGATGCTCTTGGTCACACAATAGAACGTCTGGCTGTGGATTTGAGGTACTAGCCTCATTGGAGGTAGTAGACTCGTTGCGGGGCACTTTAGGATTGCTTGTATTCTCTTTAGACATCTGTGTACATCCAAATTAGACATGATAGCATTGAATGTTATCAAGGCAAGCATGAATATTACTTTGGGCACATCCAAATGCATCCTATGTGGAATAATTTTTAGAGGCTTAGCTAAGTATAAAATGATTGAATTGGTTGTCCAAAGAACTAACAATGTAGTTCATTAATGATCTCTTTCTAAAACAAGCCTTAGTGGTGCAGTGTTGATTATTTAAGTTCATAGAGTAAATTTGTGCATAAATGTAAGCACTTTTGCTACACTTGTTTGGGAGTGTGCAGACAATATAGTAGTCATTTTGACAGCTTTAGCAATGAAAGATACTACTGCAAAGGTGAGAGATACTGATTATAAACTATGGATCAAACTAGATGCTTTTTGCTCTTGGTGGACATAAAACAGATGAGACATGAGATTGGAAGATGATCAGTCACATTCAACATAGAAGCCAGGGAAGAATATATATATACGCATAGCCTTTTTGCCAAACTTGGTTGGCCATTGTACAACAACAATTGGAAGAGTACTACTACCCCCTTCAAGTTCGTAAAATCAAATTCAATAAACACAATGAACAACCGTTTCACATTGTCAAAATGAAGAAACACAAAAAGGAACGAATGAACCACCACTGCCATTTGACCGCATACAACATCCTCAAGTTTTGAAAACAAAAATAACTCACTCAAACCTTTCTAGTAGTGTTAAAACAAAACCCAATCATCAATCATCATTCTCAACTGAAAATACCCTAAATTTGAAATCTACAAACCCTAATCAATGGAAACAACAAATGTACAAATCGAATACAACGTTGAAGATAACAAACTATGTACTTAGATATCATATGCAGGAAGGCGGGAAAATAAAAGGAAGTGAAAATACAAAAAAATTGACAAAGATTCAAAAAAGGAAGGAGATCCAAACCTCTGGAGCGTCGATTTCAATCACAGTCGATTGAAAAAATAATGGGATTATGAGAAGCAGCTGAGGAATTCAGTTACGAGGCTGGTGGTTATGGAAAAATGGAAGCAACGGCTCTTCGACCTCGTCCAAGGTCAGTCTTAATGCAATGGTGGAAGAGAGGAGAAGAATGAGCAAAAACAGGGATTTTAGCCCTAATATAAGTCGCGGACAACATCATCGCCGACCTTATTCAAGTGTAAATAAGGTCGGCGCCGACCTTATTCAGTGTAAATAAGGTCAACGCCAACGATGTGCTCTTTTGGTAAAAAAATTTGAAAATCGGGCCCAATTGCTCTAATTAGTGCCACACATGCTAAAGTGTTTGATTGCGTAACACGATCGGATTAAGTGTTTTTTCCGGTTAAATCCTCTATTTTCTTCATTAGTGGGAAAAAAACATCAGTTAAGATTCAAACTTAATTTTGAGTATTTGACAATTGAGGGAGAAGCATTCGACCTATGATTTTTGTTTTTTCCATAAATCTAATATGTTATACTTTCTCTCTCTAATCTTTGGAACACCCACACTCAAAATGTCCATGAAAAAAATATTTGTTTTTTTTTATTAGGCCATTAAATTCCTTTCCATCGAATATTTAGATTTGTATAGCACTTGATTTTGTGATCCACGTTTTGTAATCTGGGGCATTTCTTTTTATGATCCTGTTTAAATCCACAATTCCAAACTCAATAATTATTAAAAAAAATTAATGTAGCCAACCACAGCATAGTTGGGACCATGGTTCAAAGCGGTAGCTGTTATGTTCCATGGCAGCCGCATTGTTGTATATAGCGGTTGAGACCGCTATAAATTTTTTTTTTTTATCATTTAAGAAACTCATACAGCTATACTGCTACGTATCGCTGTAACTGCTATGTATCACCGGGCCGCTATGTAACGTTTTGACCACTTGCCGCAATTGTTATTTTGATCAATATTGGCTGGGACAAGGCTTTGATGATGATGATTAAAACACCTGATTAAATTTTGATACCCTCATTTTCGTTTTTGACTTTTAACTATATATTTTACATGTGATCAATCAAATGGTAACCCTTCTTCAATTGGAGAGAAATTTAATACGGTACAATATATGGATAGAAGATGACTTTAGAAGAACTTTAGAAGATCCCCGCATGAGGATGGTGTGAGATTCTCAATCCCCACAAACTACAAAGCAAGACCCGTACATAAAAGGCTCTCATATTTAGCAATATTATCAGTTCTCCTAATATTTTCACATTTTTTTCATTTTAAGAAAAGAAACCCTCTTATTATTTTAGATCAATATGCTGGTAGTATTTTGATTACCAATTGTACCAACTCTACATGTTGGAATGGGTCCCAATCAAATGAATGGTGACCACCAAAAAAATGAGTTGAGCACTTTTTTTCAAGGGAAAATGGTGTTAGGGTTTTGGATTGATAACACAAAATCTTATTATTGATTGGATATATGTTGTGCAATAGGTTTTAGACCAATGTTAGGAATTACAATTAATGTTAAAGGGTCATCAGCCGTTTTTTTTTTTTTTTTTCGGTTGAAGGGTTATCAACAGTTGAATTATCAAGAGGCTACTTTTGAAATTTTTTATTTTTTAGGTCATTGTAACTTGATAATATATTGGAGAATAAAATAATTAAAGAAATATCATATATGCAAAAAAATAACATATATATATATTACAATGTAATCATATTAATATTGTTATTTTTTAATTTCTTCTTTTGCTAACGGGGTTTTAATGTTTCAAGAATAAAACTGCCTTAAAGTCTCACGATGACCTCTTCAAAATGTTTTTTTTTTTTTTGAAATTCTTATAATTTTAATATATTTGTAGCTGAATTTATATTTTACCATAGTAGCCCCCTTACCTAAAAAAAAAAAAAAAATTTAGCCCCCTCAAGAAAAGTTTCCTTTGTCAGCCACACATGCTTACAATTAAGTGCATTCTGAGCTCAATGGGAGCCTGATCAATTAGCGACTGGCTCTTTGGTGATATGAGAATTTATTTTTTGGGTACCCAGCTAAAAGACTTAATTAGGACCGGTGAGAAACCGTATCCATGGGAAGAGGAATCTACACCTTAAGAAGAACATCTGCGCATCATCAGAAAGAAGAACCCGCTCACACGGAAAGGAAGCCACGGTCGAATCCTAGGTGAGAAACAGGATATCCAACCAAGGCAAACCCTAGTTCTCAAGTGATCCAGAGGATTGAAACCATAGGTCCATCAAGTTAAGACACGTCTTAATAATCTTTTTATATCTTTGGTAACTTTGAATTATTGAAAACCTAAAAGTTAAAAAACGACAAAAGAAATATCCGAGACCATGATTACCTATATATAATATTATCGCTAATTAATAACGCCTTACATCTCTATCTAGAACTACTCAAGAGAATTATCTTCGTGTATGGTGGTCTTCGCGTGTTGGTAGCTAGTCAAGCAAATTCCTGCCAATTGAAGATTAGTTACATGTAAAACACATAATTACATTTAATTCACTTCATGATCAAAATATATAAAACCAAAATAAGTAAATCACATTGTATATCTCTCATCTAACGGTTGGATTTAACTCTAATCGGAGTGGAATTTGGCGCATCAACAATACATACACATGTGGCGGCTGAGTGGTTTGAGTAAAAAAGGTGGGCGGCTGATGGGTTTGTAGGCGTGCCCCAAAGATCTGGTCCACCGGGATCCTCATAGTAAGCAAGTTCACTATATATGGCCTTCGTCCTAACATGCGTCGGTTGCCAGACCAACACTAGAACAGATGTTATTCGTTTGTTTCTAAGCTGTTTTTGCTCATGTTGGAGTGTACACAACTCACAAATCACTTTGCTCTCTCTCTCTCATATCCTTGCGCCTAAAAGCTTCCACAAATGCTATAAGGAACAGTATATTATTCAACGTGGGTGAGCATTGAGCATTTGATCTGAGAATTCTAGTATTTCTGAGGGAAAGCATGGGTTTGGAACTCAATGAGGAATTGTCTGTGATTGCACCGAAAAGAACAAACATCAAAGCTTCACCGGAGGGTGTCGATGAAGATTTCTACACACCCACATCAGAAGAACACAAGATAAAGTACTGGGGAGAGCAGCTAGCGCCGAGGAAGAAAGAGCCAAGCAAGCGAAGATTTGATCCTTCCAATCCCATCTTCAAAAGAGTTAAGCGCAATCTCACCCCAATATTTTGTGCCAAACACCCATGAACATACTAAAGATTGGGTGATTAATTTGTCTTCGATCTCCTTTTGTTTTATGATTTTTCTTCTTCTTATAGTGAATTATCTCACTAGCTATTTTTTCTTTTGCCTAGCTTTTTTTTCATTTCTATATAGGAGTGTTGGTGGGGTGATGTTCATATATATCAAATTGTATTGTATAGGTTTGTTTGATAAAAGGAGGAATGAGGAGAAGATGGTTTTGATAATTGAATTGATTTGAATGAAGCTCTTGCTTTGTTCTTCTCTTCCTTATTGTTTGGTTTTTGTATTGGGTTGCTCCTTTTATTTTCTCTTGGGTTGATCCAAAGAAACTAAAGCAAAAGAGAGAGGATGAGAATGGCTGGGAATTAGATTCTGTTGGAAAATGGCTAAAGAGCACCACTATTTTTGTTAACTTTGAGCCAAAATCTAAGTAGGACCCACTTATCTTTTTAGGTGGGAATATATGTGAATGTAATCTACTCCATGTGTAGATTAAAGACATGTATTGGGTTGCTCTTAAGGAGTGAATGAGAAATTACCTCCTAAACACTACTACTTGAACATGTTAAATATGGAAACAAAAGGAAGTGATGAACTTGCTTCCCACATTGCTTGGAAGCAAAAGATTCTTTGGATATAAATATACTTACATTGGTAATATAAGGTGAGCCCCAAGGGGCATCCCACTTTTGTGGAGGAGGGACCTAGACCTAGACCTAGACCTAGACCTAGACCTGTGGGGTCACCACCACACACGCGCGCGTGCCCCGCAACGAACCGAGCTCGGGCTGGGGCCTCGGCTTCACGCACGGGTCGGGCCTGGCTCAGCCCACTAACCATTTATTATTTTTGGAGAATTTTCAAAATAAATGGGGTGTGTTCAAGAGGTGTACGTGTGTCCTTTCATATGTGAAAGGGTGTGTCCAACCCAACAGGTGTGTCCAAAGAAGAGAAGCTTCTGTTCACTGAACAGATGCAACTCCATTGAAAGAGTCCTTGAAGCAGGCTATATAAGCATCTTGTCCCATGCGTTTTTGTCATTCAATTCCATTGCTGCATTGCACAATTCGAGTATGAGTCTGAGTCAAGAAGAGAGAGTTCTGTAGCACTTCTGGTTCGATTGACACACACTTTGCAGTGCTGCTACTGTGTGTATTCGATCAATGTATCCTGGGAGACAGACGCCACTGAAGCCCGTTAGCACAGTTGCGGGGGCGAATTTTATCTTAAAATTGTTATTCCGAGTACATATAGTGCATGAATTTCATAGAGAATTACTTGAAGTTTCTGAACTTGATTGATTACTGCCATGGAATCGATCATCTTGTAGTCAAGGAATCTGCCAACAATGAATTTCTTCATTCCGGCATCTTCAGTCTTGTACTTTTTGTCAAGTGAATCCCATAATTCCTTAGCAGTCTTCAATAAACAGTACACATTATATAATGTGTTGTCTAGTCCATTGAGAATATAGTTTCGACAGAGGAAGTCAGCATGCTTCCGAGCTTCTACAGCAGCAATAATTTGCTTGTCTGTCTCCCCTTCTATTAAAGCATGAGCTTCTTCATGGAGGAACCTTGCCAAATTCAAGGTAGTGAAATAGAATAAAATTTTCTGTTGCCATCTCTTAAACTCGTTATCATCGAACTTCTCAGGTTTCTCCCCATGGTTCACCAAAACAGGGCCAGGGGTATTAACTGGAGTATTCTTCTCAATACCCATTATTGTTTAACAAAACAGAAAGGAAATAAACATAGAATAATTTCAGAGTTTAAAGTAACAGTACTTAAAAACAAAACTCAGACTCTATGGTAACCAGTTACTGATTACTGTGTACTGAGGCAACCAGAAAGCAAATTACTGAACAAACTGAAGTTCTGTAACTTATTATGTAAAATGAGAGAAACTCAGTTTTACAGTACTAGTTTCAGAATCAGAAGAATTAGAAACTAGTAGTAAAACTGACATACATTGAAACCAGAAATACTGAAGTAGAACTGAAAACACAGTGTACTCAAAGAAAGATGGAATTTGATGGATTAATAGAAAAGTACAAAGCTAAACTTGTTGTTAAAGGGTACAGATGAAAGAAAGGCTTGGACTATTTCGACACTTATCCACCAGTTACGAGGATAACCTGCATTCGAATGTTCATTGCAATTGCTGCTATAAACAGTTTTGAGATACATCAAATGGATGTAAAAAACAGTTTTCTTAAATGATGAATTAGATGAGGAAATATATATGGAACAACCCGATGGATTTAATGCTTTTGATGAAAATAAGAAAGTTTATCAGCTTGTCAAATCTCTCTATGGATTAAAACAAGCACAAAAGCAGTGGCATGAGATCTAATGGATAAGAATCTCCTATGATGCCCCATTTTAGAATATATATATATATATAGAGAGAGAGAGAGAGCAACAAAGGCAGACGCAAGAAATTCAACTTAGGGAGTGAGCAACAAAGGTGGATCCAAGAAATTCAACTTAGGGGGGCTTTATGTAAAAGAAATATTGAGAGAAGGTGCAAATGTAAAAAACACATTAATTTTCAAATTTTGTAGGGGTTTTTTAAATTTCTTTAAAACTTTTTTTTTTTTACGTATGGATGGAGGCTTCAGCCCCCATACCCTTGTACCTAGGTCCGCCCTTGTTCACCAAAGAGTGGTAGCTCTGTACCAAGAACTCTACATCTCTACGCCTCAGGAAACGAAGAGATCTTGTATTGGACACTAATCTTTATGGGCCACATCTCCCGAGTATGCTGCTGCGTGCTTCCCTGTGTTAGTAGACGATGCCCCCAATTCCTATCTCATTGGGAGTGTCTAAAAATTCTTTGGAGAGTGAAGAGAGGTGGATTGTTGGTTGAGGTCTAAATAGGTAGTACTCATTCAGCCTTCCAAATATACCATGAAGTAGCCATTCCCAGGAATAGAATTTAATTTGGGTAGGTGTAAGTGAAATGGGTTAGGTTTTTTGAATGGTTAGGATTTAGGAACATGCGCCCAAATTATCTTTGTGAAAGGACAATTGGTGTACAGGTTATCAGCTGCTTCATCTGAATTGTGACCCAGACCACAGAGAGACTGAACAGTTGGGAATCCTCTTATTTTGGAATGCATAATCCTCCATACATTTTTTTTTTTAAATTTAGATGGGATGGTTAGTTCCACAGAGCTTTTGCAATTTAAATAAGGTCTAACAGCCCCTCTTTTTTTTTCGCTGAGTTGGCCCAGTAGCCGGGAACATGGAAGGGAACCTGCCCCTCTAGGGATTGCTGTGGGAATGGGTGTTGCTGTGGGTAGCAACACCCTATGACTCCCAGGTCTAACACCCTTTGGCTGGAGGGATTTGTAAAGGATTTTAACTGAAGAGAGACCAGCATTCTCAGAACTTCAGCAAGGGATATTGGGCCCGCCCAATGGAATGTGGCTGATATGATTCACTAACTTCTCATTCCAGATGATGACAAGGGATTGCGCTCAGTTGGTTGGCAACATTGCATGTCAACCGATTGACACATTTTCCTCATTTTCCTCTTGTGTGGGATTCTCTTTCTACTTTGGCCTTTCTCTTCTCCCTTCTGTGGGACTCTCTTGAGTCTCACCCCACCCTAGGCTTGGGTATCCGAGAGAGGAAAAAAAAAAGGTTTAAACTTCGCATCCTAGATGGATGTGGGAAGAAGACATTCCATTTCAATCAATCTTTATTTGGAATTATTAAATCACTAACCAATTTTAGCCCGGGCTAATTTGTTTAAATGTGTGGACTATGGAGAAATAGGCATGAGGTGGATGTCAATTCATAGAAAATGAAAAAGTAAGGTATATGTTAAAGTAAAAATAGAGATATGGTAAAATCTTTATTTGAATAGTATGAGATAAAGTATAGGTGAGAAAATGAATATATATTAAAGCTCACATAATATGTGAGAACAGTTCCCACCTGTATATTACCCTATATTAATCACATTTTGTTATAAAGTTTACTACGCTACACTTTATTGCACTTTTTTGTAAAAGAAAAAAGAGGCTTGTAGAGGAGTCAAAGGTAAGTAGTGTCATGCATGTTAAAACTTTACTTCTCTACCAATTTTTTATTATCTAAACATGGTAAATAAAATGCATCACATCACATGTCTGCCTTTTAACTTCACCATTACTGCTGGTGGTGTGAAAAAGATCATAGTTAAATGGATACCATCATTATTCATTTTGATCACTTTTAACTTCACCATAAAAAGATCATTTTTATGATTCTATCATTAGTTTTGAAGCCTTTAGTCTTCTATGTTTTTCTTGGTGTGGTTGGTTGTTCTTATTTGAATTTATCTCTTTTAGCCAAAAAAAAAAAAAAAAATCCCTCAGAAGTTATTATACAAAGTTGCAAACTAGGCAACTTAGCTGTTGATGGGTCCCACCTGCTTGATCCTTACAATCAATTGATATATCTGATCTGATGGCTTACCAACCATGTTTTCCATTTCTTTTTGTTTTCCCCATATTCCCCATAGTATATGATTTTTGATATTGAAAATGATGAGAAATATTCAAATTCAGAGATTTTATAGAGTAATTCTTTATTAAAAAACAAATCTAATTTTAAAAATTTTAAAATTACAGAAAGGAGAAAAAACATAAATAATCATCATCCTTAAGGCAATTTATAGTTGGCTTACTATTTTTACATTTTTATTCTGATTAGATTGCACAATAGTGATTCTGGAAATCATGACATGAGAGATGATAGTGGGCAACAAATCTTGGTTTTTATTTTTCCTTCATCTGCACTACACCTTAGATAAGGAATCATCACTGTTCATTTTTCCGGCCCACAAATATTCAATGGATGGTCTCATCTCATCTGTCAAGCAGCCCCTTTGTACATCATGAACTGGGTATTTTAGACCTCAAGTCTTTCTTTTTTTCTTTTTTTTAACCAAGACTAGGGAGCTGGAACATCAGCAGGGAAGTAGATCTCAGGTGACCTGAGGTAAAAACACCTCAAGCAAGGTAGGACATCCTCGGGTGAGGAAAAGTGGCTGCCCAATTTCTAAGGTAAGAGCTGACGCCTCTTACTATTGGGGTAAGAGGTTATTTTTAATTTTAGATCTAATTGTACTTTTTTTGTGAAATGCTAGTATGTAAGGCGCCGGAAGAGAAATGGAATTTAGTGGTCTAGTAGCTCCACTACAATAAAAAAAAAAGTGGATATGATAGAGCAGCCCAATAAAGATACTTTGAGAAATCTAATTAAAGTCAATGATTTTGAATTGTTTTTAATTTTCATATGTATCATTAACTTTTTTAATTAAAGGGTGGCATAGATAATTTTCAACTAACTTGAGTATACCAGTGGTTGGTAGTTGGGCGTCCCAATCTCATGTAACTGCCTAGAGTACATCCCTATGTGATACAATAACGAGTAACATGAAATTAGACATGTGTTGATGTTATAATGTTTTGTGGGCTAAGGAAAAAAAAAGGATTTTGCACTTTTTTCCCCAATTATATCCAGCTTTCACACCTTTAATTTCATATATAAGAATAAGAGCATAATTCAAGTAAAAGTTTTAAAAAATATTGTTCATGTACATGCACTTCGGGATGCAAACGGGTGTTCGATTTTTTGATATACAGAGGTTCGGACTAGCAGCAGATTGGTTTTGGAACTTGCTTTAGGTTCATATTCATAAATGGGTCCGGATCTGAAACCCAATTTAGGTTCCAACTGATAAACGGGTCAAGTTTTAGATCTATACAAGTCTTGACCCATGGACTCGGGACCCTGTATATGAGTATTTAACATTGCAAACTATAGCTCAAAATCAACTTTTATTAGACATTTTTATGTTTGATCATGAATGTAGTAGACTTGATGCACTGTTATAAGTAAAATGCTATCCTTATTTTAAGAAAAAAATAATAAAATAAAAGAATAAAAGTTAGAACTAGTTTATAACTAGATTCCAGTCCTCTAGTTGGATCCTCTTTCAAAATTGAATTTAGATTTTCCTATCAAAACCGGATGTGGAACCAATAAAATAAGTTTCAAATCGGAACCGGACTATGAAATCAAAATTGTTATTTAGAAATAAGTCTGAATCTCATATAGTTATTGATGATGCCAAAAATAGGTTTTCGGACACCACCGGTCAAGTAATAAATGCTAGGTGAGTAAATGAGAGAGAGAGAGGGAACTTATAGTGGTTCGGTCTGTATGACCTACGTCCACTTTGAATATGGTGATCTTTGATTGATAAGATGGATTACAAGCGAGAGAGAGGTGAATAATATTTTAATCATTGCCCCTCAAGTGATGAGGAGACCCTGAATTTATAACACTTCCCCAACAGATGGGATTCAAAAATAAAGTAACGTCTCTCTGGAGCCTGGAGCCTCAGACGTGTCCTCGAGGAACGAGCAAGGCGGCCTCAGACTTGTCCTCGAGGAACGAGCAAGGCGGAGGGCTTGGGGCCTCAGACGTGTCCTCGAGGAGCGAGCAAGGTGGAGGGCAGGTGAGAGTTTCTTCGCGAGATTTGGTAAGAGCGGGTGAGGGGAGGACTTCGTTGTGATGACTCGGAGGCCTTGACGTGACGAGGCTTCCTTCAACGAGTTTCGAATATCCGCTGAGCTAAACTGGCCTGACCCATGACCTTGGACGGACCGGGTTGTCTGGACCTGACTCTTTACCGCAATCCGGGTTGGGCCTGACCCATCATTTGCCCCTCAAAGTCCCGCGTTCGATAATTATTTGAAAGTGGGGCTTTATGCGCATCCAACTCTTCTTCTTCCTGAAATCTGTTAGTTCCTTTAGATATGTATCTCGGAGAGTCCTCCCGGCTTGGGCTACTCTTCTTTGAAAACTCAAGCTATAAAATAAACCCTAGAGTAGTATTTCTTCAAAAGAAAGAAACTAGCCTCTGCAGAAAAAAACCATTGGGAGAGAAACAGATGGAGACAGGCAGCAAAAGAGGTGACGGCGCAAGCGATGCGACGGCGAGCGCCCGCGAGGCGCTGCTGGGCAGCGAGGGCGGCACGGCGGCGCAGGCGAGGGGAAGGCGTGGCTGGGCGTCGCGGGCGTCGCAGGCAAGGGGAAACAGTCGCCGGGCGTCGCGGCAGCGGGCGTCGGGGCGCCGGGCGGCGCGGCAGCGGGCGCCAGGGCGCCGGGCGGCGCGGCAGGGACACCGGGCGTCGGGGCGCCGGGCGGCGCGGCAGCGGGCGCAGGGGCGCCGGGCTTCGCGGCAGCGGGCGCCGGGGCACCGGGCGGCGCGGCAGGGGCGCCGGGCTTCGCGGCAGCGGGCGCCGGGGCGCCGTGCGTCGCGGCAGCGGGCGCCGGGGCGCCGGGCGGCGCGGCAGTGGGCGCAGGGGCGCCGGGCGGCGCGGTCGCGGGCGCAGGGGCGCCGGGCGGCGCGGCAGCGGGCGCCGGGCTTCGCGGCAGCGGGCGCCGGGGCGCCGGGCGGCACGGCAGGGGCGCCGGGCTTCGCGGCCGCGGGCGCCGGGGCGCCGGGCGGCGCGGCAGCGGGCGCAGGGGCGCCGGGCGCCGCAGGGGGAGGCGCCTGTGGTTTTGCAGGTATCCGAGGCTCAGGCGGTTTCGCAGCAGCTGGCGCCTCAGGTGGCGCCCAGTCCTTCGGCATCTCGGACAAGGAAGAAACAATAGCAGGGGGAGGTCATGCCGAGGGCAGTCCTTCTTCAGACACGTTGGGCAAGTTGCGTCCGCGTTCTAAAGGAAAAATGGTAAGCGATGATGACAGACCCAAGGTGAGTACCATTTGTACCACAGTCAGCAATGATGATATTTCCAGATTCATCACTTTTTATCATATTCCTTCCACCGTGATTTGTCGCCGGGCCGAAATTGATGAGCCAGCTTGTGATGACGCATCGGGTGACATTGTTATTTACCAGGATATGCTTGAAGCTGGGCTGAGATTCCCTATGCCCCCCTCCGTCTGTCGAATTCTTCATTACTTCTCCCTGACTCCGGGGAGATTAGTACCCAATGGATGGAGAATCATGCTGGGTTTTCTCGAGCTTTGGAGGAGAACACATAACGAGGAGGCATCTCCCATGGAGCTCCATGCTGCCTATAGTTTATTCGAATCTCCGGCTCCTAACAGGGGATGGTATTATTTCACCCCCAAGGGCGGCAGACTGCTCACGGGATTGCGCTCTAACTGTCACAGCTGGAAATTTCGTTTTTTCTTTGTTGGTGGCGAGTGGGCCTCAGAGGCAGACAGGGCTCTGGTGCCCAAACAGTGGATCGACGCCAAAAGACCTGGTACGCCACTCATTATCATCTCCTCATTATTCATTTGCATACATATGCTCATCATTTTATTTGTTCATTCTCTTTTTTTATATAGAGTCACCTGTGCTCTCCGCGGATATAAAACGGAAACTGCAGGCTGTAAGAGATCATCCGGATAAAGATTTGGGTATTCTCTTTTCTAAAGAGAGTGACAACAATCGTGGGCCCTCTGTTGACCCTTCTCCTCGTAGGACGGGTGAGCCTTCCCGGGCATCAACTAAGAGAAAAAGTAAGGAGCTTTCAGTGGCTTAGGCGTACCTTTTCCTGATATTCTGTTTCTAACCATTCATTTTGCTTCCGCAGTGGTTGTCAATAGGGAGTTGGTCGAGGCCAAGGAAGCAATTGAAGATCGTCGTGCAAGTGCTAACACCCATCTTGCCAAGATATCGAGGATAGGTATTGCCCCGAGAAGGGATTCTCCTCGTGTGACGGTTGGTGATCTTCCTGTAACCACTCATCTAGTGGAGCCGCAGACGAGTTCTCCTGTCACTACCCATGTAGTGGCCCCCGCGGCTGTGCCTCATCAACCTAAAACTCCTCTGGTTTCTTCCGCCACATCTGTACCTCCTGCCCCTCCGTCTGGTTCCAAGCCGCTGACTCCTCGAGAGAAGTTTTGGAGATTCCCAGCTCGTGACGTGATTACTCGGGTCAGCGCTCTTAGCACAGAGGGGATGATAAACGCTTATCTAGAAGGTTTATCTCAGGTAAAAGGTTGTCTGAATTTTCTTCAGGTTTTCCTTCTGTATGTGCATTCTCATTTCTCTTGATTTCTTCTTGCTCCAGATGTCTGCATCATCCATATGTCTATTTTCGAAGGCTGAGTTGTTCGGTAAGCTGAGACAGGAGAATGCAGGTATTCATAGGGATCTCTCTGCAAGTCAAGGAAAAATTGCTGAACTAGAAGCCGCCAGGAAGACTTATGATGCTGATCTTCTAGCAGCTCGGGAGAGAGCAAACAGGCTTGAGATTGAGCTCTCAACGGCTCACATGAGGGCGACCAAGGCTGAGGCTGAGCTAGTGGCGACGCGCGAGGGTGCTTTGCTCAGTGAGACCGAGCTACGGAAGGCCCGTGAGAGGGCTTCGCTCAGTGAGGCTGAGGTTGTGAAGGCCCGCGAGAGGGCTTCGCTCAGTGAGGCTGAGGTTATGAAGGCCCGCGAGAGGGCTTCCATCAGGGAGGCTGAGTTTGTGAAGGACCGCGAGAGGACTTCACTCAGAGAGGCTGAGCTCATGGAGGCCCGAAAGGGGGCAGAGCTCAGAGAGGCTGCTTTGAAGGTAGAGCTGAGGGCGGCAGAGGAGAGAGCTATCCAGGCTGAAAATGACTTGGAGGACGGCCTGGCTGATGCTGAGAACAGCCTCGCCGATGGATTTATTGCTGGTTATGACGAACTCCGGAGAAAGATTACCGCAGCATTTCCCGATATCGACTTCTCGCGCTTTAAGGCGAGTGAGGCGCCTGCCGACGAGCCTGATGGCAGCAGCGGGAGCTCAGGTGATTATGAGGATGATGGCGAGGATGAGGGGGATAATGAGAGTGACTAGGCTCACATGTATTTTTCTTTTTGTTTGGCAATTTATAGCCTATTGAAAGGAGCACATTTCTGTAATAACATGTTTATTTCATTTATAGTCTAGTTTGAACAATGAAATGGGAAATAAACAATTTTTATGCTTTTTGTACATTGGCCCATTTGTCACTGGTAATACCTCTTCAGATGTTCCGCATTCCACGGATGGAGCAGGGCCTTACCATCAGAATTTTGGATTCTGTATGTGCCTGGCCTTACTACTTCTGTCACGAGATATGGTCCTTCCCAATTTGGCCCTAGCTTTCCTTCGCGAGAGTCTTTAGTGGCGAGGATCACCTTTTTCAGGACTAGATCTCCTGGCTGAAAAGAACGAGGCTTCACCCTCGAGTTGTAGTGTTTTGCCATGCGCCGCTTGTATTCTGCATTGCGGACCGTGGCCATCTCCCTTGCCTCCTCTACCAAGTCGAGGTTGATGCGGAGTCCTTCCTCGTTGTTAATTTGGTCTTGGAGATGGACCCTGAGGGAGTGTACGCCAATTTCGACAGGGATGACTGCCTCGGTCCCAAAAGCTAGCGAGAAAGGAGTCTCGCCAGTAGGGGTTCTCGGCGTAGTTCTGTATGCCCATAATACCCCTGGTAGCTCGTCAACCCAAAGACCCTTCGCCCCTTCGAGCCTGGTTTTTAGGTTGCGAAGAACTGTTCGGACCATGACTTCTGCTTGCCCATTTGCTTGGGGGTGCGCTGGACTGGAGTGGGGCTGCTTAATCTGGAGGTCGGTGCAGAAAGTGTTGAAGAGTTTATTGTCAAACTGCTTGCCATTATCACTGACGATGGCGCTAGGTATCCCAAATCGACAGACTATGTTTTTCCAAACAAAGTTTTTTACATTGAAGTCTGTGATCTTGGCCAAGGGTTCTGCCTCCGCCCTTTTTGTGAAGTAGTCAATGGCAATGACTACAAACTTGCATTGGCCTTTGCTCAAAGGGAGGGGGCCCAGAATATCTATACCCCATTTGGAGAAAGGCCATGGGCTAAAAATGGTAGTCAACTCTTCTGGTGGCTGCCTGGTTACAGTGGCGAAGCGCTGGCACTTGTCGCACTTTTGAGCAAATTCTTTGGCGTCCTTCGCCATGGTTGGCCAGAAGAATCCCTGTCTTAGTGCTTTGTGGGCGAGGGAGCGTCCTCCAGAATGGTTCCCACATATTCCTTCGTGGATTTCACGAAGAGCGTAATCAGCATCCTCAGGGGAGAGGCAACGCAGCAGTGGTAGGCAATAACCCTTTTTGTAAAGGATATTTTGCAGAAGGGTGTATCTGGAAGCCCTCATTCTGAGTCTCTTCGCTTCAAGGTGGTCCTCTGGTTCGGTGCCCTCTTGGAGGAAAGCCTTTATTGGTGTCATCCAATTTGGCTCGCTGCCCTCTGATGCACAGTTGATGTTTCCAACCACTACATCTAACTTGCTCCTCTCCAACTGATGCCCGATGAGTGTAGGTTCTGTGGATGAGGCCTCCAATGACGAGGCGAGCCTAGCCAGTGTGTCTGCTGCAACATTTTGTCCTCGAGGTATATGGCAGATCTGAAAGCATTGAAAACTTTTGACCAACCCTTTGACCATATTGAGGTAGTCTTGCATCCTTTCCTCCTTTGCCTCGAATTCGCCATTTATTTGATTCACCACCAATTGTGAATCACTGTGAGCAAGAACTGATTTGGCGTCCATTTCGATCGCCAACCTCAGTCCTGATAAGAGTGCCTCATACTCAGCCTCATTATTTGATGCAATGAAGTGGAGCTTCACTGCATACTTGATGGGTGTACCATCTGGGCTGATCAGGATGAAGCCAGCTCCGCCTCCGTCTGTGGTTGCCGAACCATCAACATACAATTTCCAGACCGGTAAAGGCGATGCAATCGACCTCTGGGGAGGTACCTGGGTGCTTTGGAGAAGAGGCTGGGCGCCCAAGGGAAGCTGGGCGCCCAGTGTTTGAGGGAGGAGTGGGGCGCCCGGGGCTTGGAGAAGAGGCTGGGCGCCCGAGGGAAGCTAGGCGCCCAGGGTTTGAGGAGGGAGTGAGGCGCCCGGGGCTTGGAGAAGAGGCTGGGCGCCCGAGGGAAGCTGGGCGCCCAGGGTTTGAGAAGGGAGTGAGGCGCCCGGGGCTTGGAGAAGAGGCTGGGCGCCCGAGGGAAGCTGGGCGCCCAGGGTTTGAGGAGGGAGTGAGGCGCCCGGGGCTTGGAGAAGAGGCTGGGCGCCCGAGGGAAGCTGGGCGCCCAGGGTTTGAGGAGGGAGTGAGGCGCCCGGGGCTTGGAGAAGAGGTTGGGCGCCCGAGGGAAGCTGGGCGCCCAGGGTTTGAGGGTCTTGTGGTGCTAGCAAGGAGGTGAGCACCGCTGTTCCATCCACTTGGTTTTCATCATAAGTGCATTCGGCTACGAAGTCAGCTAGAGCCTGTGCTTTGATGGCAGACCTTGGTTGATACTTAACATCAAACTCCCCCAGCTCTACCGCCCACTTCACAAGTCTTCCAGCTACATCAGGTTTCCCCAAAACTCTTTTCAAAGGTTGATCTGTTACTACCACCACGGTGTGGCCCTGAAAATAGTGTCGTAAACGCCTTGCAGTGGAGATCAGGGCGAGGGCCAGTTTTTCGAGCTCTGGGTATTTGGACTCTGCCCCTCGGTAGGCTCTGCTCACATAGTAGATAGGCTTTTGCGCTCCGTCCTGATTCTTTATGAGAACAGAGCTCACGGCTGAGGGTGAAGCCGAAAGATACAGGTACAGCACTTCGCCTGGTGTAGCATGCGAGAGGAGAGGGGGAGCGGTCAGGTAAACTTTGAGCTTCTGGAATGCTTCTTCAGCCTCGGGCCCCCATTGGAATGTTTTGCGGAGGATCTTGAAGAAGGGTAAGCACTTGTCTGCAGATTTGGAGACAAATCTGCTAAGTGCCGCAATCCTTCCATTGAGGCGCTGCAACTCCTTTGTGGAAGAGGGTGACTTCATATCTAATATGGCCTTGATTTTATCTGGGTTCGCCTCGACCCCCCTCTGGTCGACCATAAAACCTAAGAACTTTCCGGATCCTACACCAAAGGCACACTTCTCAGGATTCAATTTCATGCGAAAAAGCCTGAGAGTGTCAAAGGTCTCTTGCAGATGGGCGATATGGTCGGCTGTGGCGAGGCTCTTCACCAGCATGTCGTCTACGTAAACCTCCATGGTCCGCCCGATTTGAGAGTGGAACATCTTGTTCACTAGACGTTGATAGGTGGCGCCCGCATTCTTCAGTCCGAAAGGCATGACCCTATAACAGTAGGTTCCTTTCGGGGTGATGAATGATGTCTTCTCCTGATCCGGGGGGTGCATGCTAATCTGGTTGTATCCAGAGTATGCATCCAAAAACAAGAGTAGTTCATGACCTGCTGTGGCGTCGATGAGGAGGTCAATCCTTGGTAGGGGGTAGCTGTCCTTTGGGCACGCTTTGTTAACCTCCGAGAAGTCAACGCACAGGCGCCATTTTCCGCTGGACTTCTTCACCATCACAACATTTGAGAGCCATTCAGGGTAGGCTACTTCCCTGACAGCCCCGTTCTCCAGTAACTTTCCGACTTCATTGTCCATTGCTTGGGCCCTTTCTGTGGAGGCCCCTCTAAGCTTTTGTCGGACAGGCTTGTAGCCAGGGTCGACATTGAGGCGGTGGGTTGCGACGTCGGGATCAATCCCTTCAAGATCCGCATGCGACCATGCGAAAACATCCACATTACTTCTCAAGAAGTCTGTCAGCTGGCTGGCCCGATCCTCAGGGAGAGAAGAGCCAATATGTACTCTCTTGGCTGGGAAGTCTTCATCTAGGACCACTGAGGTGAGCTCCTCGACTGGTTCTCCTCTCTCTGCCGTGGTTTCATCTCTTGGGTCCGAGATTTCGACTTGTAACGCCTCCTGCGTTTTCTTGGCCTTCATAGAGGAGACGTAGCATTCCCTTGCTGCTACTTGATTCCCTCTTACCTCTCCGATTCCATTAGGAGTTGGAAACCGGAGGATGAGATGAAACGTAGAGAGGACCGCTCTTAAGGCATTAAGAGTTGGACGCTCCAGGATGATATTGTAAGCCGATGCGCAGTCAATCACCAGGAAATTGACCATTGTTGTGGAAGTTCGAGGCGCAGTCCCGGCTGTGACTGGCAGTGTGATTGCCCCAAGGGGATACACCTTCTCTCCTGAAAAGCCGATGAGAGGAAACTTGACGGGCTGCAACCTTTCCCGTCCCAGCCTCAGCTTGTCATAAGTTTCTACAAACAGAATGTCTGCAGAGCTTCCACTGTCTACCAGGATCCTATGCACTTGAAAATTGGCGACCGTCATCGTGAGCACTAGAGGGTCGTCGTGAGGGTGCTTGATCCCCTCTAAATCCTTGTCTGAGAAGGATATAACTTCATTATTTCCATGCCTTGGCGCCTTGGACGGGCGTGCCTCCTCAGGATGTCTTGCCTTTCTGGCATGGGCCTTCATGGCCGAGAACGACTCTGTTAGCCATCCAGAAATTGTTCGGATTTCTCCGATCGGTTGCTGATTTTCCTGATTGTGAGGTGGAGGTGGTGGAGGTGCTTGTCCCCTGCCGGCAACATACTGACGTAGGTGGCCGTGCTGGATGAGATCCTCAATCTGGCGTTTGAGCTCGTAGCAGTCGTCAGTGTCATGGTCATGGTCGCGATGGAAGCGACAGTATTTGTTCGGATTCCTCCGATTCGGAGGAGACTTCATCTTTCCTGGCCATTTTATGGCTGGGTCATCTTGTATTTGGAACAAGATCTGCTCCACCGTGGCCGTGAGAGGCGTGAACGCCAGCCTGTCCCTTTGCGGAGCGGGACCAAGCCGGTCTCTGACAGGTACTCTCTCTGTCTTGCTCCGCTTGTTGCTAGCTTCCTTCTTCTCGTCTCTGCTCCTCTCTTTTCCCTTACTGCTCGCTCTGGTGGATTCTCCGCGCCTTGCCCTGGTGATGTCTTCCGCATTCATATACTTTTGGGCTTTGGCCAATAGTTCCGAGAAGCTCTTTGGCGGGCGCTTCATTACGGAAAAGAGAAAACTCGAGGAACGAAGGCCTCCAAGGAAAGCCGTCATGGAGACCTTGTCGTCGGGCTCCTCGATTTGGAGTACCTCTTCGTTAAAACGAGTGAGGTAACTCCTTAGGCTTTCATTCTCCTCCTGCTTTATACTAAGCAGGTGTGTTGCGGGCTTCTGGTGGCGGCGCCCACCTATGAAGTGCGAGACGAAAGACTTGCTCAACTCTCCGAAGGTGGCGATGGATGCTGAGGGGAGATTTGCGAACCACAGGCGGGCAGAACCTTTCAAAGTGGTTGGAAAGGCTCTGCACAGTATCTCGTCAGGGATGTTATGGAGCTGCATCCTGGTTTTGTAAGTTTCAAGATGGTCTAATGGATCCTTCCTCCCATCGAAGGTCTCCATGGACGGCATCTTGAACTTCCTTGGAAGTGGGTAATGTACTATATCGGGTTTGAACGGTGTATCCGTCCGCCCGACTAGATAATCCACAGTCTCCGGTGCCTGGGCCTTCATTGCATTGAAGACATCGCCCAGTTGATTTTGCATCTCTTTGATTTTTTCCTCCCAGTGACTGTGAAGCTCCCTGGATGGACCGGGGAAATAACTTTCATCTTCCAGGAAGTGATTCTCACTTCCCCCTTCTTGGAAGTGAGAGTCCTCGTCGTCCTGAGGGAAGGGTCGAGGTGGTAATCCTCCATGGGCTCTACCAGGGGGTGGAGGAACTTCGTGGTCACGGAAGCTCTGATGTGCTCCTCGGCCATGGAGGCCATGATGTGGTCCTCGACCTTGGACGCCATGATGAGGGGCGCCCAAGTGAGGTGCTCTTCTCTGGGCGCCGAGAGTATGGGCGCCTTGGTGTGGTGCTGCTCCGTCTTGGGCTCCTGGGAGACGGGCGCCCGGGAGAGGCGCTCCATCCTGGGCGCCTGGGAGACGGGCGCCCGGGAGAGGTGCTCCATCCTGGGCGCCTGGGAGACGGGCGCCCGGGAGGGGTGCTCCATCCTGGGCGCCTGGGAGACGGGCGCCCGGGAGGGGAGACGGGCGCCCGGGAGGGGTGCTCCATCCTGGGCGCCTGGGAGATGGGCGCCCGGGAGGGGTGCTCCATCCTGGGCGCCTGGGAGATGGGCGCCCGGGGGATGGGCGCCCGGGTGAGGTGCTCCACCCTGGAGTGCTCCTCCTTGTCCCGCCAGCATGAGTTGCAAGATTTGTTGGTTTTGGGCCAACAGCTGTTGCATGGTTTCCAGCATCTGCTGCGAAGTCGGTGCAGGGGGGAGAGTATTCAGAGAGGGGTTACCCGGTGGAGGACCATTGTTTCCCTGGGTAGGGGAGTCCGGGCGCCTGGAAGGACCCGGACCTGTAGCTTGGACGGGATTGTCTTCTCGTCTTACGGATCTTGTGCTGATCACCATGATTTTTAAAATTGGATGAGAACTTTTGTTCGTTCCCCACAGACGGCGCCAAACTGATGATGCCAAAAATAGGTTTTCGGACACCACCGGTCAAGTAATAAATGCTAGGTGAGTAAATGAGAGAGAGAGAGGGAACTTATAGTGGTTCGGTCTGTATGACCTACGTCCACTTTGAATATGGTGATCTTTGATTGATAAGATGGATTACAAGCGAGAGAGAGGTGAATAAGATTTTAATCATTGCCCCTCAAGTGATGAGGAGACCCTGAATTTATAACACTTCCCCAACAGATGGGATTCAAAAATAAAGTAACGTCTCTCTGGAGCCTGGAGCCTCAGACGTGTCCTCGAGGAACGAGCAAGGCGGCCTCAGACGTGTCCTCGAGGAACGAGCAAGGCGGAGGGCTTGGGGCCTCAGACGTGTCCTCGAGGAGCGAGCAAGGTGGAGGGCAGGTGAGAGTTTCTTCGCGAGATTTGGTAAGAGCGGGTGAGGGGAGGACTTCGTTGTGATGACTCGGAGGCCTTGACGTGACGAGGCTTCCTTCAACGAGTTTCGAATATCCGCTGAGCTAAACTGGCCTGACCCATGACCTTGGACGGACCGGGTTGTCTGGACCTGACTCTTTACCGCAATCCGGGTTGGACCTGACCCATCAGTTATAATCCGAAATTGTCCCATTTGTAACCCTACATGCACTATCCACATGCCACACCTGATGCCATCTTGTAAGTTGGTACAGGTGGAGGTTTTGAAGTGAAGAAAAGCTCAATGTTTCATAATGACCCAAAAATGATGTTTTGGATCAGAGCCTCAGACCATTATCATAAACCCATGGATTGAACTTTTGAACAAATTGGTTGAAAAGTGATACACCACCATGGTGGGCTGGAGCCTACCTACCAGATAGATGGTCAATGTTTCATCACATGTGCCACTGATGATCACTTTTCTTTAATTCCTTTGTTTTCTCATTAGGAAATGGCAGGAATAAATTGTCAAACACAGATAAGACCTGTCCCAAACAAACATTCAGAAGATAATTGAGAAGTCACACTCCAAACATTCAACACCTAATTGGGCTAATCAACAACTATTAATCAGCCTTACAGGTCACAATTAGTAAAAAATCATCACCTAATCGACAAGGATAGCAGGTATGGATCTAGGAGCATTGAATGCTTCTTCATCTACTTTCATGGTTCTAGTTCTTCTGGGTTGGGTTGATCAGGTATTTTTGGCCCATGGGTCAGGACGGATATAGGAATCAAAGCCCATTTAGTTATTATTATCATTTGACCTTTTAAGAGGACAGATTGGGGTTGACCTTGACATTGAGGCCTGCAAGGTTGGGCTGGGCCTAAGCTTTATGATTGGCAAAAGTGGATGCCTGTTGGGCTATGATTAACAGTTGTAATTACCCTGCCAAGCATCCCTTCCCTGATCAGCTATAAATTAACAAGAAGCTTAAAATCACAAAATCATACATGGCATTGACCGCGTTGATCAAGTCCATCAATCTAAAGCTATGATCATTCAAAAATCAGGCCCATCAGTAGTGGGCCACCTCTCAACTGTGTATTCTATCACACACCCAAAGCCTCTGAATTTTCTTTACCTTGTCCTTACTCATCTCTCCCTTTTGTGCTATAATATCCTCTTCTCAAGTAAATAATGTTGATGATGCCAAAATAGGGTTTCGGACACCACCGGTCAAGTAATAAATGTAGTAAATGCGAAGAGAGAGAAGGGATTATAGTGGTTCGGTCAAGATGACCTACGTCCACTTCATAAAGGCAGAGATTGCCTGTGGTGTTTTACTTCCTCAATGATTATTACAAACTAGAGGAATACAAGCGTCGAAGTGAATAGAGAGAGATCCATCCTCCTTTAAGTGCTGGTGGGACTCCTTGATTTATAGTCCTCCCCTAACAGATGGGGACGACTCTTCAGCAACGTTCGTCCTTGGAACCCTCGAACTGCCCTCGCGCTGGAGGAGGCAGGTGAGGAACTGCCCTCGCGCTGGACGAGGCAGGTGCGATATTTCTCCGCAGGACCTGGTAGGAGCGGGATTGCTTCCGAAGCAACGTGGCTGCCTGCCTTGACTTGGTCACTCCGTGGATCTGGACCTGGGCTTCCCTGGTGGATTTGGATCTGGCTCATCATATTCTAGGCCACTTGGGCCTGACTCATCAAATGTGACTGGTCAAGATAATGATTATTTCTTTAGATTAATTACATCTTTCTGTACTCAAATCCCTTTCACTCTGACTTGGTTTTGCCAATGTCCTTTCTTCTACATTAATGATAGTGGTCATGAAAATGATGCTTTCTTGGGTGAATTGCCATCTTCCTAACGACCAATATCATTGTTGCAAGGGAAAACAACTATGCATCTATTTCCACAGGAATTCCACCAGACAAGGCACTTATCACCAGTTTTGGTGAACATGTTTTTCTGGCTCAACTTGGTATGAGATAAAGACATTTCAGGGAGGGAATATAGATGTAGCCACAAACTCTCAATGTAGAAAAATAAAAGGACCAGAAGAATAAGGGATCGTTTTGTTTGCACCCATGTTCTACACATTACCACATCTGTTTACACTCATTCACACGCCACTTGTGTAAATTTAAGAGTGAAAATGGTGTGAATGAGCCCATTTTTACACATCCTAGTGTGTATAATGGTCACACACTTCAAATCTCAAAAAATGGCCTGTATAAATTTCCAACAAGGAGATATCATGGTATCAAATTCTATCATCGCCTTCTATTTTTAGAAACTCCTATGGTCCTTAAATTTTGAATTCAAATCATTCAAATTTTCCAAAGACCCCTTTTCACACTCCATGTGTAAGAGAGAGAGAGCTCTTCATTTTGTACTTTACTATATTAATAAAAGTCAAGTAAAGCCTCTATTATTCAGACAATGAGCCACAATAATATCACTTTAATTCAAAATTTTCTTCATTTTTTTTAAATAAAGTAAAAAGTAACATCATTTCTCCACTAAAAGACAAAAAACTCCACTTTTCTATATAAAAAGTAAAAAAGATTTCATATTAAACAGCTAAAAACAAAATATCATTATAATCTTATTATATTTTTTACTCTCTTGATTTGATGCTTTACTACACTTTATTTTATATGTAAAATTACTAAAAGAAAAATATATACATGTTTGTATGAAAATGAGATTTTCTTCTATGGTAGGTTCACAAGTGGATGTCCCAAATTGGACAATAAAGAGTTAGGGTCCCATCAATAAATCAGGACCCCCTTGAATATCAGGGACCCACTAGATCTCACTCGAATAGAATATAATCAAATGTTGTGAGCCGACGCTCCTCCCAAATCCTATCTATGGTGATGGGAAGCTTGAATTATCATCTTAACCACTTGATCAACGATCGATATATTTTTACCGTCCAAGACGAGTGCGTAGCTGATCAATAATCCAGTCCATTAGGCCGAATGCCAAAACCCAGTATTCATGAGTCGTGACCACCCGTGGTCCCTATTTTATGGTCTACTCGAATGGATTATTACATGAGCCCCGCATGTGCTTAAGAGCACGGGGCCTTGGTTGAGCAGCTCTCATTGTAAAGAACTTATTAGGTTTTTTTTTCTTTTTTTTTTTTTTTTATTATTATAGAATCTTAATTTAAGATCAATATATAATTGTGGGTGACCTCTAATTAGAGTGAAATTTTATCATTTTGACATCTTGAAGAGGTTATATGAGTGGGCCCCACTACAAACATCATGAAATTTCCCCATGGGGTCCATATGGGGGCAAGGAGAGGAGAGCCATCGTTTTCCTTTTTCGTGGGTGTCGCAACCCTGCAGCCACCCTCCAAGCGCTCTTCATCTTTCTTACAGCGACCTCCAAACTCCTCTCTCTCTCTCTAGAATTCTAGGGTTTTAAAAGGGGATTCTGGGTACGGTCTTTCATTGAGATCTAATTGCGATTGCGATCTTTCCGGCTCCCGTTTTTCTTCCCAGATCGTGAAAATGGCTGTGGATCCGAAGCAGGTATTGGGCGCTTTTCTTACACTTGTAATGTTCGTAATGCTCGGGAACACGATCAAACGAGACCACTTTGATCCCATGGAGGTCAGTACTCACTTACTCTACTACTTGTACATAACTATAGTTTTCTAGATCCCGACTCCGAAGGACGCGTTTGGATGTCTAAACTAACTGAAATCGTAATTGGTGGAGAAAGATTAGTATTTGTAACGGCATTGGCCGCCTAAAGCGGTATCCGACAAAAAAAAAACGATTTTGAGGGCACCCAAATCGGCCATTGGTATACAACAGGTGCATTGTCACAAGGGTTTTTCTTTTTGCTCTTTTCTTTCTATTTGGCGAAGGATTGGTTTGAGTTTTAGTAGAGTGGAATTGTCCTGATCTAGATCTCACTGGAGGAGTGCGGATGGAAAGGGCTCTGCTTGGTTGAGGGACCCACCAATCTCAGATCTGAAGATCTGGGCTAATGGCGACGTTGGAACAGAAAATGAACTGTGGAAAAAGAATTCATGGGTTGAAACCCAACGGTGAGGACACTACTGATGAGTGTGTGAGATTGGGTCTGATGGAAATTCATGTAGTGAGTGAGTGTGAGATTGGGTCTGTGGAAAAAAAGAATTCATGGGTTGAAATCCAAAATGCACTGACGCTTGACTGAGTGTGAGATTGGGTCTGACGCTTGCATACATTTAGATTTGAGTTGATTGATAGTGTGGTCAATTCCTCTGCCTAAGTTTTGATTTCTGAAAGATCTTATGTATCGATTAGAATTTTTAGCTCTTATGGGAATTCTTTAGAAGTTGGGTAAGTTTTGATTGCAGGGAAGTTCTTACTGTTGCATCATTTACATTGACATGATTATGATTAAATCAGAGAATCAAGAGGCGGTGTGACACAATTCAGAATCTGATTTCTTTTTTCCCATTTCTTCTATGCCATGGGTGCCCCAAGAGTCACCACCATCATTGAAGCCTCTTCCCAAGAGTAATTGCAATTTTTGTTCTTTATGATAATCTATGGAAATATAGGCTTTCGTGAGCTCTTGATGTAAACTGAAATAGTTTATCTAATTGAATTATGGGGTGGGTGGAGCAAGGTGGCAGGAAATCAGTGCTTCTGTTTTAATTATCTAATGTTGGTACCACATGAGGGGTAACATAGGTTGTGGGGTGCTTTGGAGAGATTGTCTGCCATATCAGGATGGTTGCTGCTGAATATGTACTTCTTTTTACTTCCTCTTTCGTCTTTTACACCTTGATTTAAAGTGTTCTTTTGTGCCCTGTTCTTGAATAGTTTTGGTAGTTGTGATATGCTGAGATATGGGATGGAATGGCAATGAAACACCAGGGATATAGCGGGGATCTGGGTTTTAGCTGCTTTTACACCAATGAAATATTGGACACAATATTATATATATGTGACCTATTTTGAAGGATCTATCAAGGAGTAGTAAAGGGCCTTAATGTTTGCGTCTTGTGTTATTTGATTCATTCCTTCATCTGATATCGTAAGCTTAATTGACTCATGCCTTTATTGGAATATTTGTGGCTTACAGTTTAAAACTAAAGAATGTGGTTGCAGCAAGATTTGTACAGGGAGAACTGGTCAACTGGGAACCACATTCATAAACCTTTTTTCTTTAACAATATTATTGATGATAGGAGTGATCCTGAGCCTACTGTGGCATGAAAACTGAAATTCTTTTCCTCAGTGATGGTGCTTTGGTACATGGAAAAAGTAGGCCTTTGGATCATTGCCTTTATGCTTTCTTGGATTTTATTGGTTGCTTTGGGTATGACGTTTGGTTCCCTCAGAACTATTTGAATGCCAAAAATAAATCTGCTCTTCCTTTTTGACCTACTTTTGCTTTTATATTCGACCTGCTCATCATTGCTGTGATTTTTTACGTGTTCCATAATGGGAGGTGAATGCTTCTTCTGGTTGATGATTTAGTCATTGATTTATGTTGCTTATAAGAAAGGTCATCATGCTGTATGAACCCATATTACTTTTATTATGGGGTTATTTCGGTTTTCCTTTTTGACTTGCTTTTGTAGGTCATGAAGTGGTTCTCCCCCCCTCATCTTCTCAACAGCTTAAGCTGATTTATTGTAAAAACTGTCAACTTCTGCATTTTTATGAGTGAATTTCTGTTGAGTGCTCCCTAAGAGAGATTTTTTTATATTTCCTTGAAGGTGAGCATTCCGGAGACATCAGATATTTCTTTCAATGAAATGAAGGTTGAAGAAAAAAGTGCAGTCACACTTTCAAGGTTGAGTAAAGGGCCTTGGAAGGAGGACGACCAAATACTGAAACCTTGTTGGACCAGGCCAAAATCAAGTAAGTTCTGCTTCAATGCTAGGGAGTCATGAATAAAAGAATTCTTGTAGTATTTCTGACAATTCTTTCTTATCTCATTTGTGGTTGTTTTGCTTTCTTTGGCCTGCAGAAGAGGCAGAGGAACCAAAAGGCTTCGTCACGTTTTCATTGTCAAGTGGTCCGGAATACCATGTCTCCCAGGTAAGCTAGTTTCACTTTGATTCTTATTGATTGGGCTTCCTTTGGCAGTCAAAACCTCATGATTCAATATGTGGCTGTTTGCTTAAATTGGAGTTCGTTGATTTTTGGTTTTCTTTTTCTGTATACGAAATTCATATCTTGGTAACTAATAAGGAAGTGGCAGTCCATGTTTTGATCAATGATTCATATTTCTGTATTATTCATGTAAGTTATATTTTTGGTTGCATCAATAAACCTGCTGAATAGAATGCTGTCAGTAGAGTCAGAGTAGTGTAGAAAAGCATGCATCTGTCAATACCATTGAAGTGGAGAATTTGAAGAGCATCAGGGCTTTTGTTGTTATGGGTCACTTTGTGGATGGCCTGTATTTCGTGGCATTGACAACACTATCCTAACCATCCAGCTCTTGTGAGTTTCTTGTTTAATGCGAAAAGATAACACACACACACAACACGTAAATTTTTGGCTGAGTTTGCAGACCATTGTACATATGAGTAATATAGTTTGGTCACCTGGAATATGTTTGTTTTTGGTCTTGCACATGATAGCCCACCAGCCAATCCTATCATTGGGCTAATTACCATACACAATGTCTTGCTTATTAGAGGTGCAAACAGGTTGGATTCATTGTGGACTTGGAGTCTTGGACCTTGACCCAGCCCAACTCCAGGCCCAGCTCAAATGTATTATAATATGGATTTGATCTCCCAGGAGAGCAATACCTCTGTGGGGCCCACTTCTGGTCCCCTTGTGATCCCTCCTTTGAAATGCCCCTCTGGTCCCCTAGTATGGCCATTGGACCCAATTTGACCTTTCTCTGTAGTAGCCCTTCTCTTGGATCTAAGATCAAGGGAATTTTTATTGTTGATTTTATATGGTATCTCAATCTTGATAGATCCTTGGATCTGAAAATCCACAGTACATTGGAATTGGTTCCAGCCCTCAGGTTGGCCCCACAGTATTCTCGCTCATGATTCCATGGCCTACATCAGCCAGGAGATCAAGGCCATTTTACAATATGTTAAATTGTTATGTACTATATTATGTACTATACATTATTATATTATACATAATGTTATTACTTATTAGCATGTGGACTGTATATTATTTTTATAATAAAAATAAATGTGTGTGGGCGCGTGTGTGTATAGACACACACAAGCACACAACACACGCATAGATCACTCGAGTACATGGGTATTTAGGTGAGCACCCGACCGCATCCAGACCTGATTATCAATCAGATCCCAAGAAGGGTTCATGTCCAGATTTCTCTGTTTGGGTTCCTTCAAGCAACCAAGTAATTGGAGATCTGTTGACATCCCTAGTTTTAGCAGATGTTGGGACTTCATGAAATGAGTCACTAATAGTGACATTCCTTGTGGCAAAAATGAAGAGCAGGGCTTGCTGTTTTCACTAAAGGCCTTCTTTCTATTTTTGTTCTCTTGGCTACAACTTAGATTCTTAGTAAGGATTACTCTTTCCCATGTCTGCTACACTTACAGCATTGTTGGGCATTTCCTTGGGGGCTTGTTTGTGTAATGCTATGATTTTTTTACTCCACAGAAATCTGTTTCTGTGTGGGTGTGGAAAAGATTATTTGACCCAAACCCCTCCCCAACCCATAGGAAAGTGTTTTCTGTCAATTCTGTGTAATCAAGGAAAATTAGTTCAAAAGTTTTCTCTTTCCACATGGAAAAGCGTTGCACATAGTGAAATCCTTGGAGTTCCACAAACATGGCCTTAGGGAAAGGAAATGATTTAGAAGGGGGCTTTTCTTATATTTGGTGCAATCTTTTCCTTTTTCTAAAAAAACTTCTCCAGAAAAAAAAAAGTGTTTTAACCACTCACATTTTTCTCATGTTCTTGGATCCATTTTCATGAGGAAATGGGTGGAGAACCATTTCTTAAGAAAATTTACCGCCTATGCTCGACAAACCTTAGTTCTATTTTTCAGACAAGATTGTCCTTCGTAGGAATAAGATTTCCTTTTTACTTTTTATTTGAAATGCCAGATTGTCCCCTTAATGCTTTCATTGCCCCGTTAATGTTTTCTTGGAACATGAAGTGATTTTCCAAAGTCCTCTTGTTTATTTTTTTAATTTAATTGTCAGGTTGCAGATGCAGTTGTGATTGCTAAGTACCTAGGGGCCACACTTGTAATTCCTGACATCAGGGGAAGCAATCCTGGCGATGAGAGGTTAGCTTTACCAAGATATTTATATATGCTTAGGATATTGGTTCCATATCATGTTGAGACAGATTGATTCTGGATACTTTACAAACAATAGCAAATTATGTTTTACTCGGCATCTACTGGGTATTAGGTTCCTTATTTCCTGGATTCTGGGGAAATTTTTCTTGGTATTAGAACATTAGAAAGAAAATGTTCTAATATTTATCTAGATTTCTGGAATAAACTACAGACTATGGGTGCAATTCAGGATGGTTTGATCTCAGACAAACTCTTAACCGACTCTTAACTGACCCTAACACAGCCAGTCAACTCAACGCACTTAACCCGCAACTTACCTGGATCTAGTTTCTACAACCTGAAATGTGATTTGAATGTTATTTTGTATACCTTGTAAATTTGTCTTTCCCGTTTGGGGTTTTTTGTGGGTGGGGTTTGGGTCCATATTTTGGTCTGGGCCTTGCTTTTCAGCTTTCTTTTGTTTAGCTTCTGCCTTGTTTTTCCTTGGGCTGGGGTTATGGTCCTCCTGTTTTCTGGGGGCTTGGCTTCTTGCCCTTTTTGCTATAGTATACCTCTCCTATACTGTATAGTTTTCTTTTATAAATACAGTCACTGTTTCAAGAAAAAGAAAGTTTCTACAACCTGAAGGCAGGCTCGAGCAATTCGCTTTTTCATAATTAGGTAGGGTTGGGACGGTGGGGGGTGGGGGCTGGTGGGGGGTGGGTGTTGAGATTTTTGAAGAGTTCCAAAAGGCAAAAGTGAACATGTTAAATTCTTAATCTTTTATGGCTGTTGCTAATAATTGACAGATCAGATGTTGATGGTGACGTTGTTGACAAAAGCTGGAGCTGCTAATACATATGGAGAATATGGCTTTTGAGCAGTTTAGTTTTAAGGTGGGCCCCACATGATATTTAGACAGACGGGATGGAGAGAGTCTCTTCATCATAAATTTCAGAGGATCCAAATTCCCATTGCTTTATTTGTATTGTGTGTAACCCACTTGGAAGGAGAGGGTGGGGGGATGGAAATGGCTGTGCTTCTATCGGGGCCCACCAAATCTGAGATCAAAAGGACCTGAAATGATTGAGATATTGGCCTCTCAAAAGTCAAAAGCTAAAAAATTATGGGGTTCATTCGCCGTAGAGAACAGTCTTGATGAGCATTAAATTAGTCTGGAGGTAATAGGACAGTCTTGATCAGTAGATAGATAGAGGGGTGGTTTGTTGTGGACGAAATTGAATCACCTGATCTAGGTGTCTGTAAAAAATGGAGATCATAGACCTTTCATTTGGCTTTTCAAGCCTATGGCCCATAAAAATTCGTGAAGGATTGGTCCTGAGACAACCGTTAATCATTTCCTCATCTACGCTTATGTTTTATTTTTTGCAACAATGTTATGCACTTCAAGTATCAATGCAACTTGCCTTGGATATGCATTTCTTTCAGTTGCAATCGGAAGATTAAAATATTGCAAATCTAACAGGAGTTTTCAGGAAGTTTATGATGTCGAAAAGTTTGTGAAGAGCCTGGATGGCATTGTCAATGTAGCACGCGAGCAGCCTGCTGAGATCACATCAAAAAAGCCTGCAATTGTGAGGGTCCCTAATAGGGTGACGGAAGACTACATTGCTGAACACATTGAACCAAGATTCACTCAGAAAGGAATTTTAAGACTTGCAACTTTCTTCCCTTCTGTGAATATGAGAATAAGGGAAACACAGAAGGAGATGGATTCTGTAGCATGCTTGGCCATGTTTGCCACCCTTGAATTGCAACCTGAGATTCATGAAGTTGTTGACTCGATGATTGAGAGACTTCGGACACTTAGTCGCAGATCAGAAGGCCGGTTCATTGCAGTTGACCTGCGGGTTGATATATTGCAAAAGAAGGGCTGCAAAGAAGGTGGAAGTGCTGGTAGTAAAAATTGTTACAGCGCACAGGAGATTGGCGTATTCTTGAGGAAAATCGGTTTTGGCAAGGATACGACTGTCTATCTGACTCAATCTAGGTGGGATGAGAGTCTCAATGCTCTAAAAGACCTCTTCCCGAAAACTTATATGAAGGTTAGAAGCATTTTCCATTTCTATAGCTCTTTTAAACTTGATTTTCAGCCAAACAGAAAAGGGCTTTTTTTTAGCTAAGCTAGTAAAAGAAAAGGTCAACCCCATATTGTAGCAATCCAGACCACTCATCCAGCAAGACCCCATTATGAATGTGTCATGGTTCCAAAATTTTCCCATACAACTGCTGGATGAAATTCCTGCTGAATGCTGAAAGTTTGATGAGTAATCCATTGTTGTGCAACTAATCAAACAATAATTTTTTTTTTTTTTTGTTGGGGAACATGCTTTGTGGCACAATTCATGTACAATGGGGCTTACTGGATAAATGTTCTACACCTTTAAAAAGTGGGAAGCACTTATTAACTTATTTCTATCGAGTGATAAATGTTTTTTTTCCTCAAAAATGATTTAAACATCTTGATCTTTGGTAAAGAATGATATGATATGGCTAATAATAGTTCACTGATCGTAACTGTTGCAATGCAGGAAGACATACTGCCTTTCGATAAAAAGGATAAGTTCCTCGACTCAGGAAACTCAGAACTAGAGAAGACCCTTGACTTCTACATCTGCTCCCAGAGTGATGTTTTTGTACCTGCCATATCTGGATTGTTCTATGCAAATGTCGCAGGGAAAAGGATAGCTTCCGGCAGGAACCAAATACTCGTTCCTGCTCAAATATCAGGTCCTTCAGCTTCCGCTCCTAATTTTATTTCACATTACGTCTCTAAGAAGAACCATTTGGCGTATTCGTGTTTCTGCTAACTGCCTGTGACAAGAAATCATAGGATGTGCAGAAGTCATACCTTGTTCTCAGAACCTTTGTAAGAGAGGAGGGTTAAGAACCCAAATCAAGATGTGAGGTACACTTCTTTTTGTACTGGAGGGTGCCGCCATGTTATTTAGTTTGTTAAAAATGTTTGTAAACTGTAGATTTGTATGTCAGTTGTAAAATTCTTTTCATTTCCAGTTAATACAACCATCAAAGAGGATTGTTTTTTGATTCTTTTCTCCTCTTCATTTCTTATGAACTTGACACTGTTTGTGTTCATGTTTTCTCGACAGAAATTAAATTTCAGGATTCTTCGTCTGAAACTGTTCATGTTGAGCTTGTGGTTCAAAAAAAAATGTGGAAAAGAGGATTTTATTTTTTATTTTTCTGCAACTCTATATCGCCTAGTAGGTCCTACTGCAGATGAACTATTGTCCAAAATTACACCTGGCTTCACAGTACTTTGTTGAGGCTATTACCTTCCATGTCTTACTATGTGTGAGATTTTAAGACTTTGGGTCAAAAACATACATTTTTCTATCTGCCAAGGACAGAACAGTTCCTCAAGTACTGTTTTTCTTTTTCCATTTGTTTTTGTTCATCTGCTTTTTAGTCCACACTAATCTTGGGTCCAGGTATGCTTTCTTGTAGAACATTCCTGGGTTTTATTGAATCAAGGTTAACTTTATCATATACGGCTGATCTTAGCTCCGGCTAAAAAGAGGCCAACTCACCCTTGGGATATCTCATGGGATGGATGAGCCAAATATTATGATTAACAAAGGGCAAAGTTTTGCAGGAAGTTTCATTGGCAGTATCTACCAGTTGTATGCTGTGCTTCAAATAAATGTGAAAGGCCTACTACTAATTGCCATTTCAACTTTTTCTTTTCAGAGTATTTCTTATGGTAGATTCCTTATTTTAACATTAACAAGCTATAGAACTTTGAATTGTGACCTTGTGAGTTGTGACCCAGGTGAGTTAAAATGGCATTTCTGGGCTTACTTTTGATCAAGGTAAACAGACCATTGGATTAGGATAGAGGCGTGCCCAGCACTCCTGTGAGTTGCATCTGGCCTCTGTGAATAAGGCCTTTAGTAGGGTAGGGGTGTTTTAAGAGCCAGGCCTAAGCTTGTCCAAGATCAGCCCATTTTTTTTATCAGGTTTAATATTCATCCTGGATTGAGCCCAGAGCTTGAAGTAAGTTCAGGCCCAGCCCAGCAAAATGGATGTACCTCCTAGTGTAAAACTGTCGTGCCAGGCCTTTAACCATACATAGGCTTATAGGCCAAGCTTCAGGGGCCTGAAACACACAGCCCAAATCTGCTCCACTGGGGCTGCACTGGGGTGGGCCCCCGGCTGACCCTGCCCATGAGCACCCTTACCTCTATGTTAAGATTGGAGTACCACTTATACATTTTGAGTCTGGATCCCTTGTTTGATACGGTTTCAACCAATTCACATTCACCACCAATATAAAATTTCTTTCTTGATTTTCTCATTCCAAATAAGCAGTTAACTGCTTCTTAGCAGGGGATCCTGAGTCATAAATTTTAGATCCCATAAGAATCTAAGGGCGTATGTGTTGGGAAATTTTGACATCACTATCATGTGCTACTATTACGTACTTGCCGTTGGAAATTTTTGTAATTCTTTATTTGTTTATTAAAATTTCAAAAACCCATCCTTAACATCAATCTTGTCCTTTGAAATTCTCCAAATTCTTACAATGTGATAATACACACGGGCCCACTTAGATTCTTGCCAATCACTAAATAAGGTAACCGGAAGGTAAGAAAAAAAATTCATGGATTTGGGATTTGGGCTCATGTGAGGAGGCATGATTTGATCATCATGAGTTGTCAAATGCCCCATCAAACAGTTAAACTTCGCTAGCATTATCCTTACTGTTGAATGGGTAAAAATGGATTACGATCAAATCAATGGTGGCCACACATAGGTTTGTTTAATCAGGTGGAATCTGCTTTTACATTAAGCACCAAATCTGTTAAAAACCAAAAGTTACACCATAAAATTCCAGGGAATATTGAGGGAGAGAGAGAGAGAGAGAGAGCAGCAGCAATGGGTGCAATGTCAATGCTCTTGAAACCCTTCATCTCTCCTCCCCATCATCAAACGCTAATAAATCCCAGCAAGAACCCTAAATACAAACCCTCTTCGATTCTTCTTCAATCCCAATCTCCTTTCTTCTCTTCCTTGTCGTCTCATCTTATCTCTACTTCTCCAATATCCGTCTCCGCATCCGCCACCGATTGTGTGCGCTTGGTAGAAGCTTTCGACCCCAGAATCCCATTGGAAGAAGCCCAAACTCCACCAAGCTCATGGTACACCGACCCCTCCTTTCTCGATCTTGAATTCGACCGCGTCTTCTTCAGAGGATGGCAAGCCGTTGGTATAGATATATATACATGTTTCCTTTCCACCCATTTCATTATTTCATTATTGCTTGTTTATGTTTGGTTTCAATCTGGGTTTTGTCATGGAGTTATGTAGAAGTCATCGCAGTTGAAACCGATAAGAAAGTTTTGAGTTGGTGAGGATTGAATTGGTGAGGAATGTGGGTGAGAACTAACAAGTCTTCTTTTCACAAAGTGAAAACGGGTCTCCAAATGCCCAATTTAAGAGTAAGGTATGGGAACAAATTTGGATTTTGGATTTCGGCACATGGGTTCATTACCCAAAGACCCAAGTACTTGATGTCATTGTTGTATACTATATACATTGCTCTTTTCTAGACCGCCCCTATTTAGTGCATGGTCCCAACCTCAGCCAATCCAATCCTTCTGCGCACACTTTCCTCCATGAAATGGAGCAAGCCTAAATCTTGAAACTGTTAAAGACATTATTCACCATTGGATTTTATCACAAAAATTTGCATGATGTATAGCCATTAACTTTAAGGACTTAAAACTAAGAGTTTTGATTGGATTTGATTGGGCTGATATCGCATATTCCCCTCATTTACATCCAAACCTTTCGATTATTTGGCCTCCTTTTATTGTCATGTATCCAGTGGGTCTACTGACATAGTGGTTTCTTAGTCAATTCCTTATATTATATTAGTTAATGAGTTTTTGGACCTCAATTTGAGTCCTGGTCAGGTCCTTTACTCAAAACCTGGTCTGGGTTAAGGCCGAACCGATACAGGTGTAAGTGTGAGTCCTGTAGCTGGGACCAAAGTTGGGACTTGGGTACAGTTTCAACTTTAAAGTACAAGTCCCCTGTTAGTAAATTAGTTTTGGGTCCAAATCAGCAAATCTGTACTGTGAATTTTATCAGTATCCATAACTTTTCAGGTTCTTTCTAGAACGTAGTAGTTATGAAATTGAGTAGAAATGCATCCTACCATTATTAGTTATACCTTTCTAGCGACATACAAACATGCCATATGATTAAATGGATAGTAGAAATTGGTATATTGTAGAATGTTGTATCGGGAACATTCAAATTTAAACCCAGGGTAGACAATGGGATTATTACAGGCCTCTTCCTTTTTTCTTAATAGAGCACTACTGTAAGTTCTGCCCCTCTTCTATAGTCTCTCTCTCTCTCTCTCTCTCTCTCTCTCTCTCTCTCTCTCTCTCTCTCTCTCTCTCTCTCTCTCTCTCTCTCTCTCTCTCTCTCTCTCTTTTAAAGTTTTATATTTGTCAAATTGTCTATCAGGATTCTGTTTTGTTCTTGGATTTTCGAGACCATCTTCCTCGTAGATAATTTTTAAGGTCTGTGGCTAAAGATACATTTTCATGTGCAAATCACAGAACTTATTTGTCGATTAGAATTTTTCTACTACATTCTTTTTATCCATTCAACTTATACAACAAAGTATCGTAATTTGATCTTGAATTTTAAGATTGAATGATATTAAAAGTTAAAAAGCAATTTGCTGTCTTCAACTTCTTTTGTGTTTTCCGTTTATCATTTTCCAGGTTTTGTTGAACAAGTCAAGGATCCCCGTGACTTCTTCACTGGCAGGTAATTCTGCCTTCATTAACATAAATGTGATTACATTTGCTAGTTGGTATGCCCAAGCATGCTTATGCATGCAATTCTACACATCATTTTATAACTTCAGAGTTTTTTTTTAGTCAATAATGTATAAGGTATTAAGGTTAATATCTTAATGAATATTCAAGTGTTTATTGGAGGTAGTCTCACTCATCTTTGAGAGTTATACCAATGAATTAGCTGTACATTGCAATCCACCGGTAGCTCAGTGGTGAGGAGCCTCCCTTCCACAGAAACAACCAGGGATCAATCTGGCTGTAGCGCCGATGGTGAGGGACTTGGTGAGTGTGTTTGGGCTGTGTGTGAGTATTTATCAGAGAAAAAGGAAAAAAAATCTGTCCATTGAAAATTAATAAGCAAACAACATCCCATTTTTGTTTGTGTGGTTTTGTATCAGTAAGTTTCTATTCTCACACTATTGTATTTTTCTTTCATCTACAAAGAAAGTTTGTGAGTAATCTTGCTATTTTGCATCCTAAAAATCCCAATGAAATTGATGTCATGTATCCTAATTGAGTTCAAAGGCGGGCTGGCGTTGGATTTGAAAAATAGCTACAAATGCCTAGTTATGGATTTCTTTTTAATACGGATGAGAATCAAATGGTCAACAAAATGAACTGTCTCTAGTCATTAAAGATTAACTATGCCTTGAAAGAAATACATGTAAAAAGGGCCAAATCCAAGCCCATGTTGATCAAAAGATGGGACCCAATGGCTTGGTTTGAGATTTTGTTCGAGTCAACTTGGTGCCTGTCGGTACCGGCTTCAAGTGGGTATTGGAATTGCAAAAAAGCTTTGACTCTGTTAATAACCAGTAACAACAAATGCTCGAGCAGTTAGTGAACGACAGAACAATGTATATCAAAGGGTCTTGATAGCTCCCCTCATGTGTCGGGCTTCGCATGTAGACAGAAACACACCAAATGACCAACGTGAAGTGAACAGAAACACGTCCCAAGGGATTCGAACACACGACCCCCCTGCTCTGATACCATGTTAGTAACTAGTATCACCAAAAGCTCGAGCTGTTAGTGAACGATATAACAATGTATATCAAAGGGTCTTGATAGACTCGACTGGCATTAGACCTGCACTGATTGGCATGGACATGTATGGGGCATGGATTGGTATGGACTATGGACCGACACAGGATTGGCATGGATTGGTACTGGTTAGTGATTGGTATGGAGTGAGTCACGCAATTAGTCAACCAAAATCATAGAAATGAACTCTCTCTTTTTTTTTTTTTCCATCTTTCCTTTGAGTTTGAAGTGGAAATAGGTACTAATATGGTAGCCAAAAAAAATTCTTACTCATCAATATGGATAATGGGACCTAAAGGTAGTAGAAAGTACAGGCTTGATTTTCAATGCTACATATGATTATGGTAATGATGATGAGTATAAGCTCGAGCTAGATTAGAAGTCAGTGAGGTAGTGAAGAATTAACTGCCCCATGGCTTCAAGCCCCCACCTGTTAGTTAATATTACGGTTTGTGGTTTGTTATTTTTCTGTTTTTTTTTTTAATGGTTGTTATTTTACTGTTACCATGAGTTTTAAGTCATAGATAGTTATTATATATTGGTAATTTGGTTCTCTATATATTTTAAATAATCTTTTCATTAGTTACTACTTACAAGAATAGCTCTGAACATTGTGATGATAGCCTTAAGAAAAACTAAATGTGACTATAAATGATTTAAGATATATTTAAATCATCAAATTTACATATTTCATTTTTCTATTATTTCTTAATTTTTCTTGACTATAGAATTTCTTTTGTAATTTGTTAAGACTGCATGTCCCTATCAATCCAGCACATGTGGCACCAACTCGTACTTGTCTGAGCCGCACAAAGACAGGCACCTGGGTTTAAAACCTCGCCCACTAGTCCCTTAAAAACTGACGTATGAGTTAGTTCATAACTAAAAGTGGAATATTTTGTCACATGTCCCTCCCCCCATAGTTTAGAAGCTTCTAGTTTGTATTTTCCTTTATGGAGGAATTGGATAGTTAAAAAGAGAGCCTATCAGGGTATCTAACAAGAAATGTAGGTGTAATGGAAGAACAAGGAAAACTTGTAAAACAGAGGGGACTCTAGCCTTCTCATTATAAGGAGATGTTCTCTCTATTTTTTTGTCTTTCCTTGCGAGTTGATTTAAATTCATCTCCCTTGTGCAAAGACTCCTTGTGAATTCTCTTAGTGATGACTCTAAGATGGAAGATCTTGAGAAGATCATGTGATGAATCTGTTCTCCTCAACCAATATGCATTGGATACTTTTTGAAATGTGGGTCAGATTTTATGAAATTGTAGTTACAGTCTGCAGGCTTATAGATATCCTTTAATTTAGTGCAAGGCACTATTTTCTTGGTAACCTTTCTAGTTCTTGTGCTGCCTATCAGCCTATACCATGAACTTACGCTTAGACATTTTTGGCAATAAATGCCCTTTTAGAGGTCATCTTGCCTAAATTCTTTTAGCTTTGACATGATTACTTGATTTTAAGGCTGAAGTCTGCCCTTTTAAGATGAATGTTTTTTCTTATTAAGGTTACTAATTTGAAGAAGAAAACAACAGATTGGGAAGTGTACAATATGTGATCTGTCGAGATGCTAATGGGAATCTTCATGCTTTCCACAATGTTTGTCGCCATCATGCCTCTCTTCTTGCATCCGGCTATGGGCAAAAGTCCTGCTTTGTGTGCCCTTATCATGTGAGTTTCCATAACTCGTTTATAGTAAAAACCACATCCAAACATTGAGAATTTTCGTGTTCTCTGCTATTTTTATTATATGCTTTAGAGTAAAAACCACATCCAAACATTGTGAGTTTTCATGTGCTCTGCTATTTTTATTATGTGTGGTTTCTAAAAGGTTAGATGGTTTAAACCTTCAACCTAGTGATATTGAGTCATTGACAACAAGCACCTTCTAATGTCCTAGAGGCTCAATTATATAGCTGTGTTAAAGTGGTTCCTCTTCATTTAATACATACATGTATGTCAAATTAGACCTACAGTACATGCGAATTACCATTAACTAATTTCTATTCGGATTTAGTGATTGAGCTTATTGAACTTGAACTATGAATTGAATGAATCAAAGGGCGAATCTAATGAGACTACCCCACTGAATTCTTGAACTAAGACAATTATTGATTGCGAACTGCAAACTGAAATGTGAATTAGTTGAATTGCGAACCAGGTAAACTACGTGTAGAAGTTCATATCTTACTAAGTCATTAATTCTTAAGGCTTTCTAGATTGCTTAGAGGACTTGTAGATTTGATGCAACAAAATTTGTTTTATTTTGATTCTCTGTGACATCTTGAAGCTCTACTCCTGTGTGCCGTTTTGTTCTTAGAAGATCTACTTTCCTGAGGTTGAGGTTGTTATTGCATTACACTTTCATTCTTAGACCTTATCTTGACATTGAAGAAATACTGGATCACTTCAAGCTCTCAGATGTAGAGGCTGCAAATTTGTATTGTGTTGAGTTTGTGTTATTGTTCAAAGCATTATTCTCTTGTTTGATTATATATTTTATTCATGTGCCCTTTCAGTGTACTGAATTTCACCTCAATACTTTTTTTTTTTTTGAATGGCTTTCCACCTCGTACTTTTTATATTGCATATCTGGTTCCACTTGCTTGTAAAAGATAAAGAATTGTGACGTTTTTGTACCTAGGGCTCTATGATTTTTTATTTTTCAGGTTATAATATCTCACTTCTTTTTTGTCTTATTCATTTATTTTATTTAGTTCTTCTTGGGTATATTTTCATTAGGTCTCAAATCCATAAAAGGGTTAGGAAAGGGTTACAAGACATATCCAGGATGAGGTGCCGTGGTGTATGTTATTTGCAGATGACATTGTTTTAGTGGATGAGACGAGAGAAGGAGTGAATGCTAAACTTGAATTGTGGCGGAAAACATTAGAGACAAAAGGGTTTAGGCTAAGTCGATGCAAAACGGAATATATGGAATGCAAGTTTAGTCAAAGTAGGACACCTGGTAACATAGAAGTAAGTTTGGGCACACAAAAGATAGTAGAGAAAGAAAACTTTAGGTACCTTGGATCTATGGTGCAACAGGATGGAGGGATTGATACTGATGTAAGTCACAGGATTCAAGCCGGGTGGACCAAATGGAGGAGTGCTTCGGGGGTCTTGTGTGATCGGAAAGTCCCCCTCAAGGTTAAAGGAAAGTATTATAAGGTGGCGGTACGGCCAGCGTTGTTATATGGATCAGAGTGTTGGGCAGTAAAGCATAATCATGTCAAGAAGATGGAAGTTGCGGAGATGAGAATGCTAAGATGGATGTGCGGGATCACAAGGAGAGATAGGATTAGGAATGAGGAGATTAGGGGCATAGTAGGAATAGCACCGATTGGAGATAAAATGAGAGAAAATCGACTGAGATGGTTCGGCCATGTTAGAAGGCGTCCAACAGAGGTACCTGTTAAAAGGTGTGAAAGCATGGAGTTTGCCAAGAGTAGGAGAGGGAGAGGGAGACCCAAGAGAAGTTGGAAAGAAACTATTAAACATGATCTTGCCTACATGGATCTAACGGAGGACATGGCCCTAAACTGATTTGATTGGCGTCGTCAAATCCATATAGCCGACCCCACCTAGTGGGAAAAGGCTTGGTTTGGTTTGGTTTGGTTTGGTTCTTGGGTATATTTTCCACAGGAACTTCCCATATTAACTTTTGTTTTATAAACAGTGTTATTTTTTTAAATTTCACCGATCCGATTTTCTATTTTATGTATTAGGTTCTTTTTGCTTTTTCTTATAACTTAATAGTTAACAACCACCTTTGAAGTTCTAAAGGTGCAGAACATTGTTCAGAATGTGCTACAGTCAATATTAATTGAACACGATAATGTTTGTTGAATTTAGATAATGAATATGATTTCTGAATGTTTGTTCATGTGATATTCTGCATAGCTATATACTGTTAGAATCGAAGAAAGAAGAAAAAGTGGATCGGATTCATGTATGCATAGCTGTATATTGTGAAAATTGAAGAAAAGAAAATATGAGGACCAGATATCTTTGCGTTGTAGGGCTGGACATATGGGTTAGATGGAGCACTTCTGAAAGCTACTCGAATTGGAGGAATCCAGAACTTTGATGTAAATGTATGCAGTAATGTTATCTTGATACCTGTTGACTTCTTCTTTTTCTTATGAGCTCTTCTTAACAGTGGGATAATCTCAATGCTTGTTCTTGTCATGAAAATAGGAATTTGGGCTTATACCATTGAATGTAGCTACATGGGGACCATTTGTACTGATCAATTTGGGCAAGGATGTTCCACCTCAAGGCAAACTAGACGATAAGATAGTGGAATTTGAATGGCTTGGAAGCTCTTGGGAGATACTGAGTACTGGCGGGATTGATTCTTCACTAAGGCACGTTTGTAGACGTGAATATACCATTGAATGTAACTGGAAGGTTTGATCCTCAAGATTAGCTGCTTCATTCTAACTTCAAGTCCTTATAAGAACAAAAAGGAAAGAAAGATTGGGAAATATAAGAACTTCCAGTTGTGGTAGTTTGCTCAGCCATTCAAGCTGTACATGTGGGCTCCTCTTTTAGTCATTCAAACCATATATATGATAGGTCATAATGTGGAATGGAGGCAATCAAACATCTCCTCCCCTATTTTTGAAGTTTGACTTTGAACCACTTGACCATCTAATTTGGGATGCTGACTGTCAGTCTGCAAGTTTCCAATTGAAAGTCACGAATTATCCAGCAAGACTTATATTGGGTCATCATCTATCCACGCTGAAAGCACATTTTTGTAAAAGATGGGCTCACCTTTACTGTTGCTGGTTGCAGTATTATAAAGGCTCTTATGATTGAGAACCACATAATGCCTAAGGTCAGAATATAGCAGAAATAATTTCATTTTAACTTGCTTTAAATTATGTGAAGAAGAAGAAGAAAAGAAAGAAATAAAGGCTCTTTGAGAACCATATAATACCTAAGGTTAGAATATAGCAGAAATAATTTCCTTTTAATTTGCTTTAAATTATGTTGCTGTAATACTAATGATTAATCATGATATCTGTTAACAATTTCTTTTTCTGCAGGTCTTCTGTGACAATTATTTAGATGGTGGTTATCATGTGCCATATGCTCATGGAGGTCTTGCGTCTGGTCTTAATCTTGAATCCTACTCTACCGATGTATGCTTCTATTTTGTCTTTTGTTCTCTGTATTTAGACTGGGCATAGACTGCTATGTTAGTCTTCTAAGAAGGAATATTTTCTGGCAACTCATCTACCATGTACACACTACACAGCACATAGCATGCTAATCCAAAGTGTGCCGCTCTCCCCCAGACATGCACACTAAAAAAAAGGAGACTAAATGTCAATTCCATTGGTTAAGGTTTCTAACAAAACCATAACCATGTTAAAGGAATTGCAAGAATGAGTAGCCATCCTGGTTTTATAACTTGGACATGGGGGGGGGGGGGGGGGGGGGGGGGTGGTGTGACTCAGCCAAGTTGCAAGAGACTCGAGTGAGTTGGACCAAGTCATTCCCTAGAGCCTCCCAAAACCTAGAAAGTTGTGAAATAAATGATAGAAAAAAACTTAAAATAGAAAGAAACGGTGTTCTATGAATTTAAGTCGCGTGTTTTCATGATTCAGAAATTTTTTTAGTAATCTTTGGGGGCCATATTTGGTTTTCATACAATCGGGTGACCATTACCTCCGATTTTTAAATGCTTAGATCTTCTATAAAATGTGGTTTTGATGTGAATGTTATGGTGGATGCTCCTGCTAAACAAGGCGGTGAATATGGTCTCTTCATTTTGACTTCTGTACTTAATTTGTGTGTGTATTGCGTATAATGCTCTTATTCCTGACTGCTGGTTCTCTTTATAGTAGTTGTATGTTGTATGGTTCTCTTTTCCTTAATAAAATTTTACGTTACTAATTAAAACTACCTTGAAAACTTAAAATTAGCATTGTGTTGTCGAGTTTTTTCTTGAAGAGCATTATTTGTTGCATGTGTGCATGCGTGCGTGCAGGCATTGCAAACGGCCCGGCACGGCCCGCCCCAGCTAGCGGGCCGGCACGGAATGGCCCACCAGGGAAAAACCTTGGCACGGCACGGCCCACTGGCAAGGCCTGCAACGGCCTCTTTGATGCTTGGAGATGAGTCGGGTCGGGCCAAGTAACTTGTATGTACTTTTAAAAATAAGTAAAATGTGTGTACTAGGTGAACTCGATCTCACAACCATTGGGATTTGAGAGGTAAACATAACCACTGGACCAACTAACTATTGTATACAAATATTTATCCAAACAATATTAAAACTAGTTAGATGAGGATGAGAACCTAACCACTTTAGAGTATTAAACTACTAGTTAGATTAGGATGATAACCTAACCACTTTAGATGAGGATGAGAACCTAAAATAGTTAGACTTTAGCCATGAGGTATTTATAAAGGGAGATGCTCCTATGAGAGCATCTCTCACCTTACTATGAGAGATAAGGTGGGGGCCCTCCCATTTAAGTTGTTGGCATTGAATATGGATGTGAGGGCCCCCACCTTATCTCTCATAGTAAGGTGAGAGATGCTTTCATAGGGGCACCTCCCATTTATAAAAATACCTATATTTTCATACTATAGATACTGTAATTATTATTTTTTCATACTTATGTGTTGTACTTTAAGCATGGTAATCAAGCTTTTATTTTTATGATAATCATTATGCAATAAAATTAAACCCAAATGAATATATAATATACGTAATTGATTAATAAAAATAATAAGTTATTATAATTTATAAAAAATAACAACATTATTGAATAAAGACAAATCCACACTAACAATGTAGAACTGAAGAAGAGGGGGAAACTTTTTATGTAATTGATGTGCTACCATGCATACCTGCCGAGGGAGAAAGGGTAGAGTTTGATTTCTTTTATTTTATTTTTTTGTATGGCTTTGACTCTTATAAATCGTGAATTATATAAAAGGTGTAAAACACTACGATAGACCCCACCTATTAAATTCACAATCATTAAGACAAACATCAATACTATTTATGGGATATCCCCAAGTTTCAACTCAACCTAGGTTATTTCCACTATCAAGTTAATTCTTAGTATAAAAAAATAATAAATCCTATCTGGATATTTATTATCATATTTATAAATTCTATCTGATCTAAATTTATCTAAATTTGTAAGAGAACTGATCACATGTGATGCGTGAGACTTTTCATTAAGATGATTTTCACTTATATGTGGCATACTTTTTATTGATACAATTGCACACTTTCCATTGAATAGTTAGCATTCCAAGTTTAAACTGATTAATGTACACTATTAGATTAACCAATACATGAAAAGTTGCATTAAATAGCTAATTCCGAGATTGGAGCCCCTTTAAGACTTTTAGTTGGTTCAAAGGAATGCAAATTGTTTAAAATCAATTTCAAATTTCATTTTTAAAGTTTTTAAATCATAAAAAAAACATTTAATGTATCCATTTCATTTTCAGATGTTGTCTAATTTTTCTCGTATTAAGTTTGGTGGAGTTTATATTTGACCCTAGTTGTTTAAATTCACAAGAACGGTTCAAAACTAAATGAACAAAATGCTTAGGGCATGGGATTGGTAAGTTGCCTTCAAACTTCCAATCCAATATATTTGATGGTCATGTCGTACCATTTAAGTGGTTCGGTCAAACTCGACCTACTCCACTGAGAAGATGGGAGAGTTAGAGTATTTATAGACTTTGTAAAATTGAAAAGGATACAAAATACCCCTTATATGACCATTTAATGCTGTTGGGGGGGGGGGGGGGTTGTAAAATGGATAAATTTTTTTTAAAAAAATAGCCATTTTTGGGCAGGCCAGGCGGGCCGTGACTAGCGGGCCAAGCCTGGCAGGCTGATTATGGCGGGCCGCAGGGGCCAGCCCACGTGCCAGCGGGCAGGGCCCAACGGGCCAACAGGCCAGGGAGCCTCGGCCCAGCACGGCCGACGTCACGGGCCGTGCCCAGTGGGCCGTGCCGGGCCACGGCCCGTTGACTTGCGGCCCGGCCCATTTGACATGCCTATGTGCGTGTAGAAGCATGATGCATGTCTTTTTTATCAACAATTGTACATGTGGCTGTGGGGCCCATAATTTTGTATTCTAAACTGTTTACCCAGCGGGCTTTATCATGAATGAGTCATGCTAAATCATCTTCCCTGTTGGTTTATCCTAGTCATCTAATAATGTGTCTTGCAAATGGCAGATTTAGTGCAAGTGGTTCATATTTAATGAGTGCATGGTGGACTGTTAAGATTATTTCAAGGGAGATCTTTTTATTTATTTATTTATTTTCTTTTATCCACAAAAGGACCCATCCTACAAATGGTTTTGGTCATCCAAAAGGTTGTTTCAGCATGTACTGATTGTAGGGGTAAACTGCATGTTTGAATATTATACTTCCACACAGGTTACACGTTTGTTTATTCTTTTGTTTTTCTGAGTGACAAGTACAGTTTACATGTTTATTAGGCCCCGACAAAAGCCCATGGCACATTCTGAATGTGAAAATTGTTGAAAATGAACCTTACTTTGATCATGTGTCGATTTGGTTGAAAATGAACTCATAATATAAAGACTAAACATGTTATATAAGTAAGGAATATTCTTTTACCAATAAAAAAGTAAGAAATATTCAAGTAAGTTCTGGAACAGTGCTTGTTGGAACCTCAAATCTTACTTGGGGGCATCATCAGTCATCACTAGAGCAAAAGCGCTACTTATTTTTGGCACAATAATATTAATCCTCAAAAAAGTCATGAAATAATATTATACAATTCTGATGTAGAATAATGCTGGACTACATTTTTAACCGTGAACATATAGTTAGATTTTATAGTTTTAAAACAAGTATAGTCCATAGTCCATACAAGACTCACTCAACTGGTCCTTGTGTTACCTAGTGCGTGTCTGGCTCATGGAAGAACCTTTGCCAAACCGAGCATGACATTCTTGGTTCGACTTATCTGTGGTGAAAACAGGACTGCTTTCTTCCTATTCTTGACGAAGTTTTTAACACATTCAACCTTTTTATCTTTTGGATACTTGTTCGTTCTCATCTCGTATTATAATACCCTTTGGTTGTTATGGACTTTTTATACATTTCAGTTGTTATAATGGCCTTTACTCATTACCTCACTGATTTTTGTTACTTACATAGATTTTTGAGAAGGTTAGCATCCAGAGCTGTGAAGGTACTTCTGTAGAAAGTAGAGAGAATTTTGATAGACTTGGGTCAAAAGCACTCTATGCTTTCATTTACCCGAACTTCATGATCAACAGGTACTCCATTACTCCTGTGGTGTTTGGTGCTGACGTAATCTATGTTTGGACTGAAGTTGGACATATGTTGGTTTCTGCATTCCATCAAACATTGGAATGCTAATGTATTTCAGTGCTGGGCCCGTTTGGTAACTTGACTAGTAAAGTCAAGTAAAGTTAAATCATCCTAAACATCACATCAAAATCACTTTTTCTCAAAACTCCCTCCAACTTTTCCAACAAAAAGTCAAAAAGTAACCACATTTATTAACTAAAAGACAAAAAAACTCCATTTCCCATACCAAAAGTCAACAATATTCCATTCCAAACAACTAAAAACAAAATACCATCATAACCCACTACATATTTTATTCATACTTTTCATTTCACTTCACTCCACTTGACTTTACTAGTAAAATGCCAAACGGGAAAAATCAATGCCAATATTGCAATATTTTGGTCATTGTTTTGAATATCCAAACAATATTATGCATTTCAAAATGCACCTTTTCTAGTTTATTAAAATTACATGCTATGGTAATTAGTACCTCTGATATCTTGAGATTTTTGCTGTTGCTAGGTATGGCCCTTGGATGGACACAAATTTAGTTCTTCCACTCGGCTCAAGAAAATGCCAAGTGATATTTGACTATTTCCTAGATGCTTCTCTTAAGGTAACTTTCTGTACATGTTACTCCATATTTATCAAAGAGAGTTCCTAGGCTTTTCAACCAAGAAGGATGTTTGGGGAAAAAAGGTGGTAAAAAAAAGAAAAGAAAAAGAGATTACAATATGGATTATGGACAGCTGGTTCACAGATAACTTTTGCTTGCCATGCTGACATATATTATGCTTGAAATCACGATCCTCAATAATTCTGCACAAAATGCTTGGGACACCCATAACATTCTATTCATTGTGGATATGGATTTCATACTGCCAATTGAAGAATCAAAGATATGCGGACATCTTAATCCCAGCTTGTAGGAAGTCTTTCACTGCCTATCTTTTGATTTAACAAGCTATTAATCAAAGCAGTCAATCCACTTCTGCAGGATGACAAATCCTTCATTGAAAGAAGTCTAAAAGAAAGTGAAAGAGTGCAGGTATAAGCAAACCTTACCTTATACTAACATTTCTGTTGTTATATCTCTAATACAAGCATGATGGTATATAGATGGAAGATATTGTATTGTGTGAGGGAGTCCAGAATGGCCTTGAGTCACCTGCATACTGCAGCGGCCGGTATGCTCCTGCTGTTGAGGCAGCCATGCACCATTTCCATTGTCTACTGCATCAGAACCTTATGTATCAATGATTCACCATTTAAGCAGAAAGATAACCTATGCACTGGGTGTCTTTTTTATCTGTACAAAGAGACTATTAAAGAGTAGCTATTTGAATTTGGAAGTGTTCTTTTATCAAACAGGATGCCAATCCTTCTTTTGGTGGGTATTGTATGTATCATTTCCTTGTTTCAGTCAATTTGATTGGGTCTTTCCAAGGTCATGGGTGATTTTCTTCCTGGTTGGGCTTATGAATTATGATCTTCTCCGTGAAAGAAGTCAAATAGGAAAATCTGTCCTCTCTCTTAATGAATAACTATTGTGAGAGGCCCGTGCCCAACAAGGGCAAAAAAAAAAAGAAAAAAAAATATATTAAAAAAAGATTTACAGAGTAAGGGAGATGAGGGAAAGATAAAATATTTGAACCAATTAGGTGGGCCCATAATAATATAGTGCTGGCCTAGTGGTTCGGAATAAAAAAAAAAAAAAAACAACACAAAGCTATAGAAAACTTTCGGAGATGTTGGGCCCAACCCGTAACTAAAAATTAAAATAAACTGAAAAGTAAAAGGATGAAAACATGCAACTTATGCGTCAATGACTATACCATTCCTAGCTATATCCAGGGCGGAACTAGGGGGGCTGGCAGGGACCATGTTGTCCCCCCCCCCACCCAAAAAAAAAAAAAAAAAAAGATATGAAAATCTCCATTTGGAGAGATCCTGTGGCCCCCTATCATATGCCCCCCACCCAAAAAAAAAAAAAAAGATATGAAAATCTCCATTTGGAGAGATCCTGTGGCCCCCTATCATATGCCCATCAATTAATGGATTGCACCCTTCTGTTAGCAATTAGCAAATCTAATCACCGGTCCCAAAATTATGCCGACACAATCTTAGCTGATTTTTGCCAAACAAAGAAATAAAATTGGAATGAAGGAAAGGCATTAAGGAAAGACAAGGGAATGAAGGAATTAAGGAAGGAAGGAAGAAAGAAAGAAATAAGTATGAAAGGATCAAAGAATAGGTTTTTGCCCATCTTACATTTGCGTCTGCTTGGAGTATTGGGATCTAGATCAAGAGTTTTTGAGGTTTTGCTGAAAGTTGCAGGTATGTTTGAGAAGAACCGAACCCATCTCTGGAATTTATTTGCTTTAATTTATTTGCTTTAGTAGTTTACAATTGGTACTTATAGTAGTGAACAATGCATCATTGTGTCACTGATGCTCGTACATGAAATCCAAACCACTCAAAATTACTCGGCCTCTTTATTCTTTTATCAAATGAATTTCTAATCCAATCGTAGTTCTATACACTATACACTGCAGATTAAAAAATAATTAGTTTCATGTGCCATTTTATTATGATTTTTTGTCATAATAAATCCAAATGGAGGAAAATCTTTTAAATTGATAAAAATTGGTTATTTTGTTTCAAGTCTTTTTTTTTCTTTGCCCCCCACCCTAAATAAAATTATTGGTTCCGCCCCTGGCTATATCCACAGTGGACACACTATTACTTCTATTTGATTGCAAGCATTTCTAACAGAATACCCTTGTCGAGAGTTTCGAAATGATTGCAAGTATTATCTCATAGGAATTTCGATTTATCCATTTAATTTAGGAGAACTTGCAAAGCTGACATAACAAATGCTACATTTTACCATATAAAATTCCTATAAAGCCAATACATCGAATGCTAGACCGCGTATGAGCATTTTAAAATTTCACCCGATGAACAACATTTGAAACATCCAAATACTTGCAACCAAATAGGTTCTGACAATGAAAATAACTATCTACACTTCATACCCTATCCATGGTGGGTCACCTCATGAAGTGGCTCACTATTGCACATGGCCCACTCTTACAATTCACCTGGCTGTGTCTCACAGCTCACTTCTCATTAATCTAAAATCATTCTCATGAAACTTCAAAAGAGGTCAGAAGAAGTAAAGAGGAAAGAACATTCAAATGAAACTTCACAAACTTCAATCCTCTTCTCTCTGAAACAACCCAGAAGCTGGAGATCTCAGCTTTCACATCTTTTCATACCAGACAAATTACAGCATCCACTTAGAAACTTCCTTCCATTGTCACTTGGATACACCTCCCCGTACACGTGGCAAACTGCACATAATAAGATAGACCAAAGGGAAATGAAAAATCATCAGATTCATTGAGCATAAAAAAAAAAACCCATTAATCCGACGGTTAAGATCAAATCCATGGCCCATCCATCAAAGCCGAAATCACGGCCAGGATGAATTTCCGGTGGTCACGAGGAGCAGTTGCTTTTTCTCCAACAATCATCATCATCATCATGACAGACAGCAGAATCCAACTGTCCAACCCGCACGCGTCTTCTCTGTACAAAACAAAAAGAAAAATTCTAAATGCAGTTCTCATTTTACTGGATGCAGATGAGATGATTGACCGGTGCTATCCTCTCCTGGCCCGACTCCCGAGGCTAAAGAAAAACAAAACGGGTGTTGCTATGACTCTATGAAGGGCCATTCTAAATGCACTTGAACCCACTCTACATCCCTATGAGTATGATTGTACTTGGAAGGTACACATGTGAGAGAAATGACAAGATCAATTCAGACAGTCATATGGTACGGTCTGTGGTCCCATTCAGACGCTCCTAATCCTTGTCGTTGCAATGGTCTATCTTTTCTTCAATGCTTTTTTTTAAAGGAATAAGAGCTCATTTCTGTGGTCCGATGACCCACAGGAATGTCTGTACTCTAGCAGTTGGGACACATCATGGCATATGTTATTAGGCCAACAACCTGAGTGGGCCACACAGAAATCATCATCAGCCACTATGCAGAAAAGAATAAAAACATTTAGTTCCAATATATCATGTATTCATTGCACAGTAGGCACCTCTGATGAATGGCCCACACTTGAAGACTACCCTCTGCTGCTGCTATGATAGATTAGGATGGGCCATCAATTTAAGACCCACAATCAGATGAACAGTTCAAGTTTACTAACAATTTGGAATCACCTTGAGGGACCCAGGGAACCAAATGGTGGGGGTGTTTGATAGGAATGGTCCAATGTGAATTGCATATATATGGCCCAGATTCCACGTGGGCCCAACTGAAAATGGATTTTTTTTTGTAAAAAGAAAAAAAAAACACACATAGAATGATCGAATGGGATTGAATTTTTACAAAGAAAGGCCAAAAAGATCTTCAAATTCCTCTGGTCTCATTCCGAAGGGAATAAAATAAGGATAGAACACCCCAACTCAATCAAGGTCACATGCAGTGAAAAGACTACAGTCAATATGGTCATTTCAACTCAAAAAGCGACAAAGACTACTAGTACAAATGCATGCACCTGCTGCAGTGGACTACCAGGACACTGAACCTAAAAGGGGCCACATGCAGTAGCCATGACATATAGTTAATGGCCTTTCTTTTTTGGTAAGCGTAGCTAATGGCCTTAAGCTTCAGCCTAAAATCATCCACAACTTTTGTGGGTCCCACAATGGGATTGGGACATATATTTGATGGGCCCATGTTAAGCGTAGTTGGTACCGGCATGGAGTGGATTCCACTTACTTCTTTTATGGAGTTGGTACCGGCATGGAGTGGATTCCACAACTTTATATAATAAGTAAGAGATATTTTTTTAATAAAAAAAACATGATTCACCTGGCCTGAATTATATTCCCTGAATCATCTAGTTTAGGGAATATATTCCCTGAACTAAATGATTATATATTGAAAATTGTAAAGAACAACTTGCATTACATACTCTATAAATACTACTTCTTTGGACGAGATTTTTCCAAAAATCATTTATTCTCTTCTCAGCTTCTCTAATCTACATTTCTGGTTTTCTCAATTATCTTATCCCTTCGGATACTATTCGGTATTATGGACGAACGTATTAAGTTATGGGGTAAAGATTTACGCTTGTCAAGTGATTCGACTGAGGTAAATTTTTATTTAATATTACACTAACTAATTGTTGACTAAATACGCACTAATTTTGCTAGTTAATGTGAAACAGGATGACCAATGCGAAGTGATTACAGCAGCATCAGAAAATATTCAAGTTCAAACTGATTATACGGAGCAATTTACAACTAATATGGTATAATTAAAATTTTTATTTCTTAGTCTTTTTAATCTGAATAAATACTAATTACTTTTTTCATTCTTAGGTATTTAAATGTCGCGAAGAATTAATTCAAGGGGCACGAGCAGTTGGGCGTGCAGTTGGATTTATTTTGACGATTGCAAGTTCGAATCAAGGTGAATTTGGTCAGAAGCTTTACTTGCTTATGCAATGTTAGCGAAGTGGACATTACCGGTCGATAAAGATTTCGTCGAAGAAGACTAGTACTAGAAAATGCAATTGTCCATTTCGTTTGAAAGGCATTAAATTGGAAGTCGGGAATGATTGGGTATCAATGGTCGTCTGCGGGATCCATAATCACCCTGCTGCGTATTACATGGAAGGTCATTCGTACGCTGGCAGATTATCAGATGATGAAATAGGCATTATGATTGATTTGTCCAAAATTTTAGTGAAGCCACGTGACATAATATCCATCCACTCAATGTGTCAACCATAAAAATCATTTACAATGCTCGTCAGAAACATCGAGTGGCAGAAACTACAAGGAGGTCTCAGATGCAACAGTTATTTAATCTCAATAAGCATGATTACATTTCGTGGCATAGAAGTCATGGTGAGTCAAACGAGCTTCAAGATTTATTTTTTGCTCATCCTTGTTCACTTGATTTGTTACGTGCTTTTCCTCATATACTTCTTATGGACACGACGTACAAGACTAACAGGTTCAATATGCCACTTTTTGAAATAGTCGGTGTTACATCAACGGAGTTGACCTTTTCTGTTGCATTTGTATTCATCTAGTTCGAGAAAGAGGACAATTTTGCATGGGCATTAAGTTGTTTGCGTTCTACTATGGACGGGTGTACATTACCGCGAGTGGTGTTGACTGACAGAGATTTAGCATTAATGAATGCTGTGGATCGCGTTTTCCCCGAGTCAACCGCTTTGTTGTGCAAATGGCATATTGGGAGGAATGTATTAACAAATTGTAAGAAGCTATTCGAAGAAAAGCATGTATGGGAGAGTTTCTACTCCAAGTGGTTTTATCTAGTGGACTCTGATACCACCGAAGAGTATTCCAAGAGGTTGCTGACTATTGAGCAATCATTTCGCAGATATCCTAAAGCACTCAATTACATCAAAACGACATGGCTGAATAAATATAAGGAGAAATTTATGAAAGCCTGGACCAACAGATCAATGCATTACGGTAACAGGACGACGAATTGAGCTGAAAGTCAACATGCAAGGTTGAAAAGGCATTTATGTAATTCAATGGGCAATTTTGAGTTCGTATGGTCACATGCTCATAATCTATTGGATGTGCAATCCACATCCATTAAAGCATCGTTGGAACGAAGTGTCAGTCTTGTGCGGCATGATTGCAGGCACTCATTGTACGACGAACTGAGAGGTTTTGCTACTTGTTCTGCAATGTATCACATTTTATAAGAAACAAAATGTTCTCATATTGTTGGGGATGATCTTGAAACTTGTGGTTGTCAAATCCGATTAAGTCACGGTGTGTCATGTGCACATGAAGTCTATATATATATCTCGGAGGGTCGTCCAATTCCACTATCTTCTATTGCTCTGTTTTGGAGGAAGCTAGACTTCATGCCTACCACTAAAGTAGAGGATGATGATTTAAACTGTAATGTTGAGTTAGAATTGTTGGCCGATCAATAATTACGTGAAATTAGTAATCCCTCAACCACTTTACTTGCAGAGCCAGAGGTGAAGAAGCAAGGTCGTGGACGACCTACTTCAAAAAAAAAAGATATTACATCGACTCGAAGAGATCCATCAGGATTTGAATATGCTGAGGCTAATGATTCATTTTTTTGTACCAGGTAGGCATAATTTTGCATCATCTTATGTTCCCCCAGCGCCATAACCTCGAAGATTTTCTACTGATATGCAACTGGAGTTTGGTCAACATAAGAGCAGTGACCAGTTTCCTACTATTGTACATCTTAACTTTGGCCAGCAAGTAACATGGACCGGTTGCATACGGATTTGCATCCAGAGTTTGGCTCATGTAGTTATGTTGACCAGTTTCCTGTTGAATTGTACCCAGATTTTGGCTCACATAGTTACGTTGACCACTTTTCTACCGATTTCTATTCAGATTATGGCTCACATAGTTATGTCCACCAGTTTCCACCTCATTTGCTTCCATATATTACATCTGTGACCGATGTCATTGCTGATGGGAATTGCGGGTTTCGTAGCGTCGCTGTGGCTTTACGTATGGATGAAGGTCAAAATGCATGGGCTATTGTAAGGTATGGTATGCTAACTGAGTTGAACTACAATGTTGATGAGTATGCATCCTTGTATGGAAGTTACAAAAGGCTTTCACACATAAGAGAAGCGCTGACATTTTTTTAGACAGATAAGCCTGCACCATTGCTTCATTGGATGAATTTGCCGGACATGGGTCACTTGATTGCGTCGTGGTATAATTTGGTTTTCATTTTAATTAGTGAATCACAGAGCATGACGTTTCTTCCTCTACGGTCTGCACCACCACCACCACAAGAACAACATGTAATTTGCATTGGACATGTCAATCAGCACCACTTTGTGGAGGTAGCCTTGGTTCCCAATCATCTAATGCCCCATATCATGATCCAATGGGGTGCATACAGACACCAATGTGTAGCACAATGGGCTTTAATTTATGAACAAAACTTTGAAGACTACAAGCGGATATGGAATCCATCTACTGTATCCCAACCTATTGTACATTTGGATTCTGATTAGTATTGTTTGAAGACTATTTTGTTGTTGATTATAACTAATATTGTTCGAAGCCAATCTAGACCATCCATTCTATGTTTTTATGTTCTTTGTTTTTTATTTCTTTTTTCACTTAGTAATTTTGACTGTGTTTGATTTAGTAATTTTTCATTTTTCATTATAATTTATTGTTATCTTAACATTATCCATTTAATAATTTTTTAAATCTTTCTTAATCAAAAGATAACCACAAATTATAAGATATAATCCTAAAATAAGTAATAAAAATAAAAACAAAAAAATACGATTTAAAAAAAATAAAAAAATAAAATTAATAATAATAAAACAAAAAAAATGATTTAAACAAAAAAATAAGTAATAATAATAAAACAAAAAAAAAAGAAAAAAATACGATTTAGACAAAAAAATTCAAAGAATATAAGTAATAATAATAAAACAAAAAAAAAATAAAAGTTTGATTTAAAAATAATAGTAACCTTCATATTATATTTTGTTATTTGATTTGAAATTGAGAACACTCAAAGAATCACTATGCGAAGATTTGTAATTATTTTATTTTCTACATTTTCTTTTTTTCAATTTAGTGAAAAAGGGCTATGGTACAAATAGACAATCAGTGAAATACCGATTCATCAGCCAATAAGCAAAGGTTTTGGCTCAGCTGATATAATATCCGTAACTGTATTTTAAAATCATGGTATCACTAACGCCAAAACATAGTTTGTAAACCATACCCCTAAAAGGGGGGCAAAAAGGAGTTTGTAAATCATCTTCAAGGTCAATGGGTGGATATTTCCATTAATCTAGACCTTTCAATCATTGCCCCACTTTGGAAGGCATCATCATCAAAAGTCAAATAAAAAACATAAAAAATGATAAACTTAAAAACCGTGCATCTGCATGTAGTAAAATTGCATCTGTGTTTAGATGCACCCTATAAGCAGAGAAAAAAAACCACGTGCTATTGTCAAACTAACATGTCACATGATGGGATTGGAATGTGGTGCACCTTTCAATTTGTGTGGTGCGAATAGTAGTAGCCTTTGTGAATTCCATGACACTGTGGAGTTGTAATTTTGTGACAGGTTATCGGATGAGATGCCTTTTGTTGAGATTTTGTGAATTCCCACTAGGAATATGGATGAGAGCTTAGATGTATACTAGAGGGTTTGGAATGATTGAGTGGGCATCAAGGATTTGGTTTATCTACAATGTAATCACTTTTTTTTCATCATCAAATTGGTTTATGTAAAGTTTGCCCAACTGTTCATGGCTGCTACATGTCATTTATGCCCAACTGTTAAAATTAGGACCATAAGTTGGATGTTTTTTGTTAGGAGTTGGGTGCTCATTGTTGATACAGATTGATAGGGTCTGCACTCTTGATACTCATTGAATCTGCACGCTGAAGGATTTTTTTTTTGTCAGTCGCCGATCTCTCTGATGGCCGCAGATGGTGAGAGGAGGCGATGCGGTAAGGGCTGCTTCGATAGAGGGAGAGGGGAGACGATGGAAAGGGGCACAGTGGAGAGAGGAGGGGCGATTTTTAGTTGGGGTGATGGAGAGAGGAGGTGATGTGGAAAGGGCAGCTTCTCTGGGCGATGCCGGACGGAAGAGATGGAGCTCTTCTCTCCCTCTCTCTCTCTCTCTCTCTCTCTCTTTTGTTCTGTTCTCTTTCGATTAGGTTAAACAAGAAGAGGGAAAGGGGGAAATTTCGGCGGGATTTCCAATGCGTGGAACTCGTGCCACTCGCACGTTCCAGCTTATGGTTCTCCTAAGCTGCAGCTCAGGGGAGCCCCCCTCATATATATATATACACACACATAAATAAAAATAATTTAACATATATATGAGTCCCTCTATAGTGAGCACATAAGCTCACCTTATGGTAACTCACTTCCTTGTGGAGCCCACCTGGGGATGGGACAGGTGGGGATTGAAAGATCAAGGCCCTACCTGTGAACAAAATTTAGGCCCACCTGATCATCCTAACCATGTGATCAACAGAACATAAGGTGCACACAAGGGGTCCCCTTTGCTAAGCTCATGAGCTCAAATTTTAAAATACATGTGTAGCCCACCTAGGACCCCACCTGGGGTGGGGCCCCACAGCAAGGTGTGCATAAGGGGCCCCCTACGCTAAGCTCACGAGCTCAAATTTTAAAATGCTTATGGAGCCCACCAGGGGATGGGACCAGGGGGATTGAAACATCTCCCCTCCCCCTAACACTGTACAATGATGGGCTCAGATGAAGATCCTAACCACTGCCCATAAGTTTTCAATGACCAAAAGGAGTGCATAGTCAATCAAAAGGTCTAGTCCATGCAGATATGTGCAAAACCATAGGACAGGTGACTACTGTTTTATGGTCCACTCGAGTGGATCAGAAGGTGGTCCCACTAGGTGTTCCACACATTGAGATCACGAGCTCGGCGGAGGATTTCCCATATTATATATATATAGAGAGAGAATGGTAAATTGCAGGAAAAGTGTCCACCTTCGAGTCTCCTATCTCGCCTAATACATTCTTTAGTCATCATCATCATCATCATCATTACTATTATTTTGTTTGGTAACATGAAATTTGTATTAGAAGGAATTAACAAGTACAAAAGGATAGGGTGTAAGAGGCTAAACCGCCCACAAGAAGGAAAACCCATCCAAAATAGCCAACTAAAAAATCAGCAAATAACACCTCAGGCACGACAACCCCTTTTTTTGCTATTAAGTCTCCCGAGAACCCCTTTTTACACTATTAAGTCTGCTCAATCATTTAACTCAGTCATGCAGTAATATCTCTCTCTCTCTCTCTCTCTCTCTCTCTCTCTCTCTCTCTCTCTCAAAATAAATAAATAAGCTAATGAAAAATATGAAAAGATACAGTGAGATGGAGTCCAAGAAAAATCACCAAATCAAAAGTGATGCTGTCACATTTACAATAGACAACAGGGATTGGGTAATGGGAACCTAATTGAGAAGGACTAATCCTTGCCAAATGGGCACTGGATATGGTGATTTTCAAATCCTTGTATAGGACTAATCAAGAAAGTTCAGAAGCATCCCGATGTTGATTCTCTTTACGTGGAAGAAATTGATGTGGGTGAGGAATTACCACGCGCTGTTGTTAGTGGCCTTGTCAAGTACATTCCTCTCGAAGAAATGGAGGTTTGTTCTCTTGGCCGACTATTAGATTTTCTTCTAACATTTTAACTTTGTTGATTATATATTATGCTATATATGAATCCATGTGCAGAATCAGAAAGTTTGCGTTCTTTGTAATTTGAAGCCAGCTACCATGAGGGGCATAAAATCGCAGGCGATGGTTCTAGCTGTGTCCAACGATGACCATTCAAAAGTAAGCAGGAAAAAAACATCTATTATTGGGTTCATATGTTCATAGTTTTTTTTTTTTTTTTTTTAGCCTAGTTGGCTTAGTGGCAAGGAGTGGTGAAGATAACCTGCCACCCAAGGGATCGATCCTCGGGTGGAGCTGTGGGAGCAGGCATGCTATCCACAGCAACAGCCCTTTGATTCTCATGTTCTCAGTCTTTATATCAAAATTATTGTATATGATGTTACTGCTTGAGGACCATGTTGGCTTCACCCAATTATATTTTCATAAGCTATCATGAGGAACATTCAGCTACAAATGGTTCTCAAGACCCTTCTCTAAGGCCCACCTTGATGCATTTCAATCATGGGTTTATGGTGGGGTTGAATTATCTTAGTGTGTGTAAGACCCCGTCCCAAGTTAATTGAGATTAATGCTCATTGATTACAATTAAGTGTAATTAACTATGTTTAATTAAGCTAACAATGGTTTATGACCAAATGATATTGTTTTAGCCTATAATGAATGATTTAGACTTAATAACATGATAATGAAGCTTTGAGTAAGCTTACGTGAATTGAATTGGAGTTTATACTCAAACTTAACAAATGAGGGACTTTTATGTAAATACGGATTTTCGCATATTTCGTCAAATACGGAAACTCTCGATACCAACATGCGTATCTCGATGAGTACGTTTATTTTCGTCAAAGACTTGAAGTCGTTCGACGACTATTGGATCAAGTGACCCTTCATTTGACTCAAAATAAAATGGATTGTGAGGTGGAGGGCTCATTTGCAAATTGGATGTCTATATATGTCAAGAGATGACTCAAATGAGTCATTCTTCTCATTCCTCCAAACCCTAGCCCCCTTTCATTTTTCTTCTTCTCCTTTTCTCTTCTTTCTTCCAATACTTGTATCAAGAGTGGAGATTAGAAGCTCCAAGTAAGGTTAGAAGAGCTCTCATCATTCTCTTTATCTTCCCCAACTTGGTTTTCATTTGTGAAGTCAAGGAGCTTGGATTAAAGGAGTTTTTATCTTAAAACTCAAGCTAATCAAATGGATTCTCTTCGATTAATCTTCACTAGAGGCAAGTATATGCTTTGGTTATGATTTAGAATGTTATTTGAGTGATTTGAGGCTAAGGAACTCAAATCCTAAATTTTAGCTTCAGAAAATCTGAAGCTCAAAACTGAGCTTCTAGGTACATGTCGGTCGACCGACGAGTGAACCGACGTTATAAGTGTAGAAATTCATGTCTCTGGTTTTCGAACCGAAAAACGAACCGATGTGGACCGACTCATGTCGGTCAGCCGACAGAGTGTACGTTGGTCGACCGACGTATAAGTGCAGGAATTTCGTGTCTCTAGAATTTTGAATGACGAGAGGTCGGTCAGCCGACATAGAGACGTCGATCGACCAACAGGTCAACCGACACCCTGACCGACGGGTCTGAGATTAGTTTGGGTTCAGGTCTCTGGAATTCGAACCGACATCAATCGACAATTCTAATGAGAGTGGACCGAAAATCCAACTTCTGGAATTCTGACCGACGTGATGTCGGTCAGCCGACATGGAGCTATCGGTCAGCCGATAGTTGACCGACAAGCTAACCGACGTTGTAGAAAAGTTTAGATGAAATTCTGATTCTTCATGTTTTGAAGCTTAATTCATACAGGCTGATTTTTATTAATGTCTAGGCCTCCATAAGTGTAAACTAAGTTATCGGAATGCATATTAATAATTATACGTGATGTTCATCGAAAATAACTCGTGCATTGGATAACGAAATTTCACTCAACTGGTTGGTTTAGAAGTATGGATAGAATTTGACTAGATTTCCGCACTTGATATGTTATCATCAATCCCTAGCTTATTCTATACTTGATACATACTCAACTATTGGTTTAGAGGTATGAAAAGGGTTGATTAGAAGTCTGAATAGAATTAGATAGTATTGGATATGATTAAATTTGATTTCCACAATTGATATGAAGTTGTGAGTTCTTAAGCTCATTAAGCTCCTTATGGAGCTATGCTAACATAATGTACTGATTTAATTAATTGAATTCAGATACTGAATAATTGAATAGTATTGCATATACTTGACTTACATTTGATTAATTTCCTTATCTTATAGTCATTGAGCTCCATGTTGAGCTCCACTGAGAACTGATGAATTGATTTGAATAAATAAAGTGAATGAACAGCCTAATACTAGACTGTAATTCCCTAAGCTCATTATTGAGCTACACTTACATAACGTACTGATTATTGGAATGAAAAGCTCGTATAGAGCTGAACTAAATTAATGTGCTGCTCGTATAGAATTACACTAACTACGTACAATGTAATGATGGTGAAATAAAATAATCAATTTCTACGGCAGTAGATAATCGGGGAGCGTTCCGGAGCTCGGTGATGTTGCCAGTGATCTCTGATCCAGACGCTGGTACATCCCTCCCATTTACCTGGTTCCTTGAGGCCTGGATAATTGAATGGTATGCCCTTCCACCATGAGCCAAAAAAGGAAATAATTAAAAGTGGATAAAGAATGTCTTAGTAGATATCAACTCACTGATATTACTGAACCAACTTGACTATATTATAAAGAGTGTCTTAGTAGATATCAACTCACTGATATTACTGGACCAACTTGACTATATTATAAAGAGTGTCTTAGTAGATATTAACTCACTAATATTACTGGACCAACTTGACTATATTGCTTCCGTTGGAAGAACTATTATAAATGAAATAAAGTGGGTGTTAGTTGTATTGCATTCTGTAGAACTGTTAGATTGACAAATTAATAAGTCATAATAGATATCAATGAAATGATATTACTTGACTCCATTGTTTTGAATTGTATAGAACTGTTATATTGATAAATTGATAGGTTCATAAATACTTAGTTTACTGATTCATAGTATGATATCATGTATTATCATAGAACTGTATGTACATTGTTGAACTGTCGTGTTCACGGTGTTATTGATGACATCGCAGGCCCAGCTGCCCGCGCCATCAGCAGAAGAGGTTAGATCGAATGGATGTGAAATCGGAGTACGAATCGAATAGAAACATTTTGGAAATGTTTTGTAAGGATTTTATTTCATAGGTTTGAAGATGTCCCCTACATTGTATTTAAGTGTGCAGTGGTTGACTTTATTACAATACAAATGTGTATATATGAACTTTACTTTTGGTAAAGGAACTCATATAATTAATAGTGTTTTAGTCAATGTATATATTCCGCAAATTTTATACATTTGACAGGTATTTGTATTTTATATCCCTTGTGGATTTCGTTTTAACTTTATGTTAATTCGGAGTTTACAGGAGTAAGTATGCAATCGCGACTCGGGGTCCGTCCGAGTTAATCAGATCTCGGGACCGGGTCGTGACAGTGTGGTATAGGGGTATGTAAAAAGTTGGCAGGATCTGTTGATTGTGACCATCTATTTATTGGCCTCAAAGTTTAATGGTTATAGAAGCACTTGAAAAACTCTTAGACTTTGGGGCCTTCAATAGATGGCCACAATCATCAGCTTGTGACTCCTAATCCATATATATCAAGGTACTTCATTCTCTCCCCTTCAATCTGTCATTTGCCTCATGGTGAGTCCTATATAAGGATTTGAAAATTTAATTTGTAAACTGTTCACAGCTGATTTTTCCTCTCCACATTGCATGACACGATCTTTTTTAATATTTACAAGTATTTACTGCCTAATTGTAAACATCCTTTAATTCTGAATGACCAAGATAACCATGAAAACTCATTTTAACAAATAAAACCCATGGAAATTAAAATAACCATTAACGTCTGATTTGACTAGAAGATTAAGATGCACGCACAAAACCCTTTGATCTCTGAATGAATCTGGGCGTATGGTCTAATCATCATAATGAACTAGTGTTACTGATGGTCCTCTCCAGTCCATAAACAAATTTACCCTTTGTTCACATTCTACATGCTTCTTTTAGCAAGTTTCCCCATACCTTCTTTCTTTCTTTTTTCAATTAATAATAAGATCATTTTGGTGAACTCAAGCCTTGCTGAAGAATGGAACAGAGGTGAACAAAAATGTTGATTCATCATAAGCAGTAAATGCAGCAAGTAGAAGAGGGTGCCAGGAGTTTGGATGCTTAGTTCCCACCATATCCATCAGCTGAGTCAAGTTCATGGTTCTACTTTTCCCATTAGCATTTTATGTTGAACCTCCCAGCATTTCATAGGAATTCCTATGTGTGAGTTTTTAAGTGAACTACAGAAGTTCAGGATGAGCAAACCATTGAATTACCATGGTGATTGTTACAAGTCAGTAACCTTTTTTTTGTTCAATTAACTGAAATATTGTAGTTAGGAGGAAAATAGTACAAAATGGCCCCCATTAGTTGGATGAGCAAAACCATAAGCATGGATCATAATATCTGGCAACCGTACTGAAACATTGATATTACTGAAGTTCTCAATCATATTGGTGCTTACTAGTCGATCACACCCATATGGACAATACATCCATCGATACAGTTGATAGACAACCCTTTAACAGCCTTCAAAGCTATAATTTTAGGTTGCTTAGAAAATGAAAGCTTGGGAAGGAGTTTTGGCATTTCTAGCACTAGAAATACATTAATTTTGTTTATCTAAAATCATACAACATCAATATAGGACACGTATGATATTGAAGGGTCTGATATGTTCATTTATTTTGGTTGTTAGTGGGAATAAACATCAAAATCTAACATCTTCTAACATACCCATGTTCACTTGCTAGCCCTCTGCCCATGTGATGGCAATAGCATTCTTGGAATCTCCATCAACAACAAGCACTCCCCCATGAAACTCAGACCTTAAATTTTGAGCCTCTTTTTTTTTCCCCAAAATTTTGACTAACCAATTCTAGATGGCCTTGAAAAGGCACCAGCACATCCATAGCTTTGTTTTTAGTTACCATTGTTAGTCAACACTGACTTTTTCCAAGTCTCTAGAAAGCTCCATCTCCAGAACTCTCTTTTCCCTTTTTACCTTTTACTAGAGAAATCCAGAACCAACTTCACTTATCTAGAGTCTTCCTCCATCGACTTGAATATGTGGTGATCCATGAGGTGACGTGGACCATCTCCCATCCACATGAGGAAACAAGCACCGACTTTGTAAGGCTATAAATAGATGGGTCTTGCCTCATTTGTGATACAACACAAGTCAAGTGAGTGATGTAGTGTAAGTGTGTAGTTGTCTAATGTGTGTAATTTACAGAGTATAATATATTGAGAGTTTTCCTTTGTAAAAGTGTGTTGTGTGTTGTCTTGAGTCTTGGGTCCACCTTAGTTGTGGAGTTGGGTTTTCCCTAACAAGTGGTATCAGAGCGAGGCAAGGTCAGGGACTGTCCGTCCATTGGGAGCAGCAGCTAAAGGCGAGGCGGTGCTGTGAAGCCGATCAGTCAGGGACTGAGCTTCTTAGTGGTAGAAATCAACGAGGATCCAACTAATCACGATGGCGGATCTCGCGAATGCAACTGAAGGGATTGAGAAGCTAAACAACCACAACTATGATTATTGGTGTCTGTGTGTAGGCATATCTTTAAGGCCAAGACCTATGGGAGATCGTTGGCGGCAGCCGCGGTACTGACACTACAGCACCGGCGAATGATAATGCGGAGGCACTGTGCAAGTGGCGAAACAAAGCTGGGAAGGCTATGTTCGTCTTAAGGACTGCAGTGCAGAGGAGCCGTTAGAGCATATACGAGATGCTGACACTCCGAAAAAGGCATGGGATATGCTGGCTACACTGTTATCCTAGACAAATGATGCGCATCTTCAGTTTTTAGAGAACGAGCTTGCATCTATCACTCAAGGTACGTTGACTATTAGTCAATATTTTATGAAAGTAAAGACACTTTGTCAAGAGATCTCTCAGCTTGATCCGGACTCGCAGGCAGCGAAGGTAGGATGAGATGGATAATCACATGGGGATTGAAGCCCAAATATAGCGGGTTCATGACGGCCATTAAGGGATGGCTGACCCAACCGTCTCTTGTAGAGTTAGAAAGTCTTCTGGCAAATCAAGAAGCTCTAGCTAAACAAATGGCTGGAGTAACAGTGAAAGACGAGGAACGGGCGTTCTTCACTCGGAAGGGCAAATCGGCGATGAAGCCAAGAAGGAAGGAGACCGCTGAAGCTAAATGGTGGAGGGAGAGTTCCCAACCAGGGGGAGCTCCAAAAGGTAACACTGAAGATCGACGACAGACAAGCTCTCGCCGAAACCTCTAGTGTTATAATTACGGTAAGAAAAGCCACTTTACATGTGACTGCAGACTACCGAAAAAGAAGACCCGCGAAGGGAATGTGTTGACCACAATGAGTCACCAAAGTGAAAGTGAAGAAGAATGGGATTGCCAAGCGTCTATGGCAATCATTGAAGATATTAAACTGCAGAGTTATGATATAGCAAGTGGCAGTACCCCAGTAAGCTCCAAAGATGATTGTGAGGAGACAGCGCTCATTGCAAATTCCAATCTTGAAGTCATCAATTACAATTGAGACTAGATCGTGGACTTGGGATGTTCGAATCATATGACAGGCAACAAGTCGAAGTTCTCAAGCCTAGTTGAGTACAAAGGTGGCAAAGTGGTAGTTACAGCAAATAATGCGTGGCTATCAATCACTCATGTCGGAGAAGCCATCTGTGTGCTCAGATTCAACAAAGATGATGCCCATTTGCAGCAAGTCTTCCATGTTCCAGGTATGAAGAAGAATTTATTGTTTGTATCACAATTGACCTCATCTGGTAATTTTGTAGTATTTGGGCCAAATAATATAAATGTATACCGCAATGTAAAGCCATATGAAAAGCCGATCATGACAGGGCAAAAACTAGACTCCGTCTATGTTATGTTGGCCGAATCGGCATATGTAAAGAAGACCCGTCAAAATGATACAGCTGACCTATGGCATGCCCGACTGGAGCATGTGGGATATAATAGGTTAAAGGTAATGATGGATAAGTCTATGATGAAGGGACTTCCACAATTAGAAGTCCATAAAGACACGGTGTGTGTAGGTTGTCATTACGGAAAAGCTCACCGACAGCCATACACTGAATCCAAGTATCAAGCTAAGAAGCCTTTGGAGATAATCCACTCAGATGTATTTAGCCCGGTGAAACCACAATCAATCGGCGGTTTAAGATATATGGTCACCTTCATCGATGACCACTCAAGGTATGTATTGGTGTACTTCATCAAGGAAAAGTCGGAAGTGTTCTGAAAATTTCAGGATTTTCGAGATAGAGTCGAAGGTGAGGTTGGCCTTAAGATTCTATGCTTTCGCACTGACAATGGAGGAGAATATACATCAAATGAATTCTCTACATATTTGAAGAAGGTCGGCATCCGACGATAGCTGACTTGTCCATACACTCCACAACAAAATGGAGTGGCGGAGAGAAAGAACCGACATCTGGTAGAAACCGCGAAGAGCATGATGCATGCGAAGAATGTGCCAAGCGAGTTTTGGGCAGAATGTTTAAAGACAACAGCATATATAACCAACCGATTACCACAGGCAAAGCTGAGATTTGTCTCACCATATCAAAAGCTATGGAAGATCAAGCCAACGGTAAGTCACTTTAGAGTCTTTGGTTGCATGTGCTATGTACTTGTTACAGAAAAACTTCACAGCAAATTTGAAAAGAAGACTATTCGGTGCATATTTATCGGATATGACACCGAACGTAAAGGGTGGAGGTGTTGTGATCCTACCACCCACCGACGCTACACATCACGAGACGTGGTGTTCGATGAGGCGTCGTCATGGTGGCTACCAGCAGCCGTAGTATTGCCAAGTCAAGAAGACTTGGATGATAACCATCAGCCAAAATTAAGCAATAAAGATGATGAACAAGAAATTGAAGTAGAAATGCCTAGTGAAGAATCTTAGACTCTACAAGACAAGCCTGCCAACCCATGGAAAAGTGGAGTGCATGTGACACCAGAGGAAGCTAGGCCAAGTCAACTTGAGGTTGATGAACCATCACAACAACTACGAAGATCCACCAGAGCAAGGAAGCCAAATTCAAAATATGTAGATGTTTCCCTCGCCGAGATGGATGATGTTCGTGAGCCAGTTTCGTATGAAGAAGCATGCCAAAGTAGAGAGTGGCAACTGGCCTTGAATGAAGAGATTTCAGCATTGAAAGCAAACCAGACATGGGATCTGGTTCCTAAACCAGATGAAGTAAAACCCATCTCATGTAGATGGGTATATAAGCTAAAGACTCGGACTGATGGGTCAATTGAAAGATACAAAGCAAGGTTAGTCGCACGTGGGTTTTCACAGCAATATGGGATTGACTAGATGAAACTTTTAGTCCCGTAGGAAAAATGACCACGGTGCGTATACTAATAGCATTGGCTGCAAACAAATCATGGAGTCTATGGCAGATGGATGTAAAGAATGCCTTTCTCTATGGAGAAGTTAACCAAGATATCTATATGGAGCAGCCAAAAGGATTTGAAAATGAAGATCGACCAGATTATGTCTGCAAGCTTCGGAAAGCTCTCTATGGTCTAAAGCAAGCTCCGAGAGCGTGGTATGGTAAGATTGCTGAATTCCTAATCCAAAGTGGATATTTAGCAACAGCTGCAAACTCAAGCTTGTTTATACGGGCTGGAGGTAGGGATTTATGCATTATCCTTATCTATGTTGATGATCTAATCATCACTGGAGATGACCTTGAGGAAATCACCCGAGTAAAGGAAAACTTGTCGATCCGATTCCAGATGAAAGAACTCGAGGAGCTCAGTCATTTTTTAGGACTCGAGATTGATCGAGTCAAGGAAGGTCTCTTCTTATGTCAAAAAAAGTATACAAGAGACCTCTTGCAGAAATTCGGGATGGCCGACTGCAAGCCAATATCATCACTGATGGATGCAAACATAAGGCTAAGTGCTTATGAAGGGGATATCCTAAAAGATTCGACTATGTATAGGCAACTTGTCGGGAGCTTGATATATTTAACACTAACCCAACCTGACATATCATATGCAATTGGAGCAGTCGGTCGATTTATGCAAGAACCAAGGAAACCTCATTTGGAAGCGGTCTGTAGAATTATGCGATACATCAAAGATAGTGCTGACTATGGACTTCTCTATAAAAAGGGCAAGTGTGAGCTGACTGGTTATTGCGATGCTGATTTTGCTGGAGACCAGACCACTCGCCGATCAACAACGGGATATTCCTTTAACCTTGGGTCCACTGCAATCTCCCGGTGTAGCAAGAGACAACCAACAGTCTCTTTATCAACGACCGAAGCGGAATACAGATCCGCAGCCATGGCGGCTCAAGAATTTGCATGGTTAAAAGTCTTATTAGAAAATCTACATCAACCAGTTGAAGAGCCAGGGTCACTTCATTGTGACAACTTATCGGCTATCAAACTAGCCGAAAATCCTATCTTCCACGCCAAGACCAAGCACATCGAAGTACACGATCATTTCATCCAAGAAAAGGTCCTACAAGAAGAGATAGCACTAGCACCGATTGGAACAAATGACCAAGTCGCTGATATATTTACAAAAGGATTGAATCCTACCGCATTTACAAAACATCAAAGAGCACTTGGTATGGTTAGAAGATCGACATTCAAAAAAGCCAGTGTTTGAGGGAGAGAAATGTTAGTCAACACTGACTTTTTCCAAGTCTCTAGAAGGCTCCATCTCCAGAACTCTCTTTTCCCTTTTTACCTTTTACTAGAGAAGTCCAGAACCAACTTCACTTATCCAGAGTGTTCCTCCACCGACTTGAATATGTGGTGATCCATGAGGTGACGTGGACCATCTCCCATTCACATGAGGAAACAAGCACCGACTTTGTAAGGCTATAAATAGATGGGTCTTGCCTCATTTGTGATACAACACTAGTCAAGTGAGTGACGTAGTGTAAGTGTGTAGTTGTCTAATGTGTGTAATTTACAGAGTATAATACATTGAGAGTTTTCCTTTGTATAAGTGTGTTGTGTGTTGTCTTTAGTCTTGGGTCCACCTTAGTTGTGGAGTTGGGTTTTCCCTAACAACCACTGCCGTGTCAGACGCGTTTGTTTTGTCTTTCGGGCTACCTTTCACATTATAATTTATAGCGCGCATATCCCACTGTTGATGGGATCCAATTTGATTTTATGAATGATTTTGAACATTGCTTATTGAGGGATGCCCATGCCCTCAGGGCCTCAACTCAGCTCGATGAAGATTGATTCCAATGAAAACCAGAAATTTTCAATGGAATTCTTGGCTTGACAGCCCCAGTCGAGCTGTGAGCCTTTGAATTTTGGTACACTTGATATATGACAGCAAAAAGTCTACATGGACAAACTTTTTTGCCAGAATTTTGGACAAACCCTATGATATCCCTTAATATCAAGGGATATCATAGGGTTTGTCCAGAATTCTGACAAAAAAGTTTGTCCATGTAGCACTACTGATATGATAGAGGACCAAGCGGAACCTTTGCTGTGAAAATTCTGAACATGTCTGTTTTCTTTTGATTGTGGAAACAACCATCATTAAAATAAAATAAAATAAAATAAATGACATTGGGAGTTCAGTTCAGGTCGAATTGGTTGATCCGCCAGATTCCGCGGCTGTTGGAGAGAGGATAATGTTCCTGGGATATTCTGGTGAGCCTGATGATGTTCTCAACCATAAGAAGAAGGTCTGGGAGATGGTGCGACCTGATCTACACACCAACACAGAGCTGATGGCTACTTGTTACAAAGATGTGCCCTTTACTACAACAGCAGGTGTTTGCAATGTTTCATCCATATATATCTTAGTGGGGCTATAAAGAAAGGATCATTAACAGATTCGAAGATGATCAAATAAGCACTCCCTTATCTTATTTTTTTTTTATTTTAATTTATCTGTTCACTTGGATGTTGGGAGCCTTAAACCCAATATTTGTATTTGAGTATTTGGCCACTTAACTAGCTTGATTAATGAGCTTATGTGTGACATGGAAAGAAAATTTTGGTGTGGAGGAAAAGAAACTGAAATTTTAGCTAGTAGAGATGTGTTGCAAGCATATGCTATTGCTTAATCATTGTCAAATAAGACTGTTTCATCAGCCATTTTATTTGGTTCACTATTAATTAAAAACTGGTCGTATTGTAGTTTTTCTTTGGTTTATTTTTATATCAACAGCTTGAGACATATGAGCATGGTATTATGTTCTTTTGGTAGTTGCAAACCTTTTTGTGATATATCTAATATGTTATTTAGTAACAGTGATTCAAAATGGGCAATGGTAGAAATGGTGATGGAAGGATGTGAGTGGGAAGAGAAGAGGGTATATTAAGGTTTAGCACTACATCCTCTCAAGAAAGCTTGCTTGATGATTGTGATCAATGTGTCTAATTTAGGTCATCAAATAGTCATTTCCCACACTCAATTACATAGGATTTTGTGAATCAACAACAAAAGAATTTCAGACATCTTAAATTTTTTTTTATTTACTCTCGCAAAATGCTGATTAAGTCCTTATTTTAGCAGTACATAATTCTTGCTGCTTATATTACAGGTCCTTGTCACTTGTCAGTACTAATTTCTCCATTTTAGTCAAAAGGCTTTAAAATATACTTCTCCTCTAGACTTTGAGAAAGCTATCTTTCACCTGCTCCTCCTGCAATTTCCAGGCCATACTCCTCTCAAAATCAAATGTGCCCTTCATTTGGGCAACTTAACTTGGATTATTTAACATCAGATTGACGATGCCCCCATGGTTGTTTGTGATTGAATGGTAGGCGTGTGATATCCAAAACCTTCCATCAGTTCAGATCCCTTATATGCCTTTTTTCCTGGCCAAATATTGGTATCTCCATTGATCATGAGGGCCAACTATTGTACAAAATAAGGAACTAGCTGCAGGATCAACCAGTAATGGTCCACAAGAATGGACATTTTAGGCCAACATTAAATAAGTATTGGCCCATTATGTATTATATGGGCCAAGCGCACCTATAGCCTCATGGCTGCACCAATCGGCCCCTTCAACTGTGCCCCGGGCTCTTTTAAGGATAATCAACACACACCTATCAGATGATGTACAGACAAGAACTTAATTTTCAATTGATGATGGTCACATCCCTGCCTTTTTTGAGTACTAGACAGACTTGGTTAGCCGGGGTAATCTGAATCTCACTTATTTTCTGAATTTGCCAAACGGGCCCATTACTAACTTAGTTTTGGTATCCATTTTGTAGATGCATATGTGGCCTAGGTCTCAAGGTGGACCAGAATTTTGAGTAAATTAACGGGTCTGAATGGACCCGACTGCATTTAGCTATGATTTTAATGTAAATCAGGCATGGGAAACTTATCGTTGACTTGATAAATCTTGGGTCAACATTGCTTAGCTAGGACGTAAGAAAAGAGAGAAGCTTCCTCTATGGTAGAGGGAGACTGGAAAGGGTCATCAGTCATCACGTCACACCGCCTTTATATTAACACCAAGAAAAGTGAAAGCCTTTCAAACCCTCGTTTCCCCACAAATTGCATTAGAGCCATTTTCTGGACAGTACGTCATTTGAGAACATTTTCTTTTTTTTTCTGGTCCACTATATAAAGATCTTTTAAGAGGAATTTACCTGAAAAAGGACCTTAGATGGTCACTAGACGAAAAAGGGGACACTAGTTTATATGCTACGAAATCGGTATTCCCGCCAAAAAATATTTTTTTTTTGCTTATTTTCTACAAGCGACGACGTCGTCACAGATTAACACAGTAATTTTCGCATTACCTTCTGTGAAGCAACGACGTCGTCAGATATTAAAGCACACTTTCTTCCACTAGCTTCTGTGAAGCAACGACGTCGTCAGATATTAAAGCAATCTTTCTTTCACTAGCTTCTGTGAAGCAACGACGTCGTCAGATATTAAAGCAATCTTTCTTCCACTAGCTTCTGTGAAGCAACGACGTCGTCAGATATTAGAGCACACTTCCTTTCACATTTTATCTTCTGTGTTGCAACGACGTCGTCACTGACCATTGAAATCGAAAAAAATGATGTGTGTATTGGTTTTATGTGGGAGCGCAATACAAGACATGGACACACAAGCTTCGTTTCTTGCCATAAAAAAGCATTTAACTTGGCATTCAAATATTCATATTAATCAATCCTCATCAATATAAAATGTTGATATTTCAAAATCATCAATCTACATAAAAAGTCACAATCATCAATAGCCTTACAAAATAAGTTGGTTGGTACGAAATAAACCCCAACTCTTTCTCCATTACAAAATATTAAACATCACTCCACAGTTGAAGCATCTCAAATTGTATCATCTCCACTAGTATTTGTTTGGCCTTCTAGGGTACCAAGTTGTTTGTTGTGAAACAGAAACACACAGAAGTAAATCTCACAGAATAGAAAATGTTTCCATTCTAAATCTATACTACACATGTTGACTGCACAATAGTGGATCGATCAGATCCACTTTTTCTAGGCTGGCCACCTTCTTTCACCTCTTTTGTATTGGTGTCCCTCTTCAGATTCATATTTAGCTTATCCTCCCTTTCCGTAGCTTCTCGAGTTTTCCTCTCAGAATCCAAAGCTCCCTTATGTGCTTCATCCACTCTTCTTGAGGCCACGAGTCTTGCCTGTATCAAAATAATAGCAATATTATACCATTTACCAGAACTAGCTCATTGAATTCCAACAAAAATGAAGGGAAACAAAAGATTCATTTGCAAACAGGTTATGATTTTAAAACACCAGATCACCAATTCACCTAATGAACACGAAAATAGCAAAGAATAACATCAAGCACTGCTTGTCAATAACATCAGGCACTTGCAAGCAAACTGTAATTAGGGAAAATGTTAATAGGTTTGAGAGAGAGATATCTCTGATGCCCATTCCCACATGACAGAACTGAAGAAAACAGAGGGAGAGACTTATCCATTTTCAGTCTTGCAAGTTCAGTCCTCATTCTAATCATGCAGAATTTGATAGTCAGGTCAAATAAGACCATGTTGGACGGGTTCTATCTAACTTTTCAAAATACAGTGGTATCATTTTAATCTTCAACACCACAAAAAACAAACACAATCTAAGGAAAAAAAAAAAAAAACAACAACAACAGGGTCTAATATAATCACAACAATATCTCTCAATCCATAACCATATCACTCAATCCATAACTATATCAAATTTCCTTCAATCATCTATCCAATCAAATCAAATCCAGCTGAAACCTAAATCTCCAAGACAAACTGAATTTCTCATTTCTCCAAACAAATAAATCATCAATTGAAATAAGAAATCTAAGAACAAGAGGAGCAACAGATGCTTGAAGATCAAAAAGGTGAAAGGAATCTATCTACTCACTTCATCTCTGCTGGATATCTAAAAATCAAACCACTAGATCTTCGACCGTGGCGATGTACGGAGTTGGTAAGTTCCATAAAATAGAAACTGAATCATGCGGAGAGGAGAACAGATAGGAAGCATCCCACCAAACAAACAAGTCTACGGGATGGATGGATGAAGCCGGAAGTTTCATCGAAGAAGAACAAGGAAGGAGGGAGGAGCGTGCACGACACAGAGTCCGGCCACCTCTGGTCGTGTCGGAGCAGGTGCGCTCGCATCCCATCACAGAAGGTCGGGTCGCCATCCCTAGTAGCAGTTGCAGCAAAGAAAATTGGAGACAAAAGATAGGGTTTCGAAATCGGGAGACTTGGGGGATTTCATTCTGTCCATGTTGCACACAAACATGGGTTTTCCGTGATAGCACAGATACACGCTATGGATTCCTATCAGATGGTTTTTACTAAACGTGCTGAAAGAGATGGGTTTGGGGGGGGGGGGGGGGTTTCATCGGAGATGATGGTGGCCGGCGGTGATGGTGCCGGTGGTGGTCGCGGACTGCGACAGGGAGCTCCGGGAGCATGGTTGGGTGAGGGAGAGATAAGTGAGAAAAATGAGAGATGGTAGAAGAGAGGAGCTCAGTCATGGTGATGACAGCGGCGTTGTCCGACGGCAGCGAGGGAGCGAGGAGAGGGAGTGGAGAATGAGAGAGAGAGTGATGAGCGGAAGAGAATGAGAGGGATGAGGGCTGCTGTGTTGTGGAGAGGGGTAAAGGGGAGTGGTCTAAAAGAGGGAATGGGGGAAAATGATGGGAGGAAGATGGGAAAATAGGAAAAATAATGTTTCAGAAGCGACGACGTCGTCACTTGTTTCGATCATTAATAAAAAAAACGGAAGTGGTCCCAGAGGACCACTTCCGTGCCATATTTACTAGTAGCCCATTTTTTGTTTAGTGACCATCTTGGGTCCTTTTTTAGGTAAAATCCTCATCTTTTAAATTAACCCCTAGGGTATGGCCACAGTTTTTTACTCTCGGAGAATGAGGGTTCGAAACTGCGTAATCACACGGGTCACATGAGAATTACTCGGCTCCCTCTGAATCCGTTTGAATTAGTTTTGTTATAAAAAAAAGATTCTTTAAATTGGAAAGGGTCATGTTTATCATATTTCCTTTCTCTTTTCTTTAGTTCTGTTTCTTCTTTTTATGACTATGTATGGGAAAAGAAGTGAGAATTAGCCAGAACCACTAGCCTCCCTTGACAAGGAAATTAATTGTCACTTTCCACATTAAAGAACAAGCAAATTACTAATTTAATTAAAATCAGTTGGCAGCTTACAATTATCACCTTATATCGGATGGCTACTACTAACTACTTCCACTATATTTATTTTGTAGGGCCATTTGGTTCTATTGACATGCCACTCATTCATTTTCACTAGTGTGGCAAGTAAGGCTCTTTGTCCTTGCGAATTAGAGCAAGAGTTTTCAAGCCTAAAAGCAGGTTACTTCCTACATGCTGAGCTGATTGTGAATTTATTTACTTGTTGACCTGAAAGATTGGTCAAAGGAAGGGAATGATCCAGTTTTATTTTGCCACTATATAATCAGATTTTCTGACTCATCACGAATCTATATCTATTTCATGATTGATTTATCCTCTATTTTGTCAATGATTTGTATCTGTCCATCCCTATGATGGACTACTTTAGCATCAATATTTATTCTTTTTTACATTTTTTTTTTTTTGATTTAGCATAGACTTGAACTCAGCCCACTACTCATGCCTCTTAACCAATTGAGCCATGAGATTCTTCTTTTGCTATATAGGGGCCTCACCTCAAACCTTTTCTTTTGCTAGAACTGGTAAATGAACATGTGTTTTTGTAATATGGGAATTTTCCTGTTTCATACTTTCAGAAGTGATGGTTCAAAAACCTCTCTCATTAGTGATTTGGTTGGTTGCAAGTTGCAACTAAAAGCATTCATCTTTGGAAGAACTGATATTCAGTTTTAGTGGCCTTTCCTTGTTTGGTTGTTGCATCTTTGCCATCAAAATTAGAAAATAAAGAAGAAGGTAAAGTAAAACACATTTCTTCCTCTTAATTTTCAATAGTTTGCAACTAAACTGTACAGTCTGTTCATAAATTGGGTGGTCCAGGTTCATCTCTTTGAGTAAAGCATCAATGATCACTCGGACTTTCTTAAACTAAACCCAAGGTTCTCCAAACTTCTAATTATGAAACCTCTTGGACTTTCTTGTCCTTGTTTTTAAACTCTTTCAAGGTAGGAATTGGGAATCTGGTGCTAGCTAGTTGAAAGTTTTTTTATATTTTATGTTTATTATTTTTTTTTTTTTTGGTTCATTTGGATAAAATAATTGTCATTGTTTGTTTTAAGTTTCTTGACATTGTAGATTAGGGATATATCAGAAATCAGCTTTCATCCCAATGGTGAAAAATAATTTCTTCTTATTTATTTTTTTATCATTGTTTTCTTGTCAGCTTTGATTGAATGATGGAAACTTTGATCCAACTTTTGTTACATTTCTTATCTATAGCCCCACCTAAACATCTAATAAAAACTAAAGTACCCTACTAAGATGCAACATATCTAAGCATGTTAAATTAGCCTAGCCTGATTTTTTTTGCAAAGGTGGAGAAATCAATGAGATCTTGGCTTTCTTAAGATTTGATTTACTGGATTTGTTACTGGGTAATCCTTTTTTAAAAGGGAAATTATTTAATGGCTATTTAGAACAAATGATTTTTTATCATTTATTTCTTCAACGAAGAACTTTAGCCACTTTTAAAAGAAAAGCACTTCCTAAAACTCCTAAAAATTAATGAGTTTTTTTTTTTTTTTTTTGGTATATCTCTAAGGTTGATAGAACTTGTAAATATACCCTTGGGTTGAGTATTTAATGATACATCTTTATTTTTTCATTTTTAACACCTTTCATATCTCCAGAATCAATAGTCATAATCAGAATGAGGAATCACCAATAACAACTTTACCTTTCATCCATTAAGTAAAAATAAAAAAATTATTATTTATAAAAATAAAAAAATATTAATTATTTATAAGAAAAATATTAATTATTTATAAGCTTTACTGTTGAGTTCTTCTCCAACTCAAGATTTCTACTAGAAGTCAAAGCTTAAGAAGACATGGACTCATCAAACTATTAGCAGAAGATGCTCTCTTTCTTCATTTATTTTTTTATCTCCTTTTAGATCTCCATTTCCCCTCAGGCGATCCCATCACCAACCCAATGTCAATCAGGTAATTCATCAAAATCCCATTCCCATTTTCCCACCCCACCAAAAGTCAGTCTAAATTGTATGCTTGTATACTCCCCAAAGTCTTCCCAACCAAATCCCACCTCCAAATCCCCAAAACCCACCTCTTCCTCCTCCCCCAATTTCCAAAATCTCCATCCATCAACAAAAATCTCCAATTAAACCTCCCTCCCTTCTCTATCCAAACCAGAGAATCCTATCAAAAAAAGCCCCCCAAAAAGCCATGGACAAAGAACCTGAGGAGCTCCAATTCCTAGGAATTGTAGGCATTTACACAGAATCCTACAAAATCCTCTCCTCCTACAAAAAGGTCTTCTCCCAAATCACCCTCTCCCTCATCCTCCCCCTCTCCTTCATCTTCCTCTCCCACATCAAAATCTCCGGCCTCATCTTCTCCGACATCGACCACGACGTCGACGCCCTCGAATCCACCCCCGACAACTCCCCCTCCCAGAACCGCCTCCTCCACCGCATCGCCTCCGAGTGGCTCTCCTTCCTCCTCTTCAAAGCCGCCTACCTCCTCCTCGTCCTCCTCTTCGCCCTCCTCTCCACCTCCGCCGTCGTCTACACCATCGCCTCCATCTACACCGGAAAAGACCTCACCTTTTCCAAGATCCTTACCGTCGTCCCCAAGGTCTGGAAGCGCCTCGTCATCACCTTCTTCTGGACCTTCGTCATCCTCCTCGGCTACAACACCGTCACCGGCATCACCATCTTCCTCGTCCTCGTCTTATCCGGCTCCAACGCCTTCGGAATTACTCTCTCCATCCTCATCTTCGCCTTCTACTTCGTGGGGTTCGTCTATATCAGCCTCGTTTGGCATCTCGCCAGCGTCGTCTCCGTTTTGGAGGATTCCTATGGAATTTCCGCGATGCAGAAGAGCAGGGCTTTGATTAGAGGCAAGGTTTGGGTTTCTGCTGCTGTTTTTCTGCAATTGAATTTGGTTTTTATCGCGATTCATATAATGTTCTCTGTGATTGTCGTTCATGGGGTTGGGGTTGGAATTGTGGGGAAGATTGGATATGGGGTTCTGTTTTTGGTTCTGCTTGCTGGGTTTATGTTGATTGGGTTGGTGGTTCAGACTGTGATTTATTTGGTCTGCAAGTCTTATCATCATGAGAACATTGATAAGTCCATTTTGGCTGATCATTTGGAGGTGTATTTGGGGGAGTATGTTCCTCTCAATGGGAAGGCTGTGCAGTTGGAGTCACTGTCTGTTTGAATTGCTCTATCCTTTCCCCCCCAATGATTGGGCTTGTGGGGTATTTATAGATATGTTTCAGTTTGTAGAATTTGATGAGAATGTTTGGAATTTTCTTTCATACGAAAAACAGATTGTGTGTAACTTGTTGTCAATGTGTCTAGATGAACAAGTTGTATTGCCTATCAATGGTTCGCTTCCACTTTTATGGCTTATTGCTTTTAAGATTTAAATTGCTGATTTGATGTTGGGTGAGTTGGGGTAGAGGCAAAAGTGACCCAAAATCTAAATAGATAGGATTGGTATTGAGATTTGACAAACATTGTCTCTCTTGCATTTCATGCCCTATTGTTTCCTTTTGTGCTGATTTGAACTACACATTCAGAGGACATCAAAGCCTTCCCCACTATGTTTGTTACACCACATGACATGAATTCTGATTCTTCATTCCATTAGGCTAAATCTTCTGAAAGATTGCTGTTCAGCCTACCCCTTACCGAGTTGGCCTACCGGTCAGACTGATACTTTTAAACTTGTAGACCACTCAACCATGAGTCTGTTGGGAGTAATGGTTGAGAGGGATTTTTTGTTTTCCTCTTCAAGATGCACGTTTGGATGGAAATACAACCAAAGAGCTGTGCCACCAGACATCCAAACACGTCTTAAACAATTTCTTGTGGTTTTGTTTCGGATTTTGCATGAGGAGCCCTCTTGAGAAGAGAATGCATAAAGGGAGATTTAGGGCCGTTTCTTTACTAGAATTCATAGAATTCATGTCTGGTGGTTGTCTGGGAATTTCAAATCCTGATATTTGAAATGCTACCAAATTCTGGAATTTCAAATTCGTTGTTTCATTCATGGCCTGAATTCCTACCTGAGCTCTCGGAATGCCATCGTACCTGAGCTCTCGGAATGCCATCGTCCCTCTCCCGGAATTTATGTGCCAAGTGAGATTTCCAAATCCTACTTGTTAAAGTGGTTTTTCAAATGCTGGGTTTTTTGGAATTTGAAATGCTTGGAATTTCAAATGCCCAGGAATTCTGGTAATGAAACACAGAATTCCTGTCAGGAATTCTAGTAAGTGAACAGGCAGGCATTGGAGGGTGGTATAGACTACAAGGACATTCGTCTGCAAGGATATCTCTCTCCAGTTCACATAGTTTGGAGGGTGGTATAGACTACAAGGACATTCGTCTGCAAGGATTTCTCTCTCCATTTCACATAGTTTGGCTAAAGCAGTAAAGCATAACACCATGAGTCTTTGAATGAGGGTGGTATAGACTTCAAGGACATTCGTCTGCAAGGATTTCTCTCTCCATTTCACATAGTTTGGAGGGTGGTATAGACTACAAGGACATTCGTCTGCAAGGATTTCTCTCTCCATTTCCCATAGTTTGGCTAAAGCAGTAAAGCATAACACCATGAGTCTTTGAATAGGTGCTTGGGCCTGTTCACTTACTAGAATTCCTGACAGGAATTCAGGCTGTCTGGGAATTCAGAATTCCTGTCAGGAATTCTGTGTTTCATTACTAGAATTCCCACAGAATTCCTGGGCATTTGAAATTCCAAGCATTTCAAATTCCAAAAAACCCAGCATTTGAAAAACCACTTTAACAAGTAGGATTTGGAAATCTCACTTGGCACATAAATTCCGGGAGAGGGACGACAGCATTCCGGGAGCTCAGGTAGGAATTCAGGCCATGAATGAAACAATGAATTTAGAATTTCAGAATTTGGTAACATTTCAAATATCAGGATTTGAAATTCCCAGACAATCACCAGACATGAATTCTAGTAAAGAAACGGGCCCATTGAGCTTTATTGGGGATTCCATACTCTTTTTTTTTTTGTTTCCCAGCTTAGGGGGGCTGGGACATGAGGGAATGAGCCCTCGGGTGAGGTGAGGGAAGAAGACTTTGGGCAGGGCCGTCTCAAGACAATATGTGGCCCCAGGCGAAAGTATAAGCGATGCCCCTAGCTTCTTCTATGTGTGACATGAGAAAACCCTCATCCCAAAAGGCACGCGCAGTCCAAATATCCAATCTAAGCAGAAAATGCAGCCCTCAATTTAAATCCTTCTGCTAAATGAAATAACCGAAAAGAACATAAAATCATTAATGGTGATGACAAAAACTACTGAATTATCGGAGTAATGGTTAACAATGAGAGGTCAAGAGTTATCCATATACAATTCTTTTAGGGGTTGTTTGGTTGAGAGCATTTACGTATGTAAATAACTCATATGTGAATCATTTACACACCTTCATGTTTGGTTGAGGTCATTTACGCATCACGTGTGAAATTTTGATGTGTAAAAAGGTATTACTTTCGTACTCAGATTTAATTTTCACATGTGAGGGGGTGGTAGAATGAATCGCATGTGATTTGCACATGAAACAAAACCACATCAAAGGGCGGATGGTGCGGAACAAGTGACGTTCCGTCACAACAGTGCATGGGTTCGAAACCCATCTTTCTTTTTTTTCATTTTTTTTTATATTACGCATATCAGCATATCTGGTTTTCATTGTCAAACATGCCCTGTTTTCATTTTCTTTTCTTTTTTTGGAAAGAGCTCTGTTATCATGTTAATGTTACCAATCCAACAGGCCTTTAGACATCAGATTATGATTTTTGGGAATGTGTTTTTATTTAATTAATTATGTTTAGCTGTAAATTAAGTTAGTATTGATTAATGTGTTAGATTAATTATATGATAAGATAATATGGAATTATTGGTATCAATGAATTTCTGGAATTGTGTTGGACATTTCTTATTTTTGAGCCATATTGATTTGAAATGCCATTTTATGGAAAAAAAGAGTATTTTCTATATAAAAAAAAGGGCTTATTTGTAATTCTGATTTTATGAAAATTTTCCAATGATGGAATTTTTCGATGATTTCAGTTTCATTAGAAAACGGGTCAAATTGTGATTGATTTTCTCTTCTAGCTCGGGTTCATTTGAATTCATTTCAGATGATTCCCAATGAGATTTAATACCTTTAAAAACGGATAACTTTTACTGAGTTATCTTGTGTTATCTTCTCTGATTTTGGAGTTTGGGAATTGGGATTCGACTTTGGAAGTGGGAAGAAAACCCAACCCAGCCACCCAGGCCTACAAAATTATGAGGCCCCCTCATGGTGAGGCCTCCACCACTTGCTTCACCTACGTATATGGTAAGCCGGCCCTGACTTTGGGTGAGGTGAGATAGCTCTCATGCGAGTGAAGGTGGTATGGCATGCCCACAATCGAAACCCTAGACAGATAGGTAAGAACTAACCCCTCTTATAGTGAGGTAAGAGGCCATTTTTGGGGATTCCATACTTATGAAAGATGGCGTAGAAAACAATGAGGGGTATGAGAACGATCATACACAAAAGGGAATTAGGCACTCTTTATTTAGCTTTACTGGGAAGATTTCATAACAAAAGAGAGAAGCAAAAGTATCAAGGCCGGCTCTAGGGGGTAGTCAACCTAGGCAGCCGCCAAGGGCCCCCCAATATAGCCCACTAAAAAGGCCCCTGTTCGGTGTGACCAGTACTACACTAGGCCCAATTTGTTAAAAATGAATTTACAATTTTACATAGAGTCGAACTTGGGTTGGAATTAAGAAAATGTAGGGTTATCACCAGTAAATCACTCACACTTTTATGTTAAGAGAGCCATAAAATTATTTATTACTCTTGTAATAATATGCACATGATTTTTTTATTAGATTCTGTGTCTACAGAGGCCTAATTTAAGAGCTCGCCAGGGGCCCTACAATCTCGGAGCCGGCCCTGAAAAGTATACAATTAGTTCTGTGGATGATGGTATTTCCGCTTGGAAATTGGGATGCGCATAGGAAAGTCAGCAAAGGGTGAGTGGTGGATTGATAAGAGGGGCGGAGGGTGAATGGTTAGAGAAACTTTTATGATAAAAATAGCTGACCCATCCTTTTTCTTCACATGCAGTTAAAATGCCTTCTAATCTAATCATCATCTTGGATCCCATAAGAATAAGAAAATCAACAAAACAGACTGCCCATGTGATCCCATTTTTTGCATTATGGCATATCAATGGTATGTAGTTTTTTGCCTTTTTCTAATGATCCATAATGAATCCGAATGCTCAAATTGAACCACTAACCATTTTGGACCTGATGAAGAGTTTGAACGGTTCAGATTATTCGAAAGGGGCCCATAAAAACTCAGAAATTATGATCAAATGTCTGGTACGTTTTTACAAATATTTCGAAATCTATGAAGAATCAACGACTGATTATTATATAACAGCCGTTCTTGGCCTTATAAACATAATTAATGGATCAGATCTTGATGTTGGGGCAAAACAAAAAACAAAAAAAATCCAAAAGAACACTGATGCTAAAAGGATGCCTCCACCTACTGTAGCTCTGCCTTTCCACATTTGAACAAGGATTTCTTGGTTCTTGCTGTAGTTTTTCTGAGGTTTACCAAACAACGGGTTTTCCACGAAGTCACAGAAAATGAGCACGGATTCCTCCTTGAACCTATATCATATTAAAGGGACCAATGGATTTAGGGTCATATCATTATCAATCTTTGATTTCCACATCCCAATCTTGCCCATATGGTTGACTACTGTAGATAACTTGTATGGACCTTTTACAGAAAAGAAGACCCATGTATGGACACTGCCCAAACAGGGGTAGCAGCTGGTTGGGTCAGGTTGACAGCCGTAGATAACATCTAACAAGTGTGGACTCAATCCAAACCAGCCTATTATCAATTGGATTTGAAATGTCAACCTTAGATCTAACTCAGAATAAATCGATCAATCTGAACTGTAAATTTTAATTACCAGGTTAGGTAGCTGGTCACTGCAATTTATTAGGTTGGCTTGGCATGTTAAACATCAAAACCTCCAGGCCCAACTCATTTGCTATGCTGGTTGGAAGTGTCAACCTCTTATCGAACCTGGAAGTGAAAAGGGTGACACAAGGTTAATTCATGGTTTGGGTTAGGTTATTGGTTCAGGCCGGGTTAGGAAGTGCACTCCCTACCTACAGCCAAACGAACCATGATGGATACATACATCGTATCACAAAAAAAGGGCCAAAATATTTGATAGGTAGAGTCATCCAATCAAAGCTATTGTTGGGTCCCGTAATTAATGATTAGCTTCTAAAAATAGATTGAGTTAATGGTTATTTTTTTGTTGATATATGATTAACAAAAGAGCGATTGTGATTGCTCGATAATGAAATGGTACTCACTCTAATTTTTCACTTACCAGACTTACATATGCCATTGAATTGAGAGAGGAAAAACGAACAATTTTAAATCATTGAACATGGAGGCCTCAGATCATGGGTTTTGGGGTGATTGTTTGGGTAAAATATTTTGTCCAACACTAGTTTAGATTGGATTTTTCTGTCCATCATCAACAAGCATCCACTCAAGGAGAATGCATAGAGAGGTGCTTGTGTTGTGTTGCTTAAATAAGAACATTGCTTATTTGATTATTCCCACTGTTCTAGTTATCCAAAAATCACAGGCATTGCTACAATAATAGCAGGCACAAGATGGGATATATTAATTTCATTACAACTTACATCAGCACTAATATCATTCTCCATGGCGTCACTATCAGTTACTACTTATTATTAAGTTCTGGTCCTATGACACATCCGAATCGAGAGAGCAGATAATGTAATCAATTTGATGGTGAGTCCAACTTATATTGGAATGAAACTCGTTCATAGGGACACTTGTTTCTATGAGTTTGGACTTGTTTCTATGAGTTTGGATTTTCGGGCTGACACCGAATCAAGAGGCCTTTGTTTTTGGTCAGTTTGGGTCTCCCCGGCTTGCATAAAGAAAGCTTGATTAGGAAATTGTTGTTCAGGGTTCCCATCTTAATTAGGTACGTCCTGCAAAGTTACAAACATACAACTAAGTACGAAGAGAGAGAGAGAGAGAGAGAGAGAGAGAGAGAGAGAGATTATCCACATTGAACCAAGCTCAGGTCATTTTCTAATCTGAAGAAGCACCGTGAACTATCCTACTTAGCTTTGGGTTGATCTTTAGTCCAGCCCTAATTTAGGTTAGATTTTTCCATCTTTGGCCATTGTCACATTTCCATTAAGTGTACCATCTAATGTTAAAAATCATGAAATCTGTTTAATTTGGAGTGGACCCATGGCGTTACACATCTTATAATGATAATCATGATGGCACTATCTAAGGGACATCGGTTGAGGGATGCATCTAATGTAAAAACCAACTACAGAACCCATTTGAATTTGGTAATCATAACAATCCATCCAATTCTGGTAATCAGAAAGGAAGGCATCTAGTGGTTTTATAAGTGTAACATGTCAAATGTTGATTTTCACAATGGTTCTTATTTCATGATGGTAAATTGGTAACGATAATGATATATGGTTTTTTGTGTTAACACTTTTCACACTTAATTTTTATAGAATTCTATACTGCATATTGTTTTCTTCGCCAATAATGTGATATAAAGGTTTTTAGAAGAAATTGGCTAACTAAACACCTGTCTTTCAGGTGGGTGAATTATGTTATAATCTACTAAATAATATTTTAGAATATTTATAAATGTTTTTCTTTCAAACAATCCCTTTCAGGCTCAAAGTGATATTTTCAACTCAATTAATAAATGGATTAGATCTGGATGAACCCTGTATATGTTGTAAAATGCTCACGCGACCCGACTTTTTTTTTTTTTTTTGGCAAATAACGACCCGACCTTAAACATAGTTTGTAAAACCCTAAATCTGTTTAAATATTCATCCCGTTTTCAAAATCACTCAAATATGAACCATCAAAAGTTTTTCTTGATTTCTCATTTTGAAAATTCCCTGTTTCACAAGGTTCAACTCGTAGGATTCTCTTAGATGCCTACATATTTTGGCGGGACATAGCAGATGAGAATGCTTTCTTATATGTAGAGATGTCAAGTGGGCCGTGCTGGGCCCGCCAGTCAACGGGCCGTGGCACGGCACGCACTGGTCAACGGCACGGCCAATGAAGCGGGCCGTGCTGGGCCGACCGTTGCTGGCCCATTTGGCACAACCTGCCAGGCTATCGGGCCAACCACTGCGGCCCGCCAGGATCGGCCCGCTGGCACGCCAGCCCGCCAGCCCGCAACCCGCTGGCACGGCTCTCCAGCCCGCCAGGCCCGCCCAACAGCAAAAAAACGGCTATATTTTTTAAAAATACCATTTTACCCCCCAACAGCTATAAAACGGTCATATAAGGGGTATTTTGTGTCATTTTTCATTATACTAAGTCTATAAATACCCTAACTCTCCCATTCTCATTCCTCACCAATTTACACACTCATTTCTCACCAATTTACACAACTCTCTCATTCTCTAACTCTCTCTCAAAGCATTCAACTCTTTCACTATCTTTAAGAAGTTTTTGGAGGACCAAAGATCAAGTCATCAAGAGACAAGATTAAAGGGGCCTTAAAAAATTTAGAGGTATTTATAGTATTTAGATTTGAAATTCCATATATATAAGTTTATATTATATTATATTAACTCTCATTTTCTCCCCTTTCTTATAATAAATTATCACAAAAGAAGGCTATTAGCATATTACTGTTATTATTTATATTTTTTTTTTGAAATATGGCTAGAAGATTTCCCACAGAATCTTCTTCCGTTAATTTGGAGGTAGAAGAAGATTTTATTGAATTACAAGATGAAGTAGGTGATTTACCACCCCCCTTTCCTCAGAGTTCCCATAAACCAGACAAGAGGAGTAGAACTTCAACAGTTTGGGATATATATACAAGGTATGATGTTATTGAAAATGGAAATAATGTTGAAAAGGCAAAATGCAAATTGTGTGGTAAGATTTATAGTGCCCAGTCAAAGGGGGTACCGGCCATTTGTCAAGACATAGGAATACATGTTTAGTAAAGCATAAGCCAGAGAATGCAGGGACATGGAAGCCTGGTTCACAGACCCAAATTTCTACTGGTGGTGGTGGTAGTAGCAGTATTAGTTTGGGTTTTTTTATTTTCTTTTAATGCACAAAGTGCTAGACAAGGTCTTGTTAAAATGATTGTTTTATCCGAATTACCATTTGCTTTTGTTGAAAATGAGTTTTTTGAACAATGGGTCCAGCAATACTGTCAACCACAATTTCACAGTATTTCAAGAAATACAGTCAGAAATGATGCTATTAGACTCTGGCAGAAAAAGAAAATAAATATAAAAAATTATTTTGCAGAAATCCCAGGTAGAATATCCATAACCACAGATATGTGGACTTTTAAAGGGGGTGATAGTTATCTTTGTATTACTGCACATAATATAGATGCAAAATGAATTATGGATAAATGTATACTTAGTTTTAACACTCTTGAATGACCACGCAATGGAACTATGATAAGTACATTAATTTTGGAAAAACTAGATGAATATAATATTAAGGAAAAAGTTTTATCTGTAACTTTAGATAATGCCAGTAATAATACAGTGGCTATTGAATTAATGAGAATGTAGATGCCACTTGCAACTTTGATAGATAGTTATATCTTTCAAAATAGATGTGTATGTCACATCTTAAATCTGATTGCAAATGTTGGTTTAAAGCATATTATAAGTTACACAGATGATATTAAAGACATTGCTAGATTTGTTTTTTGCTCCGCATAAAGAAGACAATTGTATGCCAAAATATGTGCGAGGCAAGGCGTATCAGCTATTAAAATGCCTAAAGAAGTAGAACATAGATGGAATTTTACGTATGATTTGTTAAACAAGGCACTTTCTAGGAAAACTGTTTTGAATGAATTTTGTGCTTTTCATGCACAAGATTTAATGATTAGTGATGAATATTGGGAGTTATGTGCCCATATAAGAGATTTTTTAGAACCTTTTTATACTTCAACATATTTTTTTTCGGGATATATTATCCCACATCTAATGAAGTTTTAATGAAACTTTTTGAAATTACTTTACAATTCAGTAGATTTAGAGATCATTTTTTACTTGGTAGCACTATTAGAGACATGGAATAAAATTTTAATAAATATTGGAAAGGGGCTCCAATGATATTTTCTTTAGCTGCTGTATTTGATCCTATGTTAAAATTAAGTGGTGTACAGTTTTTTATTGATGGAATAAATAAAAATATGAATTATATAGATTTAAATATTTTTTCAAATATAAGGGTAAATTTGCAAGCACTTTTTCAATTTTATTATGAGCAACTGGGTACAGCTGGGCTTAGTATGGGCAATTCAAAAGTCCAGCAGATAGGTGTTGGTGAGTGGGATGTGTGGTATTCTTCCCTGTCCAAGGGTATGACATCTAGCTCAAGCTCAAATAACAATACCGTGACAGAGTTATCATCATATCTTGACGTAGGTGTAATTAGGATGCAGGATGCATCTAGCTTTGACCTTTTAGCCTGGTGGAAGCAACAAGAAAGCATTTATCTGGTGTTGGCAGCCATGGCTCGTGATCTATTGACTATTCCCATGTCTTCTGTAGCATCAGAACAGGCTTTTAGTGTAGATGGACGTGTAGTAGATGAGAGAATAACAAATCTCACTGAAGAAACGGTGGAGCGTTGTGTTTGCCTACGAGACTGGTATTTGGCAGATAAGAGGAAGCAAGAGTTAACATCATTAATGGAAGATTTTGATCCAGCATAATACATTAGTGGACTATAAATCTGATTTTTTACTTTTTTCTTCATTGTAATTTATAAGTTTTTTATTCTTTTTTTATTTTTATTTTCTAAAAAGATTGTAAGGTTTTGAAGGTAATCCTATCTAGAAACCTTCAAGAAGTTAAGATCCAAATGGTTCTCTCTTCTCAGTGGAGTAGATCGAGTTTGACCGAACCACTTAAAAATCATTGTCATTCTCCCTGCTTGTGTTCTAATTTTTATTTTTAATACTGATAAGAAAAAGAAAATTCATATATAGTACTTAAGTAATATGTGAGTAAATATCTATAAATTAATTTGAATCACTCAATCATTTGTTAAATGTTTGTAAAAGTTTAAATGTTTAGAAAAGTAACTATTGAAAAACTAATATGTCTATTGATCGAAAATTACATTCAAACCTATGCCGTTACGGACTTACGATAACTCTATAAAAGAAAAAAGAAAAAAAAAAGAAAAAATGCCTGCCCCGCCAGCCCTCTGGCATGGCCCGCTACAGCCCGCCTCTTTGTGGGCCGGGCCACTGGGCCGTGCTGTGCCAGGGATTTCCCCTGGCAGGCTGTGCCGTGCCAGCCCGCTAAATGGGGCGGGCCACAATTTTAGCGCCGGCACGGCCCGTTTGACATTATAATATATTAAGCCAAGAGGTTTTGGATTCAATTTTGACTGACGGTTATAATGTTGACCGGGAGTTACATCAACTACTTTCTATAACTTTTTATCATAACCACTAATAACTGCTCTCCACTTTTCTTTTCTTTTCTTTTTTTTTTCTTTATTTCAAATTCTATTATTTCCTTCTAATCCAATACCTCTTTTTTTCATTCTATGATATCAACTATTGGATTACATAAATATATACTCATAAAAAATCTCCCTTTGGCTTTCTTTCTAAAAAGCTATAGGATTTTTTATACATGAATGCTTAAATTGCAATGTTTGACATATCCGTGTTCAGCATGGGTAATTTTGCTAGTGTCTACTTCTATGTAAGGGTTGGAAAAAAACATGAGCCCGTTGGATCATTCTAGCCGTCTATTGGTTTAATATCTCACATAATAAGTTCACTTCCCCATACTAATTTTACCACTCAAACTTGGTAAAGATAAAAAAAAAAAATTACCACTCAAACTTGGTAAAGATAAAAAAAACGAGAAGTCCCATCTCAACCAATTTTAACATCACCTTTACTTCATCACTTTCACTTGCCTAACAAAAATTTTCCTCTTAACAATATGTGAGATTTCAATAGTTTCCTGTTACAATCCAAGCGTAGATAAAGGTTTGAATAGATATAAATCTAGACCTGGTGCTTGATGAAGGGGATGAGAGTATGAAAGGGCCAGCACTGATCATAGATGGGCCCAATTGGACCCACAAGAGATCATTTCTCAGTTTTTCTTGAACCCTAAAAAAAATAACGGATCCTGAGGCCTAGAGAGAGTAGAGAGAACAAAGCAAACCAAAGCTGCCTACCTGCACTTCATCAACATACAAACTTACAAAGCACAAAGAGAGAGAGAATCTAGGGTTTTGAATTTCCAAGTTCGACTTCTTCTGGGTTCTGCAATTCGTCAAACGGTGGAATCCCATTATCTAAGTATGTCTCTCTCATTTGAAAGGATTTCTTCTTCTTCTTCTACATGGAAAGACAAGATTTTTCTTCCTGATTCCTCTCTACTGTGTTAGCGTTTTCAACAATTATCTCTACTATGTGCGTCTGAAATCGGATTTTGGATTATGGGTTTTGGCTGTTGATGGATTTTGTGAATTGGGGTTTAGTTATTTTCGATGATATTAGCGATTGTATTTGTATCTATGTAGATAAATTGAATCCTTCCCTTTTGAAACTACTTTGATGTTTCCATAGAAACCCAGTGCATGTTCTCTATATTCCTATCCTCTATCACCATCATCTTCTTCTTTATTCATTTTTGTAGATTCTGTTTTGGTTCTATAGTGAAATTGAGTTTATTTCAGTTGATACAAACTTTTCTCGTTGGATTTTGCTTTAGAAATTTTGTTTCAAGTTGTTGAACAATAAGAGTGGCCCTTTTGTTAACCAACAAATGTCCTGTATAGAATTGAAATGCACCCATCCACATCAAAGAAATCCTCCCACTCTCTCAGTATTGAAAACCCTTGTATCTCTCCTGCCCACTTATTTCAAAACACTCGCCCCAGCAGCCCTACTTCGTTGGTGAAGAAGTAACCTCAAAAGCGATCACCCCACCCCTTCTTCACTGCCTCAGAACATCTCCTCTTGGGTGACGGTCGACCTCGATTCTTCGAGGTAAGTTTCTCTCCCTCTCTCTAGCCCTCTCTCCCTCTCTTGTGTTTTTCGGTGTTGAAACCCTAGGAAGCCCTAAAATGGGTTCGATTCAGTTTGTGCGACTCCTTTTATGGATACGACTGATGGAATTGCAGGAAGATGGGATGCAAAACCTCGATCATGTTTAAGTGCATTTCCAATATGTTAGGGTTTCTAAGAACCGGATCTTTTGTATTAATGATCTGAATTGTAAATGGCTTCCTTTTATTCAAAAAAATAAAATAAATCCGATCTTTGCAAGTTCCGAGAACAATAGGAAGTGGTATTCTTTCCGTGATTGGTGAACTATCAATAATAATCATTTTTCATCCATAATATGGTCTTTGTAGTTCTTGATCTGATTAGTTTTGTTTGATTATGTTCTTTTTTATTTACTTTTCTTCGCTATTTGATGTTGAGGTTTTGTGGTGGTTAACTGTTTGGATTTGTGGGAGTAAGTATTAGAATCTTAATTTTTTTTTTTCTGTTGGTCGCAACCTGGAGGGAGACTGGCTGGCCAAGGATGGAAAAGGAGATTGGAGATGGTCAAGGGCCAGGTCCTGAGGTTGTTGATCTAGCAATTGAGCAATATTGTTGAAAGTTGGGATTTGGGATTCCTTAATTTGGTGAGATTGGATGAGCATTTTGGAAGTGTCGTGTTATAAATTCCATTGCCCATTTGGGATGAGACATTGAAGAAAGCTCAATGTTCTTCTTGCTGTCATTGTGGAGAAAGACCTTATGGTATGGAAGCACTGTTGATATTGAAATTATATCACTTGGTAATTTGTAAGAATGAAATGTTGGTTTAATAGGTTTGAATACTCTGTTGTCTGAATTTTTTGAAATGTTAAAGAAAAATACCTACTCTTGGAAACCTCATAGTCATGGTTATACATTGTTGTATGGATGAGTGGGGTCATCTTTTATGTGATGATTTTCCTCATCCACTTTCAGAAGCTTGGATATAAGATTGATTGAAAGTCATTTAAATTTTTTGGCACTTAACAGTGCCTTTTCTTCTTCTTTTGGATCTTCTTTTGGATATGGACTGGTTGAAAGTTATTTTAATTTACTTCATCTTTGACCATTGACCGCCCCAGTCAAATGAAAATCCTGGGTCTGCCACTACTGTATACTGTATAATTATTTATTTACGATAGCATAACTTAATACACGATTGATTGTAATGTGCCAAAAGCTGCTTCTCATGTTCTAACCAGACAACTTGGTGGTGTTTTTGTTGCTAAAAGGCAGGTATAAGAGTTGCGCTAGCCCAATAACCTTTTCTGCAGAAGGTGCTTTTAAGAAGTAGCTTCTTAGCCGGAAAGCATTCTTGTATTTTAAGAAGACCAACCAAACACCATAAAACCCTGCAAGAGTCCTTGAGAAAGAGGCATTGCAGAAGCCATGGGGAAGAGCACAATGCTGGTGAGCTCGAAGGCAGAGCTAAAAAGAAGAGAGAAGGAGAAGAAGAAGAAGAATAAGTCAGGAGGGTTTGAGTCTCTGGATCTGCTCTCAACTGTCTTCCGCGGTATCAAGCGCAAGGGCTATCGTGTCCCTACTCCAATCCAGCGAAAGACCATGCCTCTCATCCTCTCTGGCGCCGATGTTGTTGCCATGGCCCGCACCGGCTCTGGCAAGACTGCGGCCTTCCTCATCCCCATGCTCCACCGCCTCAACCGACACCTCCCCAACTCCGGTGTCCGTGCCCTCATCCTTGCCCCCACCAGAGATCTTGCTCTTCAGACCTATAAATTCACCAAAGAGCTTGGCAAATTCACAGGTTCCTTCAAATCTCTCCATTCTATTCCTGCAATTCTGTTTTTTACATAAATACTTGCCTCCCCACGCGCCCACCATTGTATTTTACCTTAACCATTTCAAACCATAGCCATTGTTTTGTAATAACGAATTTGAGTTCACAGAGGGTCTGTTTGTTTGCATGGTATTTATTTTCTAGGAGTCATGGTAAAATGGGTCCCAACAAAGGAATATTAAAGCGGTGAAGGGTGAAGGATATAAGGTGGAGTCATAGATGGGGTCCTTGACTTTCCTGGTATTTGGTTTCCTAGGGTGATGGCTGGGTATTTCATCTCCACTTATTCATTTAACTGAATAGGAGAATGGCCATTTGTGAATCTTCACCTCTGTTTCTTCAGTTGTAGCCACTTTGAGAGGAAAACATTTCTAAGAATTCTTAGGAATTCAATTCCATGCAAACAAATGGGCCCATACTGCAATTCTCTTCTAAATTTTAGATTTTTTTTTTTAAATTTTAATCTGGATATTTTAATTTTTATTATTGTGCACTGCAGATCTCCGTACTAGCTTATTGGTTGGTGGGGATAGTATGGAAAGCCAGTTTGAGGAATTGGCGCAAAACCCAGATATCATTATTGCAACCCCAGGTCGACTCATGCATCATTTGGCTGAGATTGAAGGCATGTCTTTGCGGACTGTAGAGTATGTAGTGTTTGATGAAGCCGATTCTCTTTTTGGCATGGGCTTTGCAGAGCAGCTGCATAAAATTCTTCTGCAGCTGAGCGAGACGCGGCAGACGTTGCTGTTCAGCGCAACCCTGCCAAGTGCTCTTGCAGAGTTTGCTAAGGCTGGCCTACGCGACCCTCAACTTGTCAGACTTGATTTGGATACGAGGATTAGCCCTGACCTAAAGCTTACCTTCTTTACTTTACGCCAGGAAGAAAAGCATGCTGCATTGTTGTATTTGATTAGGGAGCAGATCAGTTCAGATCAACAAACACTGATCTTTGTTTCTACAAAGCATCATGTTGAATTCCTTAATATCTTATTTAGGGAAGAGGGGATTGAGCCCTCTCTTTGTTATGGTGATATGGACCAAGATGCTCGTAAAATTCACATTTCGAGGTTCAGAACGAGGAAGACTATGTTTCTAGTCGTGACTGATGTTGCTGCTAGGGGTATTGATATTCCATTGCTCGACAATGTTGTGAACTGGGACTTCCCTCCAAAACCCAAAATCTTTGTTCATAGAGTGGGGCGAGCCGCACGGGCTGGTCGACTGGGTACTGCGTATTCATTTGTTACATCTGAGGACATGCCTTACCTCTTAGATCTTCATCTCTTTCTCTCAAAGCCAGTGAGACCTGCTCACACTGAGGAGGAGGTTGTACAAGACAGGGATGGAGTATTAGCCAAAATCGACCAGGCAACTGCAAATGGTGAAACAATCTATGGGCGTTTTCCCCAGAATATGCTAGATCTTGTTTCAGATAGAGTTAGAGAAATCATTGAAGGATGTGCGGAACTGATTTCCTTGCAAAAGACATGCACAAATGCATTTCGCTTGTATGCAAAGACAAAGCCTGCGCCCTCAAGGGAATCCATTAGAAGGGCAAAGGTTATGCCTTGTGAAGGTGTGCACCCAATTTTTAAAAATATGTTGGGAAGTGGTGAGTTGACAGCTTTGGCCTTTTCTGAACGTTTGAAAGCTTTCAGGTGAGATATTGTCAGAGTACTCTACAATTTGCAACTGATGTACTGAATGTTATTTCTGATGTTATTGTGAGAAATGATCCCATGCTGCCGCTGCCTGCAGTATGGTCCCCGTGCAGCTATATACTTGGTTTAACCTATATTTAGCCACCTTCGCGTTATCAACCCCATTCATGTCACACGGATGACTTTAGGAAAATGGCACAAATTTCACTTCAAACAAAGAGAATCATACACTTTTGGATTGATCATGTGTACAAATGCAACTATATATTTCACACGTGATTAATGTAACAATTAATCTCACTCCAGCACGAGTGAAACTCAGGCTAGGCTCTATTCTATGCAGAGAACGGTGTTTGATATGCCGTATGCGCAAGTTGGATTTAAGTAAGGTGAGTGCTACATATGTTAAATCAGGTGTCAGCTGCTGTCGGCCTAATAACTGACAAAACACAAACAACACAAGCTCATTTTTATTTATTGTGTTCACCTTTTCTATCTGTTATTCATTCATTCTTCTTCTTCTTCTTTTCTTTCTTTTTTTTTTGTAATGGTGGTTTCCTGTTCTTGTTTGCTCGAACCTGATGCATGTTGGTTAGTTGCATGTTACTTTCTCTTGCTCTGTTTGCTTGAATCTCATAAGATGCTTTATATACTGAGGAGCTTGGAAGCTTTTCTTTCTGAAACTTACTGACATGCCTTTTCTTGTTCATAACTAGACCAAAGCAGACCATTTTGGAGGCTGAAGGGGAGGCTGCTAAGGGAAAGCATTTGAAAGTAATTTCATTCACTTAGATGACTTTGTCTAAATGGGTGTTGTTATCTATCCATTTTGCCCTACTGACTTGCTTCATTAATTTTGACTTTTTCCTTGATGAAAATTAAATCTCAGTAAAGCCAGCTATGTTTGTGTATCTGTACTCTCTCTCTCTCTCTCCCCTCCAGTTTTCATGACAAGGATAAATGCGTGCAGGGGAGCATGATCTTCTTGTAGGATATGTGAAATGTTAAAATGTCTGCGTAGGATGTCTGGTTTTAAATGCTTGTTCCTGGGTAGACCTTTCTTTTCCTTTATATTGTATTATATTCTGAATCTCAGGGTCCTTCTAGTCAATGGGTTGATGTCATGAAGAAGAAAAGAGCTATTCACGAAGCAGTCATCAATTTAGTGCATCAGCAGCAATCTAGAGATCAGTCAACAAAGGTAGATCTCTTTCTGAAGTCCATGCCAATTGTGGTGGTTGTAATTTGCACACACTACTCACCTTTTCAATTGTTAACATGTGCACTTCAATGTTTCAGAAGAAATAATAAATCTCTGAAGTGTTTTAATATTTCAGAGGCATTTGAAGTTTTTTATTTTTCAGTATTGTCATTATGGTTAAGCGATTTGACTTCTGTTTTAATTTATTTTGAGATGTAAAAGAAGAATTAGATAAATCCAACAAAGGAGAAACCTACAAGAGTTGAATATTTCTACATGCATAAAAGATCTATTTCTTTTGATCATTTATGTTTAAGAGATTTATCAATCATCAAAACAGTTTTTTTTTTTTAAGAAATGCATAAAAATTTCGCAATTTCTAACTGTGCTTGGCCAGGCCTTGAGAAATGGATTTAAGTTAAAATTGGTTTACTAATTTACCAAAATTTTCCTATGCTAATGTAGTGATTAATATTTTTGCTCTCAACTTGTGCTCTTTTGAGATTGTATCAATTTTAAAATTAAAAGAAATCCTTTATTTGAGTTTTTGTTTTTTTTTTTTTTTAATTCCTTTTTGAGCCCTTGCTGTGCTTTTGGGTTGATTTTTCATTGATCATATGCAACAACTGCCACTGTTCCGGTAGTAGCCACATTTTCAAGTTTCAACAACGTCAAGCTTCCATAATTATAGTTTGCTTTTCCCCCTTTCCCTCTTTAAAAAGCTTGGCATGCTTATTTTCTGGCATGGTAATATGTGTCCATCTATTAGCTAGTTCTAAGAAATTTCGACACAAATGCATCTAAATGGAGGTTGTAACACTGTAACTAGAATGTTATTGAAAACAAAACGTGAATGCTTCTAGTCTTATTTCTTATATTTCATCTCAACAAACTCATTATCATTTTATATACCCTGATGCAGGACATGGAATTAGAAAGCACATTTCCGACGGAAATAGAGAAAAAAGGTTTTGCCCTTTTGTAGCCTTTATTTCCTTTGTCTTTGAAGCCTGAACTTGAAAATTCTGTTTTGTTATGAAGGGTCCGGGTTTCCATATAAGTTATTCTTTTACTGGTAGTAGATGTCATTTCATGTAAGCACTTAAAATCAATGCAAGAGAGCCTACTGTACACTACTGATTCAATGATATGATCAAGACAAGTATTTGCTTTTGCACCATTCAAAAAAAGAAAAAAAAGTATTTCTTTTGAACACTAGATCAGTTATCGCCTGATAAAACAGCATCAGAGAATTATAGCATACTAGTCTTTTAGTTCCAATTGGTTGTACAATGAGTTATCTACATCAGTTATCTACTGACATAATAGAATTGGTTGATTATAGCATACCAGTCCTCATTCCCTCTCGGTTGTACAATGAGCATCCATACAATTATGGGTCGTCTCATCTCTTTCTTCCAATAGGAGTCCATGATCTATCGTCTATTGTTAACTTTTTTGGTACTCCTTTAATCCATAGTTTTCCAGTCTTAGTGGGCTCCCTGTTTTATGGGCTGCTAGGATGGATCACCAAGTGGGCACACTAGCTATTTAGGCATGCGGCGCTCACCTTTTTGTGAGAGCACCGTTGGAAATGTTTCATGTGGAATTCGCTACACATCATCATCATCAAAGCCTTGTCCCAACATTGTTGGGGTCGGCTATGTAAATTCTGTTTCTCCATTTCGATCCATCTTGAGCCAAATCCTTAGATGAGTTACACTTCTTTATATCTATTTTGGAACACATGAATGGGTCAAAATACATGGCAATTTTGGAACTACATCTTTATTTTCTGTAACTTTTTTTTTTTAAATATTTAGTTTAATGTTGGTAGCTAGTTCTCCTTTTTTTTTTTTTTTATTATATGGAGGGGGTCCCAGCCCTTTGGGCCAGAATATTCCCTACGGGCCCGGGGGAGCTGGGTAAATCCCCTGTGGCACCAATGTGGTAGTGCAGTTTCTAACCCTCAACCTCCGGGTGCAAGCCGTGGTCTTAGGCCACCGAGCTACCCCTCGGGGTTATAGCTAGTTCTCCTTTGTTATGCGTTATTTAACTTAGGAATGTATGAGAATAATGACAAAGGAAGGTTACAGTCAGCGTATGAGTATTACCATTGATTAGAGTGAAATTAGGTTGCGATAAAACTTGAGAGAAATGGATGAAAGCATTTCAGGGTAATGGTTCTAATGAAGATGCGAGCATTGAAAAGGAATTTGCCTTGGTTTATGTAGTGAATAAAAGGATGAGATAGTTTATCATTCATCATTGTGTTTTTGTGTTTTAATGCATAGTAAAAAGGATTTATTATTATTATTATTATTATTTTTATCATTTGGCCTGATACTGGATTAGGAAACACTTCCGAGGAAATCAAGTCTGCTTTCGGTATGAAATTCAAATGCGCTCATCTTTTCCAGTCTTTTGAATCAATCGTATTGACTCTTTGAGTCTATGTAGAAGTTCGTGGTTCAAAAAGAAAGGCAAAGAGCTTCAAGGATGATGAGTACTACATAAGTTCAATACCAACAAATCAAGTAGGTTTTTCATCTTTTATTTATTATGATGGTGCTAAGTATGCTGATAATAATAGTAGAAATTCCTTTTGAGCAACGGCCCTTCCCTCTTGCTTCGTAATGTCCCAAATTCGTGATTGTAAAAATATAGTCAAACAATCACTCATCGGTGCATTCCCTGATTCTTGAACTTTTCATGCCTAATTCTATTTATTATTTTGAGAACCTGGCTCAAAAATATAAATTATAGGGATTTTTCCTTCTTCTCAGCATTTAGAGGCAGGACTGGCAGTGAAAGCTAATGAGGGGTTTGGTTCAAGCAGGTGTGCTTATTTATCCTGGTTACATTTTCTCTTTATCTCTCTAGACTTTTTTGTTTTGATTTTATATGTTTAACTTTTTACACCAGTCACCATGTCAATGAGGAGATCATTTTTTGGTATGGCTGATACTAATGCTTGTGAAACATGGTCTTTGAAGAACATACTGAAGCCAACGTCATGGATATTATGCTGATTCAACATCCATCCTTTTTATCTTTTTTTTTTCATGCATCTTCTTCGCACTTCAATTACATGATTTGATTGGTTATTGCTATTAGTTGTCATCATCCAAGTCTTATCCCTTCTGTGTTTGGCTTCTTAAATTCTAATTCTTCTTTCATCTATGGTCAAAGCCTTATCCCGTCTATCTATATCCAGATATCCTATCATTTTAACTTTTGGTGTACAACAGCAAGAATGAGGAGGTTGTGTGGATGATACTTGAATCGTTATACAAGGACTGATGGCGAACCTGCAACTTCATTGTCATTGTATGCTAATTATCATCTATTTGGGATTGCCCTTTTGAGTTCTATTTTTCTACTTGACCATATTAGAAGTCACGCTCTATAAGTCCACTGTCTAACTTCTCTTTCCTCACTGGGGTGGCTGTATGAGATAAGACACCCGTGCCGCCGCTGGGATGTCCTGTGTTTCTCCATTCCTGATTCTTTAATTCTTGTAATTCCACACATACATCATACTGAGCCACATATACATTATACTTTTGTCATTTCTTTTTCCTCCAACATTCAGCTCTGTAAAACAGGGCAGGTTTAGTCACTGTTTTATAAAAATGACTTTTTAATCGAAGAGGCATTGGGCGATCAGATAACACTTCGACCTTGTCTCCATCTCACTCCAAAGAAGAAACATGCAATTTGAATTTATGTTCGCTGCCGACAGCGTGACTAATGCAATGGTAGGTACCTTCTCATTAGGAGAGCTAGGTCGCCATTGAGTTTGTGAGGATCTTAGTTACCATGAAACTTGTTTCTTAAAAATGCCCATGTCTCTAACTTCCTGTTTCTCACATTCATTTCATGAAGTTATTATTATTGTTCTTATGCAAATTGAGTGGAATTCATGTTGCTTCACTTTGTTTATGTTATTTATGATACCAGTTGGATGGTGATGAAAAGATTGCCCAATTTGAGGATGGACAAACTCCTTGTGCAAGAGCACAGAATTTTGGGGAATAATTTTCTGATTTTCATAAAGACGGATACAACATATTTATAGAGCTCCTTGCCTCAAACATAGAAACTATTCTATCAATCACTAATCAATTACCTTAAGTCATGGATATCAATTACCTTAAATAATGGATATCAATTACCTCAAGTCAAGGTAATCAATCTCTAATTAATCATTGAAATGAAGGCAATCAATCACCAATCATATTGCCTAAATCATGGTAATTAATCGCTAGTTTATTATCTCCATGGTATGGGGAGATTCACAGAACCAAAGATTTGCAACCTAATGTTGCTATTTTTATTCAAAGCAATCTGATGGAGTTGTGTAGTCCCCTCTAGGTCCCACAACTTGCATGGCCTGTGCTTGGCCCTTGGATCCTATCAGTTTATCACATGTTCCCCAGTCTGGAAACTATGCTGAGGGCTATATACTGGTTTGGGGCTTCACAGTGGCGGACCCGGACCTAAGTGTAACGACGCGGGTGCCGTGATTAGAGAAAGTCCTTAAATAATTCCTTTAAAATTTTATTTTATTAATTGACTTCTTAACTTGACTATTGCGGGCACCACCCAAATGAAAATCATGGGTCCGCTGTTGGGTGGGTCTTCACTAATCGGCATTGTAGCATTTTCCTTAAAACCATATCTGTTGAATAAATTTACTTCTGGTAGCATAGAATCAAGTTCTCTTTGGTGATCTAACATGTTTATGATTATTTGCTTATGCCGTGCTGACCTAGATAGATAGGATAGTGCTTTGATGTTAATGATGAATTGATGGTGAGGATGATATATCATGCTATTGCAGTGTTGCTAATCTCATCTTTTCTTTTTCATTCAAAGAAGCAAATCAGATGGTGCATTAGCTGGCATGAGATTTTATACAGTTGGCAAGTGTTGACTGGCTGAAACAGTTGAAACAGGGGATCCGGTGAAGCAACGCAGGGAAGAAGGAGATTAGCCAACGGACTATTCTCCAAGCCAGAAGGTTTAGGTTAGGATGTCTTGGTCTCACACCACAGACAATAGAGGAATGCTCGTTTGAGAGAACCCAAATTTCATTAATTTTCTGTATATCCCAATGGAAGGGATTACATCCTATATATAATAGAGTCTCAACATAATTTTAGTAACCAATCTTTAATACTAAGAAACTTCTTAATTCTAAGAATCTTGGAAATTAGAAACTACCTAATAAAAGCAATTAAAGAAATTTTCTAAATGCAGAGAAATCTTCTAGAAAGCCTAAAACTAGAAACTCTCGTTTGGTGATTGTGTCACTGCTGGGCCTTGTGGGCTTTGGGTCTTCTGGAATATACTTTCAATCGGGGCCTAGTACATTCTAAGAATCTTGGAAATTAGAAACTACCTAATAAAAGCAATTAAAGAAATTTGCTAAATGTAGAGAAATCTTCTAGAAAACCTAAAACTAGAAACTCTCGTTTGGTGATTGTGTCACTGCTGGGCCTTGTGGGCTTTGGGTCTTCTGGAATATACTTTCAATCGGGGCCCAGTAGTCTGGCCTGCATCAGCTCTCCCCGGCTTGGAGAAACTCGACTCCGGCGAGTTATCAGCTTGGTACCTCTCGTACAAATCCGGATTGAGTCTCTGAAAATCGGTGGCGGTGATCCATGTAGCTTCAGAAAACGGTTTACCTTTCCACTTGACCAAAAACTTGTGATATCCGCCAGTCTTGGTTGACACTAACTGGCCATCATAGACTTCTTCAATTTCTTCTCGAGGAGCTGGAACTATGGGAAGCCGGATATCGTGTTCTTCAAATGATTAATCTTGATAATGCCCATGATAAATCGTGAGATCTTCGACATTGAATGTAGAACTGATAGTCATGTCTGGCGGAAGATCGAGTACGTAGGCATTGGAGCTGATTTTCTTCATAATCTTGAACGGACCTGCACTTCTGGGATAGAGTTTCTTGTAAGTGCCTGTGGGGAACCGTTCTGGCTTAATTCGCACCATGACCATGTCTCCTTCAGTAAATTCAACATGGCGCTTTCGAGTGTCCGCTTGCTGTTTGTAAGTCTCATTACTTTTAGCAATTTGTTGACGGACCTCATCGTGGACGCAGTGTTGTAAAAATCGGCCTAGGCGGCCCTCACCGCCGCGACTAAGGGCTAGGCGAGGCCAAAAATCGGGTGTGCTGATTAATCCGACTAATCCCGCCTAATTCCGATTAATCCGACTAATCCGCCTAGTGGGCTTCGGTCAATCCGGCCCATAACTTAAAATTTTTAAAAGCTGAAAATGGTCCATCCCAGCCCAACAGGTTAATGGGCTTAAGTCATAAAAGCTGAAAATGGTCCAGCCCAGCCCAGCCCAGCACTTATCATATATCGTGCCCTAACTCTGAGTAGGGCTGCACAGAACCGGACCGCAGACCGGACCGGACCACAAAACCGGACCGGACCGGACCGGATTTGCGGTCTTGGTGGTCCAAATCCGGTCCGGTCCGGACCGGACCGGTTATTCCGGTCCGGTCCGGTCCGGGCCTTTTGTGGTCCGGTCCGGACCGGACCGGACCGCATTTATTAAAATAATTTTTTTTAAATTTTTTTTTCATAATCTTTGAGCCCATGAGGCATGAGCCTAGCACCCATTTGTAAAACCCATCATTCATTCATTTGACATTTGCCTACTTTTTAGATGTGAGATGAAAATGAAAAAAAAAAAAACAAAAAAAAAATGAAAAAAAAAATGAAAAGAAAAAAAAAATGGAAACCGGTCCGGACCACTTTAAGTGGTCCAACCGGACCGGTTTGGACCGGACCGGACCGGACCGGACCGCTTATAAGTGGTCCGGTCCGGTCCTTCATTTTGGGCCGGACCGGAAATCCGGTCCGACCGGATTCCGGTCCGAAAACCGGACCGGAAATCCGGCCGATCACCCCTAACTCTGAGTCAGAAACGAAACGAAGAAAAAAAAAGGAGAAACGGCGGAAGAAGAAGAAGAAGAAAAAGAAGAAGAAGAAGAAGAAGAAGAAGAAGAAGAAGAAGAGGAAGGAGGAGGAGGAAAGCGGTCTAGTGGCTCAAGCCAAACTCTGCTGTTCATCTTGTTTCTTCACACCGCTGCGCAGGTACTGTTTTTTTCTTTTTCTTTTCTTCTTCACTGCTGTTCCACTGCTGGCTGCTGCTGCTTTCTTTCCTTCTACTGCTGCTTTTCGTTTTTTCCCTTCCATTGCTGCTGCAGTGCTGCTGCTTTCTTTCTTTTCGTTTTTTTCTTCACACCGGCACTGCTGCGTTTTTTTCTTCACACCGGCACTGTTGCCTTCTGCTGCTATTTTTTTTTAGCTGCTGCTTTTGTTAATTTTGCTCTTCTACTCTTTTGCATGTTGTTTTGCTGCTGCGTTTTTTCATGCTGCTGTTTTTTTTTTTTTTTTTTGCTCTGTTCTTGTTTTTGCTGCTGGCCTGCTGTTTTTTTTTTTTTTTGCTCTGTTGTTGTTTTGCTGCTGGCCTGCTGCTGTTTTTTTTTTTTTTTTTTTGCTCTGCTTTGCTCTTTTGCATGTTGTTTTGCTGTTGCTGTTTTTCTGCTCTTCTGCATGTCAACTAAGTAAGAGATGTGTTTTTTAAAATGCATCAACTAAACATTGATGTCTATTTATATTGTTGCATATATGTGATGACTAGTGTTCTAAAATTCTATGAAAAATAGTTGATTTTCATCAAAAACGCCTAATCCGATTAATCCCTGATTAATCCCCGCCTAGTCAATTAATCCCTAGTCCATGCCCACCGCCTAGCGTCCGCCTAGCGATTTTTACAACATTGCGTGGACGTCTTTCATGTGCCAGGCAAATTGTTCAGCTTCTTGGCTAGGCCCGGCTTCAGTTGGTAAAGGACTCAAATCAATCGGAAGACGCGGCTGGATGCCTGTGACAACTTCGAATGGTGATCTTCCAGTTGATCTGTTTACGGAGTTATTATAGGCAAACTCCGCCGTGGGTAAAATAAGATCCCATGAAGTAATGTGGTCTCCGACGAGACATCGAAGAAGATTACCCAAGCTGCGATTGACGACCTCAGTCTGGCCATCAGTCTGAGGGTGATAGGCATTGGAGTACTGGAGCTTTGTCTTCAACATATGCCATAAAGTTTTCCAGAAGAAGCTCATGAACTTAGTATCTCTATCCGACACTATAGTCTTGGGGAGGCCATGAAGACGAACAATCTCTTTGAAGAAAAGGGTGGCAACTTTTCTTACATCTGCTGTGGTTGTACAAGGAATAAAGTGTGCCATTTTAGAACACCTGTCCACCACAACAAAAATAGAATCTACCCTTCTTGCAGTCTTTGGCAGGCCCAAGACAAAATCCATGCTTAGATCTTGCCAAGGCGCATGTGGAATAGGAAGGGGCTGATACAATCTCGTGTTCTTCTTTTGTCCCTTTGCAAGCTGACATACCCTGCATAACTCACAAATTCGGGCAACATCTGTTTTCAGGCGGGGCCAAAAGAAGCGGTCTTCTACAAGTGCCAAAGTCTTATCTCGCCCTAGATGTCCACTGCATCCGCCTCCATGCAACTCTCGGAGGATAAACTCGCGGATAGAAGTAGCTGGCAAACACAACTGAGTTCCACGAAACAAATAACCATCATGGATAGAAAATTTGGGATGGTCAGAAAATTCACCATTAAGAAGAGCTTTGTAGATGTGACCAAAGTCATGATCATCAGGATATTCTCTGCGAATCTCATCAAAGCCTGGAACTGTGACGGAAATTGTCGTAAGCAAGTGAGAACGACAACTTAAGGCATCTGCGACCTTGTTTTCCGCTCCTGACTTATGACGCAGTACAAATGTGAATTCCTGCAAATATGCGCTCCATTTGACACGGTTGGCGCTCATCTTCTTTTGAGAGTTCAGATGTTGTAAAGCTTCATGATCGGAATACAACACAAATTCTTTCCCGATCAAATAATGACGCCAATGACGAAGAGTTTGTACAACTGCATAGTATTCCAAGTCATATGGCGAATACTTTTTGTGAGAGTCATTCAATTTCTCGCTAAAGAAGGCAATTGGGTGACCATCTTGACTTAAGACTCCGCCAACACCAACTTGCGAAGCATCACAACTGACTTCAAAGACCTTGTCAAAATCTGGAAGTTTTAAAACTGGTGCTTCTGTCATTTTCAGCTTGATTTGTTCAAAGGCACGAGTGGCTGCTTTAGTCCAATTGAAATCACCTTTCTTCATGCAATCAGTTATAGGAGTCATAATGGTGCTGAAATTGCGAATAAATCTCCTATAAAAGGTGGCCAACCCATGAAAGCTCCGTGCTTCATTGATAGTTTTGGGAAGAGGCCAATCGATGATTGCATTGATCTTCTCTAGATCAACTTCTACTCCTTGGGCCGATACAACAAAACCCAAGAATATAACTTTGGAGCTTAAGAAAGTACACTTCTTCAAATTAATGTAAAACTTATCTTTGCGAAGTGCACGCATCACATACCTGAGGTGATCAAGATGTGCGTCCTTGGACTTGCTGAAGATCAAAATGTCGTCAAAATACACAACGACGAATTTACCGAGGAAAGGCTGTAGAAGCTGTCATAACTCTCATGAAAGTGCTGGGAGCATTAGATAAGCCAAACGGCATGACTAGCCATTCGTATAGCCCATCTTTAGTCTTGAAAGCTGTCTTCCATTCATCTCCTGTGCGAACACGAATTTGATGATATCCACTTCTAAGATCAATTTTAGAGAAGACGGAAGATCCGGCCATCATATCAAGCATGTCATCCAACCGAGGTATCGGAAACCGATACTTAATAGTAATTTTGTTGATTGCTCGGCTGTCGACACACATTCTCCAAGAACCATCTTTCTTGGGTGTCAAGAGGGCTGGTACCGCACAAGGACTCATGCTTTCGCGAATATAACCCTTCTGGAGGAGCTCTTCAACTTGCTTTCTCAACTCTGTGTGTTCTGTCGGGCTCATGCGATAAGCAGGTAAATTTGGAAGTGATGACCCAGGAGCCAGGTCAATAGCATGCTGGATGTTCCTCATAGGCGGTAGCTCTTTTGGAAGATCTGCTGGAATCAAGTCTTGAAAATCATGCAACAAGGACTTGATTTCTGGAGGTGTAGCAACTGCTTGTTTATTTTCTACCCCTTTGAATTCTTGTGGGATAAGGGCATAAACAACTCCTTGCTCTTTACTTTCTTCTTCAAATTTCCGCATTGAAAGGATGCGAGAACTTGGTTGTGATGCAGCTTGTTTTGCCGGAATTGATGGTGATTGCTTTGTTGGGGCAGCAGGAGGTTTATGAGGAAGAAGAGTAACTTTGCGACCTTTATACTTAAAAGTATGGGTGTTTGCTTCTCCATCACTTTGGACTTTGTTATAAAAAAGCCAAGATCTTCCCAACAGAATATGAGTAACATTCATGTGAATAATATCACACCAAATAGAATCTTCATAACCACCAATTCAAAATGTTACCTGGCACCTCTTGGTTACTGGAATTGCGGAATCATTCACCCAAGAGACCTTGTAAGGCTTCGGGTGTTTTTCTGTTGGAAGCTTCAACTTGTCAATTACTTCTTGGGAGATCACATTCATCTCGCTTCCTCCATCTATGACGAGATTGCACAATCTGTCACGACATTTTGCCATAGAGCGAAAGATGGTGGTTCGCCTCCAATCTTCAGCTTCCTCATCGGTTGTAATAAAGAGACGACGAATGAATAATGTTTGTCCTTCTGTTTCAGCTTGATAGAAGGAATGATCGTCTTGTTCTGGTGGAGGTGCTTGCTCTTCATATGGTGTTTCAACTTCAATTACTTCATCAACGGGCTCTGAATCATAGGGATCTTCTTCATTATGTACATAGTGAAGATTCTTCGAACCTGGGCATTCAGAAGCATAGTGTCCTTTGCCTTTGCATCGAAAACACTCGATGTCCTGTTTCGGTCGTGAGGAATTTACAACATTCTTCCCTTTGTTTGCAAAATTGGCGGGTCTTACTTGATTCTGAGGAGGTGCTGGCCTGCTAGAATTTTTTGGAGGAGGCTGTCGGGCTGAGTTTTGTGTAGAAGCAACCCGCTGATAATTCGTATCGAAGGACCTCCTTTGGAGAGGTTCACCAAAACGCCTTGAATATGGATATCGCACTGATCTTCGACGCGGAGTGCGAGGCGATGAACTTCTTCAATGCTGTAAAAGGTGTGAGTAGTCAACTCCCTTTGGATCTCTTGACGCAGTCCTTTCTTGTACCGTGTGATAGCCTGTCGATCTGTTTCAGACACTTTGCATCGCACCATGAGATCATGAAACTTTTCTGTGAAATCATCTACAGTAGAGGTCCCTTGTCTACAGTCAACTAATTGATCATAGAGGGAATCAATATAGTCAACCGGTAGATATTTATCCTCAAGTTTCTGTTTCATCTCCTCCTATGTATTGATAGGACGTCGCCCATAATTTGTATTCCTGTCATCAATACTTCGCCACCAAACACGCGCTGCACCCTTCATCTTCATCTTGACAAAGGAAACGCGTTTGTCTTCATCCATATTGTACCATTCAAAGTAATCTTCAAGGGCTGTAATCCAGTCTGTGAAGACTTTCACATCCATGCGTCCAAAGAAATCAGGAACATCAACACGTACCTTCTTGGTGATGTCATCTCGTCGGCCATGATGGTCATCATAAGCAGTTTCATCCATAATGCGCTCCATAAATTGCCGACAAGTTTCCTGCGGTTCACCATTGACAGAATCTTCCACATCTGGCGGACGGTTGTTTCCCCTTTGTGATTTATTGCCGTCTTTGTTGGTGGAAGGTCCAGGGTTGTCATTGTTCTAGTTGCCAGGAGGATGAGTGCTTCGAAGATGTTCTTCAACCCTATCCATTATGTCCATTAATTCCATAATGTAGCTATCACGCTGGCGGTCTGTGAATTTACCTCTGAATGTGGCTCCGGTGCGGGTAGTCGGGATCGGGGTAGACATGCTGAATTTTTTTTTTTGTACTGCTGTTTGGCGGGCCGGGCTCGACCCGAACTAAGGCCCGAACAGTGGGCTTTGTTGTTGCCTCGGGATTGGCACGCGCAGAAGAAGAAAAAAGAGGACTCTGGAAGCCTTTTTCGTTTCTTCTTAGAAGGAGAAGAAGGCTAGAGGCTTGAGGGAGATGAGGCGCGGCAAGGCGAGGCGAGGTTGCAGCGGCTAGGCGGTGACTTGGGAATGGGAGGGAAGGGTGGGGATGGGAGGCCGCTGGCGATTTGGGAGGAATTGAGGCTGACTGTCGACGATGCAGGTGGACGACGACGACAAGGATGCTGCAGTGCTCGGCAAATGGTGCCAGGTACACGTATTTCTTTCTGTTCTGTCTCTCTCTGTTTTTTTTTTTTTTTTTTGGTTCGGGAAATGGAAGGGCAAGGGTGGGGTTCGGCTGGGTCGTGCGAGGCAGGGACAAGAAGGTTGGGATGTGGGTGGTGTCGCTGGTTGGCTGGGTTGGCTTGGGTCTCGTGTGATCTTGGGTTTGTGGCTGGCTGGGGTCTATGGATTTATGGATTGGGGGTTTTGGGGCTTTAGGGTTTGGGATTGACAGCTTCGATTAGGGATTTTGGATGGATGGGATTGATGATAATGGATTAACGATGGTGAGGGTGGATTGTGAATGTGATGGGTTGGTTATCTTTGGGCTCTTTTAGGTTCCGGTGATGGTGTGAAGGGGCGTGGATGGGTTTAGAGGGGCTTTTAGGGGTTTGGGAAAAATTGATTTAGGGCTGGGATGGATTCGGGAGTGGCTGTTGTGGGGTGTTGAGGTAGGTAGGGTTTCTGGGAGAGGGATGTTAATGGATGTAACGAAACAGCGACGGTGACAGTGGATCTGGGAATGGAGGGTATGGCTCTGTGAAGATGGGTGGTGGGGATGATGATGATATTGGACGGTGAAGGTGATAAGGGATTGAGAAGCGCGCAAATTTCCTCGGGTCGGCGATTGACTCGGCGATCGGAGAAAGATCTCTGCTCTGATACCAATTGAAGCAACGCAGGGAAGAAGGAGATTAGCCAACGGACTATTCTCCAAGCTAGAAGGCTTAGGTTAGGATGTCTTGGTCTCACACCACAGACAATAGAGGAATGCTCGTTTGAGAGAACCCAAATTTCATTAATTTTCTGTATATCCCAATGGAAGGGATTACATCCTATATATAATAGAGTCTCAACATAATTTTAGTAACCAATCTTTAATACTAAGAAACTTCTTAATTCTAAGAATCTTAATAATTATAAACTACCTAATAAAAGCAATTAAAGAAATTTGCTAAATGTAGAGAAATCTTCTAGAAAGCCTAAAACTAGAAACTCTCGTTTGGTGATTGTGTCACTGCTGGGCCTTGTGGGCTTTGGGTCTTCTGGAATATACTTTCAATCGGGGCCCAGTAGTCTGGCCTGCATCATCCGGACTCTTGCTTAATAGCTGATGTACACTACACTACAATTTGGGAGTCATATCTGGCTTTCTTCGCATAATAATAATTTGGCTCTTATATTTAAAGTGGCATGATAATGGGACATCAAATCTATTTTTCCATCATTTTTTCCCATTTGTTGATGGTGCATACATTTGCAGATTAGATGCTGCTGTTCTGGATCTAGTTGCAGACGACGGTGCTGGCATGCAGAAACAAAAATCAGTATATCACTGGGATAAGGTATTTTAAAAAATGAGTAATGAAGTACATTAATATTCTTGCACCCTGTATATCCAGAATTTTATGGTGATGATTTACTTTGATTTCAGAGGGGTAAGAAGTACATCAAATTGAACAATGGTGAACGTGTGACAGCCAGTGGAAAGGTAGCATCTTGTTAATAGTCATGACTTCATAGAAAAGCAAACCATTACTTTTGCTTTCAACTTGTGGACTGCACAGAATCTTCGGAAGAAAAAAAAAAGAAAAGAAAAAAGGAAAGAAGAGAGAGCGAGAACAAACTTATGGATTGCAAAATGAAAGAATAAACATATTTTGATAATTGCGGCATCTAAAATATTGTAGTTTTTTTAAAGTTTATTGGCTAGTTATATTTTGTGAAGTAGCCAATTTCAGATGATCCCATGTTTAGTGCAAAATATTTCAAGTGCACTGTTCTCATGTTATGTACAGAAATGTTTCTTTGTTGTTTGATTGCTGTTTCTCCCATAAAGGCTAATTGTTGTCATTTGCTTTACGAAACATTGTACAGATCAAGACAGAGAGTGGCTCAAAAGTAAAAGCTGCCAAGACAGGAATATACAAGAAATGGAAAGAGCGGTCACATATGAAGGTATCTTTTACTGGAATGCCTGCCGATGGCAATGCTGAAGAGGGCACCAGTTCAGCAGGTAATGTATTTAAGGTTGTAGGAGTGGGAAAAATAACCTGATATCAGTTTAGTTCATCACGCCATTCTTCTGAAGTTTTGTCTGCATTGTTTTATATATTCTTAGGATCTGTTAACCATAAATCCATAAAAAAAAAAAAAAAATCCATAAAAAAAATCCGACTGAGTATTGTGCTGGCTGTCGGCTACCTAACGCACAAGATCTGTTAACCAAGTTAAATTAATTTTTTTACTCTTTTGGTGCATAAGTGCTTCCTCTCCTTTTCTCCAAGGTCCAGATTCCTTTACTCTTTTGTGCTTAAGCGTGATGTAAAGGTTATTGGTGCCCATTGGACAATGTCCCATGAGGGAGTCATTGAATTTTGGGCATGTTTAATATTGTATTGTTGAGCATGAGCATGTCCTTGCCTTTCTGGTATATTGGCATATCCTGAAGTGGCTTTCTGGCAAACGTTCTGTTTATGTTGGCATAGGTGTTTGGCTGGAGGTTGAAAAATTTTAAAAAAGAAAAAAAGAAAACAAAACAAGCTATTTTTCCCATGGTATCCATTCATGTTATTGGATTATGAATAAAAACTCTGTTATTGGAAAAATTAGTTTGAGTTCCTGGATTGTTCAAGTACCTTGTTATGGTTGTTTTGTGTGCTAATTTGTTCTAGAGCATACGGTCTATTTGGGTTCTGAGTATAACTGTATCCTGCATGTGTGTCTCAAATAAAATCTTTGTCGATGGTATCTCAGTTATTTCATTACTCTGGTCATTTTTCATTATGTTATACTCCTATATAATTATTTATTTATGGGATCTATTTTAGTAGTTCTATTAAAACTATAATAGTCACCTTGACAGAATTCTTAAGCAGAATATGTTAAATTTAACTCAACTTTAATGGAAGTTAGATGCCTTTCAAATGACTTATGCAGCATGGTTTTGCAATTGCATTTTACCTGGTCAATGCACACTACGAAGTTATTAGACGTTTGTTTAGCACATGTAGTAGCAAAGGTGAAGTTAAAGTAGGTATGAGATATGATGTTTTGTTACTTCACCATGTTTTGGTGAGAAAAGTTGAGTGGAAAAGTAGACTTACGATGTGACACCACTTACCTTTACTCCTCCACAAGCCATTTTCTTTTTACCAACAAAAAGTGTGATAAAGTTTTGTGAAGTAAGACTTCTACAGAAGTGTTTTTTAATCTACACACTCTCTTACATGTACCTTATCTTGTACTATCTAAACAAATATTTTACCACACCTCTACTTATACTTCAACATGCCTCACCTTTACCTTTTCCATCACGTGACATCCTCTTCACCTTTACTCCTCCACACATGTAAACAAACATGCCCATCTAAAAGTACTGAGAACATAGAGAACTAAATTTCATTTATGACACGTTTCTGTGATGCTGGTAGTGCATTCCACGGACTTCCAAATCTTCAGTTCCGACCCCCTTTCTACAGGAAATTGTTTTCAGAGGACTGGAGGAAAAATAGCTCATTTAGTTCCTCTTTCTAAGCTGAAAGCGCCTCACCAAACCATAGAAAGTTAGCAGTCAAACGTGCCCCCTAGTGTAGCTTGCTACATGGAACTCTCCCCTATCATCTGCCGCAAGGCCAACTTCTTGTCGAAGTAAACTCTTCAATCTAACCACTCATGTGCTGCACTATTGGATAAAAAGGTAGGCAGTGTGTGGACTTTGTTTAGAAGAATTGACTCTTTTTGGAAAACACTGCACAACTCTCGTCTTGATTGTTCTTAGTGCTCATCTTTAATTTTACAGGTCATCGGATGCAAGGAACTAGGAGAAACTTCAAAGGAGGCAATAAACACCGGCCATTGCCTAATGCTAATGTGCCTTCTGAGCTTAGAAATCCAGAGCAAGTCCGCAAGAGAAGACAACAGCAGGCCAATAAGGTTTCTCAAATGAAGAACAAATCTAAAAAGGGGAAGAAACATGGGAAAATGGGGAAAAGAGGAAACAGAAAGTAGAAAGTTATAGATTCATATGCGTGATGACATATACCTGTTTGAAAGCCAAAATTCAAGTGCCCTAACAAAGGGAAGAAGTCTCCAAAGCATCAATCAGAACGGTACTAACAGAAAAGTTTTGAATACTTTTTACATGAGGCATTGTATTTTATGGTAACTTTTTGGCATTGTGTGCACCTGATAACATTCGATTCATATATGATGGAATGCTTCCTTTTTTTTTAATCCTCTTCTTTTTGTTGAAATCGATAAATTAAAAGAATACTTTTGCAAATTTTCCTTCATCCATGCACTTCACTAATGAGCCCTCATCTGTAATATAACTGGTGGAGGAGTGCCTTTTCTTTTGTAATCATTGCATTATCCATTCATAGAGCACTGAGACCAGTTCGTAGGCGGGTGACACTGAACCCAGAATCCAGCTACCCTAATGGGAGGTGCCCACCAGTGTGCTAGGTGAGCTATTGACTACGATCACCTTTTCATTGAGATTATTGTCTCAGTAGAAGGTGCACATGGCAGAATTTCAAGTCAGCATACCTCTCTACTGCAGAGGCATAAAACCAAAGTACTATCCTTGGTAATTGCTGTGTGCGCGCGCGCAGGTTCGACATTGCCTCAGAGTTTCAGGCAAACTGATCAGCAAGGGAGGTGGTCCCAGGACAGGAAAATTGAACACCATCCTCCCAAAAGTGCATGTAGTATGATTTTCAGATGGATGCCAATGGTGGATCTTTGCCACTAATGACTGATGACGACAGGTGGGAAACCACCTGGGCTCACCATATTGTTGCTAGTCAAACCAACTCATTGCTGTTTATGAATGCATGGATGGATACATGATGGTCATGATGTCTTGGATAGAAAAAAAAAAGAGAGAGAAGTTCATAATGTTCACCAGTAGGTTGAGGCCCACCTACTTTTAATTGTCTCTCTTTATGTTATTGTACTTGTAACTCCTTTCCACTTTTGCCTGCTTATATTATATGACCCATCACTTTCCTCTACAGCTATTACTAGAAATGATGCCTTATCACTCTTATCTATTTGTAACCTGATCATCATCACTTGTTTTTGTACTTCAAACATTCTCAAATATGAAGCCCACGTTTGCTAACCGTGAAGACATTAGATTGTGGCAACCTTGTGTCTCATTAAAGTTACAAATGAGCTGGCCTAGGTCTGTTGGCTAGTTTTTTTGATGGGCAAGGTTGACCACTTGGGTCCTGGAAGTTGAATGGGGTCAACCCGAGCTCTCGATTAACAAGTTAAACTCAGGTTGGGTTGGTGGGTCGAAGTGCAATTAGTCTGAGTGGGGTTGTAGTCAACCTGAATTCAACTGATTTATCAGTCAGGTCAGAAATCTCGACTCCATCATAAAATGAAAATAAAATGGAACAACCCCAACCCTAAATCAATAGTCCAGTCAGGAATTGCCACTATTGGGATAGTGCTTTGACAAGGCAGTCCAAAGATTCCAGCAGTGTGGTCCTGGTGTGGTCCGAGGCAGCACATGTGCAGAATGGAGTGCACTGAAAAGGCAACACACGAGCAGAACCGAGCACATGCATGGCTAGAAGAAAGGATGAGGCACGCATGTGTGGCGCGTGCGAAGCACATGCACGTGGTCTGTGTGCCCTCATTTGATAATCGAGTCCTCATCCTATCAATATTCGAAATTCTGAAAAATCTAAACTGCTTAAAATAAATATTCTCACTAAATAACATTCCAAAAGGAGTTGGCATACTAACTAAGTTCAAACTCATATTCAAGTGGATATTTCCCATTAATACCCCATATTGATCAATCTGAGGATTTGAGGGGCTTAAGTTTTAAGAAGCCTTGCTAAGGAGTTTTACAGATTTTGAGCAGCAGTTGATAAGGGCACTGTCACAAAAACTTCAAGTAAAAATGCAGTAGTTAATGAAATGTGAATTACCTTAAATTATAAGATATAATATAATAATGTTGTAAAAAATTGTAAGTGCCACAAAATATATAAATGATTTGACATTAAAATGATATATTTTTTCCAATCTTTCATTAATTCCCTATATTTTATGTAACATCTATTTATCATCTGAAACAAAATTTTAATTATTTTATTTCCATATTTTTCCTGTTAATAGCCTCAGAAAACAATATCTTGGAAATCTCCCATAATTACTTCTAATAACCTGGTAACATGACTTGTGACAATGCCCACCAATAGTTAAACTGCAAATCAATGCTCCTGTCAAAGAACTGGAAACAGACCCTGCAGGTTCTTCTGATCAACACTAAGAAAACTGGCAAGTTTCAGGTAATACAGTGGCAAGAATGTGACTGCAGTTTGATTGACCAAGGAAAATGATACCCTCGAAATCACCATGATTAATGGGTAATTAAGGAAAGCAAATTTAAAAAAAAAAGAAAACAATAATGAAATATGCCTATATCATTTTGTGAGCTTGAACTAATTGCAGCTCATTAATGTCAGCATCCTCAAAAATCTAATTTTGGATGTTAAAAGTATATGACAATAGGCACTAATTACTAGTACATGTAACAAACTGGGATTCAAAGTGATCATGAAAGAGAGAACCTGAAAGCATAAATACCAAGACACACATGTAAAAGAAAGCAACAAAAGAAAGCAACATGGAAGTGTAATGGGTAATGACTCCATGGATATTTGAGTCACCAACCCATAACCTTTCTGCTATTCAAATTGGGGTGATTGACAATAGGAACATATGGATATGGATACAAAACTAGGGAAAGGTATAAGGGATACAGTAAAGTAGATAACATCTCTCTCTATGAACACTTCCATAGTAACAACAGTACAACAGTCTACTCCTATGAATCCACCAGAGCATGTTGTAAATTACATCTACTTGGGTCTTCTGACCACATGGATCTAAGCAGCTTTAGCAACATCCTGGCTTTGGTCTTGGCCCTGCCACTGGATTGGCTTTGAAGCAGCAGCAGGAGCTGTGTTACAATTCCTGCATTAATAGCCTTTTTTCGAACCCGCAATGAGTCATAACAAATGATTAATAGTGAAGTAACCACTCTTTCGCTGCCTTCGTGATCAGAGACTCTGAAGACCATCTTTACCAGAACATGGACAGCATTTGGGTTACAAATTAGAGCCATTTTTCCACTCTCCAGTCCTAACAGAAGTTCAATTGTGGTCAGAGCTCTTGTAACATGGCGCCTATCTGGATTCGATAGATATGATATTAGGCCATCGATGCCGCCTTCTCTAATGACATTGCCGCGATTGGATTCCAAATTAGATAAGCCTGATATAGCTCTAATGGCAGCATCTGAAGCACATTGATCTGAACTCTGATGCAAGAGTGAGACCAGAAGTTGCAAAAAAGTGCGATTTTTGCCAAGCAGCAGGCAGAGATCTTTGGTTTCGAAAGATGATGAAATTGCTTCCACCATGTTACATAAACTTATCTTGATATTCATACTTCCCTGGTCTAATAACATGAGCAATGATGCTAAACTAGAGGGTTCTTTGAGCATATTAAGAGACCCCAGTTGAGAACTAGGTGACAGATTCAAGAGACAATTGAGAGCTTCTTCTGCAATCTCTGTACCTTGTTCAGAGAGTCTTGTTTCTGGGTGGTGACTTCCAAATAGCAGTTGAAGTAGTAATGGGAAGAAGCCCAACTGAATCAAACAGATGCGCCTGGTGTCAGATTCCTTTGACAAAGCTTTGATCTTTCTGAGTGTCTCCATCTTTGTAGTGAAACTGGCCTCTTGGGATTGAAGGTTGTTCTTCAAGGTAGCCAAGGAGAAGTCTGGATCCATATTCTTGATGTGATATGGGTCGAATTGAGGATCCATGAGAAGCCACTGATCGATCAGATGCCGGAGAGTGTGGTTGGGTACCACGGACAATTCATGGAGCCTCTGCATTGTAACAGGACATGTGAGATTCCCATATGCAAGCCATTTCTCAATGCTGGATCTATCATAGGTTTGGCCAGTGCTGAGAGTAACTGGATCAGTGAACAAATCTAGGCTGATTGGGCATCTAAATAAAGGAGGGATGCTCATTTGATTCTCCTACAGCAAAGGTATCCAAAGATTCAAATGGGGAATAAAAAGAAGAGGAACCAACAACAACCAGAACTCCCAAAGTCACAGCTCAGATGTGTGTATCTATATAAGAAAGTTGAAAGTTGGGGGAAAATGAAAATGAAAAATTGCAAGAAATGGGTAGTGGGTTTCAATCAGTGATATCAGATGACACCAAAAACCAACAAGAGGAGGAAAAGGTACAAGTGGTTATCAGATGAAAGCTCTCCTGAGTAGTCCTGACACTGAAAACAAACAGGAAATGGAAAACTATAAGTGGGTTTTCTGACTTTCAACTGTTTCACTGACAGAAAATCAAATGAAGAAGTCCTTCCACGACAATACAAGAGAAAGGGAAGATTGAAAAAAAGAAGAAGAAAAGGAAGTGGATGGAGAGAGGTTCTTTGGAGTGACTTTTGGATGACTATAGAGGTGGTGGGCAGTTGCAGTTCATGGCAAATGAGGACTGACAACAGATCAGTGTTGCAAAGGAAGAGCTAAAAACAGAAAAGATAATGAAAAAACAGAAAAGTGCTTCTTAGTTGGAAGAATCAAATGAGAACACCAACATACAAACACTAGAGATAGCAATGGGTGTCTTTATCTTGGAGAGGCTGTGAGATTGTATCAAGGAATAGAATAATAATAGGGAGCCAAATTTCATTATTTCATTGTTTTGTTAATCTATCTAGCCAGTCAAACTGACCTACCTAAGACCACTTAAAATATACTGCTTTTGGTTTGAATCCAACTAGGAAGAGGATATAAAAAGATTGTGTTTTTCTAAAATGCTGCCTAACTTTTTGTGATATTCTACAATGGCCCCTCTGGTGTCAAATTTTGAACTGCAACCCTTAATTTGCTGACAATTTCTACAGTCATCCTTGACTATGACTACCATTTATTAGTGCAGAAGGGACAATACATGAGTTGACAAAGGCACACCACACCGCACACATGAGTATATGACACACCACACTCAAGAAGTTTGTGTAAATTATCAGTAAATATAAGGGGCTGCCATCTAATTCTTGACACTTGATGGACTACAGTAGAGTTTCAAGAAAAGGCAGTGACTATTCTAAAAGAATCCGAAAAGAAATTGGAAGAGTAATGGCAGTCATAAGACTCATGAGAATCACAATAAATGTGAATACTAAATGGTCCAAAAGGGCAAGTGGGTACACTGTACATGGCAATGAATATATCTTATTCTGCACCTCTGATCAATACACTTGTATATTCACATGTCTAAGAGGACTGGTCCTATGTGCAGTGTATATACTGGATCAAATGTGTATAGTGGGGTAATCAGTGTCTGATCATAGATAGCATCACAAATGGGTCTGAAGTCTGAACCACGGGCCTCACCACCTTCTAGAAAAGGTGTGGAGATCATGAAAGTATAAGGTCTTATGTCCAGAAAGAAACTAGAAAGTGATGGGTCCAAATATATGATAACCATTGACTAACATGATTTTGGTTGACTGTGGATATACACAATTGTGTGTTGTATACTCTATTAGCCTAGTGTTGTACTTCAAAGGGACCAAAGAGCGTTTGATAGGAATTAATAAGTAGTATTGATTATGGAACTACTTTTATACGACCAAATATTTTATCAATACCTGTCCATTGTATGCTTATACAAGTTATTCTGTAAACTCTACTTTTTGTTTGTTTATGAAAATATTAAAAAGGGTTCCTCTTTTAATGAGAAAACCAAATCCCGGGTAAAAAGGGTCCTATGTCTCATCTAATCACACCTCCCTTTTTCTCTCGAGCCCTCCAAGGGTCCAGCCTGATGTTCATGCCACTTTTCAGGTCTGACATCAGGCCATTTAGATTTTCTGTTTTCTCTCACACACATTCGTGTCTCTCTCTCTCACATTTTTTTTTTTTGACTAATTTTCATCTTAGGTTGAGAGTTAGTTAGGAGAGTTTTGTTTTGGGAAGCTGGGGGAGGCATGTTATCACAAAATACATATATGGCCTCTTTTGTTTGTTTCAAATTATGGGAATTCTATGACTTTTTACTTCCTGCAAGTGGTTAAAATGAAGAATCAAAGGTGAATAATAAAAAATGACCATCAAATAACCTCTTCATTAATGAGAGTTTTCCTCTAAATTGGAATGGTTAGTTCGTAGATATTTGATGATTTGTGGTGTTGTTTTCTTGTTTCTTTGGTGAGAGGGGTGGTGTGATATATGGTATTGGCATCTTTAACTATTTCTTGTTTTCTTTGACTTTGATTTTTTTCTAATTTAAGTTTCATTACCGATCAACGATTAGCTCTACGGTCAGACACTGGTCCTTGATTGTTTATATGGAAAGGAGGTGCCTCGAGTAATTTAAATTTGAAGAAAGTTAATGCCCCATCTACGTTGTACCTTGTATCTTTCACTAGTCATCATTTACATAATCCTTCGATGGAGCTCATTTGATGATAAATTCCTATGCATTCTATGCAAATAAATAGTATTAGTGTATTGATATAATTTTAAAAAATTAAAATCGAAAAAATAATATGAGATAAGAGATTTATTCCGTGATTGCCTATGTCCACAAGACAAGCAAGAAGCTTCTTGTTTGAGTAGAAAATCAAAGATTACAACAGTTTTAAGTTTCTCTCTCACTCTTATATAAAGCACATCACTTTCTATACCAGAGTCCTAATTTTTTTCCCTCTTAGAATAAAGGAACTTCTCTTTCTTTTTTTTTTTAAAATGTATACACAAAGTAGAGGAATAGGGTCCCATGACCCATGTCTTTTTTTGTAGGTAGGTGAAAGAATAGAAAGTTATATTTCTTTTAAACTAGGCTTTAATGCCTTTTATTCTAATGATACAGGACTCTTTTTAGAGTTCTTACATTCTCTTGTAGTCTTCAACTATGCCTTTTATTCTAATGATACAGGACTCTTGTTAGAGTTCTTACATTCTCTTGTAGTCTTCAACTACGGAGAAAATTGAAAAAAAAAAAAGAAAGAAAGAAAGGAAAAGACTAAAGTGAAACTCTGGCTCTTATGGTTGTGGGTTTAATTTTGGTAGTGTTGATTTGTGTTTTTCTTTTTTTTTTTTCTTTTTTTTTGGATTTATTTGTATTCCCCTCATCTACTGTAAAGTTTGTTCAATGAAAATTAACATTCAAAAAAATATATATATATATATATATCCACGACCGATCTTTCTCTATCCTGATCTATTGAGAAATCTGCAATGACAATCCAACTAACTGAAACTTTGGTCACTGTAACAAATTGTAAAGTGTATTTTGCCAGTGCAATACAATAACCAAAATCTTAAAGAAAATTGTCAAATGTTTCATCAATAGATATGGAAACTGTACACATTTTAATAAATTATGTACAATGCCTAAATATATCTGTCTATGAATTAATTAATCTTTTAAGAGTTATATTTTGTTAGGAACTTAGAGTCATGTGATTACTGATGTGTGCAAGTTGTCTATATTTGTCTTCCTAGTAATTAACGTTTGAACTTTTTTTTAGTTGTAAGCCTTACAATTTCATATGCGATGTTGACTATTGATGTTGATTTTCCTTGTAGGTGTAAATGTCTTAGCTTACATTTTTAGAACCCTGAGAATGACTCTTGTATGGGGCCAGCTATGTTCAATTCAAACTCTACAAACTCAAATATCCTATGCAGAATTCCAAGCATCTCCAATTAATCTGATTGTTAGTCAATGTTTCATGTTTCCACAAGAGAAAAGTTGTTTTATCCAAGAGTAGAAACTTTTATGAACCTAAGGTCCACAAATCAGGGTTTTAAAACGATGGAACGAGGAAAATTACCCACCCCCACCTCAATAAGACCCATTTATCTTCACTTTCACATAATTATGCTGCATCAAAGTGGGCCCCACAAAGGGGCTTTCTATTTATAATGATTTTCGATATTGAAGGCAATCCACTGGTAGCTGAGTCGTGAGACACCTCCTTTCCACAAAAATAAGCAGGGGTCAATCTTTAGTTGCAGCGTAGATGTTGAGGGACGTAAATATGGTGTGTCTTGTTGGGCGTCTAATTATATATCGGTGAAAAAATTATCCAAACAATTGATACCTGTGAAATCAATGATAAACTATGCCAACACACTCATAGTTTAGTGGTGTTGACATAAATGCCCAAAATCGATCCCGATTATTCGAGTTTAAAGCATCACTTCTAACAAGTAGTCAGACTCGATAATAAATAAATAATCATGGATTAACTAATAGCTTTAGAAAGTAGACAGACATTAAAGAATTGAATTGATCAAAAGTTGCACCCTACATAGAAAACATAAAAAGCAAAGTTAGGTAAGTGGGTTTTCCACCGAAATTGCCACAAGTCTAGGCACATTCCACACATGAATCAGATTCTCAATCCGTGAATGGTCTTCTTAAATATTATTTAATTAAAAGGATATTCATTGTTGGTTCTAACCATATTTTTAAATCATGATTATTAGATCAGCCATAAGACACTGATATTTCATTTTATTTACACCCTATTTCCTAAAAAGATTAAACATTAGTTTAAAAAGCCAGAAAATAAAAGATTTGTAAATCTTTATTTTTAATTTCTTTTAAAATACTACATATTTAATTATATAATAAAATAAAAAAATAAAAGAGGGGTTTATAAGATGTGGTTTCGGCCGAGTTTTAAGACCATGATTATATAATTAGTTAATCACATCTTTTTAAAAGAATCAATGTTAGAACTGGTAGGAATATCTTGGTTTCAGGATCATGGGGAGTTTCTTGGTTTATGGAACATGACCCATCAATATTAGCGGGGCCACTTGATCGATATTCAAATCCTTACCTGGTTCCAAATCACAAAAAAAATCACATAATCTAATCAATTAATAGAATATAAAGCATTGAAAAGACCCATCAACCATGAGGCAAATATGTATTTAATCTAGAACATTGAGATCATAAACCTCGATCGATACCCAAAACAGAAAAAAACACAACATTGAGTGGTAAAATCAAACTAATACACAGGTCATCAGTGGGCAGCAAATTACCATTGGATGATATTCTAAAACACAAGTGAAAATTGAGAAAAAGGAAGAGAAAAAAAGAGTGGGGGGAATGATTAATTTCATGTGTGAGTGTGATGGTCAAAGCAGAAGGAAGCAAAAGACAAGACAACACATAAGAGGCATTTCAAAAGATGGGGGCTTTGAACTCTATCTTGTCTGCCATTTATTCAATAATACCTTCAACCATACTCTTCTTTGTTACCATACATTTTTATAAAATCATCATCCACAATACTCAGTCAAATTATTCCATGTTCCAGAAGCCATTTGTTTTTCACAATAAAGACTTGGACTGCAGAATACATGTGTGTTCTTGATACGGCACCTCTCTGCTTGTGGGACCCACCCATGGCTCGGTGATCTGGGTCGTCGAATTGGTGGGCCTCACATGTTATGGATGGTGGGTATGCTGGGAATGTCACGTGAGGATGGGAAGCAAAGCATGGTGTGATTTGGTTAGTGGAACTTGATTATCATTTTTTTTTTAGTGTTTTGGCCTAACCTAACTAGAGGAAAAGACAAGAGATAGGTTAAGATTGGATCATTAGAGACCTTACAGCGGATAAAAATATGCTGCGGTGAGAACTAAGGGTTGTCCAGTTGGTTGGGAACTCCGATTTTTACCTTAGGATCTACAGATTAAACCCGAACTTTGGGTACCCTAATATTTCCCAAAGTTGGAGTTTTTTTTCACCAAATATAATCTTTGGGGATGGAGGTCTTTTTTTTTTTTTTTTTTTAACTGCAGGAACAGATATTATCTCCAATGGATGGGGTCTCTGTATGGGCCTCACAGCACCCTTAGCTGGGTTAAAAAAAAAGGAGTATGTTGTGGTGGCTATATTAGCATGAATGTTGGTGGATCTGTAGGGATGTGGGCCTAGGGCAGGTTGGTGGGCCCATGTGGATCTAGAGGGCGCCGAAAAGGGCCTTGTTTGACCATGGCCCTTTCAAGGGGATTAGCCAAAAGAAGATTGATTGGTAGCTATGGTCTCTCTCTCTCTCTCTCTCTCTCTCTCTCTCTCTCTCTCTCTCTCATCCATCATTCCAATAGAAATGGAGGGACATTGAAAGAAAATAAGGCCTTATTTGATTAGGATTGGTGAGGACTGGTAAAGAAACAAGGGTTTGCACTTTAAAAGCACGTCCTGATTTTTGCCGGGCCCACCTACATGCAATCTAATTACAGAGGCAATGGATGAGATCTGAGTGGAATAGGCTCGGCCAAATATCAGTCTAACTAGATTTTGTTTTGGGTGGGTAATAAAATAGACCAACTTTAGGGCCTCATAGTTTTAATGAGTGCTCTTTTTTTTTTCTCCTTTCATGATAAGGTGCAGATGTGTGTGAAAAGTCTAGATTGATGAAAGTAGTCTAATGTAGAGCCGAAATGAAATTTTATTTCTTATTTTATTTTCTTATCCAAATCATGGATGGGGCAGTATCATGACTAGAAATGTCAATGGGCCAACTCCAAACTTGGTCAGTTTTGAGCTGAGCCACAATAACACTAGATTAAGGTGAAACTGTTTATTTTACCATGAGACCAATTAAGCCCTTAATGTAAAGAGGCCCATGCCCAGCTTTGACCCAAACAGGCATTACCAGCAGCACATTCAACTTGAACCATTAAAAGCTGGGAAAGAATCTATGACCTAACGTGGCTGATGCATTGATTCTTAGAAAAAGGAGCCAACTTGGGCTTATCTGATGCAGAGACCAATTTAACTTGGGCTTATCTGATTGATTCTTAGAAAAAGATGCATATGAATGTTCCCCAAATATAAATATGTCTAAAAAAATTATGTAAGATAGTTATAAATGAGAGAAACCGCTACCAAGCCAGCCTCGTACTTGACTAGTGTGAACCCTAAATGGTAAGATGTGTCCTACAAGGATGTACACACTGCTTCACAGGGGTGCAACTTGGAGTAGGCCGAGACTGAGCCCACATGTTCTAGTTTTCATGCAAACCCAATGCAGTATGGGATTGAGCCCAACCTCGAACATGGATTTTGAAGCCCAAGTAAAACTCGGGCTGCGCTCAGGCTCGAGCTTATGTATATTGTAATGAATCCAGTCCTTCACATTCACATACCCCTAATCCCTCATTATTTTTAGATAAAAATGAAGAACAAAGGTGAACTACTAATTAAAGTGATGGGTGGTTTATTCAATTTCTATCTTCTTTATATTCTATTTCCCTAAAAGGAAAGATTATTTCGTACTCATTTTTGAAAATTTACCTTTAATCTTCATTTTTAACTACTTATGGTTTGAATCCCATACATTCAATTTCTATATATTATAATGCAAACAAACATGCCCAAAACAATCATTTTATCTAAGACTTGAAACTTTGAGGCCCATTTGATTTGGTTGTGATTTACGGTCTAAGCTAATCTACATATAACCCTAATCACTTGCTTCACACAGTAATTGCTAAGTCCATGTCAGCCTCATAAAATGTTTCTTATTTTGAAAAAAAAAAAAAAACAGAGATTAAAAAGTTGTTCTTAGCATAATATTGTAAAGGAGTTTTGATATATTAGTTCTTCTTAAACCCGATCTTTCCAATTTCATTACCGAAATTTATATAATACCACCACAGTTACTCGACTTCGGTCAGCATTTTTTTCTAAACTTTTTTGTGCTGTATCCCATGATATCATAGGACTTGACAATCCGATGATATCATGGGAATTATCAGTTTTTGTATCATACACTTTCTGCAACCAACAAGCGAATTCATTTTTTTAGAAAATATGAAAAATGGCATTTTGTGAAAAGTAAATACACATCCGACTATCATTTCTCAAGTTCTATCATTTGAAGTTTTTTCCTCTAAGAGGTTGCATAAAGCCATGACATCATAGACCGTTCTATGATATCATGGGATTTATCAGTTTTTGTGACGTTCTCATAATATCATGGGATTTGAGGCACGACTTGGTGACATTAATTATCTGAGTATCGGTCATGAAATTAAGAAAATCAGTTTTAAGGAGGCCATATATGTCAAAACCCCTATCATAGATATAACACACATGTTATGTATTAGAAGTTAATGGGTAGGATGTGGTCCCGTACTAACAATATTTCAATAAACAAAACTAGAATAAAAATAAAATATATACATGAACAATGTTCCGTAAAAATGGAAGAATATCATATTAGTAAATGAGCCCCATGAATATTTTATGGTCGTAAAACACATTTTTTGGGTAGAGTGGTTATAAAACACTTAATTTTGATTAAAAGTTCTTTATGGGGATTAGCGTGGGCCCCATAAATGAGGGGTTTAAGTGTTAGATTATAAAAAATTTAAGTGAGCCAACTTTTATGGAGTGAGATTTGATTATGATTCATAAAAATGATACCATTATTTTGATTGGTTTGGATATCTTTTAGAAGTGTGCTCAATGAGGACATGTAGACGATGGTTCCATTCAGGAGTATCATGAATTTGTCATTGATCAATTGAGTGCTAGGTTATGAAAATTTTAAGTAGGCCAAACTTTTATTGAGTGAAATTTGATTGGACTCATAAAATATGGGGCCATTTATTTTTATTGGATCAAATTTTTTAATGGGCCCAATGAGGAGTGTCTTGGAAGAAAAAACTTCTTTGAAATGTTTTTTATTTTAAAAAGTAAAGCATTAGGTATGAATATATTTAATTTTTTTTCTCTGAATCACTATCATAATTATCGGGCCAGATGAATAAGTATGGTCCTTTGATCATGCCATATCAGCTAATATGAATATCCACATAATATATTTACCATGTTTCACATATCATGACGATACCAATATTTCCAATTGAATGGATTAAATTGATTTCCCATTTGAATTATAATATAATAATCCAAAGTGGCGATTGTAGTAAGTATGATAAAAGAGAGATTTTAGGGATAATCAAATATCTCAAAAGATTTCGAATGATGTAATGAGATATGTATGCCACATGTCACTGCAAAACCCCTAGAGGGAGCGCCACTTGTCGCTAGCTGAGCCTAGCCCGCATGGAAACGATCATGACCGATACCAACCATGATAGACTTATAGAGAACAAAAAGAAAAAAAAAGAGTTTCTTACGTAGTCCTAGGCCAACTCAATTGGTCGGGTCATATCACATTCTGTGAGAGGGCATGGGTTTGAATCCCCCCATTACTACTCCCTCCCTTATAATTATTTGTATATTTGAGCCACTCTCGGCCACCGAGTCTAAATAAATAAAATATGAGCATGACCCATCTATTATAACATAAACTCCATGTCCGACCCAAAAGTCATGACCACCTTTACAAAAAAAAAAAAAAAAGACAATTTTCTTTTTAAAAGATACATTCAAATCGCTATTCTTTCACCTTTTGATTCAACCAAAACTCTATTTTTATTTTCTCTTGTATTAACCATTCACTTCACTTCAACGGTAAAATAAATTTACCAAACAAACGATTTATTACTTGTTGTGATTTTGTGTTATTGCATTTAAATGTTAATCATTCATGCCCATCCACAAACCCCGACCCGTGACCCGACCCACATGTAAAAAAAAAAGAAAAAAAGAAGGAAAAATCAGATTGTAGTTGAAAATACAAGTTTTCCTCCTCTCAAAGAAGAGAAAAAGTTGCAAAATACTACATATGTTACTGCTTGCAAGTTTTTTTTTATTAGGTAGGTTGGCCAGTGATATTATTAACTTGTCAACACCATTCAACCATAAATGTGTTGATTAGAAATCTATTGGTGGGTACCATATCTGTTGGATGCATTCCTGAGATGTGGCACCAATAACTATCAACTAATATCCATTTGTGTTGGCGTTAGGGGCATAGATATTTCCACAACTCAATTTCCTATTCTACTTCTCTAGAGTCTTTGCACGAGTGCAAGTAGAAGTATCACTCAGCTCTTCCAGATTCGAAAACTCTCATCTTCTAAATCTTACCATGTATCTATACAAAGTTCTAAACATTCTAGCCGTTGGGCTTTCTAACATTAGAATCCCAAACTCATCTCTTTTCTCTCTCTCTCTCTCTCTCTCTCTCTCTCTCTCTATATATATATATATATATATATATGGAAAGATTTTGATGGGTTAGAGAATCTTCTGTTAGATTTCAGAAAACCCAAGAGAACCCATCTCTAGATTTCCACAAGATTGAGAGAAAACTTATTTAGATTTCACAGATCCACAATGTCATGAAGATTGCATTTTCTCTCCTCTTTCCCCTTCAACCAACCCACAAAGAAAAAAAAAAAAAAAAACACATTCTGGTGATGTTCAAGTTGTAGAAATAAAAAATGTGACATTGACTCTTTCAAGGGTTCAAATTCTCAGCTGTTTCATTCACTTTATTCAAATGAGTTTATATAGAAGATACAACCGAGAGATACCACACAAAGAGTGGGACTGAATAAAAGAGAAGTAAATGGGTATATACTAGTGCTTATTCTTAAGCAAACGGAACATATATGCCAACTAGATATTATCCTTGATAGATTCAAGGGGTTCCAACTACATCTTATTTATTCTTAGAGAGAGAGACACACAAGAGATCAACAGAAACAGTGACAAACATTCGGTTTCCAAGCTTTGCAAACCCCACCCTTGGAACAGCCCTTCAGACACTCAGCATTGCAGTCATCGTTGTGTTTCTTGTTTTGGGGGTCACAGGGCTTAATATAATGCAGTGTCGCACAACATTTGGGCGCCGTGAGTGGTGTGGGCGCTGGTACTGTGGAGCCTTCATCAGCATCTATCACCAAGTGCCAGTTACAAAATGTTAGGAAAGAAATAAACATATAATAATAATAATAATAATAACAATAATAATGATGATGATGATGATGATCCTATCTATAAGACTCCAAGAAATAGATGGTTGAGATTGATAGTGAGGATTCATTCAATGCTCCCAGTTCTGACCCAGGTTCAATTTGGAATATATGTGAGCCTGCTTGATAGGGATTGTCCAAGATCGAGTTTGATAAAAATTGAGCCCAATAAAGTTCAGTTTGACCCCCACTTTGAGTATACTTTAATATAAAGGATACAACTTATTTTTGGACTTGGTAGGGATTTACTGGAAAATTAAAGTATTAGGGCTGCATTTACCATAAAAAAAAAGGGTCATGTTTTGCAACCAAGTCCTTTTGGGAATTTAGAAAATCCATATTTGGCAATTGTCAATCCTCGAAGGCTTGGACAAGTAGAAATCCTCATTTTGAGGATATTATAAAAATAATGCATACAAGATTTCTGCAGCGTGATCAATCTGTCCTCGGTATATACCCCATATGAAAGTAGTTTTGGTAAAGACACCAGCCCATTATGATCAATTTGAGCACATGTTTGGATGTTAAAAAAGTGACAATGGTATGATTCCACTAGGTAGAGAAACGAGGAGAAAGTAAGGATGGAGATCGAATCACCATACACAACGTGCAGATTTGAATGGAGGTAATCATATAAAAAAGGGTATTTTGATCAATGCACTAAGAAAGCGGAGATTATATATTACATTGGAATACAACAATTGGCATTAGTTAGAGACCCAAGTGGTATCAGAGTCCCAACATATTTTATAAAGAAGATATTGATTTTAAACAGTTAAATTTTAATTTTTATCAATAACAACAAAAAAAAAATCAATTTTGAAAAAAGATTCCCAAGATCCAAGAAGGCCCATCAAATAATTTTCTTTTTGACGAGTCTTCACCCCAGGAAAGTCAAGGTCCTACACTCCTTTCACCATAAATTCTTAGGAATATATTATTTCAATTCTATGTAGACAAAATCACCCCCCAAAATAGTTTTTCCACGTAACTCTTCAAGCAAGTTCATGAATAAGATAAAAGACTAAAGAAGACCTTGACCACATTAATTTAACTAACCTGCAAACACAAATAGAAATACCATAGCAAAAGCCACAAGCCTCATTGTCGCCATATCTACTACAACTGTGGGAAGCAAAATACTATGCATGCACTGAATTAAATTGATGCTTACCGTCTCACACTATATATAGTCTCCTTTTCTTTTCTCTTTTGGTAAGTTTCTCACACTATATAGTCTTAATGACAACTTAAGTGGAGAATTTGTGGAAACCTTAAACCTAAAAACAGCAGGAACTTAAATGGAGACTTTAAAACCTAAAACAGCATGAACTTAAATGGAGATTTTTATACCTATTAACCGCAGGAACTTAAATGGAGATTACAAATACCATATAAGATATGGGCTGGGCTGCTGTTAATTCAAAACCTATAACAGCACCGGCCCGATTCTCGATCCCTATAAGAATTTGCCATGTGGATACCAAACTGAGTGTAAAAGGAGTCATCTTGCCCAAGTCCAACTCAGCACAAATTCTCATTTCATTCTAAATCTACCCTCTTGCACTCTCACGACTCCCAAAACTATCACCCACCCGATTGAATGTCCCACTCAATCATGTAATTTCGGGTCCCACCTTTGATGCATTTAAGATAGACCCACCCAAGTAACAAAATACTATAGGATTGTGTAATTATATAATGATGCATAGGCACTATAAATAAAGGGTAATATTCAGGTGAGAACTAGTTCTTACATATTATATGAGAATTTTTTGTAGGGCCCAATTGTGGGCCCCATTTGGGGATGGAAACAGGGGGATGGAAAGATCTATGTGAGACCACCCCCTAAGTATCAAGTTTGACCCCAAACTCATGCCTAACCCCTTCATCTGTGGCCCACAAGTTTAATGGCTTCATATTCAAAAAAATATTCAACCCTCGATCCAACAGTTCAATCCATTCGGATGTGTGTCGATCCTTGAGATATGCGACTATTAGGGGGTTCCCTATTAGTTACTAGGTTTGGATGGGTTGCTAGTTGGGCCCCGTAAAAAAGTTCTCATATAATAGGTGAGAACTAGTTCTCACTTGAATATTTCCCATAAATAAATTCTATCTATATATATATGGGAAATATTTATGTGCATCTATCACTCACCACATTATGATGGGCCACTTTATGATTCATCCAAATCATCCACACACATGTAAACCCCTAAACTACAATTGATCAATTGAGTTTTCATTAATCCGATTGGATTGGACCGTTGGATTGAGGGTCAAAATTTTCCTTTCATATAAAGTCATTAAATTTGTGGTCACGGATGAAGGGGTTAAAGACTTGGGATTGACATCAAACTTGATATATGGTCTCATCTCATATGACTTTTTTCATCCCCCCAAGTCCCATGATCAATGGGGCCTTAGGTGGGCCCCATTGAGTTTGTCCCATCACCATATGGTGAGAGAATGGTGCACATGAACATCGCCCTATATAGCTCTCATCAGCTGAAGCTTTTTTTAGATCAAATCAATCATCCATGTACAGAGTATCCACTAGATGAAATATTTAACTGGATATACTTAAAAGGTAATGTAAAAATAGTTTGAGAAGAATCTGAAATTAATTTATAAATATTCTCTTACATATTGTTGAAGCGCCGTATAAGGATTTCTTTTTAATTAAAATGTTTTTTTTTTTATCAGTAACAAGAATAGTCATTAAAAGGAGAAAAACAAAATACAAAGGAAAGCTGGGAAAGAGAAAAGAGAAGAAGAAAAAAACAAAAAAAAGCAAGGGAAGAGAAACAAGAGGGAACAAGAGAATTGGACCCAACCCTAACCCTTACAAAACCATACTGACCCAAGAAGACAACCTATCAACCCCCTTCTTAGCTAAAAAATCAGTCATTGAATTAGCCGATCTAACCTCATGATCATGAACTCAACATTAAGAGAAGAAGAAAGCTCCTTAATTTTATTAAAATGAAATTGAAATTTCCATGGGAAGGTCTTCATATTAGACACCCAAGCAACCGCATTAGAGGAATCACTTTCAACAATGAGAGCCTCATAATAATCCCTTGAAAACAAATGGAGAGCCTTCAAAATAGCCAACACTTCCACTTCGTTTGAGTCACAAACTCCAATGTGCTTAGAGAAAATAATTAAAACCTTGCCCTTTTAATTGCGAAGCACTCTACCAATACCTGCCGGCCGAGACTTGCCCTATCACACTCCATCCACATTAAATTTCAGGACCCCAATAGGTGGAGGAGACCATGGAATGGATCTCCTCACCTTGGAAAAGCCACATGACCCCATACAAGCCTCTCTGTGAAATGATTTACACAATGGGTTAATCATTCACTCAATTTAAGTGTGTTTTATCAACTAATACTTAATTTAAATATTTATTTTAAGTTATTATTCAATATGAAGGAGATTTAACCTGTGCAATGTCTTTCTGTAGGTGCATGCTGTGTGCATCATCTCACACTGCCCACCACCTAGTGGGGCCCACTTATGATCTATCAGAATGGACCATGCATAGTTGTTGGATATCTGTTGCGTGGGGCCCATCTAGTAGATGCATTGATCAGATCTGACCTCCATAACTAATATCCACTTGCCTAGGCATTATTGCATAGAGATTTCCAAACACTTGCATGGCCCCCACCAAATCAAATTTTCCCATTCAACTCCTCTCAGTGAGTGAACGTAGCTAGAAGTATTCCCATGCAGCAGAAGCGACGACCATTTCATCATTTCCATTTTCATCTCTTCCCAAACTTCACTCTCTTTCAAATTCGAAAACTCCAATCTTCTAAAACTTGCCATGTATCTATGCAACATTTTGAAAATCATAGCCGTTGGTCTTTCTAACATTAGCATCCCAAACTCATCTCTTTCCTTCATATACGAAAAGAGTTTCATAGGTTAGAGAATCTTCTGTTAGATTTCACAAAATCTAAGAGAACCCATCTCTGGATTTTCACAAGATTGTGAAATCTAACTTAGATTTCACAGATCCTACAATGTCCAGTCACAGCCGCTGTGCAGCTTGCAAGTTTCTTAGAAGGAGATGTCCTGAAGATTGCATTTTCTCTCCTTATTTCCCTTCAACCAACCCACAAAGATTTGCTTGCGTTCACAAGATCTATGGTGCCAGCAATGTTAGTAAGATGCTGCAGGTATAATAGATCTCAGCATCCAGCTTTATTACCATTTTAATGATATATTGAGTTTGAAAGAGTTCCTCACTTGTTTGTAACATTTATAAGACAGAAACATCAAGATCTTAATAAAGTCATTTGATATTTATGTGTTCAAGTCAATCTCTTTCCATTTAGGCTTCCTTTGAAATCAATATGAAATAATTAAGTTCTTAAGTGAAAATTTTTTAAAAAACAAAGTATATGCATTTATGTTACTGCCTTTCTGCTTATGGACCTGTTTTACAATATGATATATGTTACATTAGAAGGAGCAAGGGCTTTTCAAACTAATATAGATTCTAGGTTGGCACTTTAATTTTTTTTTTCTTATGTAAACATATTATATATATAATAGTTAGCAATAAATCATCCAATGTAGCATTTTGGGGCCCACCTTTTGTGAATCCAATCCGTGAAACTGAACCTTGTATTGTATGCATAGCAATTTTGGGGATGGTGGGTTTGATTGAATTGGTTTGGATTCATGTAATTGAATGGGTTGGGCCATGGAAGCTGGGTCCCTGCAGTGATCATTTCAATGGCATCATCTTGTTGGATAATTTATCATAGTGAATGATATACATTTCAGTGGCCCTGGAAGAAAATGTGCAGCATCCATTTTCTTCCAAGCCATCTCTGTCCTCTGGTTCCTTCGGAATGATTCTAACTTCAGAGGCAAACCTCCCTCCCTGGTTAGAGCTAAAATTTTTCTTAGGGACCGTTTGCAGGGAATGGTCAGCTACCTCTCACGTTCAATCATCAGGCAGATCAACCCCGTCTCATGTTCAGTCAACAAGCAGGTCAGCAACCTCTCTCGGTCAGGAGACAGGCAGGTCGGCTCCCTCTTTGGTTCAGGCGACAGGCAGGTTCTTCCTCTCCACCCCATCTTGAAGACTCTGGGTCTAACTGAATAGCTTAGTCTGTTCTATAATTTGTTCTCTAGTTATTCTTTTTGAATTCTGTTTTTCTCCTTTCTGCATATCATTTTTTGGCTTTCCTCTCGTTGTTTTGGGGGCTATTCCTGCCCTGCTTTTTTCTTTTAATACAAATTGACCTTACAGCAAAAAAAAAAAAAAAAATGATATGTATTTTCAATTGAAGTGATGGGTTTCTAGCAAAAAAATATGAACTGAAGGGTGTTCTTTGTAATTTTTAATGTGTACGTAAGTGATTGATTTAAACAACTGTTGTAATTGAATACAAAGGTTAATTAGATTACAATTAACCTCTATACACTTTCATGATGATGAAATTTAGAGCTGTTCATGAATTCAGGGAAAGACATGGGTGCTAATTTTCTGGGCCAACAAATCTGGTCTGATCTGCCTTTAATGTCACAACCAAATTACCAGGCCGGCCCAACATCTTAAAGGCAATTGGCCTTAAATAATTCTCAAATGGGCTGGATCCACAGTTGACAATCTGGCCCAGATTTATGGTTTAAGAACTCATTCTAATTGCTGTTATTCCTAATCTCTTGGATCAGCAAATCCCAGTTCATCTGCGGGCCGATGCTGCTGATTCGATGTTCTTCGAAGCCCGTATGCGAATTCAAGATCCTATCTATGGTTGTGTTGGGATCATCTCCCGTTTACAACATGAGATCCATTCTAGTCAGCGAGAGATGGCTATTACTCAGGCCAAGATCGCTTTCTACACAGCCCAACAGGCCCAAGAAACTCAGATACAACAATTTCAAGATGTCCACGAGGCGTCGGGCTCCAATGGCCCATTTCACATGGATCAACCCTCATTTGACTACCATTGCCAAGGACCTGAATTTCTATAAGAGAGAATGCAGAATCTCTAAGTTCATCTCAAATATATATATATATATAAAGATGATTGCCATTCAAAACAAACATATAGAAATGATTGGAGACTATAAAAAGAGACTGTCAGCTTTGCCTTCTTGTTTCAATTCAACAGCCATTATGTAGTGTGTATTGAGTTTATGTTATTGTAATAATGTCTCTTCTGAGACATCCAATATTATTGTAATAAAGGAACTCTGTTTCTGTGTGTGTGTGTGTGTGTGTGAGTGTTTTTTTTTTCCCAAGAGATCTTTTCAGGAAAGCCCCTAACTAGCATATATATCCTTGTTTTCTTGCATTGGTTATAAAAAAAATGTTATGGTAGGTAGACATGCATCCAGGTGGACCACATGGGCTGGGCCATCCCTGGCTCCAAGAACAATCTTGTCTTTCCTGAAAATGGCCAAAAATTTGTATATCATCTACTTTTATGGAAAATGATAGGAACCATATGGAAATTGTCCAAGTCCAGCCTATTAGGTTAGAGCCTTAGAGGGGAGGCTATGGAATCTGGGCTTAACCCAGTCCTACAGTTATTGTATGCCTGTTCTGTTCATGTGATATATACAGTTACTTGTACAAGAGACTGGAACACTTTTCCCAATAATGTTGCAGAATTTTCAAGTATCACCAAATTTAAAAATCATGATATTTTAACAGTATTCTATATTTTTTTTCTAGACAAAACACAAAATTTAAAATATCCCTACATTTTCATAAGATGATTTTCAATCTTAGTGGAGATTTGTTTTCTCCTACTTTTGACCTGCCTGTGGTTCTTTCATGCTCTTTGATCATTTTTTGCTGGGTTCAGCTCCTTTCGGTTGCCCCTTTATTAATAAGAATTGGTAAATGGGTGGAGCTTTTCATTGTTCTTTTAAGTGCATCAAAACATTGTGCAAATGGTAGTCGTGAGGAAAGCCCTACTATGGAAAAAATCAATGAACTTGCTGAATCAACAGAAATTGCTATTCAAGATCCTCTCAGATGTTAAGAGTTTTCTTTTTTGTGTACTACATTTGGCATGAGGAAAGCCCTACTATGGAAAAAATCAGAACTAAAATGGGATTGGATTCGCTTAATTGATAAGGATTTTATAACATCAGGTTTATACATAAAAGCAAGCATTTCTCAAATGCTTGCCAGTAGAAGAATTACATATAAAATCACACTGCTGGGGCAAAACCAATAGGCAAACAATCGACACCCAGAAACCAATTGGAGATACTACAGATATATGATTGCCCAGAAACCTTTTTGAACAATATTCCCTTCCATGTCTCTCAAAAAGGTGTCTTGGAAGTTATTTTAGCCATCCATGAAGCTTAGAATCACATGTTGCTGAAATGCCACTAAATTTCAATGAAAGTAGTCTCTTACTCAGCTTCTGCAAGTCTTGCATGTATTGATTTTGGACTTCTTGTCTTGTTAACACTGTAATGCAAGCAGGAACAACATTAGTCAAGCAGTGAATTTATACAGCATAAATCCCTCAAAAATATTAAAGAAAGAAAAAAAGATGGAAAATCTATCAGAAACATTCAAAAATTTTAAGCACTTCCACTGAAAAACAGGATCCTTCCAGTTTGCTTTAGCTGAGAAAATTCCTCCAGAACTACTAGTTCACAGAAGGGTGGGTGTGCCAGTATCATGCAATTCTCGGTATGCCTAAACTAAAGGTTTATGCTTGGGTTTAGGTTTATGCTTGGGCTAGCTAGTAGCAACAGTTGATTAGTAGATCATGCTGTGGATATGTTACCCACCAAAGTCTCAAATGGGAATCCCAGCCAATATCAATTAGCAATCAAGGAAATCCTACCCAGCATCACTGGTTATGTTTTGTTGAACACTGGATGCATCGTATACTTTTATGAAATTTTGTTCAACATTCCCTTAAAAGAAGAGGCCTACCAGATGAGAAAAATGGATTTTTGACACGCAAATCTCAACTGTAGGGGGGTTGCTGACCAAAGAAAATGTTAATTAGTTATCCAAATCACCATTGCTTCCCTTGAAACCAGTGTTAATTTCTTCAACAAAACAGAGCATGGCTCTCAAACACTGTGTCTACCTTCATAAATCATTTAGAAAAGATGATTGGCCAACTATGACACTTTCCTACAAATCATGGATGCTGTTCACTGGTACATTCCATCGATAATCATGCTAAAGAAAATAAGTAGTTAAAAAAGCTCACCAGAAGAGGAAATCACCACTGGATGACATTTTTCCAGAAATCCAATCAGGAACAAGTTCTTGAAACCAACTTCCTCTGCAAATTCAAGAAAACTAAGCTTTTTTTTAAAAAAAAAAAGGAAAGAAGAAGAAAAAGAAGCTATGTTTTTAGTTGTATATTCTCATAACTAACAAGAATTAGAAGTTCTTACCTTTATCAACTATGTCATGATGATTCGCAATTATCTTGTACATAAGCTCCTGCTCTGTCATAACCGACCGTTTCATAGACTCAAAAATGAGATGGATCTTACCAAAGAGCTTAGGTAAGCATGCAATCATTTGTTTTCGTCTCTTGGCTTCAATCACGCCTGCATCTTAGTCCTCCATGACCTTCCTCTCTTTCTCTCTTACCTGTAACGAGAAAATATTTTTAGCATTTCCCAACAGCACACAGCTTGGAGAATGGAGATGTGTTCCAAGAGACTCATATGATCCCTGGAGTTTGCAGAGCATTCATGAAACTTCAGTATGTTTTACGTGAAGCACTGGCTCAGATTCTAATTGACCCAAAAAATGTAAGGACCATTCAGGATGGGAGAAAGACCACTTTGCAAGGTCTTTAACATCCAATATTTGGCCTATTTCATTGAATAAGGACAGCTACTTAAATACTTTCTGAAGCATCCAACTGACAGTGATTGGAGTGTGTAGAGTGCCTTACCAGGGAGGAACTTGAGAATGACCTATCCAATTTTAGGGTCCATCAGCAAAGTCAACAAACTCAAGGCCAGAGGATCTTATGCATATTCTTTTTTGAAATGTATATAATGCATATGATCAGGGGAATATCATATAATCAGTGTGATATTAGATAGACGTAGCAAGTCAAACATTGACAGAGCCTTCAAAAACAATTATGACAAAAAAGCTCCACAGAAAGTATCTTCTGGAAAAAAAAAATTTGAATGTAATTTTTTTTAATGTTAAATGCTTACATTGCAAAAAACGAAGAAGATTTAGTACTTTCTACCATACCAACAGTGAACTCAAGAGTTTTTTTTTTTATAACAATTTATGTTCAGATGGAAAGTACAATTTTGATTTAAAAGAGATGCTTTACTGTCCAAATTAAGATTGGTTACAATTCTAGTCTGACTAAAATGTTGCCAATCATGAGTTGGACAGAAGAAATGAATTACAATAGCCCACATGGCAGACTTCCAGCTTTCCATAGAGCTTCAGAAGCATTGTAATAGAAAATGATCGATCCACTCCAACAGAGTTCAAAATGCACCTTTAGTCTATTTATAAGAATAAACACAAGAAATCATGTAATCAGACCATCATCCATCCTGAACATTGGCTCCACAACAAGTGTCATACAGAATATTGTGTAAAATGAGTGAATTATGTAAATCACAACAAATACAATGAGTCTGTAAGGTTTCAAAGGAAGTTACCGACTGCAGAAGTGTCTCCAGAAGAAATTTAATGATGGCAGCTTCAGCTGAGGACATTCCACTCTCATTCTGTGTAGCCCCAGATTTCGCATTCTTTACTGGAGTATGGAATTTCAATGACCTGACTCGAATACGATGACTCTTTAACTTCTTTGTTGAGGTGAAACCATCATTTGGACTCGGGCTACATCTTTTGGTCCGCAACTCAGGCATGACTGTCATCGCCCTTAATGAAGTAGACACCTGCTTTAAGGGAGTCCCTTCAATGCTATCCAGTTCTTTTGGGGTGTGATCTTCACTCTTTGCGGGTTCACTTTCTTCTCCGCATCTAAGAGGGCTTGATGGAGGTAACTTGAACTGGGAAGAACCGAAAAAAAATGATCTTTCACTGGTAGGTGGTTTGGAAGGACATTTGACAGGGGATAGTGATGGATGAAGTTTAGTTTCTTCACATCCTTGCATAATTTTCCGTGAAAACTGCCTTTGGAAAGATTGTGACATATGAGAAGGTTGATGAAGAGGAGTTTCCGATGCTGATGGAATTGGGAGCTGGGATTCACAGATTTTTTTTTTTATAGAGCTTGGAAATATGCTTGGTTTTGTTTGATCGAATGACACAGTTCAGAATTCCTGTGGAGTATCTGGAATGCCTGCAAATACATTTAGTTTTGTTTGATTGAATGGCACAGGTAGTGTTTCCTCTGGTATGCCATCTCCCTGATTTACAAAAGAATAGAAAAATAGTCTTGAGATATACTAAATTAAAACAAACATTTAAATTAAAAAAGAGAAGAAGAAACCAATTGGAAGAGTTGTTTGTTTCACTTTTTTTTTTTAATTCAAAGAGACTTTCACTGTTGTATCCATATTTTCAACAAAACCAGAACATTGGAAAAATTTGAATACTAGAAAAAAGGTAATGCCACAAAAGTTAAAATAAAAAGCATTTCCTTGGATTAACAACTTGATTTCTGAAATCTACCAGTAAAATCACTGTAAAATGCATTAGGTGGATTAGGTAGTTCTATAATTAAGTTTATCTAATATCACTCTATAATAATTCTATCATACATTAAAGAAGAATGAGACAAAGTCAGATGCAATTTTAACATCTTTCATTCAAAAGCACCATGAATAAAAACGCCAAAAAAAAAAATGTACATTGAGTAAAAATGGCCACCTTCAAATATATTATACTTCAGAACATTTAAACCGAAAAGATTTTTTTTTTATTTTTTTTTATGATAACTTGGTACCTCAGGATGTACTTTGAAGAAATCCAAGAGCCTGGCATGAACCATCTTCTTTAAAACTGAATACCCACTTTCCATTTTCAGTTTTCCACTATTCTTGAAAGCATCAAGTTGCAAAGCAACTTGAAGGTCTGGCTTTACACACAGAGTCCTCTCATCACGAATGAGGATCTTCTCTATACTGATTGCCTCAGGTAAAATGTGCTTCAGTTGTGCTAAATGGCTATACAAGAACCTCCTATACAAATGATAAAAAATAAACCATATTAAGAGATTGTAACAAAAAAAAAAAGTGAAAAAAAAAAAAATTTCTCTTCAAAGTCAAGAAACTTCAATGAACAGACTTAATAAAAAGGTACTGTCATGCTGGCAAGCAACCATAAAGAGTGTGTGTCTGTATATCTATATATATGGGATCAGCTTTTGGTGATCAAGTCCACCGTTCTTCAACAGGACCCAGGTAGTCATGCTACAAAAGCCTCGTCGACTGAATACTCCGAGACCAAGTTTGAATAATGAGAAAATAGGTGAGACCCAGTCACCTAAGTGGAGAAAACGACTGTGCGAATTTCAATGGTAGATAGTTCTCCCCAGCACCATTTTCACCACCTTTTCTACTGTTCCAAACAGGCCTAGAATGTTCTTAATGGCCATTTTCTATGCATGGAATTGAATACATAGGAATTCATGGTCTAAAGGAGTAAAAAAAAAAGGATTATTAAAGAGGTAAGAGGGAAGGATATAAGAAGGAGATATGGATGGGACCTTGACTTTCTTAAGATTTTAATTACTAAGATGATGGCTGGGTATCCATTTCCCATCTCCTCTTTATTCATTTTCCATTAAAGGGAGATTATTTGCTGGTTATCTTTTGGATATTCACCATTGTTTCTTCATTTTTACCACACTTAGATATACAAAACTTAGAATGCATGGGACTTCAATTACATGAACATGAAATTGAATACATAGGAATTCATGGTTAAGGGGCTTATGGTTAATGGGTTCTAACAAATGATTATTAAAAAAGTGAGGGGTAAAGGATACAAGGGGGAGATGTAGGGGGGACCTTGACTTCCATGGGATTTGATTTACTAGGGTGACGGCTGGGTATTCATTTTCCATCTCCCCTCGATTAATTCTCTCTAGGAGGGAGATTATTTGATGCTCATTTTTAGATTTTCGACTCTGCTTCTTCAATTTTAACCACATTTACAAATACAAGTCTTAGAATAATTAGGAATCCAATCACATGAAATAAATAAACAGGTCTCGTGGAGCTGAATACATAGGAATTCATGGTCAAATGGGCTCCTATGAAAGATTATTAAAGAGGTGAGAGGTGAAGAATAGAAAGGGAAATTATTTGATGGTCATTTTAGGATATCACTATTGTTGCTTCAATTTCAACCTCTTTTAGAAATATGAAGCAGTAAAATTCATAGGAACTCAATAATTACGAGAAACCGAAGGCCCCTAGGACTTGAGATCAGTGGTCTGCAACAGATACATTTGCTAACTGTCAATCAACAGAAAAGACTCCAATGATTGTATTGGCTAATGTTTTCCAGTGAAGAGATTTTTGGGACATGATCCATCAATGAGTCCTACCCTACCTATGCTGTTGCGAGCTAGCCAAGAGCAATGCACATAGCATTGGACATTTCCTCAAAGTACATGGGATTGAAAAGCTAACAGGTAACAACTGATACGATCCACCAAAAAAACAAAAAATACTGAAAAAAATGGGTTTAGATAACATTGTAGGTTTGAAAAGCTACCTGTCGGTTAAAGTTTCAACCTGAGGGCTGATGTTTGTAAAAGTAGATCTCAATTCTTTCAACTGAAGTAACCGAATGGAACTCAACAAGCAATTAAAGAACTCTACCAACATCCTGTACCTGATAAATACAATCAATATAACATCAAGAGCAGAAAACATGCTACTAAAATCAGTGGCAATCAAAAGCACTGCTATATAATATCTCACAACAATTCTCAACTTATGCCAAGGAAAAAAATCATTTGTGGCCTTCTTGGATGCACTATCACACTCATTTTAATTTAATTCTACCATGATGGGTATGTGTACTGGGCATTTACAAAATATTAGCCGAATTGATGAATGAATTGATCAAGGTGATGGATGTTTTATTGTAATAAAAGCCAATGAAAGTGAAAATTATAGACATTGATAGGGAAACTAGAAACATTTGGTGCACCTGATTTTTACTCTTCTTCTATTTATTAGAACATTTGACTCATTCAAATATCCAACGGCTCCTACACGTCATTAGTGCAACGGGTTTTATTTGTTACACTGTCATTTTGTTACATATATGATATATCCCTCAAGTCCAGGGATTTAACTTGTCTGGGTGCTATATTTAAACCCATTTGTAAAATGAATACGATACTTTTTCCCCATTTTGAAAATTCAACACTATTTGATGACCCAGTGTACTTGTGCTATTTTTCCTTTAATATGCAACATTCAAATTGAAAGTAAAAAAAAAAAAACACTAGTCAAAATCCAAAGCCAATGAACTTTGATAATTTAAAGGTCAAATCATCTCCAATAAGTTATTTTTCTATGCCACATTTTATCCCTAGTAGGGCCTATTTGGGATCAAAACTAGATCTTCCCAATTGGAGCCCATCATGTACAAACTCAACTCAAAGTATTTGTATAATATATAGAACCCTTAATCCAGTATCTCACCATTTTTTTTTTTTTGAACGGTAACTGAAACATTATATTAAAAAGAAAGTAAACAAAAATACAACACACCACCAACAACAAGTATAAGAGCCTTATACCCAAAGAACAAAGAACAAAGAAAGACAATTACATGTGTAAGCAATCAAGGGAATAATCCTATCTACCCCTTGTTTCACTAGAAAGTCTGCCATTGCATTTGCCGACCTTCTAACATGCCTAAACTCGACAAAACCTTGAGAAGATAGGGACTTGATTTCCACAAAGAGGAAGTGGAATTATCAAGAATGGCATTATCAAATCTCACCATTAATATGTGTTTCATGAAAACTTAATCCAGTATCTCACCATTAATGCATTCCATGAAAACCAAGCTCACCATTAATATGTGTTCCATGAACACCGAGCAACTTGTTAAAAAAAGAAAAATCTAACAGAAACCATGCAACTATATGGAAGACTTGTGAAGATATGAAGTTTGGGTTTTTATAAAATTCCTCTCTCTCACTAACTAATCCTTGTGCATGCACAGTTACATGCCCCTTCTTCATCATCCCAAATGATTTGTTGCCTATTAAGCAATTTTGGGTTATCTAAACAAGACCCATCATGTATTAGTTACAAAACTGAAATAAGTACATGAAATCTAGTAAAAGAAGAAATGCTTGCTTACTTCTCTGGTATCAAACCAGCATCAATTATTGGATCTTCAACTACTTTTTCCATGTCCATGGGAAGATACTGTCTGGTTTTCATGGAATCCTCCGATGAAAGAGCGACGTCGCGGTTCCGGGGTGGCGAAGGGCCTGAATGGGCTTCTCAGGGGACTTGGAGATCAATGGGTTTTGATCAGAGCGACGATTTGGAGGTTTCTGATTTCTTCTCGGGCTTGGGTGATGCGATGGAGGAAGGAAGAAGGGGTCTCTTTTCTCTTTGGATTCCATTGGAGAAATAGAACGAAAAATGGCGGGAGACGAGGAGGGAGGGATATGGCGGGAGACGGGTATATGGATGATGGGGCCCCAAGTGCTGTGGATGAATAATGATTTGAATTTGGGAAAGTTAGTGAATTAGCAAGCAGCCTTTCCACCTAAAATTGATATTGATCCAACTTTGCTGGCCATCCCACCCAACTAAGAATTTTTTTTTTTTTTTTTAAGGTAAGTAAGTATTCACACAACCGCACATGCAAGTATTTTACCATTAGGGCAACTATACGAGATTGATTCTTAGTTATTTCTGTGAAAGAAAATTGCTTCACCAACTAAGCTATCAATGGATTGGCAAGTGGGTTTATTTTATTATAAGCCAATCAAGAATGGGTCCAAGTGTTAAGGAAGGAAGTAGTAGATTAATGATAGGGTTATGACTTATGATAGGAGTGTTTTAGGGTCTTTTGCCTTTTATAAAACGGATTGTGTAATAAATATCTATTATAGAGTTATAGAGACCGATCTACAATATTCTCTCAATCGTAGGTGGGTACAATTCCAATTGATGGGATTTTGTGAATTTGTGTATTTTTCTTATTCCTATCCCTTTTAGTTTTAATTATTGGTGTTTGGGTATTAGCGCTCTCTCTCTCAATTTTGTCTTGTTTGGATCAGAGATTTACAAAAACATAACAGAGACTTATTAGTCATTCTTCTGCATACATAAAAAGCGTTTTAAAATATGGATGCATTTTTACAACTATTGGAGTTATCTACTTTAAGTCTTTAACCCATATGTTAGAACTCATCGAAGGGGCACATTCATGTGCATTCATCCCTCATCATAGGGTAAGGGACACTTACACGGCTTTCCCTCTTTGCATATGAACATTCTTTTTCTTCATCTGACCATATATGGCTTTTCCTCTTTTGCACATGAATATTTCAAATTATATAAGTGTCTCTCACCCTATAGTGAGAGATGAATGCACATGAATATTCTCCCTCATCCAATAGTCTACCTTAGATTAAATATAAAAAAAAAAAATCAAGGCTCTACTAATAATATGGCATTTTATATGGAATAAGACCATTTTGTTGTCTTTCATAATCTGCTTTAATTTTTTAATTTTCCAATGAGTAGGAATTGTTTGTGCTATTCTTAGATTGTGGTGGTCCATTGATATTTGTAATTGCTATAATGTGATAATGATATTCTTAGATATCTTATTGATAATGACTTTGGTTTAAATCTAGAAAACGCCATATCTCTTATTTGTTTTTCTATTTTCACTTGTCTATTTTGATAATCTTATTGTTGGCCACAGGTTATTTCTTGCTGATGTGACATGCTGATCATATTGAATGCTTTTGAGAGATTGAGTTTTATTGATTCTTAGCATAAAAAACCAAAATATATAAAGTTTTAAAAATTCAAATTTGATATGCAGATTATTACTATACATTCTCCTTTTAAATAAATTTTGATGGGAAATATTCAAGTGACCTATTATATGAGAAGTTTTTTACGGGGCCCAATAAGCAACCCATCCAGCCCTAGCAACTAATAGGGAACCCCTTGATAGTCACTAATCCCAAGGATTAGCACACATCTGAATGGACTGAACCATTGGATCGAGGGTTGAATATTTTTTTGAATATAAAGTCATTAAACTTGTGGGCCACGGATGAAGGGGTTAGGAGGGCATGTGTTTGGCGTCAAACTTAATACTTAGGGTGGTCTCACATCGATCTTTCCATCCTAAAATGGGGCCCACAATTAGGCCCCACAAAAAGAATTCTCACATAATATGTGAGAACAGTTCCCACCTGAATATTACCCAGTTTTGATTATATAGAATCTAACAAATTGATAAATGAGACATTTATTAATTCTAATTTATTTCTTTCTCATTAATTAATATCTCAAAAGACAGCTCCAAATTGGATATAGTTTTACTTTTGAGCTCGGGCTTCTCATCATGGAATTCTCCAAATATCTATTAGGATTATCCCTCTTTTCCAAGGTTGTGTTTTGGAAAACCTGATTCTTGCCTGTTATTGTCCAAGAACTGATTTTTTGGAAACATACTTTGAAATCTCTATTTCAAATGATGTTTAGATGATTTGCCTCTATTTCAAATGGGCTAGAAATTGGGGAGATTTGAATCATAGGCATATGTATGAAGCGGGCAGATGGCGGAGCTACAATGAAATGGAGTTCTTTTTTACAATCTTTTTTTTTTCTAGGACTCTCGTTGATGATCCAATCCGTTGAAAGTATTAAAAGGACCAAAAACAGCTAGAGGTCCAAATTTCAACCGTTGATCTATCTTAGATCTTGAGATATGTGTAAAACAATATAAACCATTTGATCTCAATTTTTTTTATTATTGTGGGACCCATAATCACGATCCGAACCGTTGCTCCTCTTTACAACTATGAGACCAACAATTACCCACTAATTCCATGTGGATCTCGAGAAACATGCTAAAAAGTTTTTCACACTTTGACATACTATGCATGGGTTGACCGAGTTTTGAAATGGCCACAGACAGTCCCATTTTTTGTGTTTTTTATAAATTTTGGGACCATAAATCATGATCCAAACCATTGGATATATTAAGAAGATCAAGAACGAATACAGATTCAAATTCTATGCATCTCAAGATATTTATGAAAAACTTCCAGCCATTGCTTTAAAAAGATCTCTTTCAATCAATTTTGTTATATTACCAAACCCACTATTTTTAAAACATCTATTTCAAATGGGCCATTTGAAATATATCTATTTCATGCGGATCTATTTTATATAGATAAGATTGACCGGTTGGAATAATATCTTACATTTAAGTGATATAATGGGTAAGGAACTCAACTGTAATAGGTTCGATTTAATTCCTCACAATTCAATTTCATACAAATAAACAAACCCCGTTATACTTTTTAAGATAGAAATTCATGATAAGGTAGGTTCTTTTGAACTGAGTTTCTAGGCATTCAATTTCATATAAACAAACAATCTCTATTAAATTTTCATAAGGAATTCATTGTAAAATGAGTTCCATCCAATCCTAGGAATTCATTTCCATCCAAACAAACAGACGATGTATTTTCAAGATAACAAATTTGTCAGTGGGTTGTGGTAGGCATTATAATGAATTCCTAGGATCAATTCCATCCGAACAAACAGACCCTAAAAAGTGTGATTATCTGGTGATATGTCAAAGAATATTGAGATTACACCACATAAAAAGGAAATTGAATCTAATCATCGGTAACTATACTGTGTCTTTCATTCATTTAAGGAAAAAAAAACCATTTCCTGTCTCCACGTTCTAACAACTAAAGTGGAGAAGATCAGTATTAATTCCTTTTGACATCTAAATACAGACAAAAAAAAGGACCACACACTCGATCAGAATATAGAAACACATTGTCATTTTTAGAAAAAAGTGCAGATTAGTAGAATAAAAGTATAGTAAAAAGACATGTATCGTTTCTGGAAACTGGAACTGAGGCCTGCACTGACAACATGATTCCTCCATGGCACCGCCTCACTGCTTCGCACCATCCTCCTGCTCTTCGCTCTCATGACCTGAAAGATAATACACTAGTCTTATATCCATGGTTTTCTTATCAAGTAACACTTAAAAAGGCCTGTTTGTCTACATGGAATTGATTTCCTAGGTTTTCATGGTAAAACGAGTTGCAACAAACCATTAAAAAAAAGAAAAAGAAAAAGAAGAGTTGCAACAAAGGAAAAGCTAAAGACAAGACGGAGAAGGAAATATAAGGTGGAGATGTAGATGATACGAGTGGCGGGCCCAGGTACAAAGAGGTGGGGGCCTCGTACTTTAAAAAAGTTGAAAAGATATAAATAAATAAATAAAAACCCTGCAAATTCTGAAAATTAAGATTTTTTTTTTTTTTTTTTACATTTGCCCCTTTCCCCAATATTTCTTTTACATAGAGACCCCCTAGTAGAATTTCCTGGGTCCGTCCCTGGATGATAACCATTGACTTTCCTAGGATTGATTTACTAGGGTCATGGCTGGATATTCATTTTTCATTAAAGATTATAGATTATTTGATGGTTATTTATGGATTTTCACCTTTATTTCTAAAATTTTAACCACTTCTAGGTATGCATTCCTTAAAATTACTAGGAATTCAATTCCATGAAATAAACGGGCCTGCCTAGTATTTTCTCTTTTCAGCACAGTGGCGCCCATGACTTATGAACTAGTGGACTCATGAGCCTGATTGTAATATCACTTAACTCGGAATGGTCTGTCCAGTCAAGTTTAGATCACCAATACACAGGCCCAACTGTATGCCTCAATGATCCAGTAATTCTTCTTAAAAAGTAAATATGAGGCAATGACTCTTACCATTCTCTCTAGATTTATTTGGACGTCTGAAACACTTGCTGACTGGAGCAAAAAACTCACTGAAAGGTGTTTCTGGGACTGGTATGAGTTTCCCAATTAAAGCAAGAGGCCAGCTGAAGAAAGAAAAAGAAAATCAAAACTATCGTTTATACCCACATAAAGGCAGAAAATGCATCAGGAAAGCAAAGAAAAGACTCAAATTATTGGACGGAATCAGGTAGATAACCTTATGACACCAATAGCTATGGAAACAAGCCACATCTTCCAACTGAGCCTGACAGTCTTAGCAAATTTTCCAAGGAACTCGATGATCAAAACCTAAAGACAGGGCATAGTAACATATCAATTAAATAAAAGTGTGCATGCCGAAAGGCCCCCCACACATAAATTTGAATTTCTCTTACCTGGAGTAAGACTGTGACTCCAATTATCCCCATGAAGACATGGTTTCTGGTGACACCACTGAAGACATTCATTTCGTCAGGCTTTCGAGCATTGAATTCATTGAATACCTGAACAGAAGAAAAATGTTAAAAGTAGATTTTTTTTGTTGAAACTGAGTGTTAACATGCAAGAGCATACACCAGCTTAGCAGGTATAGCATTTCAATCACACACACTGTCTTGATTGGCTAGCAACAGTCACCCAAAGAGTGCCACCTCTGATGACCTACTTCTGGGCCCTCTTTTGAGGCATCCCACAACCCCAATCTCTCTTAAAAAAAGATCTCCCCAACTACAAACAGAGGACCTAATTGAGCCTTGTATGGACTAGCCCATCCACTGGATCTGAGATCAAGGGCCTAAAATCCCTTGGATTTAAGAATTCACACGCTCCCCTCTGTGCATTTAAATCTAGAACAATTCAACGGTACTGGGCCCAGCAACTCAGAAGAGCACAAGTAAATTCTTGAGAGGCATGTACTAACAATAAATGTCACCACAGCATAATGCGCACCGTGAGCTCCATCACACCTCATGATGGGGCCCACAGTCTCTCTAATAGTCGCCATCAGAGATTCAGAGGTAACCTATTTAGCACCAAGTGAGACACCCCATGATAAATCCAACCCCCTCACACTTAACCCCACATTAATTAGCATTCATCCTGATTTGACGCTAATCTGAATTATACTCACCATTGGATTAAATTTCATGAAAAAAATAACTTGACAAACCGTTAAACTTTAAGGCTGACCTCCTCCATGTTAGGGATTTTGTGTGTTGCAATTTGATTGATGCATATGCATGTTCTATTTATCATCATTCGAGTTTTCAAAAATGCACTGTTTTTTTAAATCTTGAATTTTCTCATGCATTATTTATAACTTTCAAAATTGATTTTCATGCATAAACTTGGATGCATTTCTATTGAAAAGTTGATTTATTTGATTTGCAATCATGCATGCCTATGGTCTTATACATTTAAATCATCTAAGACATTCATAGGTTCGTGTTTGCAAAACACCTTTGGATTTATTTAAACATGGATCTAAGTATGATTTCCATGGCCCAAAGTCCCGACAAGAAAAACTTGAAAAAATAGAAAATACGGAATTTTGTTTGGACAGTTGCAGCCTCGTTGACCGGACCCTTTACTAGGTCGATTGACCACTAGCCGTTGGTAACTTTTCGCTATAAAAACAAGCTCATTCCAAGGCCATTAGCAAGGAACTTTGAGGGACTTTTTGAAGTGTATTGAGGCCAAAGAAAGGGGAATGAGCTAAGAAAGGCTAGGAGGTCATTTGGAAAGCTAAAGCTTGGAATCATTAAGTTAAATCATCTAATTAAGCTTTGTTTTTCATATCATATGTTTTTCATGATTGGTTTAAATTATTGGTAAGCCTATTTTAGCATGATAACTATGATTTGTTGAATCCATTACATGAACATCTTGTTGAATTGATTTAGTGTTTTGGATTCTTCACTTTGATTCATACCAAGTTAGTTTCAATCTTTATATCTTAATAGATTCATGCTTTGCTTAAAACTTTGATTTCTTCTATAGCATGATTCTTATACTTGGTTGAATCTTTGTTTGTTGTTTTCAATCACATGAGAATCATAGTGAAATTAGTTTGGGTTTGAAAACAACTTGCTCATCTGTTTTAGTTTTGGAATTTTACACAACTTGCTTAGCTTGATAGTAATATCATTTCAAGTTGTTTATTAGAAACATATGTGATTAGCATTTTACTTCAATCAAATCTTTTCTATGATTTAAACTTTCAAAAGCTTCAGGCTTACATTTATTGAGCTACAATTTTAAAACTTGATTGAAGTCATCATACATACGCATTGATCATACATCTTTGCATTCACATAGTGTGTATTTGAGATGTTTTTTTCACTTTCATATCCGCCTATTCTAGAGGCATTGTATTGTGCTCAATTTGTAATCTCTTCAAGTGTATTGTAGACACCTTTAAGAGAGATATCCTTAGAGTTGTAAAGGTTATTGCTTAGCCAAGAAAAGCATATTGTAAGGATATTGCTTAGCCTTTTAAAAGCATATTGTAGAGGTTATTGCTTAGCCTATGGAAAAGCATAGTGTAGAGGTTATTGCTTAGCCTATTGAAAAGCATAAATTGATAGTGGAATTCCGGTGGGCATAGAGACCAGTGTTTTTAAAAGCGAGAGGCGCATCAAGGCGCTAAGGCGCAAGGCGAGGTGCGGGCTTCACTTAAGCGAGGCGCACATTGTAGATAAAAAATAGATATTTTGGTATAGACAGATAATTCAAAATTCAATGAGCAATGTGTAATCCAAATTTCAGCCCAGCATACATCATTTGATTAAAATAAGGAACAAATAGTATGACTGAAAAAAAATGAAACTGAAAAAGACTGAAACAAGGCCCCAAAATCAGATCGTTCAACCTGGTGTTATGCGTCAGTGGACCTTCAGTTTTAAGTAGATCAGATGCATTGTATTATGTTATGTGGACCACTCATGAGCTCATTCATGATCTAAATACAAAAGACTCATTCTAAAACAACAATCTAAAAATATCAAAATGTATATATCTCCAAAATCCAAATAATCAACTCATATCCCATCATGGCCCATGACCATAGCCACATCAACATCACCACCACCAAATGAAGACGATCAACATCAAAACCAAAATAAGGACCCACCCCCACTGATGCATGAGAAAAATTGGTGATGGTTTGCCAATTGATAACTGTTTGAAAAAAAAAAAAAAAACAAGGCCCCAGACCAAACAATAAAAAATATCAATGGTTGCCCCCACCCCTACTAATGAGAAATCGGTGATAGCCTGATGATGTGTTTTAAAAAAAAAAAAAAAAAAGCCTTGGGTTCGTGCACCTGGCTCCAAGGCGCGCACCTCGAGCGCCGAGGTTGCACCTCACTGAATGGGAAGCCCAACTAGTGCGCCTCGCGCCTAGGCACCCCTTTTACAACCCTGGTAGAGACACAAGCCAGGAGTAGATGTAGGTAATTGGCCAAACCACTATACATAGTTGTGTTGTGGTGAATGCTTTGTAGTGATTTATCTTGATAGCTTCCGCACATTAGTTCCCAATCATCACTTGTGCCTAATTGTCTTAAAGAGTTAAAATTTGGCATAATTGGTCACTAAATTACGCTCACTCTATCCCCCCCCCCCCCCCCCCCCCCCCCCCCCCCCTTGGGATCCCAGACTTTCACTCCATTCTATTAAGAATTTAAGATCCAAAAGTCTACTTACAACTCGAGCCACACTCTCATCCTTATTCAGCCATCTTAATTCCAAGATTGAGTCCCAAACTTCCAATACCTAAGACGCATTAATTCTTGAAGACTCAGTCCTGCCAAAAACATCCTTGCTCCATTCCTAGATTCTTCCCATTAGATATTGAAATCTTCTTCCTAAAGTCTATATACAACCGCCCCTCTAGCCACTCTCTCATCCTTATTCAGCCCTCTTAATTCCAATATTGAGTCCCAATCTTCCAATATCTAAGAAACATTAATTCTTTAAGACTCAGTCCTGCCAAAAACATCCCTATTCCATTCCTAGAGTCTTCCCATTAAAGATCGAAATTTTGTGATTCTGCAGCTCACAAAACCCTGGATAAGCATCTTCTCCCACCAATCTCTCACCAAAGGAGTGAAAATCCTTATGCAAGAGCAAACAATTTTCAAAACTAAACGGCTGCGGACCACAATTGACAATAAGAGAATAGAGCTTAATAGGGCTGTGATCTGATATAGATCTCGAAGCACTACTTGGATTGCCCCTTAAAAGTGATCCTTCTATTCCTTTCCACTTAGCCCACACACCAGAAAGACTCCTCCCAAAACCCATCTTTAAGAGACTCCTCACTAGGGGCCCATGAACATTAGGCAGCACCTGAATGAAGTTATCAACCAAATATTTGAATTTAGTAGAAAACACACTTCAGGATTTAGACACCTATTTCAACTGCAGAACAACCTCCCTCAGTATAGTGATGAGACCACCTGAAGCTCCCCATCTGAAGGGACACACTCCCAAACGCACCTCCTAGAACCCCGCACATAAATCATAATGCCATCAATATCTTTATGGATTTTCGGCTCTTGGATGTGCAATATATCCCTCCAACAATCCAACTTACAAAAATCATGAAAACAGAAAACAACCCCCACAAAAACCTTAAAAACCTATCATACCTCAGGCTCAGGACTTGGACTGGCCTTCTGGCCTCCATCACCCAACTGGTTGCTATTCTTGCGGCTAGGGACCTTAGAGCTTGTTTCAAGCTGCACAATATGCCTCAAAATATCTGGTTCCTACTGCCTGAGAGACAAACCCAAGTTGTTTCCCCAGTTGGATCACCTTTTTTTGCTGCTGCTGCTGCTTTCAGAGAAAGCCACCCAATTTGCATTCTCACAACTTGTTAACTGCTCAACCCGACCTCCTTAATGTATCCTTGAACATCCACAGTTACAGAAGTAATAGACCCAAGTCTTCAAACTTAGACCCGATCCGCCACCCTACTGTGACTTCCCACTGCAACATTAGGCCTATAACCAAAGAATCCTGCCATAACCGCAGCTACTCTTCTTATAAATTGGGCATTTCCTTTCAAACTGAAGCACAACAGGACCTAGACCGAACCCCAACTGGGGCTCTGACTGTGAAGTAGCAGCCTATGATACCCGGATGCTTATACAAGCCCAATATATCCATCTCGGACCGATATGACACTTGTATTGTTACCTGATACTGCACCGATACTTCTAGGAAACAAGTTTAACATATCCTACTTATAAAGTCCTTTATTTCATATATAGTTCTTCTAATATTTTTACTTCTTACCATAAAAAATGCTAGAAGAGGACGAAAACAATGATATAATCGCATTGATTCAAAAGTGATCTAAAGAAAAAGTTAGGATACCCGTATCCGTAACCGTGTCCTAAATTTTCAGAAGTGAAGAGTCGTATCCCCAAATCCCCGTATCAGTGTCCATATCCATATCTGTATCTAGGCATCATAGGTAGCAGCACCCTCTTCATCGAGCTCCAATTGCAGACCTGCAGGAACCTCCACTTCTCTGATCTGACCAAAGATCAGTAGGTCGAAATCACTGAGATTGCAATCTTCCTCGAGACCTACCTTGCCATTAGAAGACCAGAATTCCACCACTAACAAAGGCAGATCAAAACATTTGGACTGGTTAGGGACGACACCAGCTCTGAGGGGATGAAGAACCTCGAAAAGACGAATCTGGGCTTTGGCCTTCTTTGAGACTAGCCAAACAAGGCTAGTATACAACCAGCCTCCGGCCAAAAAGACTACAGCCAGTCATGGCTTCAACAGCATTAAAAGATAGCCTCTTTTTGCTGAACCTCATGAAGCAGAAACACCTTCCCTGGCCTCTTCTACCGGACTGAAGGATGAAAGCGTCGACGACCTTGCTGAAGTATGACAAAGACGATCTCAACCAGGCATTCAAAGTAAATCAAGCAAATTGTGAACGAAGACCTACACAAAGTCCTCCCACTAAACGGACTTGCTAGTGAATCTCCTTATCCCCTCGACCAGAACCACTCTCCTCCATCTCTCATCTTGCTACAGTTTGAGTACAGAGTGTATAGTTCCTGGTTATTCTGATGCCGTAGTGATGAAGGAAAGATCATTTCCAACATGCATAATGCAACCAAGGCATTCGCTATAGCCTCTTAAAAATGTTTACCCAAAAAACCCAAAAAGTGAATATATATATATATATGTATCATGTACGTGTGCGTATACTAAGATATTATTGTTCTCATATATTTATCCATGCCAACCATTTTATCCCATAAATTCACACAGGACAGAATAGGGTCCCAATTCTTTGTCCACGTAACCCTTCTGGAAAACATTCCATTGGCAGATTTCTTCAATTTAGTCCCTACTCACAATGGGAAGACATCAAGTCGATGCTATGGAAAGCTGAGTAAATGAACTAGTATATCTGGAATTGGGCACCTCAACAAACTGGAAACTCCTTAGGGCTCAAGACCATAATGTTAACAAGAGAAATCATGAGGTTTAAGCAGAATGGCAACACTTCCATTAAGAAAACCAGCTATTAAGTATGAAAATACTCGTGAAACCCATGCTCATGTATAGTATGATTAAACTTACCTGGCATATGACAAAGGAATTGAATATTAAGGTGTTCTTCACTTTATCGGCATGGTCACTGGTATCATGCTTCAAATGCAGAATGCTCTTACCACCAAAGTTGAGAACAAGAAGGACAATCACTTGATAAAGTGCCTGCAAAGCAAAACCCCAATCAACAGGCAATAGTGAAATGAAGATAACACACAAACTCATGCACATCATCATCTAAGCCTTATCGTGTATTAATGCACACAAATCTGTTCTGAAATTTAAATTAAAGTGTGAATTCATGGAAACCATGTAGCAAAACAAGCAGTTAAAAAAATCATCAAAAAGGACAATTATTCTCTGGGGTAAAAAAAAAAAAAAAACACATTTGACTGTGTTACAAGAGTAACATGAAACTTTTTTTTTTTCTTTTTTGCAAAATAACCAAACTGATTTGCATTTGGAAGCATGTCCAAAGAAAAACTGTAAGGCTCAATAGGAATGGTGGTGTCACCTACAAATTTCAGTAATAGAGAAGAGACATACCTGTACAATTATATTTCTCCACATTACATTTGTAATTAGGGGCTCGCTGGAAGAGAAGGAAAAAAGAAAAACAGAACAAAGTCATTTCAATAAATTATTTGATGCCAAACAGTAATACAGGAACTAAATGACAATTTGGATTCTAACATGTGTTTACAAATTACCTAAAAAAGAGGGGGGAAACCTTCAATTTCCTGAATTTTTGGGCATTTTCTATAATTTTTAAACTTAAAAACTATGCGCAAAATGGTTTGACATGGGCAATAAACTATATGCATCACTTTTTCCCATACAATTTCTTTTAACCTTGAGACAAACCAGAAACTCTGCAAAATATTCAAGTTGCTTCGAAAGAGAACATATCATTGATGCCACTGTTTGAAACTCCAAAAACTCGTATCAACAAAACAGGTTTCAAGCAACTCTGACCACAAAAAAAAATCTGGCTAAGTCACCAAGTCAAGAATCATTTGGAATATTTATATGACTCAACTAAGACTTTCTTGATTTTTTTTGTTGACTGTAAACATTAAACTTCCAAGCCTGGTTTCCAAGTTTCTAAACCATACTTGATGCCTAACCTGTTGTAACGTGTCTGGATTTAGAAATTTCTTGGGTGGTGGGACATGAAGAGGGGAAAAAACTCGAGGTGTGAATAAAGTTTCATACCCATCTGATCAGAGTGGCCCCTTCAACTCACCCATCAATCTTCGCAAAGGCTGAGATGAACATGGGTATTTTCACCTATTGCGAGGCAATTGGATAAAGGTGAGACTTTTCCCTACCCATATTCAAACATTCATCAACATATCTTCCCACCCCCTCCCAAGTGGGGCTCCCAAGGCGGCATCCAGGAAGTCATTGAACCATCCACCACAAGAGATCACATAAAAACAATAAAGCAAAAATGAGCTATATTTTAAGTAAATGATTGTATTTTCCCTCGTGTCAAAATGCTCTACCTTCGGCCAACTGGAGTTCTCAGCATGAGGTGATCTGTTGGTGGTTCTGTAGCCAATGCTAGGGCTCCAAGGGTATCCATTATGAGGTTAACCCAAAGAAGCTGCACATAAAAGGACGGTGTGAGACCAATGTATAAAAAAGGGAAGAACACTGGCAGTCCTTGATCACAAGGCTACCCACTGGTTATAAGGAAGGCTCCAACCTATGATACCCGGATACTTGTACAAGCCCAACGTATTTGTATCGGACCGATACAACACTTGTATTAGTACCTGATACTGCACCGATGCTTCTGGGGAACAAGTTTAACATAACCTACTTATAAAGTCCTTTTTTTATTTATAACGGACGGTGTCCCATCCCTTTGGGCCGGACTAATCCCTATGAGCCTAGGGGGAGCCAAGTAAATCCCCTGTGGCCCCAGTGTGGTAGTGCAGTTTTGAACCCTCAACCTCTGGGAGCAAAAATGCTATTATAAAATCCTTTATTTCATATAGTTCATTTAATATTTTTACTTCTCAACATAAAAAATGCTAGAAAGGGACAAAAACAATGATAATTTCATTGATTCAAAAGTGATCTAAAGAAAAAAAAAAATAGGACACCCGTATCCGTATCCGTGTCCTAGATTTTCAAAAGTGAGGAGTCATATCCCCGAGCCCGGTATCAATGTTCCGTATCCATATCCGTATCTGGGCATCATAGGTTCCAACATAGAAAAGTGATGGAGTGGAGTCCTCAAAGGACTACAAAACTAGATGTTCAAACAAAATCCCGGGGAAAAAGGGATAGCGAAGAAATTCAACCTGCACAGCATTTAAAGGAACATTTCCAGAGGAAACTGCAGCTACAACATTTATTATAAGAGCAGCTACATTGACCGTCAGCTGGAACTGGATAAATTTCTGAATATTTGCATAAACAGAGCGCCCCCATCTCACAACCTGGAGTGAACAGTTATAGTATATCATCATCTTTATCACATATATATAAATAATCCTCAAGATAAGCTTGCTCATTATTGTTAACTAACCTTTACAACTGACGCAAAGTTATCATCCAAAATAATGATATCAGCACTTTCTTTTGCAACTTCTGTTCCTTGGATACCCATTGCAAGACCTATGTCAGCCTAAAAACCAAAACAAGAAATTAGATAAGTGATGCTAAGCAACATAAACTCCACCAGTTTTTACTACCGGTCACAAGCCCAGGTAAAGGAGGAGGGTTGCGTTAAATAAATTGACAGCCAGTAAACTTTTCTCATAACCCAAGCATGATGAAATACTACACAACATAAACAATGTCATCCACTAGCACTACCGCTAATTTGTCATCATTGGCTAGAAATCCAGGAGTTTTCCTGGCAATGCAGGGCAGACGAATGCTACTTTTGTCCAAAGTAGACTTACGAATTTGGTTTGGTAAATGTTTACATCCAACTGCTTGTCTGATGCCATCATTCTTTTATTCTTGGCTTGGGACCAGCAAATACAGACATATGGCAACATTTAAAATGAAAATGAAAAAAAAAAAGATAAACATGGCAGAGGAATTATAGAAAGCAGCGGTATCAAACTGGACAACAAAGATGAGGCATAATAAGTATCCACGAAAAAATAAACAATTAATAGCTGTGATCATCTAATCTGGTTAGCCGCTTCAATCAATTGAGGCCACATCCTGATCAGCCAGCACTGCAGGCCAAGTCATCCCTTCCAGAAAGTGTTAAACCCCAGACCACAGGAAACCACAACTAAGTTCCAATTATTTTCATTAAACGTGGACTGTAACAAATTTTATCTCCACACCCTTTTAAGGGCTACTAATTAGGTTGAAGAAACAAAAACCAAACGCATAAAAAAGAGAAGAAATGCAGGAGAGATAGACCTCATGTAATGCAGGAGCATCATTCGTTCCATCACCAGTTACAGCAACAACATGACCTCTCTTCCGTAATGCTTTCACTAGTAAAAGCTTGTCGTTAGGAGATGACCTTCCCATCACCTGTACATGAAAAAAACTAAAAGGTTACATATAACTGAGATCATAGGGCACTCTAAATTAGCTCATGCATTAACATCCAATGAGGATTCCTTTAATCCAGATATCAGCTATGATACCCAGACAATTCTATGACCAGCGTATCTGTGTCATTTAGCATATCCTACTTACCAGATCCATTATTTCTTTTAGTTTTCTTACTTTTCAACATAAAAACATTATAAGGAATGTAAACAATGATCATTTCGTTAACCTAGAAATGTTCTGAAGAAAAAATTAGAACAGTATATCCATATCCATGAGAATTCTGAAAGTAGAGAGTTGTATACTATACCCATCCCCCTGTCCATGCCCGTATCTGGGCATCAAAGGATATCAGGACTTTGACATGAGCCAATTTGTGTATGGGTGTGTGGTCACCACCGGTGGGGTGAGGGGTTGCACATGGGGTATAGAAAATGATATTCTAAGGGATCAAAAAATAAATCATGTTCTAATATTTATTAATATATTTAAGTTTTTACAACTGACCACATTTACTTTTGACTGAATTATTCATATTGCATATACTCAGCTTGATGCCCAGGTACTTTCGATACGGCCGGGACATGGATTTTCCATGGAAAAAAAGGTTTAGACATGGATTTTCTATGAAAAAAAAAGGTTTAGTATTGTAAATATTGTCAGCATTGTCGATCTCTGAATTTTGGGGTCTTGCAAGAAATGCAGTTTTGATCATCAAAGCACACTCCAAAAGCTCTCGGACAGCCCTCCATGTTCTTCCCAAAAGAAGTAAGAGGAAGAAACCCCAACCATAAACTTTCAAACAGTTGCATTTCAAATAACTTCAAACAGTTCCATTTTGAGTAATTTGGGCGATAAAAAAAAGGCACGTTAAACTGGCACGTTTTTTACAGGACTTGACCGAGTTCTATACGATGACCCACTCAACTCGGTCAGAGTCATCCAAGTTGACTGACTATTTTAATATCGAGGGAAGCAGTTATGCATGTGTAGTCATGCAACTTAATCCATTGGTAGACAATATCAGATCTTTCATTTTGGAGTAAGTTCTAATTAAACATTTTTAAGGATTTTGAATCCATAATTGGTGGGTTGGTTTGTATGGAATAAGGAGGTGCCCTTCTCAAAAGAGCACACTGGATTTTTTTTTATTCTAGTCTATTATTTATATTTTCAAGGCCAGGTAATGACCTAGCAAGCCCATCCTAGAGGGCCCAAGGCCCATGGACTAAGCCTACACCCACCACGCCTATTAGGCCAGTCAGGCCCACCCGGGCCTCATGTCTACACTAGGAGGCCCAGCTTCCAGCCGTGCAGCCTTCTGAGTGAATATGTTGTTATCTTTTAGTTCTTTCTATTTTCTTAAGTCCATATTCAATGTATCAGATGATTTAGAAAGTTGTTTTAGCTCTAACTAGGGTTAAGAATTAAATCACACAAGCAAGAGGAGACTTACCATGTTCTACACAGCCAATAGGATTATTAAAACACCTCCAACGTGTAATTTTGCTATTGATTAGATCATTCAATAGAATCTGAGTAATCACCTTTCCTTGATGGTTGTGCTTGATTCTAGATTCATACCCTAGACCTACAAGTTTTGCTAATCTAGGATTGGAGCCTTTGATTTGGCTGATCCTCTTATTTCAAGCTTAAAGCTTGTGATTCAACCATTAGATCGAAACCACAGCGGATGGGCACCAGCCCATAGCTGGCTATATGCATCACGATGTCACATAGGGTTTAGACTAAAGATTCAACTTAACAATAGGTGGGCCTTATTGAACAAGTTCTGCTATCATTAATTGTTTACACAGGCGTGCCTAGTTTGCATCTGGAGTCTGGACACACAGGATTGGTACAAACTCACTATATATCCCAAAGGTCTTTTTGCCAATTACTGAGATAATAACTTTGATACATGAATAGACACCAAAGCATCGAGAGATGATTAAGTTTAAGATTGTACAGATATTTTCTCAGCAACTTCTTCTCTTTGGTTATCAGGCAAGGCACGGAAAGTAGTCCCTTCAATGAGAGTAGGATATACAGCTGCAGCGTCAGAATCAAGTATCCCGGCCTCTAAAGCAATAGCCTTTGCTGTCTGGATGTTATCACCAGTCACCATGCGCACCTATTCACTCACAATCAATAGCAAATCACAACTTGCACAAAAAAGAATAGCGCATAACATCATTCAAGATTATTAGCATGCACTAGCTAAGCATTTGACATGAAGAGTAAAGTCCAAGCCAGGAAACATCATTGAGCAACAATGCCTCTGTCAACATTGCTAATAGCTCAGTTGTCTGGGATAGCAATGGGCCTAGTTTAGGAGCCATTCAGGACCAGTTAGCCTGAAATTGGTATGGTTCCGGACCAAAGTAAGGATGCCATGAAACCATTGTCAGACTTATCAGGAGGGATCCTTTTATTTCACGGTTTAAAAAAGGAAGAACAAACTCAAGGGCCTAAAAGGCTTGGCAGATGCAGCAGCCAAGAACTGTACATGGAAACGAAGACATGCTCAGACGGCAGACCCACCAAAAGGATGATGGTCTGCTGTTCACAAAATGGAGCCATTTGCTATGTTGGGCATCCTATAAATTCATATTCCCTCTTTACCAAAACTAATTTTGCTTATTATAAGATTAGTTGTTTTGCTTTTAAATTAGTTAGTCATATAAGTCTAAAAAGGCAACAATAAAAAAATCCAGCAGAGTTATTATTGGTTTTGGAATAAAACTAAGAGCTTTTTTAAGTTCCATATTTTTTCACAATTTCAAATATCATGGAATTGATCTAACTAAAAATACAAACAGAATAAAAAAAAAAGTGAGAGAGATAGAGAATGAAAAGATATAAGTATATTCCCTTTGCACTACCTTAACACCAGCACGTGTGCATAGTTGTACAGCATCTTTGACACCTGGCCGACAAGGGTCCTGCACCATAATGTAATTACTTTGCAATGTAAGTAAATAGAAACTTAAAAAGAAAAATGGATAAGAGTAAAATATATAACAAAGCCAAGGCATTCATTGGTACAAGTCTCCAGATATTAGCCTCATTGTCACTATTACTTCAAACAGGAGAAAACTAATCTAGAAAGACAATACACGGTTGGGCTATGCCTTTATATCTGACCCATCGGATGAATGACCAACTCTAGCGGTTCGTAAATGGATATAAATAGTCACATTTAACCCAGGGCAGACCCACGTATTGGGCACCTGGGGCGGACGCCCCATGTTGAATCTGGAAAAGGCAGTAAGGAATTTCTCAATTTCCGAACTTGCAGCCCAATGATAGAGAAGAGAAACAAACACCGATCATTCCATAATCTCACCCGAAAACTCCTCCTGCTCATGGGTCCACCTAAATCTATACTTACCAAATGGTATTTGGAGAAGGCAGCAAGGGAGAGGAGTGGAGATGGAAACATCTAGATGTGTGTTGCTCAAAAACTCACACTCTACCGCTCTTGCATTAAGGAACCCACACAAAAGATCCTTCTGATCTACTAAAAAATATCCATTTAAAGTTTCCAACACAAAGCTATAAGTTCTGCAAATTAAATATTACATTAATGAGCTCAACTGTATTTTTATTTTTATTTTTTAATTTTCATTTTTGCGCTTTCATAGAGCTGCGTTCGATATACAAAAGGTTTATTCTCGGTGAACAAATTTGCCTAGAAAGAGAATTTAAGGGATTTCCCTATTGATGATTCTATAATATGGCAGTGTTCTATCTTATTGATGCAGGGCAGACCCATGGTCCCCCATGGATCGACCTACCAATGGGCCCATCCCATCTGTCTTGACCAACCCTTTAGGCTCAGCCATTTATTATATGTTATTTTTCTATTATTTAGAGTTTTATTTGTGTTTTAAGTTATTTTAGTAGGATGTTTTAATCCTGGCCATCAATGTGTTTGGATGGTCCAGATTAGTCCTTGGGTTATTTATTTTCCTATATAATGATGTAAAGCACCTTTCAGTGATCAGTACTGGTTAATGAAGAATGAAAATTGAGTTTTCTAGTTCTCTTCTTCTAGATCTCTAATGCATCCTGCTTTGGAGTTTGGTGAGAGCCCAAGTTACTAACGCCTCCGGACCGGAGTTTGGTGAGAGCCCAATTTTCCCTATCTTCATCTCTTATCTTGCCCGCCCCGCATCTTCCCTGTCCTGTATCACTTATTGTGCTATTTACCTAAAAAATGCTCCTGCATATGCTTAAAGATGCTTTTAATTCTTTTAGGGCATGTTTGTTTGCATGAGTGGAATGCCATAAAATTAAGGGTCAAATCAATATTAAAAGAAAGAGGATGGAGTTGAGAGTAGAAGCACAAAATGACAATGAAACACGCAAGCCAAAACATGGTGTAACAGCATATGCCCCCATTAGAATCAACCTCCCCTCCCTCCCTCTCTCTCTCTAAAATGACAAAATTAACATTATGGCCACTGTCCACCCCAGTCAAACAAAAAAAAACTAGACCCGCCACTGCATTTAACAAAGGAAAAATTGATTATTACAATAATATGATGGGAGATTCTGGGTACCCTAGATCTGTAATGGCCAAATTATAGGTCGCTTTCATATATACAATTTGTAGTGCCAACTAACTACAACACATCCACAAAATAGAACTTAAAATTAGAGATGAGAATATTGAGATGGATGTATGGTAAAACTAGAAAGGATAAAATTAGAAATAAGCACTTTTGAGAGCATTTAGGATAAAATTAAAGAAACCCATTTGAAATGATTTGGCATGTTTGACACAGGCCAAGAAAGGCGCCGGTAAGGAAAAATTTGGCTATGCATGTTGAAGAACCATCAAGGGGAAGGGGTATGACGAAGAAGACGTGAATGGAGGTAGTAAAAATAGATCCGAAGAAGTGAAACTTATCTGAGGATTTGGCTCAAGATAGATCATAATGGAGAAACAGAATTCATGTAGCCGATCACAACATAGTTGGGACAAGGCTTTGATGATGATGATGAGTGCCAACTAAATGTGATGATTAAACAACGTATTACGAGTACATCTGTGAGTGCTACACTTCAATAACCATTCCAAAATTATATGAATAATGACAGGTACCTTTATTCCCACAATGGCCATCATCACTAGTTCATCCTCCGGCAATTTCCACTGGTCACGCTGCTCTTCATCAATTGGAACATTTTCCACTCCATACGATCTGTATGCAAAGGCGACGCAGCGCAAGCTGCCTGTTGCCATATCTTCAATAACTTTTGTAAATTCATTCATCTGCAATGACAAACTGGTTCATTACATAAATTGCTTATGCTAGCAAATGGAACATAGGTAAAGAACCAGAAGGCTTTGACCTTATCTTGATCCATTGGCTTCACTGAACCATCTTGGTCAAGCCATCTTGTACATGAGGATAAGACTATTTCAGCAGCCCCTTTCCAATGTATATGAACTTCAGACTCTCCCTGAAAGTATAAGGAGAGATGTCATACAACAACTACTAGTGAGAATTGCAGGATAGATGGGATTGCATTAGGTAACATGTGATGACAATACATCAAAATGCATCAAATAAAGAACAAACGCACCAATAGAATTACTTTTATTGGGCCTACTATTCAGCAACATATCTGGCCGACATACCTAAAGTAGGCGCATTCATAGCCCATTTACACAATATGAAGTTGTTTGTATCAAATATTTCAGGCTAGGCTAGGCATTTTAACAGTTCATAGACCCATTTCCAGCCCAATAAGGCAAAAATCATCAGATCTTGACCAAGCCCAAGAGCCTCGAGTAACAGCTGAAATAGCCGAACGTGGGCTAGACAAAACGTCAGACCAATGAACTTATTCTAAATGCCAAAGTGTCAAGCAACAGAGAGGACCAAATCAACTTCTAATGATTTGAAACAAGAAATCAAAAATCAGATTTGAGCTTATAAAATGGAAATGAAATTGATACCACTTGCAGTGCAACACCTCCACGCTTCTTCTCCGAGTTGAAAGGGAAGACGTGAAGAAGTGTACTCTTTGATTTTATGTCACCAAATATCATCCCCAGCTATGAAAGGAATACACAGTCCAAGTAAGCACCAGATCTTCAATTGAAATAAGTATTATGATCGATGGAATTAGCTGGAAAGACAAGCAGACTTGCTAGCATACCTTGACACCCCAAGAAAGAATAGCTTTTTCAGTTGGTGACCCTGTAATCTCGATAGCTCCACCATCCTGAAAATTAAAAAATATTATACATCTGTGACGCTAAATACATTCATAATGACCCGCTAAAAAGAAAATAAAAACACATTCATAAAGATGATAGTGCTTTATATGATAAAACCAATTCATATTTTCAGGAAACTAATGCTAAGAGTGAAATTGAAGAGCAAGCAATAAACAAGCTGGTGATTGCTCATAATCTGGTGAGGTGAGCAATTGACCCTATGAGTGGCTTGACCGCTTGAGCACATTCTGATGTGATCCGGACTAATATAAGTTCCATACTTGTTTTGGGTCCAATTTAGGTGTTTTCCAATGGATGCAGTAGCAGTGATAGGAAAGTCTTGATGTAGATTAGGGATGGGCCCCTCTCAAATGGTCACTGAAAACTTAACCTGTCTCTCCACGAGAAATTCTCAATTCATTACTGCTCCTTCATACATATCTTTAATGATGTCAATATAACCTCTTGGGACACTCCTTTAATCTAAAATCTACCAAATTAAATCTTTAGGTACTATTGTAGGCTTTCTCTAGATCAACGAAGACCATATAACTATTTTTCTTCTCTTGGTCTTTTTCCATTAATTGTCTAAGTGGGAGGATAGATTCCATAGTTGGCCTCCCAGGCATGAAACCAAATTAGTTTTCAAATATCTTGGTCTTTTGTTTAAGTCTTTGCTCCATTACTCTCTCTCCATAGTTTCATAGTGTGGCCCATAAATATAATCTTATGATAATTGATGCAACTATGCATATCATTGTTGTTATTGTATATAAGTACAACAATACTTCTCCATCCATCTGCCATTTTCTTTATCCTTAATATCTTATTGAAGAGCCTAGTTAACCAAATCCCTCCAATTTCTCCAAAGCATTTCTAAACCTCTATTGTCATGTCATTGGCCGTGTGAGTAATGACGTTCTTCCCCAATGTGAGGAATGGAATCCATTATATACTACTATGGTTGGCAATGTCATATCTCATTGATCAGAACAAGGATGAAAATAGCGGTAGCGGCGGGCGTAGCGGCCCGCCGCCAAACCGCTACGATGCGGGCGATACGTAGCGTAGCGGGGATACATAGCGGCGTAGCGGTGCGATTTGAAAAAATCGCCCAAAAAATCTGAAAAAATTCCAGAAAATCCAGAAAATTGTTAAATGAAAGAATATGTGGTTCTTTTGCAAAAGTAAATAAGAAAAGGGGGCGTAGCGGTCCCCTCATTGTATGAGGTCCTGTATCGATATATAAATAGAAAATAATAATAATGATAATTTTTTTCACATGTGTTCATGTTGTTTAGTTATGCTAACTTAGAAACTAATGAAAGGCTCATAAAAGAAAAAACGTCATGAAGTCGAGACTTAGGAGTACCTAGAGAAAAAAAAATACATCTACCAAAGGGGGTGTCTAATAGGATGTACTTAGAGAAGAATCCTTAAGAAGAACTCTCTGTATCGACTGTAATTCGGCGAGATCCTGTGCTTTTTTGTGTTCTTTTAAACATAAAAGGGTAGAAGAATTGTGTAGAAATGTTATTTGGAAAGAAGAATAAAAGAATTAAGTATTATCATGCATTTTAAAAAAGTTTGAAAAAAAAAAATTTTTCTCACCCCGTAGCGGTCGTAGCGGCCCCGTAGCGGCCGCTACGGGTGTGACAGGCGATAAATCGGCCGTAGCGTGGCGGTGGCCACCGCTACGGCCGATATTTTCATCCATGGATCAGAATGAATACGAATCAATTGTAATCCTAATGACAGCTACAAGTTGTCTGAAACAACAACTTTGCATATGCATTGTCTCGCATGCATATAGTTCTCTTCAATGTAGCGGCCCACAGGACTCTGTTTACTGTCTCCATGAGTACGCTTTAATGCATTAAATGTGCATCTCACCTAGATGCAACCAAAGTGGCGTACATTCTAAAACTTAATCTTAAAAAAACTAATAGAAAAAACAGAAGAGAAAAGAGAAAAGAAAGAAATAGGAAAAAAAAAAAAAAAAGAGTACGACATCCAGGCCAGAGAAGAACCTATAATGGCCACATAATCAAATAGCACGACATTCGAAATGGTCACAAGCCAATCTGCCCTAAACAGTGTTTCATCTAAGCGTGGTAGTCAAATTTGGAAAGTTCCAGCCAAATTGGCTGAAACTATTCAGTAACAAACCGAACAACCTCCTATAAAATATTTGGTCTAAAGATCACACCTGTTCAGTCAAAATCTGCAATTCAGTTTCAAATTTATTCCAACTGCGTCAGAACAGGATAATATGCAACAACATGTTTTAAATATTGAGAATCCATTTTTGTTTCCATTACAGAAACAACTCATGGTTTTTTGGCATTTTGTGAATGTGATGGGATTTTAGCGCTGAAATCCAAACATATATAGGTCTTCACTGGGATTTAATTTACCAGGGTGATAACCTACCATTTCTTTAAATATATAGAGTTTATTAACTATTTGTTATTTTTCAAATATGTATTTTTAAATGGAACTCCACAATGAAACTGACAGGTATGCACTGAATCAATCAAATTTATTAAACAATATATGATGGTAAACAAACAAAACAAAAAAACAATTTTACCTCAGGAACAAAAACATTGCCTGTAGTATTTTGTGCAATTCCTTCAATTAATAGAGTAGACACGTCAGAAGACAAGAGTTGAATGCTGTCCGGTGAAGCCAATTTTTTTCCACCAACATAAGCCTCAACAATAGTCATCTGCAACAACAAATCAAACTACCTGTTTAATTGAGAATTTTATGAACCTATAAAGAATCATCTCTTGGACCAGTAAAGCAATCAACCCCTGACAACCCCTCCCCCCCCAAAAAAAAAAACACGCACGCGCGCACTAAAATGCAGTGCAGGATTTTGGTCCCCACCATTCAAGCAGGAGGCTTCCCTGTGCTTGGACGATGGCGATTAAAATTCACGCACCACATCAGTGTGGGAGTCCCACAGATAAAAAAAAAAGCATCCCAATGAGGAATTCAAATTTTCAAAAAACTAAAGAAACCAAAAGGAGAAAATACTATTGACCAGGCCAAAAATATGAAAGCACTGAAAACCTAGTTAAAACAAGAGCAGACCTGATTCAAGGTTAGAGTTCCTGTCTTATCGCTGCAAATTGTAGTAGCAGAGCCCATTGTTTCACAAGCAGAAAGCCTCCGCACCTGCATCTCAACCATTGCTAAAATGAACTTAAAAATTCAGGGACTAATAACAAACAGTTTTGGAAAACATACATACCAGGGCCTTATCTACCATCATTTTCCTCATTGAATATGCAAGGCTGTCAGAATCAAAGAAAACGAGATATAATACAGAAAAAAAAAAAAAAGTTTTCTTTCATTTAAAAACACAAACCACTAATCAAATATGATTAAATATATATATATATATATATTAACAAATACTTACGTCAAGGTCACTGCAAGAGGGAGCCCTTCCGGCACAGCAACAACCACAATAGTAACCTAAAAGGAACTTCCATGATTACTTAACCTTCATGTAAGAAATCTAATTTTGTTTATAATCCAAAACAAGCATTCAAAGGATACTCATGAGAAGATGGTGGAGGTATCATTTTTTCAGCTCACTTGTACAAGATCTAGGATGATTAAACAGGTGGAACGACCACTACAGTGCCTAAAACAAAAAATAGGCAGTTCTCATCGGGGACAATCACAAATGTAGTTTCAGCACAAGAGTGCTCAATTTCGGGACAGACCACCTAATGAACCACTCAGATCTCACAAGTGGGCTGCTCATGCATGGTCTATCATCCTTAACTGAATATCCATCCGAAAAGTTTGTGCGTTGCGTGTATGTGGGTGCGCGCGTGAGTGGTGGTTGTGGTTGGGGGGGCGGGGACACAGAGTGGGTGGCACTTACCGCAATTGTCACAATTTTAACAGCACCATCTATGGTGGCACTAACACCTGTTTTCCCCTTTACATATTGAATGTTCCCATCCGCATTTTTTGTATTTCCCGTGAAGTACCTGAACAAATTTAAAATGGCAAAAATCAATGAATTAGTATTGACAACCACTTACTCTAAAAGCTTAAGCTGATAGAGAATGGTGTAACAATGTATATAAAGGCCCCCCCACCACGCACACATGTAGGCTCCTTCAGGGGAATTACACCCTCCATGGGAGAACATAGGGGCTCCGCACAGGAATCACACCCTCCGTGGGAGAATACAAGGCACAACAGCCAAGGGGATTCGAACACTCGACCTCCCCCTCTGATACCATTGTTGACAATCAATTACTCTAAAAGCTTAAGCTAAATAGAGAACGTTATAATAATGTATATCAAAGCTTACAACAATTAGAACAATGAGACCGACCAGAATGGAGTTATTACAATGAACTTATTGAATCCCAGCTTACAGCTTACCTAGCAAGAAGGACAACTAGAACAAAGGAGGCAACAGTGAGCCCAACTATGCCAATGAAAGTAGCAACACCATTCAATCGTACCTGTTCAATAAATCAGCAAATAACCCATAAACCAAAACAAGATTATTGGCTAGTTGTCAATTTCAATTTGGACCCTGATTCAGTTCAACTTTAGACTGAAAAAGTTTTGGCCGGTAAGGCCTTTCTATTTTTCACAAGCATATACCTTGAAATTTTTTTAAAATATATAAAATTAGAATAACATGAAAAATAGTAAAAACTGAATTTAACATACATAGTATACATGTAATTTATTGTACTAAATCAACAAGGAAATTCTTTATTTTCACATGCCAAATAAATAAGTCATATGTTGTGAGTTGTGACAAGGTCAATTTTCACAGCACTCTCAGCTCTTGCCTCCAACTATCAAAGACAACCTTGAAAAAAAAACATTCAGATAAAGACTACAGTTAGGGCACAACAGGTTGGGCTAAGAGCCTGAGACCTACCCCAGGGTATAGGCCCAACACAAACTCGACCCATATATTAAACAGGTGAAATATTCCAACTCACATCATCATCATCATCATCAAGCCTCGCCCCAACTATGTTCGGGTTCGGTTACATGAATTCTGTTTCTCCATTCCGATCTACTGTTTTAGAATTCCAATCTATCCCGAGTCAAATCCTCAGATAAGTTGTGCAAATATTCCAACTCACACCAAACCCATAAATAAAGAGGTTAAAGTAAACTGACCCAACCCCACACAACAAAAAAATAATGAAAATAAAGATCAAATGAAAATAATTGCGGCCCTACCAATAAAAAGATAAATTACACACCAATCAGACCCTAATCCAAACCCCGAATCAAGCCCTAATCATGCGAATTCAAGCCGCAATTTAACCTTGACACAAGTCCCAACCAAGACACTAAACCCAAACCCAATCAAATCCTCCAAAGTCCAAACCCCAATTAAATTATAATCCAAACCCCGAATCAAACCCCAGCTAAATCCCAATCCAGGCCAATCGTACCACAATCTAAACACTTGAGAATCTTAAGACCTGGTCCTTAACAGAGATTAAGCCTTTACACTACAACATAAATAAATTTAAAAAAATGTATAAATGCCACATAGCATGACCATTTTAGCAATAAACACAATTATAACTCTCCAATCTCTTTAAAACAAGATTAAACAACAGCCTCAAATGTTTTGAGAGAGCTCCGAATTCTCTTGCATTGCAACTAGTACATCTGCATGTGGATGTATTGTGGCCATACTTTGCAACAAGCCACCTAGGGAAAGAAATGGGTCTGGTTAAACAGGTGCCCCGCCCCTATAAGGGACGGTCAGGTATGAGTTCATGGATATTGACCAATCACAGATAGGCAATCTATGTGATCTTCTGATTGATAAACTTTTGGGGTAGTATTTTATCAAGATCATCCAAATCAATCATGTTAATGATTCTGGATCCATTGGGCCATAAAGCCCGCCTCATTTGCTTAGTCAAACTGTAATATATTGTACAGATACTTCATTCTATCTTAGGATATAGCTGACTAGACAATAACTAAATTGTAGCCTTAATCAAGGTTTGTACATTAATATATATGGATATCAATCGATCCTTGGGAGCCATCCCATTGCAATTCAATTTGTCTTCAGTGCTTGTTCCATGACATGGTATCAGAGCTACTGTTCATGCCCTAGTGTTCTTCTTCAAGATCCAAGGATTTGTGGATCCTCCTAGTCATCTTCCAAGATCTGGAAGCCACTCAGAGACAAATTCCTCCAGCCTGATCCTCTTTGATCATCTCATATCAGGCGTGGCCCACCTATGATCATCATCACCATCTCAGCGGAATCTACCCTTCTTGATCGCCAGAATATCTTCTTGTTTATGAAGATTTTTTCAATATTTTTTTATCACCAGAGGTAGGCCATCTGCTAATTTCTAGGTTTTTTCAATTTTATCCACAAGTTTCAATCTCAGCCGTCTAGATTCACGGATCTTGATCTTTTTTGAAGAGTTCTTCTTCCATCAGTTGTAGAATTTACATCTCCTATCATCCCTTCCCTCTGATCTGTCCAAAGATCATCTGGTGGGGCCCACGTGCTGCTCTTCTCCCCTGACGAACTTTAGTTTCTGGGTTCTGGGTGCTGTTCTTCTCCCCTGACGACCTGATCATCTGCTAGTGAGTTCTGATATTTGCTGCTGATTGTTCTGGTATTTTTCTGCTGGTATATGCTGTGTTGCTGCTGATTGTTAAGTTTTTATGATCTACTGGTGTTTGCTGCTGTACTGGTTTCTTGCTATTTGTTTTTTGCTCTTTTGAGTGTTCGTGGACATTTTCTCCGCTACTCAGGTGATCATCAATCGGTGCTTGCACTATTGCATCTGGTTTTTTTCTGTCCAATTTGGTTTAAACACATATATTTTCTGCGCCTTCCATATTGATCAGAAGATTTGTTGCTGTGTGATTGGTTTTATTCATCATTCTGCTGGTTCATCTGACTATTTGTTTCAAATGGAGAAATCTGAAATCAACTTAATCAAGTTTAATGGTAAAAATTATCCATCTTAGGCTTTTCAATTTGAACTTTACCTAGAAGGTAAAGAATTATGGGGCCATATCTCTGAGACCGATCCCAAACCAACAGAGAATGAGAAGAAAATTGTGTCCTGCAACACAAAAGATGCTTCTCCAAAATTAAACCATATGATGGAAAAATTCAGGTCCATGCTGCTAATGGTACAACCATAACCATACCAATTACCTCTGTTGGTGATATTTCTCATTCTTTACCCTTACATGATGTTTTTTGTTCACCAAACCTTTCTACCAATTTAATCTCTATAGGTCAATTGGTTGATGGTAACTGCAATATTTCTTTTTCCTCCTCTGGTTGTGTGGTGCAGGATCAGGAGACGAGGAAGGTAATAGCGAAGGGGCCTAAGTGTGGGCGTTTGTTTCCTCTTCACATACCAACACCGAATCCAGATATGTCTTTGTTTGCTTCAACAGTTGTTTCTAAGAATAATGTGCAGTTATGGCATAATAGATTAGGACATCCCAATTCCAAAGTATTGTTATCTTTGTTAAATTCTGGTCATATAAATAAAATGAAGTTTTTATCTTTAGATGTTGCTCTTGATTGCACCACTTGTAAGCTGGGAAAGAGTAAAACTTTGCCTTTTCCATTACATGTTTCTTCTGCTACCAAATGTTTTGATTTAGTACATAGCGATGTTTGGGGTGTTGCACCAATTGTTTCTCATTCACAGTATAAGTATTTTGTGACTTTCATTGATGATTATAGTCATTTTACATGGGTTTATTTTCTACATGCCAAATCTGAAGTCTTTGATGTGTTTAAAAAATTCTTGAATTCTATTCAAAATCAATTTTCAACATGTATTAAGATTTTTCGTACAGACTCCGGGGGGGGGATATGTGTCCGTGAAATTTCAAGAATTTTTACAAGACAAAGGGATTATATCCCAATGGACTTGTCCCTACACCCCCCAACAGAATGGTGTTGCAGAACGGAAAAATCGTCATCTTCTAGACGTGGTTAGGTGTTTGTTATTAGAATCCTCAGTTCCACCTAGATTTTGGCCAAAAGCATTAACCACTGCTACTCATATCATCAACCGTCTTCCTTCTCCAACACTTCAAAACACATCTCCACATTTCTGTCTTTTCCAAACTGAACCACAATACACATATTTACACACTTTTGGTTGTGTTTGTTTTGTTCATCTTCCAACCCATGAACGTTCAAAGTTATCTGCACAATCTGCAAAATGTGCCTTTCCTGGTTATGCTTCCCAACAAAAAGGTTTTATTTGTTATGACACCACATCCAAGCGTATTCGGATTTCTAGGAATGTTGTTTTCTTTGAACATCAATATTTTTTTCAGTCTTATCCTGATTCATCTCCAGAAATCACATTTTCTAAAGTACCATCCTTTGATGATGAATGCCTTCCTTCACCTCTGCGATTTCATCCAGACAAGGTGTATGTTCGTCGACAAGGAACAAATGCCACCCCTTTTGCCTCTTCTACAAGAACCAGCCCCGGATCCTCCTCCAGCACCAGATCCACCTCAACTTGCTATTCGCCATTCTTCTCGTATCTCTCGGCCTCCGGATCGTTACGGTTTTTCTCATTCTTCATATTTAGCTACCTTTTCATCTGTTTCAATTCCTAATTCTTATTCAAAAGCAGCAAAGCAGGAATGCTGGAGAAAGGCTATGGAAGAAGAACTTCATGCTCTAAAGCAGAACCAAACATGGGTTGTTGTTCCATGCCCAGCCTCGGTTAAACCTATCGGGAGTAAATGGGCTTACTCTATCAAATTGAAGGCAGATGGTACTTTGGATAGATACAAGGCAAGGCTTGTGGCCCTAGGCAACAGACAGGAATATGGCATCGACTACGAAGAAACATTTGCACCTGTAGCAAAGATGACCACAGTTCGCACCATCCTTGCCATAGCTGCATCTCAATCCTGGCCCCTTTTTCAATTTGATGTCAAAAACGCCTTTCTTCATGGTGATCTTAAAGAGGAAGTTTACATGCGACTGCCTCAAGGTTTTCCCAAACCATTAGAAGGACAAGTTGCTCATTTGAAACGGTCTTTGTATGGGTTAAAACAAGCACCAAGAGCATGGTTTGACAAATTCAAGGATGCTTTACTGAAGCTGCAATTTCAACAGAGTCCTTATGATCCATCATTATTTTTGCATCAGGAATCAACAGGAATCACCATTCTTCTCGTTTATGTGGATGATATCATAATCACCGGCACAGATACAGCCATGATTCAAGATCTCCAATTTTCTCTTCATCAATCTTTTCAAATGAAGGATCTGGGACCTCTGACATATTTTTTGGGATTGGAAGTTCATCAATCTGAGAAAGGGATGATTCTGCATCAACATAAGTATACTATGGATTTAATTGAATCAGCAGGCCTGTCAAATTTCACACCTATGGATACTCCTCTTGAACTGAATCTTAAACTCCATAGTGACAGTGGTAATCCCCTTCCTGATCCGACATATTATCGACAGCTTGTCGGTAGTCTTATATATTTGACTACTACTCGGCCTGACATCAGTTATGCAGTAAACTTGATGAGTCAGTCTATGACCAAGCCTCATCATCTCCATTTAGCAGTTGTTTGACGAATTATCCGTTATCTTCTTGGCACTTCACACAGAGGCTTGTTTTTTTCCTGTTGGCTCTCCAATGACATTGACTGCCTATTCTGATGCTGATTGGGCAGATTGCCCTGATACTCGTCGGTCCACAACGGGGTGGTGCATGTACTAAGGTGATGCCCTTATTTCCTAGCAAGTGAAAAAGCAAGACAAAGTTTCCAAATCATCAACTTAGACAGAATACCGGGCTATGTCTGCGCATGCTCAGAAATTCTATGGCTTCATGGTCTCCTTGAGGAACTTGGCTTCTCGCAAAACTCTCCCACCCCGCTACATGCGGATAACACCAGTGCCATTTGGATTACAGAAAATCCAGTGTTTCATGAAAGAACTAAACACATTGAGGTTGCTTGCCACTTTATCAGGGATGAATATCTACACGATCTTATTTCTCTTCCGTTCATCTCCTCCAGCCTCCAAATTGCTGATATTTTTACAAAAACACTTCCTCGACCACGACATCAGTTCTTGACCGACAAATTGATGCTTGTTCACTCATCGGCATCAATTTGGGGGGGGGGGGGGGGGGGGGGGGGGGGGGGGGGGGGGTGTTAATGATTCTGGATCCATTGGGCCATAAAGCCCGACTCATTTGCTTAGTCAAACTGTAATATACTGTACAGATACTTCCTTCTATCTTAGGATCTAGCTGACTAGACAATAACTAAATTGTAGCCTTAATCAAGGTTTGTACATTAATATATATGGATATCAATCGATCCCTGGGAGCCATCCCATTGCAATTCAATTTGTCTACAGTGCTTGTTCCATGACAAATCATATCTTGGATTTCTGCCTTAATACTTCTACACAAGATCCGTTTTTACCCTCTTCATTTTGCTGAGGAATCTGATATGAGATCAGATCTGATCAGGATACTTGGCCATCCAGAGCCAAGAGACAGCTTTGTTTTGGCAATAGAACTAACATTACAAACCCAGTCTTGCTTTGTGGACGCTCATTTAAGTCCTATTAGTTGATCGGCACCTTTCAGAAAATAGATTTTACAAAATAAACCCTTTTTTTTTTGCAAAAAAAGACCTTGCGATTTTCAGAAGTTCCATGATACACCCTATGTTAACTTTTTCTGTTGAAAACCAATATGGAAAATTAGACATTTTGGCTGTTCAACTGAATGGCAACAATTATTTTGCTTGGGAATTTGAATTTCAGATAAATATCATAAGGAAAAATCATCATCTCCTTGATGTGGTTCGTACCCCGCTTCTCCTTGTGGTCCAGTACTTCTTGGGTCTCGAGGTCCACACATCAACTAAAGGTCTCTACATCAATCAACATAAGTATGCCAAAGATCACCTTATTTATTTAGCCCATTTAAAGAACTCCTCTCCAGTGGACACTCCTTTGGAGCTCAATGTCAGGTATCACAGAGATGATGGAGAACTTATTTTTAATCCCATATTCTATCATAAGCTTAGTGGTTGTCTTTTCTATTTGACCATTACTCATCCTAACATTCTCATACTATTAACATCGTAAGTCAGTTCACGACAAAGCTGCGACATCTTCACTTGGCAGCCATTAAAAGGATCATTCGGTACCTTCTAGGATGGTGAAATATTTTTTTCCCTGCCAGTTCAATCTTCGCCCCACAGCATACCGTGATGCCGACTAGACTGGATAGCCACACATTCGCCGTTCTACGACAAGGTGGTATATCTATCTCAGTCCAGCCTTGATTTCATGGAAATGCAAAAAACAGAGCAGAGTAACACCACCTAAGCTGAATAACATGTGCTACGTCATCTACCTGCTCTGAGATCATTTGGCTTTAAAGGCTGCTTTCCAAACTTGGCTTTCCTCAAAATGATACAACTAAAAACTGCTCTTAATGAAGGTAACACCAGCGCTATTCAAATCGCAGACAACCGTATCTTTCATGAAAGAACAAAACATGTCAAGGCTGAATGTCACTTTATCGAGAAGCCTATGATGACAACATACTTCCACTCCCTCATGTGCCTTCCGATCTCCAGGTAGCCATCATCTTCACTAAAGACTAATGTGGAATTGGAAGTCACAAACTAATTGCCGGTGAGCTGGTCGTGTGTCAAAAAGTCCAACAGGAGAGTAAGGCTAGATGGAAATGAAGTAAGGAAGGGAGATAGAAGAGGAGGGAGAGAGTGATGGAATGGAAAAGGAGAGGCCATCTGGGAATGGAACATTTATTTCCCCTTGCATTCAAGAGGTGTTGTTTTTGTGACCCATGGGTACATTCATAAAACCCAAACACAAGCTGATTGCTAAATGGGTTAGGTTGTCCACGGCCATGCAACCCATGTTTGTTGCGGGCAAGGTCTCATGAGCAGGGTTGGATTTTGCCACCCCTCACTAAACTATAACAGTAGTTAGTATCAAAATCAATAAGATCAAATTGCAAAAGATTTTTCTAAATCATGAAGCCACATCACATGATTGAGGCCCCGAAACCAAATGAACATAAATTAAGAATTTCCTACACCAATAAAAGGCTTTTTGTTACACTATTGTCCCCATTCGGCCAAAATCGGGACCAAAACAACCAACCAAGCCTGAAACAGATCATAGGCCTGGACAAAATAGTTTTAGCAGGCACTTATAGTTTGAGTCCCCAACCAAGCTAAATCGGTAAGAAAATAGGTCCAAAAATACAAACCTGCAACGGAGTTTCTTCACCGTTATCCTCAGAAATGCTGGCCATCAGCAATCCCCATTCAGTATTTAATCCAACAGCAGTTACCTGGATATCATTTTAATTAGCAACCGCTCCTCTAGGTAATATAAGTGAAATATACCTCCAAAAAGCAGCCTAGATATGGATATTGCATAATAAAACCACGGAAAAAAAAAAAAAAAAAGGAAGAGTGTAATATGATCCTTATAACACAAACCACGGTTGTGTAATTTAGAACATAATTGAAAAACCAGAATCATGACTCCGAAATCCATACAGTCAGGGACGAGTTGAGTGAGTTCCCTACTGAACTGCTGGCTTTTAACTATATCCAGACAGGTTGAAGGCCATTCCCCTAGATCTCGTGGTGGATAAATTCAAGAAAATTACAGCAAGGCAAAGCAAGAACCTTTAAGTCAACACAAAGTTTGAACATGATATCTTAACAATACTTACCAACATATCACCATAACCATCAGCCACTTTGCAACCAGACATCAAGAATGGCGACTTCGTATCCTTGTGGACCTGCAGCAAAACACAGGATTTAAGAATATTGTTATAGTTCAAATGAAAGAAAAGAAAGCAAGCAAAAAAAAAAAACTTACAATCTTGCTTTCTCCTGTCATACTGGATTCATCAACGGCAAGAGAGTGACCAGAGATTAATATGCCATCAGCAGGGACCTAAACACGGGTTTTCACATACACAGGAAAATGTTGATGCAGAAAATGTGCAGAATCAACCCATCCAATTCGTCAATAATTAATGTTTGCATACCTGATCGCCAATTTTCAGAGGGACAACATCACCAACAACAATGTCAAATATTGAAATATGAACTCTTCTACTGCCTCGAACAACCTGCAAAATGTGCACACATCTTGAGGTAACAAAAATAAGAGGGAAAAGGGGACTCATTTTTTATTGGCACGCACCTCTAACAGTATGTTTCGCTTTTCCTCATTTAAGCTCTGAAACTGCAGCGATTGTCTGTAGTCACTGAAAGCTACACAAAGAAAAAGAAAATAACTATGAGTCTATGACCATTAGTACAATATCTTCTCTAGTAACTAACATTCAAGAATGAATAATTTCTAGTAAACTATGTTACCCAGGCAGATACTTCGAAATATTAAGTCAAGATGCAATATCTAGCAGGTCACTATGTTCCTCTCTAGTAACTAACATCATCATCATCATCAAAGCCTTGTCCCCACTATGTTGGGGTCAGCTACGTTTCTCTAGTAACTAGCATCCAAGAATAAATAATTTTTAGTAAGCTATGTCACCCAGATACTTTGAAATGTTTAGTCAAGATGCCATATCTAGCAGTTCAGTATGGTAAGAGTTTCCACTACCAGACACAGCAACATTTGGGAGCTTCAAAGTACCAGACTTTTTTTTTTCAATGATTAATTTCAGTGCAACCGACTTCTTCTAATTAAAACCACCAACATGCGAAAGATGTTCACTTTTACTATGAGTTTTACGAATAAAAAAAAATAGAATACCTATTTTCTCCCAAAAGACAAAGAAACACAATGCTTTTTACAACATAATAATTAATATTCATGATGGGAAGACAGTGAACAAGTTATTAGCAAGTCAGTCTATGATTTTACCCAAAAAAAAAAAGTCTTTCTATGAACTTTTCCATAAGGATGTTCATGGCCAGGCCAACCCCAGTCCAACCAAAGCCCTGCCCACATCCAACTGCATTTTGGCCGTCCTGAGGGCAGTGGGTTGGATCAGGGCCTACCTTCTCACCCAGTAACACTGGCCTAGGCCTATGTATGACAATTTGGATTTTACTTCATAGGTCATGGGCTTTGTTGATGGCTTGTCATCCTCATTATAGTCCTCCTAGAAACAATGATCTCTTCTTTCTTGTCGCACAATACAGAACTTTATGGTCAAGAATGGCCATAATATAGACTACTGATAAGAATTTCATTAGCAACCATAAAAAAAAAATAAAAAAGAAAAAAGAAAAGAAAAACACCAAGGTAACTCCCCACATACATAGCAGCAGGAGGAATATACATTGCAAATGTTCAGGGTTGGGGATTGGTCAGGGCCGTGGGATTGGTCAGGCCTCCTAAGTAAGCATTTACACTTTTGACTGCCCCAACCCAGCCCATGAACAATACTTTTCCATGTGTCACCCCCAACCCCCAATAAGGAACTCATATAATCAGGAATAGCCATAACATATGCTATGGATGAGAAGTTCATTAGTATCCATAAAAATTGAAGACAAACACCAAGGAACCCCCCCACATACCTAGCAAAGTTTTAAAACTCGGCCAAGTCGAAGTCATTTTGGCCGTGTCCTCACACACACATACACACATTCCAAGCCATCTGCTCATTTATTCACAACAAGTGCTTATTTATTCCCAGGTTCCCTTCCACTTCCCATTCCCAAACCCTTTCCACAACAACTTACAATTCCCAACCCCCCTTAAATCTACATGCAGGAGACCAACAGTCAGATTCACCTGCAAGAAAGGCATGCATTTTGACTTCTAGAAATAGAGGCAACAAAGCAATATGCCTCTGTCATGGTTGCAAGCTCGCATGATCATAATATTGCTGCAAGCCTGCAAAGAACAGGTATTTGATGGATATTTGATTGATCACTTGGGCTTTTCGAAGAAATCTTAGATTGGTGCAAATCATGTAAAACAATATCCCATTTTATAGAGCTCCCAAGAAAAAAAGAAGTTAAAGGAATGAGTATCTTCATTCTAAATTCACCTGTAACGACTATAACAAGAAGAACTGCAAAGGCAATGCTACCCCCATCATACCATCCTTGTTTAATGCCCTAAAAGATTCCAAAAGATCAAAGAATCAGAGAATTAGTTTAAAATACAGAGGATAATTAGAAAAGAAAGTTGCTATAGGAGACGAGATAGACACACAAAAAGGAAAGGTAACTTCAAGAGTGACTAGGAGAGCCACTCACAAATAAATAGAATTCCAACAATGTACAATAGGTAGACACAAAAGTAATACTAAATGAACATTTGTTAATTCCTTAAAGAGGAGACAAACGCTTTTCTTTTTTTTTTTGCTCCAGTAAATACTCACACATCCCCTGACACACTACCCAAGTCCCTCACCATCAACGCTACAACAAGTGATCGATCCCTGTTTATTTCTCTGGAGGGACCTGCCTTGCCACTGAGTACCAGTGGATTGGCAAGAGGACAGATCAAAATTCAGAACGATCAAAGCTTCATTTACATCATGCCGCTTAGATTCATAAAGAAACAAGAACACAGTAATTTGCATAGAAAACACACACAATTATCCTCCTCCAACATTGACACAATACTTATTGTGCTCTAAGAACCATCCAATAATGTTCATCATCTTCTTCATTGTCCCATCGTCCTTTTCAGCCTATTCCCCAACAACATGACATTGGACATCAAGGAAGGTCACGAGGATGAGATCTGCAAAATTTGGCTATGATACCAAATTGATGTAGGCCACCAATTTGGATCGATCTACAACATAGAAGGGCCGTTTGAACAGGACAATGAGCACACAACCATTTCAAATGGAAAGAAACCGAAACTGAAATAGAGGAAAATCAGCACAAATCAAAATGATGTCCACTTGAACACAAAAGGAAACGCCGCATCAAACCCTAGGAAGCAATCAGACAGCCTGCAAGGGACTGTCGCAAGTTGAATAAGAAATCCAGCCAAAAAGTGCTCGCTGTCCACTCTATTGTTGCTTTTACAAAGATATGCACGCTAATGGAGCCTTAAAATGAATCCAGGCAGTACATGCTGAAAGATGTAATAATCCCATGCACTTATTCTACATAGAAGGGACAATTACTATGCAGAATATCAAGTGATTGTTAACAAACATAAGAAATTAACCAAACCCAGAAATGGGCTGGTCTGCCTGGCCAGTTCGTATAATGTGGCCCCAATAGGTCCCTCATAAGTGCCCACCATATGGGCTCAGGGCCTGGTGGCCTGGCATGTGCAGCAAGGTCTAACAGCCAGAAGCATTCAGTGAGGGCTGCCCAATAAGACCCAATGGCCCTAGGCAGGACTTGGCTTCTTCCTGGCTGCATCAGATGGAAAGGACTATGAATGGATAAAGAGTGGAGCAAAAGTCAGCCTGATTCGACTTCAAATGGTCCAAAATCTAGGTATTTAAGGCCTCTAAAGAGTGGGAAAACAATTAAAATTCAGGGGGTGTTTGGATAAATGCATAACATAATATCAACAAATTTAAATATTGAAAGATTTCATTATCATAGAACAAAATAGTATCATATTGTTATATTGTGTCACTTATTTTGATGTTTGGCAATTTCCACAAATTTCAATATACCTTTAAAGTGTTTGAAAATATATATATATATAAATAAAAATAAAAACAAGAAGATGATATACTGAGTAAGAAATGAAGAGAAGGTAATCAATTGACCCAATGAAGGACCCACTAATTAGTATTCACAAGCGTTAATAATCATGATAGGACCCATCTATTGTTAAAAAAATTACAGGAATTAAATGTTAAAACTTAAAACCATGAGATCTAAGCAATGTTGTTTAATTAAGGTGGGTATAATACATCCAATGGTGATTATCACAAATGACCCTATCTATTTTTTTATTTTTATTTTTTTGTAAAACCTAATTTAATGTCAAACATAATTGATGAACCCATCTATGAGAAATCAATATGAGGCCCATTTGAAGTTGGTACTCATATTAACACTAGGGGAACTATCAAATAGTAGGATCCATTTATCGGTGGCAAACTGATAATTACAATCACACAATTTAATCTCGTTAATCAGTATGTATGGGACCTAGCTAATTTTGGTAGTATGAAACCCACTTAATGTTGGTAATTACGATGAATGCCTCCTAGTGTGACATTTGTAGGACCCGCCTAATATAAATAATTAACAAGGCCTATGTAATCGTGATATGGCTTTCGACCCATATTAAATTTGTAAGCATTGTGGGGTCAATCTAATATTGGGAGTCATAGTTGCACTCCAATAAGAATCATTGATGTTAAAACTTATAATGGACCACTATGATTAATGGTTGCTTAAGAACTCGTTCCAATGGTTTTTACTAAAACTTTTCATTCATATTTAGCAAAGATTTGTTAACAAAAGATTATTTTATACATATCATTGAATAATCTAATGTGAAGGTTTTTGAAATAAAGTGAGATATTGTAAGATACTTTCTAAGTTATCCAAACACCTCCTTTTTAGGCAAGTAGATTTTATATTCTAAACTAGCAGATAATATAGCAAAATCAGGCCCACTAGCAACAACAAGTGTGCCTTTGTGTGCATGTACACACACAAAAACAGAGTGATCCAGTGCACAAGTCCATGCGCACCTTTATGTGGGGCCCCACATGGGACTGGGACCAGGGGAACGAAAGATCTCCTTAGGCCCCTCCTCTCAGCAAAAAATCAGCCCCAACCGATCATCCCATCACCCTCATCCGGGGCCCACAAAATTAACGATGTACGGTCCATTTGGATTGGTGTACAATCAATCCAACGGTCCAGACCACTCAAATGGGTGCAAACCCAAGGAACGTGTGAAATTCAAGGTGGGGAGGGGGTGCCATTCAGATGGACCATCAGGTGGGCCACACTGGGTGCACTGGATATATATATATATATATAGAGAGAGAGAGAGATCAAAATTTAACGCAGCAATTTACATAACTATAATTTTTTCATAGGTAGCATGAATCAAACCACAACAAGAACCTTTAAACTGCACTAAGGGCACTCGTCAATGTATTCAGTTATATTCAAACAACATCATGCACGCAACTTAAAACAAAACAATTACATAATAATTCTCACCTCACCAAATATGTGAGTGTAAATCATTTGGTGTGATAAAAAATTGAAATGTAAATATCATTTAATCATAATTTAGAATAGTCTTTAGACTCATCGCCTAAATCAAACCGTCTCTATTGCGAAGTGGGTCCCATGGGGCAAATTTCAAGGTAATAAATAGGAGGATTTGTCATGCAGACACGAGTAAGCTCACCTCTGTCTTCATGCCCAATGCAAGCGATACTGCAGCAGCTACCATTAAGATAATAAGGGTCAAGTCTTGCCAAGATTCCCAAAGGAAAACCTGCAATGCACAAAGTCATAACTAATTAAGTGTTCCAATTAAGACAATAATCAGGAAAAAAACCAAGTATGAGGCTAAGAATACCCAAAAGCTTCGCCCTTTTTTTCGAGGGTAATTATTTGCACCAAATACACTTCGGCGATGCTCTAATTCACTATCCTCGCCAGCAATTCCCTTCTCTAAATCTGTTTTTAATAACGGCGCTAGCCCTTTGACCTGGTGTAATGGCATAATTAGTTTATTACACTATGCATTCAAGAAACTGCAATAGTAAGACATCATTGAGACAATCAACATAAACATTAAGACACAGAATGGACTTGCCCCCCCATATTGTTGTAGAGCAGAAAAGTCATGATCCCTAGTTATTGCCGTGAGTTGCTCTGTTCCAATCCTATATTCACCAATTGGGGCTGGAGGTAATCCTCTAGGAGCAACTGGTGACAAAAATGGAGAAGGCAAACATCAACAAAATGTTTAAAACTCGCACACGTAGGGTAAACATTACAAAATTAAAACCTCATACCAAAAAAGTAAGAAGAAAAAGAAAAGGTATGCAATCAAAATTGTTTCCTGTGAGCATACAGAAGAAGCTGATTGGAATTATATTAGACACCTCATTTTGGAACCACCTTTGACAGAAATTCAATGTCCATATTGTTAATGCCCCAACTTTGCCCCATTTGGACAGCCTGTACTGGATAAATTGAAGTTGGAAGTCAAAGATCAGATTATGCGCCATTGGAAGGAGATAGCTTCTTCTTCTGTTGAGTCCATGTAGTATTGTCTAAGGGGTTTCTTTCGTTTTGTTTTGTCCTTGTGCTTCTGTTTGAGCAAGTCAGTATTAATCTCTTCTACTGTTTGCTCCTTTAATGAAAGTAATCTTTTCAAATAAAAAATTGAAGTTGGAAGTCAGATTCATTTGTATGCTCTTTTTAGAAACATTGTGTATCATCTTAGATTCATATCATTGCAGGAAATACTTAAAACAAAGTGGAACAACCCATATAGGTAAAAATCCCACAGAAGAATCAAAGAATCAGAAAAAATGGCCGAACCCCCACTTTGTCAAGGTGTGCATCAGGCGCCGGCCCTAACATGTCAAGGTGTGAGCCCAACGCACTGGTGTCAACCCTGATACTTGGTCCCGACCCAGGTTATCTCCGCTAATCGCACTCCAAACTTCCCTAAATCTTCGTTTAGTGCATTAGGACTCCAATATACCACCAATCTCATCAGCAATAATAAAAAAACCAAGCCCGTAAACCCAGCAATGGGCCCCGGATGATCCAGAAAGAAACCAACTTCAAGACAACCCAAATGTTAGGGTTAAAGAGCAGGAACTGCCGAGCCCATACCGATGGCTTCCAACCACTGCACTCTGCTACTGAGCTCCCAGCTTTCTACCTTCAATACCTCAAACATGCTTCCAAGATGCATCTCTGAGTAACAGCGAGGCACTGTCAAGCAGACCAATCCGGGATTCAGAATAAATGTTGTTTCCCCGAAACCAAAGAACTCTGTGTTGCGCCCACTCACTTTTCGCCCCTCACTACCGCTCAACCTCGCTATTGCATTGATTCTTGCCAGCCCTTCCATCTTTCAGTCCATCCATAATTGGTCAGATCAATTCCATACTCCTGCTTGCCCAGGGCCGGCCATATTGAATGAACGTTGTTCGGATAAAAAACAATGAAGCTAGCTGGGCAAGAGATGAGCTTGAGCTTCATCATTTTGTGAGTCGAGCAAGAGATTCACTTCATCAATTCTCATCTTGCTCCTTGCTCCTTCATTCGCTCTTCGAAGCGTCAAGATCAAGAACTCTATCTTCCTTGCTGAAGGAGCCAGTTTCCCCATTGCTAGAGGAAAATGTTTGAGACGTTTTCCTCCCTACTGAAGGTGAGATGTGGAAATTAGAAGTCCTAGAGCAACTGGACACTCTGAGCACTAGTACAGTGGAGTAGTGGACAAAAGAACAAACATGGCCCTACAACAATGACGCGAGAATCCTCCCTTTGCACAACAGAATGAGCACGGTCCTATGACAAATACTTCTAGCGTGCCAATACATTACGACATCACCACCCAGAAAGACTTAGTCCTCCTTTGATGCTTTGTGCCTGGTCCGGTATTCCCATCTCAAAACTGCTCCCTATTTCCCACCTGGATGAATAAAAGTGAGAACCTGTGACTTCTCATCGGGCTGGTTTCAAATCCTTTCGGTTCTTTCTGTCTTCTTTTTTCTTCTCACTTTCATTTCATTCCCCATCATCTCCTTGGATGAAGCATGTGGTTCATTATTTACGGGTTATGTTTAGATAATTATGCGTTGGCATTGTGTTTTAAACCATGAATCAATGATTTAGTATGTGATTGGTATGTTTGAATGATGTCGAATAGTGTTGCATGCTTCTACGTAAATCCTATATGAGTCGAAATATCTTTTCAACACCGTTGATTTTGCGCCAATACAATTTTTGTGGAAGAAGTCATGATGATTTGATCAAAACTGCTCTTTTACCACATATCGGTCAACTTAATGCACTATTTACACAATGAGCTGGTCGTCGTTTCCAGTTTTTTTCTGTAGATGCATGTATCTGTTAGCTTTCCAAGGAATCTGGAATTGTCATGATCCAGCCTGTATTTTTTTTTTTTTTTAATATTAACTTGTATTGATGAGGGCGAGCCTTGGCGCAACGGTAGAGTTGCTCCTTTGGTGACCTCGAGGTCACGGGTTCGAGGCGTGGAAACAGCCTCTTTGCAAAAATGCAAGGGTAAGGCTGCGTACACATGCGCCCACCCTCCCCCTACCCCCGCTTAGCCGGGGAGCACTTTGTGCACCGGGTGAGCCCTTAATATTAACTTGTATTGATCAAAGACTTAACAGTACAAAAGAGATATACTGGAAAGCAATGAGTGAGGAGAGATACTTTCAGGTTGTACAGCCTTTAACACGGTTTTTTTTTTCTTTTTTAGCCTTTAGCATAGTCGGAAGGTATTGTTGGCGAGGCCTTCAGGTAGTGATTGTCAAGAGAGATTCATTCATGCATGCATACGGTTATACTTCTCATATATTGTGTTGTTCTACTTGAAAGAAATCAATACCTAATCACCTATTAAGTATTTGAATAAAGTCAAGACCTATATTAACTATTTGAATGAAGTTGATACCTATTAACCATCACTGGGAAAAAAACAGAAAAAGAAGACCCAATGAAATCCAGTTGTAACTCAATGGTAGGCAGTAGCACATGAAATTAAAGACGATGACATACCATCTAAGTGTTTTTCCCCCGCCTCTTTGAATAGTAATGCAGCCTGATAGGATAAGAAGACCAAATTAAAGTTTCAAAAAAAAAAAAAAAAGAAAGGAAACCAAAAATACTATTTGGATATGAAACTCCTGTTTATTTGTTTTACAAAAATCCTTACTCGAACAGCTTGAGCATGTGCCCTAATCTTTTGTCTAATTTCTTCTTTTTCTTTCACCCTTTTCAAGTCCAAAGTGTAGCGAAAACGACGTGAAGCATTTAACACAAGTGTTGCTTGCTGTAGGGACAAAGAATTCACAGAGGGTAAATTAGTGAATGCAAACGGTAACTGACAGTATCACTAAACATAAAACGGAAAGTAACAAAATGATGAGAACACCATAAGCAAGCAACAGTAGGAAATTAAAAGTTACCTTTAGGGCCCGTTTGGTAATTTTACTTTCAAAATCAAGTGAAATGAAGTGAAGCATCAAATCAAGAGGGAATAAAATATAAGTGGGCTATGATGATATTTTATTTTTAGTTGCTCGGTATGGAATCTTTTTGACTTTTTGTATAGAAAAGTGGATTTTTTTTTTGTTTTTTAGTGGATAAAGGTGGTTGCTTCTTTCTTTTTTTTTAAGATGGAGGGAATTTTGAATTTAAGTGCTTTTGATCTGATCTCTTGTCTGAAAAATGGAGGCTTTACTTGAAATTTACTATTCTAGTAAAGTGACAAATTGGCCCTTAAGGAATCATTACAGTACAGTAAGTTTTAAGTGCATATCAATAACAAAGACAAAAGGCATGGACGCCTAAAAAAAATAGATAACAATATAACACTATAAACTGACAATCCTCTGGTTCAAAGTACAATACATTGTGAAAGGTAATCTTTTTATATCTAGCCAATGATGATAACATGAAATAGCTTATGGGATTCGATTCAGACTGAGTTCATATCAGATCGCCAACATCTTTACATGAATGCTGTCCTTCGGAATATTTAATATCTTTACGGACTATATGGTTTCTTAATTTAATACCTTTAAGGACCATATGGTTTCTTATTAACCCTAAAATCCTAGCTCCAACTCTATGGGCACGTTTGTGTACAGGCAATTATTATGGCAAGATGAAATTGCCACATCAGTAAAGTCTATGGTTTTTAAATACCTCGGAAAAGATTTTCCGCAAAAGTTAGAAATTCATGTTTGGTGCAAAAAGAATTCCTTGATGAATTGGTGCTAATGTTGTTTGGTTGAAAACAAGTATTAAAGAGGGGGAGTGAGGAAATGAAGTAATCAAGAGGGGAGAAGTTTTCTGCGGAAATGGACTTTCAATCAAGGATGAAAATAGCGGTAGCGGCGGGCGTAGCGGCCCGCCGCCAAACCGCTACGAAGCGGGCGATACGTAGCGTAGCGGCGTAGCGGTGCGATTTGAAAAAATTGCCTAAAAAATCTGAAAAAATTCCAGAAAATCCAGAAAATTGTAAAATGAAAGAATATGTGATTCTTTTGCAAAAGTAAGTAAGAAAAGGGAGCGTAGCGGTGCCCTCAATATATGAAGTCCTGTATCGCTGTATAAATAGAAAATAATAGTAATGATTAGTTTTTTCACATGTATTCATGTTTGTTAGTCATACTAACTTAGAAAGTAATGGAAAGCTTATAAAAAAAAAAAAAAAAAAAAAAAAAAAAAAAAAAAAAAAAAAAAAAAAAAAAACTAGAACATGAAATAAAGGCATAAGACTTAAGAGTTAGGTCATTACTCATTAATGAACATTGAACAATTAAATATCAATACTTCAACATTCTAGGTTCAAACTCAATCAAGTGAATGAACTATGAAGTTATAAAGTGATCAATAATCAACATTCAACACCAATTTAAAAATGACAGAGTAGAGAGTTAGTGAAGGAAATAGGAATACCTTAGTCACCAGCACAATGAGGGTTCTTTATAAAATAATTTAATTAAGACCAATTTGAAATCTAGTAGTAATAGGTAACTATATCTTTACTACTATACAATTTCAAACATAATTAAACAGGTTTAATATCTTATCTAGCAAGTTATGATAATAATAGACATCCAAGCACAAAAATGAAAAGACAACCAGCAAAAGAGGGGAGAAGTTTTCTGCCATAACACCCCCCCCCCCCCCCCCCCCCCCACCCACACACACGGGAACTCTATCTCCAGGCCATTCAAGGAAAATGTTGGCGTGGCGAAAAGGCATTTCCGTAGAAAATTGCCACACCAAACGCATGAAAAAACAGTTTTCCGCAGAAAAATAGTACCTTTTTCTGCGGAAATGGGTTACACAAACATGCCCTATGCTAATGCCAAAATCATTGGACTAGTTGTTATTGACACATGTTCGACCACAAATGGATAATGGTTCTGAGGTTGTGTTGTCTGCTGGGAGTATTTAAAAAAAATCATTTTTCAAAATCATCAATTGCATGAATATTTTAGGCTACATTTGGCTGCCTCTATTTAAATGGAAATCTTTATTTTCAGAAGATACAAAAAACAAGTATGCTTAGATGGTTTTATTTTCATATGTTACATTTCTCATTCCCCTTTTGTGCTTCTTTCATCCACTGTGAATTTCCTCACTTCTACCAATCAGCTCTAAGCAAGAGAAATAGAGATCATTTCACCAACATAACTTTTCAATGAAAATGTGCATTATTCTTGTGTAATGAAGCATGTATAACAGAACTGAAATATAGATGAAGGATCAAAATAGTGGTTGCGATGGGCGTAGCGGCCAGTGGCAAAAACGCTACGTAGGGGCGATACATAGCGGTGTAGCGGTGTTAATTTTTTAAGTGGTCAAAAAAATTTGAATCTTGTATAGCAACCAATCTTGTGTTTTTTTAGTGATTTGAAACCATGTAAAGGTAAGACAACTTTAGAAAAAGGCTATTTAGGAGACAAAATAGGAAAAATAGTGCTTAAAATTAAAACTATTTGGCTTTACTAGGTTTTAGATTGTAGTGCTGCTATTTCCAAAATAGCCCCTCAACCGCTACGGGCGATAAAGCAGCCGCTACGTAGCTATTTTAAACCATGATACATATAGACAAACGAAGCCTTAGATGTCATCTACATATTTCGACATGTGATGGTCAAAGGTCTTCTGAGCAAACTAAGGATTCAATTACATGGGCCTCATACTTAAAGTGCCATACAGATCAACTTTAAACCCGCTATTCATAAGCATACCAAACACATAGGAGTTGACTGCCACACAACCTCAAGACAAAAGAGAGCAAAATCATCAAACTACCTGATGTCTCCCCAAATATTCAATCTGCAGACATATTCACTAAATGACAGTATACCCAAATATTCAACTTGCAGAGATATTCACTAAATATTATGACACTATCTTAATATATGTTCAAAATTGATTCTCATAAACTCTTACAAACACAAGAGGGTGGTGTGAAAATAAGAGATAACACTCTAGTGGACCAACAGAAGTCCATAACATCAACCATCTGTTTTTAAATATGTCTGCTGACAAGGAATAGGTTGTAATTTACAGAACTTCAGGGACTTCCCAGTTCAACCAGAGGGATATTTGTAAATCAAATTGATGTATAAATATATAGAGCAGGTCACCCAACCCTAGTGACAGAAAACCCCTTATCTTTACTCCTACATCTTCTCTTCTTCCTTCTTTAACAATTTCGCTTCTTTTCCATTCTAGTGTAAAAGAATTTGAAGGAAAAGAACCCATGCACGTAACCCAACTGGGTGTGCACTCCTCTATTTATAAAATTTAAAAAAAAAAAAAGATTATAAAATCACCCTGCTGTAACTGGTTTTAGAAATTACAATAAAGTCCATGAAGCTCTTTAAATTAAAATCTAGTTCCCGTAAACCATAAACAAGTCCTAACACACCCTCCAAGTGTAGATATTTATCATGCCCAACTTGGTCGATATAGAGCCAAACCAATTTTTCCCAACCACACTCGGGGTGATTTTCAAGACCATACAATGCCGTTTAACACTCGGGGTGATTCCAGTTTTTGGGCTAGCTCTCTCACATTTGTTTCCCCTGCTGCAAGTCGCCATATGCATTTGCATAGCTGGTGGCCTTACCAAGGGGCAGCAAATGAGTTAGATCTCTCCCTTCATTCTTTGTAGATTATATCCATCTCCTTTTGGAAGTATACTTACTTTCCAAAAAATATATATGTAGATTTTTAGGTTTTTTGGGACTCTAGGAGACAAGACTCAGCCGAGTCTCACACGACTTGGACAAATAAACTTGAATCGAGGGGTGCTGAGTCGCTTTCCAATTCTGAGTCTTAAAACCTAAGACATTGATATCATAGCAGATCAAAGATCCTCCTTAAGCTGATCTTAGTTTCCTTTTGAATGCCTCCGAACACTTGAACTTTTCCTTCAACTAGAAGAAAACTGGAAGGGTTGCTTCTTCTAATGGTCAGATTTTGCTTCACTGTGCCTTTGGTCAATTCTATGTTCCAATTGTTGAATTTGTGCTTTCTAATCATAAACTTTAACTACACACCATTACTGCCATCAGCATATTGATTCTAAATCCATGAAAATCCAACCAATACTTCCATAATTCATATATAATTTTTTTTTCTTTTTTTTTTTGCTATGTGATATTTGTCGCTGCTCATTTACAATCGAATACAAACCTTAGGATTCAATAAACATCAGAAATATAATCACCACTACCTTTCCACACAAGAAAACATAATTTGCTAACAAACACAAAAATAATAACAATAATAGTAATAGTAATAATAACCAACATAGTCCAAAACACAATAGCCATCAACAACTCAGTTCCCAACAAAAATCACATAAATAAAATAAAATAAAACACTTGCTTATTCTACCATAATCCAAAAAAAAAAAAAAAAACAAAAATCATCAGACCCAGTAAAGTTTGAAAAAAAAAAACCCAATTCTATCTGAATATACTAACAAACCCAAAAGAGAAAAAAAAAAAAAAAAACCAATTCTATCTGAATATATAGAATACTAACAAACCCAAAAAAACACCACCATCATCAATAACAAAGTTCAAAAAAGTTCAAAAAATATTTACACATAACATAAGATGGTGTTAACAGACAGACCCCAAGATTGTACTAATAAGCAAATGAATGCAAACCAAGAAAAAAACAAAGCATTGCATGCAAACAAAAAAGCAGTTGTAGTGGGATTGAGGATGAGATTCACTTACTCTCCATTTTCTGAGCCGCTCAATCGTCGCCTTCTTCGGAAGAGGGATGCTGAAGGTGTCGTTTTCAGAGCCGCAAAGGTCTAACACGCCTCCCTGTTCCTCGTCTCCCCGGCGTCGTCGTCCCGTCGACGACGAGCCGTGGTCCTTGGATGAAGGAGTCATTGGCACTGTTTTTTTCGCAGGAGAGATGACGCCTGTCAGTCAAAGCCAAAACCCCTAAACACTCAATGCAATAAGAAGAAAAAATGGCATCGCAATCGAATGCAATGGCCCCGGTTTCGAAGACGATTGTATGAGATGTTGAAGGAAGATAGAGTGTTTTGAACGGATGTTGAAGGAAGATAAATAGTGTTTTGAACGGATTTAGGAACGGTTTTTAGATTTCTCGCTCTCTCTCTCTCTGCATTCCTAGGAAGAAGTCTCTAGGCAATGCTCTAGGAAGTTTCCAGGTTGCTGCAAGCCGAGAAGCCGTTTCTTGTGCCAAATGACCTTTTGGGCTATCTCTCAATGTAAAATTAAGGGTGTTTTGAAACAAGATATTTTAAAAGATTTTATCCTACTGTATGTTAGTTTTAAATATAATCTATGCACAAAAAAAGAAAAAGCAGGTGTTTGGATAACTTAGAAAGAATATTATAATATCTATCTTTCTTCTAAAAACCTTCATATTATATTATTCAATGATATGTCGTAAAGAATTATTTTTTATGTCTTTCTTTTTATTTTATTTTTTAATATTTTTCCAAAGTTTTGAGTATTTTTCATGGAACTATTAGTATGATATCCTATTTATTGTGTAATATCACACACGTTATGTTTTGTGATATTGTAAGATGTTGGAAATTGTGTAGCCCGTACGCCACAAGTTCTATGTCACTATAGCAAACGCAACTGCCGGAAATCACTATATAAGGAAAATAGAAGCCCTTAGTGAGATATACATCTAATCTCGTTTGATGTAAACATAGGAGATCCGTGGAATTTTTCTACCATCAGAAACGCCATAGATCTCCAAAAATATTTAATCTCCCACCATTTTGGAACAAGTGTCAAAATCTCTCTTTTTTTTATTTAGGAAATTAGGAATATACTTTCAATAGTTATCATAATTTTGGAGAAGTTTCGAAGTTACCTTGGATCGTGAAGAAAAAAGAGGAGAACTTTTGAAATCTACTTAGCACCCTTTATATAACCATAACCATCCTATGGAATTTGGATGATGAAGAAGCAAGTGGAAATCTTCTTGGCGCCCTTTATATAATGTCCAGAGACAAAAGCACCTAAAAGGGGCCTACATGGTGTATATTGTCAAGTACAACCAGAGCCTGCCCATTTTGTGAATATGGTTGGGCTGAGCCAGGCTTTTTATCAATTATTTGGGCTTTATAGCAAGTTCTTGGACAAATGAATTCATATTTTATAAGCACTACTTCTTCGAGCAAGTCTTAGCCAGGGCTTAGGGTTTTCTATTAATTAATCTAAGCTTGTTCCAAATATTAAATACGCTCAGATTATATAGCCCTGGCTTTGGATTCTTTTTTTCAAAAATTGGACTCCACTGTAAAGTAGCGCTCATAAGGCTTGTCGAAAGCACCCGCCACTTAAAGGCCATCCACTCTTGTTATGGTTATTGCCAATTCCCGGCTACCTACCCCTTCAAAGAGGTTGGGAAAAACTATGGATCCCAATTAAGGCATTCTATGCCGGCATTTTGAATATTTTCTCTAGGTTTATTTCCCATGTCTACAAAATTAGGGCTTGTAACTAATATGCTATATTTTCATTTGAAGTCAAAGTTTTTTCTCTCCTTATTTTTTTTTTTACTTTGTCATCTCCTGTGACAATTAGCGTTGAGATATTATTATTTCTTTTAATATCAAAAGTTATCGTGATTCCCAATTTTACATTTCATGTTGGTGATTTGTTCTTTAAAAAGACAACATAGATTTTAGTCCCATTCCCATAGATTTTTTTTTTCTTTTTTGCAATGAAGGTAAACCAATTGAATTGTTCTTCATCAATTCCACAAAAAACAGTTTTCAATGAGAGAAGATATAAATTAATCATTATTCGCATGGGACAAGTCACTTGATTTTAGACAATGCTTGTCTCTAATTTTCTTTTTTTTTTATAGTTACACTTATGTTTTTCAAAATTTAGGCCTTTTTCTCATCCAGCCATTGAAATTAAAGGCATGATTGATCAAGTTCTATTCATTTCCCATGAAAAGAGAATTACTTTGAAGAAAATAAAATCATAAACAACCATAAAAAGAAAATATAAAAACAGTATAGCAAAAAGGTTTTTTGAGAAACATGATGTTATGGTGTGAACTGCCAGGACATGCCCACCTTAACACATAATTCATGCCCCTTACCAACTTTCACCTAAAACCATCTCATCACATTCTTGTGAATTACTCACCGAAAATTACGTTATCAAACAAACACGCTAATTAGAAACAATAGCCCATTTACATGTGGTGAAAATGTTAATAAAATCTCTTCTCTATAGAGCAACAAAATTTGTTTTGGTGTTTTTCTATTTTTTTATTTTAGAGGAGAAAAGTAATTCTCAGCATAACTAATTTTTTTTATAAAATGCAGGATAAGTGTTTTCTTCTCAAAGAAGTAGAAAAAAAAACGTAAATCTAATTTATTATCATTAAATTTTATATTCTTCCTTATAATAATTAGTTTCGAATAATAAAATAAAATTAATATTCTCTTAGGTGACTTTCTCCTCTAGATCCAAATACACCAGGATAAATCACTCCAAGTAAGGAAAAGTTGTGATTCTCTCTCTCTACCCAAGTAAATAAAATGGATATTGCCCACAAAGCTACCCTTAGATGTGAGATTCGCCTTTGAGAGGTCAAAATTCAAGAATTTCTCATGTGATATCATCGGGTCATGTGTATCCTCAGGCCATACGATATCGTAAATAATATTATTGTATTAACAGTTTTGCCGAAATTATAAAAACTTCAACTGTTGTGAGACAAATGTTACATATATGAACCGTGGTACGGTCTATATTTCTAAATAAAAATATGTTTCGCTCTCTCATCAACCATGTTAGTTAGAGTGGTTTTTTGAGTTATAACGAAGGAAGAGATTAGTTGGAGTACCTCAAATATTTTGTTGCAGTTATCATATCATACGTGGGACCATGCACATTGATGGTTGTGAGGTCTACCATGCTGATTTTAAAAGAATTATGGAAGCCATTGCTCTTTCCATGCATGCTGCCAGCTTCCTATGTTTGGTGTTTATATATTTTAATGGTCGAGATCGACCACGGTTTACAAACTTCCCATTGATGGATCTCACGTTGTCAACTTTCCTCACATGATCTATATTCTATTTCAATATATTTTTTTTAATGTCAAGCTCTTTAAAATCAAATGAAATCTTTCTACTTTGAAAGGAACATCTTTTTTAAAGAAGAAAGCATAAAGACAGGATGAATTAATTACAGATTGGAACATCAGTCCAAAAAAATATACATTGTTGATGCACATCCATAAGGCATATGGTTAATCCTAACTCAATAGATTGTTGTAAATTGACCCAGATCTGATTGGGGTTTTTATGTAATAGTTGATAACACAAGTCTAATTTATAGGGCCTATTGAGTTAGGATTAACCTTTATGTAATAGTTGCCAACACAAGTCTAATTTATAGGGCCTATTGAGTTAGGATTAACCTTTATGTAATAGTTGCCAACACAAGTCTAATTTATAGGGCTTAAACTAAACGCTGTTGGGCCAAATTGCACTTGGACACAACTTGGGTTTTGATTATAATACATTTGTGTACATGGGTGTTAAGATATGGAGTTAATTGCACCTGGGATGGATCATTAACTAGCTTAATAAGTGCATTCTGAGTTGGGTTTATTTGCTTGGGTTTTTTTTTTTTTTTTGGCTTGGGCCCAAGCTATGGGCTATGGGCTCCTCGAATTTCTACCTGGCCGTGGGTAGTGGTAGGGCCTCCCCACTAGGCTTATCTCTACTCTTAGGATGTTGGATACTTTGGTAAAGCTGGATTTATTATTGGCTCTTGAGGCATCGAGGTAACAGGTAGCCTTGTTTTATTATAATTTGAGTTTTTTTTTTTTACGACGAGGGTGTTCGGCCTTTTCGAGAACCGATATGTATAAATTGAGTTTTTTCATTTCATCAATATAAACCAAGTTATTTTACATTAAAAAAAAAAAGGTTGGTTACACTCAAATCTTTAATTAGATTATGCATGTCATTAGAGTAAGTGGGTAATTAAAGATCCATTCCACCCACTCACACAACCATAAAAAGTGTACTCAGATTAGGAGGTGGCAAATGGGTCAGGTAGGGTTAACTTGCGTTGTCTATACATTGAAGGCCAACACCCATTCAATCCTTGTTTAAACACAGGTCATGTAAACCCAACCCACACCCAGTGATAGTCAGCATGATTTGACCAGAATACCCTGCATCCAACACAAGCCGACCCATTTAACTCAATCCTATTCCTACCCAACCCAACTTGTAGAATTTTGCCCACGCCCAATGCATTTCAATTTTCAAGTATTTAAATCCCATAATATCATTGGACTATCCCATAATATTATAAGATCAAGGCAAAAAAGTTTTAAAAGTAATGTTGACAAGAGTCTAATAATTTTGGTCATTTTATATGAATTTTGATTATAAAATTAATAAAATTAAATTTAAAGAGGACTAATATATCAACACCCCCATATCTAAATTCCAATTTATTAAAACCACATGCCCTCAAGTCAACATCATCTGGAAGGGCTTTATAATGTGAGTCAAGTCAGATTTTGCCACGCCACCCCCTATCTACACCTACTTTATTTTCAACTTCTTTATCTAGAGTGTCATCTCACACTGAAAAATTCAATCAAAAAATCTAACCTGATCAATGAGAAATGATAGAAGAAAGCAAGTAGCAGTCCTAATCCGATAGCTCAACTGTCGAAGTCCTTGAAAGGGGAAGGTAGCCTGCAGCTTCAAAAAAACAGTTGATTTAAGTTTAAAGCATGTCAAGTTTTTTTTTTCTAAGATAAAGCATGTTAAATTGGAATAGCTTCGAAGGGTGGTTTAGGCTGAGGAAAATAGGGGGGAAAATAAAGAGAAAGAGAGATAAAAAAAACTCTCATGCAAGTTATCCTCACAGTGTGTCAGTAATTAACAGGGGTTAAAAAAATAGAAGTTGCAGCTTTTGAAGCTTTTTCCTTCCTCAATGTCGAAAGAGAGACACTTGGCACTTTACAATAGTGTTGATAGAACGTAATGTCCATGTGTAGGAAGAGGGTGATCCAAACGCAAGCCAAAAACAAAAGAAACAAGATGAGAGAGAGAGAGAGAGAGAGTGCGTTGTCTGTCCATCAGTTCTTATACATGGGGAATGGAAACCACATACCGTGGTGGGATGATCTCCATTCTGGATAGCCTTGTGAAAAAAGTAAAGAAGAATGTGGCATTATTCCTTCTTTTCTTTTATTTAAAGTTTCATTTATGGCCTTTTGTTTTGTTTTGTGTTTTTTGAGGCTAGAGGATGGCCTTTTATTGAAGTAAAGATTAGAATCATCAACAACAAAAATTCACGTAAGGAACCATTGCAAACAAATGCACGCGCAGCATTTGTTAGTTGAGAGAGAGCATTTGGAAAATTCGGATGACCCCCAGCAAGAGTTCTCAGCCATCTTGTGCACATATAAGCTCTAAGGATTCATTTGTTGGCGCGAAATTAAAAATCTAGGAATTCTTGTTAAAACGGGCTGAAAATAATGGCAATTATTAGTAAGGCTAGATATTCATCTTGCATCTCTTTTAGTACATTTTTGTTGATCATGAATCTTCACCCTTGTTTTTTTAATTCTTGCTGCCGTCTTAAAATATTATCCATACTTAAAATGTTACCCACACTTAAAATGTTCATGTAGTTAGGAAGTTCGGTTTTAACCTAGAGGTCCTGCTTTTGAATTCATTTAAGGCCTTAACCAATACATAAGACTAGTGGGTGGTTCTATGTATCCGTAGGCTTACCAATGATCCTCCGAAGGAGATTCGGCGGGTTCAAAAAAAAAAAAAAAAATCTTGCAGCCGCCTACCAATATATATTTCTTAAAACTCCTACTAATTAGATTTTATTTAAACAAATGAGCTCTAATGCTTTTGTTAATATATCTATTTAGTACTTTGATTTGTTTTTGCCCTTTTCAACGATAATACATAAATCGGTATTTAATTATAAACCGTATAAATAAAATAACAAAATAGAATATAATAGTGGTGAGAGTGAAGTCTCTATGTATATCGATCATAACAAAAATATATACATACTGAGCTTTGTCTCATAAAAAAAAGCAGTAATTAAGAGGCACCTCACTTTACTTAACTGCCTAAGAATCGATTCCTGTATGCTAGTGTCACATTCTTGCGGAATCCATCCAATAAAAGAAATAAAAGAAAAAAATCTAGACATATGGTACAATACAGTTATAATCTCCGCTGAATGATGTAACTATGGGTTGAATCTACAATTCTGAACTATTTTATTAATCTATTATTTATTACTATTTTAGTTGTTATCATTTCTATTTAAGTCTGTGAAACCCATTAAACATGGTCATGATTTTGAGGAACGCTTTACACCCTGTTTCTGGTCCCTGACCATAGGACCCAGGAGACATACCTTAACAGCAAAGGTTGCTCATGGTCGGTCGGTTGGTCACCAAATTTTTTTTTTTCTTTTCCTTGTTGGTTCATACAACAAAGTCAGTCTTGAAGTGAGATCACTCAGACTAACCAAGACCCTAATTAAATAGAGTGAATCAATATCAACCTAAAGAGAAATGGTGGCCATATGTGTATTTACTTTTTCACAAAATATCATTTTTTATGTTATGTAAAAAACAAATTCACTTGTTGATTGCAGAAAGTATATGATACGCAATTGATAAATTCCATGATATCATGGGATGTGTAGTAGAAAAGTTAAAAAAATACCAAATAAAGTCAAGAGACTCCGGTAACATTATTTGAATCTCGGTCATAAAATTAAAAAAAATCAAATTTAAGAAGGACTAATATATAAAAACCCCTTACTTAAACGTTAGATGAGATGAATTTGAGCTAGCCGACCTATACCGGACCTGACCCATTGCCATCACGGTTTTGGACGTCTGTGTCATGTGGGTTCGGTTTACACCTGTCACAAGTTGCATCTTTTAAGTAAAACCAGTGGAGACATGTGCATTGCACATAATGTCCCTTCCACTATCATCAAATAATAAGATGTTCTAACTATAATAACATTTTTTTTAATGATAACTATAATAACATTTTATAAGACACTATGTTATACTTGTATTCTAGGTTCACAATATTCATATAGAAAAAATTGGTTTTTATTGCCCTAGGAGCATATCTAAATGCAAAGCACATAAAGAGTAAATGAGAGAGAGAGAGAGAGAGAGAGAGAGAGAACCTGAAAATGAGGCACTTGAACTTCTTGGTTGCTCAGAGAGCTCACTACAGAAAGATATAAGTTGTGGTTGCGACTACTTTCAGATCGGAAGACCAAATCCTTTGACAAGGGGCACCTGTAATTTCAACTGCTTGTGAATTTTGGTTTTGAGTCTTGTATCTTTGATATTCTGTCCCTGGAGACAGTCCTTACTCAACAGCTTTGAAATTGGTAAAATTATAGGAGCATGCATGTGTCACAATTGCTGTCTCAGTGGGTTGGTCACCTATTTTTGTCACAAGCAACAGGTTTGCAAAACATAGTAAGTGCTAATTAAAGTGAGATCATTTTATCAAACCACACTTTAAATTGAGTGGAGTAAACAGAGAAGTAGCAAGTGCTAATTAAAGTGAGATGATTTGATTAAACCAGAAGTTTAAATTGAGTGAAGCAGACAGAAAAATATCATGTGCGTTACACGGTCTCGTCCTTGCAAGTAGAAATCGAAGGAAGATCAAGAAGTCATCATCTTCCACTCTGCACGCATACCGATAGAGAGGTTTTGTTTCTCTTGTCTTTTAAACTCAGCAAAAGCCCTTTTGTCTCATTATACAAAACAAATAAAATGGAGCATCAGTGCACAAAAAAAAATCCGTCCATGGGAAAAATCGATCCAATCCACGGATTTTTAACTGAGCCAAAGGTAAATAGATTGGTTATGGATTGAAAATCTTGTAATCTATTACAAATGGATTGGTGACGGATTTCACCATCAATCTACGGATTCGATCCGATCCGTTGATAATTAATATGAAATAAAAAATCTTAAGGAGTCTAATATAAGTAAAGAGGTCTAAACTTAAGGGGTCCTTTGTTTTTTGTGTGAATTGTTAGCTTCTATGCTGAAACTCTTTACAACATGTTTGATATCTTTCTTTAATATTAGATTCAACAGATTGAATGGATTAAACTGATCCGGTTTTCCACGGATCGGATCAGATCGATTTTTAACAGCCACAGATTGGTGACGGATTTCAAACCCATCAATCCGTAGGTAATGGATTGGTGACGGATTTGGCCTAATCCGCACCAATCCGATATGCTAAAAAGGAGTTTTCAAGCTTGGGGATCGTGCTACAAGGAGGCTGACGTCTTTTGCTTCATAGCAAGGGCAATGTTATGCTGCTTCATCTCCTTGGGCTCGGGATGCGTGCCTAAAAGGGAAGAGGAAATCATCTCTCTTAAGTGCAGGTTGGGTTAGATCAAACCCAACCCGACCTGAAACGCAAGCTCAGCTGCTGTTGCCTGACATGCGGGTGACACAGTGCAAAGTTGTTTAGGTTCTAGATAAGTCTGTCAATCGTATCGTGTTAACGAATTCGTGTTGCGGGTTAATAAATTCGTGTTAGAATCACCTTAACCCGTACACGATCTATTAAATAAATGGGTTAAAAAATCAAACACGAACACGACACGATTATTTTACGGGTTACAAGTATATTAGGTCATTTTGGACTATGTCAGTTAACACGCATAACCCACTACTATCAAATCGTTTAATCCGTTAATTATTTATAAAGTGACTCATTGTCCATCTGTTTGTATTAAATAGCCTAAAATCTAAATAGCTGAAAAATAAAATACCTCATTAGTTTGCCGTGAAAAATAAAATAGCCTCTCAATTTGCCGCCAATTATCACTGAGCAATCCATATTTCATAACATACAATAACAACTACAATAAAAATCTAATAATAAAAATAAATTAGTAATCATACTAGTTTGGCGGGTTGTTAATATGTTACTGGTTTTATTCGTTAACGACCCACTAATTTAACGTGTTAATTAGTCCGACCCGTTAACAACATGAACCAGCTTAGAGGTCACTCGAATCCATTAATATCGTGTTGATTCATATTGTGTAAACGGATCATGTAACATTTTGATAGTCCTAACTCTAGAGAATAAGAATATTACTAAAGTCAAGAAAGAAAAAAACCGAAAAGTGACAAGAAAGTATGATGTGCCAAATATTTCACCTTGTCGGTAAATGAATTCTGCGAACTCACGTCATTTGTTCTATGATTGATTCTCCTTTTACATGTGGAGAACTTTCTGTGGGAGTTCCTTACACGAAAGAAAGAAAAAAAGATAGACAGATTCAGCTGATCTTTACTTGTATAGCTTCTCTTTATCTTTTTTAATTTGATCTTCCACGATTTGACGCCACCAACATATAAAGTCCAACCTAAGTGATTTGCTAATTTGAATATCTTACCAGGTGTAAGCTAACATTCATCTTCTGTGACCGCATCAAGGATTTTTCTACTATATAAAAATTGGATCATCCACAGTATCTTTCGTCTTTTCAATCCCACCATATAAAGGAGAGTTTCAACAAAAAATATTACACGTACGTTAATAATATTGGCTCCCCAGTTTTTGGGGTACACTAGAACCTTTCTATTTAATATTCTTAATAATCGCATTAGAACAAATTTTTTTTACAGGAGAACAAAGAACAAAATACCGTACCCTAAATAAGGATTATGGAATATCAAAATAATGTTATCAACTTGATTTTAAAAGACCTTTGACTCTGCATCCATTACTTATTACCCGTAGATAGGCATTGATCCGATTTTAAACAAAAGAAAGATCATCTCCCATAAAAAAAAAATGAAAAACAAGATAATTGTATCCTGCAATTGGGATATGTTAGAGAAGTCACTGTTTTTATTACTGAAATATTAATTCACTCATATGTATGAAGATTTTGATGTGGTTTCAGTCAAATTCAGGGGTTGTGCAGTTGGAACTACAGCAGAGTAGATGGCCAAATGCTGTTGGACATGAGGCTGGTGGTTGATTGGTTGCCAAATTGTTGAATGGTAGATAACATGCAACTATCAAAGCATAACTATCACCGATAATGGTGGGCCTATGGATTACATGGTGATCAATCATAGTACCACAAGAGTAATGCAATTGGCACAGATATTTAAAAAAAAAAAAAAAAACTATTAATATGCACAATTGATCTAAGCCTGCTTCGTTTTGTTTTGTTATCAAAGTAGAATGTTAGGAATCGTGTAGCCTGCTGCCTACCATTTGGGGCTATATCTGTATAAGCAATTGGTTCGTGACAAAAGTTAATTTTCCACTTAAAACCTTAATCCATGACCTTAGAAGCGTTTGAATAGGGGGTTTCATCTTGGTCGAAAATGTGGAGTTTGTGATCATCTATGACGATTGTTTTCATTTTAGCAACACAAATTAAGTGCTAAAAATAGGCACGGATTGGCGCATTTGATGAGACAGAATACAAAGATTTCCTGCCATTCTCAGGAATCTACCACTTGGAATCAGTTGAAAGTGGTATTCTACCTCTTGCAATCAGTTATAACTTACAAGTGGTTTTATTTTCATCACTCACCCGTCTCCACCCCTCGCATGTGTGAGTTTTTACTACTCTACGCATGCACAAATTCCCTCCTCACAGGTATACGTAAATACTCACTCCTTGTGTGTAGGTTCTCTCTCATCACGCGCAAGTCCCTCTCATGCATGTGCATGTACTCTCATGGGTCCTAGCCTAGCCAGTTAGGCTACCAAAAATATCCGACCATACTCATTTCTGTTGGTGGACCCAAGGCTTTCATTTGATAGGTGCAAACCCAAACAAGCAATTGGAATTTGAAAACAATCTGAAGATTTTCATGTGGGTACTTTGGAGGGCAGACACGTGATTTTTATTTGAACATTCAAAGCGTAGTCAGAATTTTCATTATGATTTTAAAAACATATCAAGGTCCAACAGGTACGATCGGCCCCACCACATGGATGCATTTGGGTCTGCCTGCTCATTCCCATGGGTTATAAACTTAAAATGGAGAGAGAGATAGAGAGAGCCAACCTCAATTTCGATAACAGAGTGATTCCCTTGGCACGTCTCAGTTGCTTGGAGAAGCGAAAAGAAACCAATCAACTGAGTTCCTATATATTAGTTTCGGCCGTGCACTACGATGCTTGTTTCCTACGTTCACGGTACAAGATGCCTTCCAAGTTGTGGCCATCAATCAGACCAAATCCTTAGCAAGGGCCGCCTGCAATTCCAACTCTCTATATTCACAGAAGAAGCCTTTTGTTCGCCCCAAGACTAACAAGGTTTCATTCAATACGAGGCTGCCGACAATCGTTATCATCAGGAATCCGAATATGTATATATTCACTGGTCACACCCAGTCACCCAGCAGTGGAACTGTTTCTTTCTACGGACCATTCTGGAAGGGGCCCATTCCACATACATGGCAAAAGCTGTATGGGAATTGGTGCGAGGTGAGGAAGTGTCGGTAGTGATTCTCATTTGTATGTCCCCTAAGTTTCAGAAAACCCCTTCAAATAAATGAAAATTTAAAGCCATTTTCCGCAATGGCCACTCCCAAATTCCAATACCTATTATCTATGGAGTGTCTTGTTCACCATATCTAGATCTGAAATAACTCAAGGGACGGTTTGGCAAGTATACTAATAGAGTCCAGTGAAGTAAATTTAATTTTGAAAGAAAAAATAAAATATAAGTGGATTATGAATGTATTTTATTTTTAATTATTTATTATTGAATTTTTTTGACTTTTTGTATGTAAAAATAGAGTATTTTTGTAATATAGTGGATAAAGGTAGTTATTTTTTTATTTTTAAAAAAAAAATAAAAAAAATTTTAAATTGAAGTACTTTGCATGTGACATCTTATCTGAAAAATGAAGGCTTTTATTTGACTTTTACTATAATACTGAAGTGACAAATTAACCCTCAGATGAAACCGAATCCCCAAACAAGGGATGACACGCAGGGGGTGGATGAGGAGGGCAGATGCATGAGAATCCCCCTTATGTGTCTTTCCCTATTTGGTCCAAAACAAGTTTTCCTGTTTGGGCAAAACAAGGAATCCGTTTCCCCCTCATATCGTGTAACCGACCTCTTTATCCAATGAAGGAGGTCCACGTGAGGCCATTATTAAGATGCCTCATTGTGCATTTAAAGTGACCTTCACTTTGCTGCTCTGCCTGCCCACTCATCTCACGTCTTTCTTTACTCTTTTTTCTTCTAACACGTCTCCGGGGTCTTCGGCAGTTGGGCTAAATCATAAACCGATCTACATGTCTCCCCATCTTAGAAATCCGGTCCATTAATCTTTTTTTTTTCTATTTTGAGAATGGGTATGTGTAAAAAAAGGATTTACATGAAAGGGATATTTATTTAACAAAACATCAAAGGAAAAAAATAAAACATGTGAAAAAACGAAATTGAAATCCAACAGCCCATCACAATACAAGAAAAAAAACACTTATAATCCCAAAATACTGACAAAATATTAACAAAACACAAATTAAGGCACTCCATATTATTTAAAGTAGGTGGTATGTGTAGATTCTTCAGTTAAATCCTATAGACAGGAGATGGTGGCTCATCAATGGCTGACCCAAGACCGCACTTATGTGATTCGAGAAACTCTTTCGATATTACCTTTAAATTTTTTATATGATTGTTTAGCCTTTTCACTGAACCATTGCCCGCACCACCCAAATCAAAACCCAAGGTTTGCCATTGTGGCCCATCAAAGGTACTTGATCATTTCTCCCAAGAACATTTACTTAAAATCTCAACTCTTTTATGGTAAATTTATTATTTGTTAAAATGTATAATTCGTGTTCATTATATTCTAATATATTACTGGTAATTTTAAGCGAGTTCTACAAAGCCTAGACTTGGGTATTTTATGGCATGTTTAAATTTTTAATTATTTCAATCCAATTGTCATTCATTTTTCCAAAATGGACTTTCATTAATAACTTATATGTTTTGTAATTAAGGACCAACCTTAGGTTTAGATTACCTGAGATTATAATTAATATTGATATCTTACATTAGTATTTTCTATTTATTCCATTAGAAATATTTTTTTCTCCATTATCAACAATTGAATATGCTACACCAATAAGGCTTCAGTTTCTCAAATAAATATAAAAATATATATTTTTTAGTTTCTAAGGGCCGCTTCTGAAAGGGTAGTTTGGGAAATGGAGAAACTTTCTAAATGTACATGTGAAAGATCGAGACTCCTTGAATATCATTTCAAACTTCCTCCATTCGATAAAATACAGTGCAGCGACGTTGTATGCAAGCCAGCCCCAATTATGAATGAGTGTTGCTATGGGCACAAAGTTTTTTTTCCTTTTCCCCACATATTTAAAAAATAAAAAAGAAAAAAAAATCCTGTGAAATTACCTTTTTACCCACCATCTTCCTTTCTCTCTCCCCACCTCCCCCTCTCACCTCCGGCTATGGCCAGGATCGGCGCCGGCCGATCCCTCTCCTCCCCTTCCCTCCCCATTGTTTTCTCTCTCCCTCCTTCTCCCTCCCCATTGTTTTCTCTTTCCTCCTCCATTTCTCTTCCCACACCTTCCCCTTTACCTCCGGCTCCGACCTGGACCTGCGCTGGCCGGTCCCTCTCCTCTCCCTCCCCACTGTTTCTCCCTTTCATTCTTTCTCTCCCTACTCCCTGTCTCTCCCTCTCCCTTTCCCCAGCCGGCGGCAGATCGGGCAACCTTCAAAAGGAAGGGAGAGGGAGAGACAAGGAGAAGGGAGAGAAAGAAGGAGATGGGGAGGGAGACACCTGGAGAAGGGGGAGAGAACAGTGGGGGAGGGAGAGGGAGAGAGAAAACAATGGGGGAGGGAGAGGGAGAGAGAAAACAATGGGGGAGGAAGAGGGAGAGAAGGGGAGGAGAGCGATCCGCCGGCGCTCGCCGGTCCAGGCGAAGCAGGAGGTGAAGGGGAAGGTGGGGGGAGAGAAAGGGAGGAGGAAAGAGAGAAAACAGTGGGGGAGAGAGAGAGAGAGAGAGAGAGAGAGAGAGAGAGAGAGAGAGAGAGAAAACAGTGGGGAGGGAAAGGGAGGAGAGGGGGAGAGAGAGGAAGAGGGTGGACAAAAAGGTGATTTCATATGTTTTTTTTTTAATATGTGTGCGGGTAGGGAGAAAAACTGTGTGCCAATAGTAGCACTCCTATGAATATGTTTTCTGTTTTAGGGAAACAGGGGATCCGGATCCCTTCTTTTAGTTGGCAAGTGGGTGACACCATTGAAGAAATAATATCAAACCAACCCGAGTGGACCCTGATTAATTGATAGTCCTTTAGTATGGAAATACAGAGCATTATAACTCCGAGCAGTAGTGTATTTGGCTAGGACCACAGTTAAAAAATTGGAGATTATAATTTTGCACTCGCACTCACTTCCTGGTGAGCACTTGTATATGCAACAGCCTGACTTACTTAATGTGTGAGGAAGGCAAAAGACTATATGTGCCCCGAGGAATAGTCGGTTCTCAAAAAAGTCGGACTCCCTCGTTAGATTTTCTAAAGACACCGCTTCCATTGAGAGTGCGTTTATTCTAAGTCGCTCGAGTTTTCATAATGAGCCCCACAACTATTGAGTTCCACATCTTCAGCTCGGGATTTCTATAAGTCAAATCCTCAGGATTCAATGCAACTAGTTGAACACTTGATAATACAATCCGTAAGTAGTTAAAAATGAAGATTGATCGAAGGGAGTTTGTATTTAAAAAAAAAAGAATCATTCAAAAATCAAGAGAATATTGGAAATAAATACCTAGGTCTAGAAATGTTAAATGGGTCGTGCCGCCATAAAACGACATGATCCAGCACGATAATCAACAACCCGTGGCATGACACAGGTGCGCCATGCCCGTGGTCATGGCCCGTGTTGGGCCAAGGTCTCATGTTCGTTGGCACGACTGCGGCACGGCCCACTAGAGGCACGACGCGGCCCACCAGGCGATAATGCACGGAATGAGATATTTGATATTTTTATTATAAATATAAATATATAATCTATTATTTTTTTAATTTTTTTATTATCCAATTTCTTTAAAGGTTTATGAAGGTAATTCTATTAAAAAACTTTCAAATAGAAAGATCCAAATTGTTCTCTTTTCAGTGGAATAGGTCGAGTTTAATCGAATCACTTAAATGTGTATGTCATACTCTTTTTTGTGTGTATCTTTTAATTTATTAAGTGTAAGAATTTAGTATTTTAAGCCGAAAAGGTAAGAACGACACGAAACCAATAGCACGAAATGCACGACACGCACTGCATGACCGACACAACTCAAGCACGGCACAGCTCGTGGCACGGGCGGGCAGGGAGTTGGCCGTGCTGCGGCATGATTGACATCTTTACCCAAGTCTATCTAAATTACTACCTCACATCTTTCTTCTCTTACGTCACATCTTTCTCCCATTACCTCTTTCATAATCTTCAATATCATCATGATCTCAATGCGTTCTAGGTTTTTTTTTTTTTTTTTTCTCATTTTCTAAACCACCATAGTAAAAGCAATGTTCTCACAAAATTTATGCAACAGTTCGAATATCCATCATCGATCATCATCCTCACAGTTAAATCCTAACATAAATGACCCAAGCCTCCCCAATTGTGCACTGTCAAATGATTGCGTTGCACCAAGTTATAATGAAACTAGTGTGTAAATATGCATGGATGGAGAGAGAGCAAATGATTGCGTTGCACCAAGTTATAATGAAACTAGTGTGTAAATATGGATGGAGAGAGAGAGAGAGAGAGGGGAAAATGGAATACCTCAATCTAGAAGATATAGTTTCGCGGCCCTTGAACTTCTTCGCTTGGAGAAATGAGAAAGACCATTAAAACTATAGATTTTCTCAAAACCACAGTATGTATACGTAGTGATTTTCATTCCGCAAGCGCGTGCTTTCCGTCATGAATCTCATGATAGCTGTTTTGCGTTGGCTCCGCGTAAAGAAAACCAAAACAATTTAGGCGTGACAAAGAAGTGATGAAGAAGATGAGAAAAACGAAGACATTACACCTCATCAAGCTCTGTATCTTCGGAGTTTCTGCCCCCACACGGTTTTGGTGCGTGGGATGTGAAGAATTCCGCAGTGATATAAGCAAAATCGTAAAATTTGGTCCCATGTTAAGATTGAACACATGATTGATAACCTAAGCAGTGTATAAGATTATACTTCATCTTATGGTTTGACCAACTCCAATTAAAATAAAATTTGAGAATACATCATCATAAAGATCATAATAAAATTCATTTTAAACCGTTCAAATTATCAGCATGAGGAGGGCTCTACCCCTACCTGAAAGTCTGCGAGCAGTTGCACAACTGCATGTCGGTAACTACTGCATATCCTTAGCCATCGCCATAATTCATTTTTGACATTGTAACTTACTGACCATGTCAAGATATATGCGAATCACTCGCTCACGTCGGCAGGACTGAGACCATTCATTCTAAGGCGCCATGCCACCATTGAAAAATAATATCACACCAACAGACAAATCCGTGACAATATAATGGGGCCCACCTGATCAATAGACAGCTTAATTTATCAACATGTATCCAAGTACTCCAACATCAATTGAAAATAAAAGAGGATGGCTATTAAATGGTAAATGATCGGGTAAAGATAAGTAGTTCCTCAAATATCAAAATTCTCAAATTATGTAGGCCTTAAAACTCCTATATATTTTTAATATGTGAACGTAATTACACCGGATTCAGATGTCCGGATTGGAACACACAAGGAAAACAAAAGGTGTGAATGCAATGATAGAGCAACAAACTTATTCTTGAAGCTATGTGGCACGCTATAATTAATAAAAAAAATTTTTTTGAGAGGAACATGAATTTTTATCTCAAACCAACATTATACCAATAATGATATTTTGAGATTAACCCATTCACCTTGGAAGCTAAGATAATATAATGGGTGCAGTCCAACAGTGTTTCATCATTAATATCTTCAAAGGGTTGTGGTCCAAAACTAGTACAGGACATTGCCGTGGGTACCACCGATTTTTCAAATTGACAGGTCATATTTGAAGTACAATGCAATTAATTAAAAAGTACGAGAGGAAAAAAAAATAATGGCCATCATAGTGCAATTATAGCATGATATATTTGCAGAACAATGCAAGTAATTAAAAAGTACGAGAGGTAAAAAAATAAGATTTTATCGGTAAAATTTCGAAATACAGTCATTTATCTCGAAAGGTCCTGTCAAAATGTGCAGTACTAATGGGGTCTTCCCGCTACATTTTTATTTTTTTTTATTTTTTATTTCTACCGATGATAGCGTCACTCAAAGAAAGATTGAGTGACGCTATCGTCTCTTTGCGAGTTACCAACCTAGATGTACGCAAACCTCCCCTCCTTTCCAACCATGGAAGTCGGTGATGATGGCTCGTTGGGAGGGCTAGCTTGAAGGAGCCGTACCAGATTAGGTTGAGAGAGATGGTTCCACAGAGCAATGGACCATTGTGGTACTGTAAAGGCATGGGTTGGGTGATGAAGAGGAAGTCCTGATGGACGACTCTCGAGAAGCATCGGCCAATATTAAAGACGGAATTGAGGGCGGGAATGACGACACAGGTCTCGTGGCCACCGATGGAGAAGCCTTCGATGACATATCCTTAGGCGTCGATGCCCTTCCCGTTCACCTCTGCTCTCACCTTCCTGTACTCCTCTTCTTCCTCGATGGCATGGTCGATTGCAGAGAGCAATCCCAACCGTTTGATGGCGGATGGACGGTGGAGATTGCCCGTCGAGATTTTAGGATTTGTATTGTGAAGAAGAAGAGGAGGTGGTGGGTTTTGTTGCTGTTGTTGTTGGGGTTTGGATTTGTGAGGGAAGAGGAGAGGGGAATCAAGAGAAGGGGAGAGAGATCAACATGTGAAAAGAAATCTCCATTTTCTTAAAGCTCACGTGCTACTGGAGCAGCTGCAAGAAGAAGGAAGGAAGAGATGAAGAAGAGGGAAGAGCTTTAAGAAAATGCATGGGTTGGTCTCTGCAAAGGCATAGGGGGAGGAGTAGGAAACCCCATTGTTTGGTTGATTGAAATTGAATAGATAGAAAGATTGGGTTTCTGTGGGCTTTTGCAATGTGGAGGAGGAGCTAGAGAGGTGTAGTGGTGAGAAGTGAGGATATGGAGATGGGTTCTGCAGTGGCGCTAGGGACAACGACGACGCTAGCGTCACTGTCGTCGGAAGCACAGTGACGCTAGTGTCACTTACCCGAGATTTAAAAAAAAAAAAAAAAAAAAAAAAAAAAACAACTAGTACTGACGGACCCCATCAGTGTTGTACATTTTGTCGGGACCCTTCGGGATAAATGACTGTATTTCAGGATTTTTTCAGTAAAATCCTCTAAAAAAATAATGGTCATCATGGTACAATAATAACATGATACCTAGTTTGACACTTTACTAGCATAGTAAAAGTCAAGTAAAGCCTTCATTTTTCAGACAAGATGTTACATAAAAAACACTTTAATTCGAAATTCCCTCAATCTATTTCAAATAAAGTAAAAAAGCAATCACATTTATCCACTAAAAAAAATTTTCACTTTTCCATACAGAAAGTCAAAAAGATTTCATAACAAACAACTAAAAATAAATTACCGTCATAACCCACTTATATGACATTCTTTCTTCAAAATCAAATTTACTTCACTTACTCTATTAGTAGAGTTGCCATACTAGCCCTAAAATCTCTCCAAATTATAAAATAATGCACTGCCATTTTAAATGTGTTTTTGAACAGTTTATATTTTCTTGTTAATAATATTATAAAAAACACATATCTAAAATTGAAAATCAATTGTATCACTAGTTGTGACAATGGTACATAGCATAGCTGGATCCATTATGCATCACTTAGAGCTTTTGTATATAAACTTATTTATTTACTTGTATATATACTCAAAATAAGGCATTCATCTAATTCACAGAAAGGTAGGTTGCATGTGAAGGATACATTTAGAATAAAAAAGATATAGGCCAGATGTTCCTCTCTTCTAATGACCCTGTCATTTATTTTGAAGCCTTAAAATTTAATAACTTCCTATGTATATTTCTCCTTCCATTGAACCCAATGGTGGTTACTGTAAGGAACTATGCTATGTTTAGGTAAGTAGCAAGTAAAGAATTTGCAAATTTGAGAATTCTTCAATGCCACTGGAATCGGGTTTCCTCACATAGGACTTGTATATTAAGGATGCTGTAAGTCCATTTTGTAACAAGTGAGAAGTTTGCAAATTTGAGGATTTCAAATCCTTTCCCTTTTAATAGAGGATTTCTGCATTGCATAGAGGGTTGGATGGCTGTAGCATCCTCAAAATTAAGGACATTGATGGACCAAAACCTCCGAGACTTACAATTGGCACATTTGGCTTTTCTTTGACTCGGGGAAAATAAAAAATCTTTTCTTCGCAAGTATTTAAAAGCCAAACGTGAGCTTTGGAAGAGTACGAATTGATGGTATGTAGGTTAGAACTTAGAATAGATAATTTAAACTTGGTAAAGGTGTGTGCCACTTTAATTGAGATGAAAAAGGAGCTTGAATTGAATTAGGTGGAGGAAAAGTGGAAAACCATTTGAAATTGAAACCAACGTACATGTCTCCACGGAAAAAAAATGCAATTTCCCTGGTAAATTTCGATTTTGTTTGTGCAGTTGGAAACTGCCACCAGCAGGTACGTATATTTCACCTGACTGTCCCTTGGTGTTTAGCATCTTAAGGCCTTGTTTAATAGATTGATTAAATTAAGAATTAATCTTTCTTTTAACTTAATGACAGCACTGATATCACTAGTGTGTGGGATATTTCCGAGCTACCAGGTGCTCCACCTCGGCCAGGTTCTCCACTTTGGCCAGGTGCTCCACCTCGGTCAGGTGCTCCCATCTCGGCAATTGTGCCAGAAGGTTAATCGAGACGATCACTGACAGCTGTACCTCTATGGACATTCAACCACATTACAGAATGTGCAACAAGACAAGGGCATACGGCGGTGGGGATAAGAAGTTATCCTTGCCGCCCATAATCCATGACAGAGCGACGTCCACGACTCCCAAGGCGCCAGGGTAAGGCCCGATGGGACATGATAAACTCCGATGGGACTGTAATTAAAGAAAGATGGGCTACGATGGGACAACACTTCTCAAGTACCTACCCAGAGTCAACTCCCTGCCTATATACATACAAAATGCAATCCAAAAGAGGAGGCCAGAGGTTGGTATGAACACACACCCCCAAACTCTATCCACTTCTTCTCCATCCTTCGTCGAGTTGTTGAATTGACTTAGGCATCGGAGGGCCTTGCGCTGATTGCAGCCAGGGTCATCTAATCGTCATTCTTCTTCTCCTTCCCTTTCAAGTTTCAGGCATCCTACTTTCTTCAAGGAGTGTTAAAAACGTCCTAATCCATTATTCCAAGTCCGTGAATTTTTAAGCATTTACAATTGGCGTTGTCTGCGCGAAACGATTAAATCAAATTCCCAAATACCATGCCTCTAAAAACCAGAAAGGGCGGAGAATCATCAACGACCTTGCCACCACTAGTGTTTCCGCACGTTAATCGCCGGAGGAGGTCCGGGGCAAGATCTGGTGCGGCGAGCATGCACACTTAGTCGGGTTCATCTTCAAAGGGGGGTGACAGCACCTTCCCGGCAAGATAACATTCGGCTGAAGCATTCCCAGCGGGATGAGACTCTACCAGACAAATCCCATCATCAGGTCGATGCTAACGACGACGACAACCCGCTCCTCGCAGATATCAGGGCCCAAAACCTTGTTATCGAAGAACAGGACGAGTTGATTCGTCAACTTCAGCAGCAGCTATAAGAAAGGGGGGCAACCCCAGCTCCGCCCTCTAATGCCTCATGGAGACGGAGGCGAAAATCGGAGGACAATGCTGATTTGAAAGAGTGGCTCGACCAACAAGTCAGGCAAACAGTCCAGCAGAACATGGAGGTGGTCGGTCTCACCAGAGGTCGGCTGAACACCTATGACTCTGAGGATCTCGGCACATCTCCCTTCTCTCAAGAAATAAGGGACTTCTCCCTCCCTGAACAGTTCAGTGTCCCAAGGTTTATTCTTTACGATGGAACCTCGGACCCAGCATCACATCTTCGACACTTTACTCAGAGGATGTCGGTGTGGGGTGATATAGGTCACCAGACCTGCAGGGTCTTCTCTTCCAGTTTAGGAGACCTCCCCCTAAAGTGGTTCTGTGCACTCCCACAGGGATCAATTTCGAGTTGGCGGCAACTCCAGAATTCCTTCGTGGTAAAGTTCCACGCTCACAAGGTCATCCTCAGGACGGACGATGACCTGATGGCCCTTAGAATGAGGCGGATGAAGAACATCACACAGTTCGCCAAAAGGTTTTCTACAGCCAAGTCGAAGACGCCACAGATACAGTGGCAATCAGTTCCTTCAAACAAGCTCTACTGCCAGGCAACGAGCTTCAAAGGAACTTGGTTCGGTTTTTCGTGGTCACGGTGAAGGCACTGATGGCGAGGGTGAATCAATTTATTGAGTAAGAAGAAGACGAGGCTCGAGCTCAAGTAAGCTTCGACCTTTTGCAGGGAGACAAAGATAACAACCAAGCTCACAAGCACTGAAATGACGATGGTCAGGACAGCGATGAGCCGGAGAGCATCACCGAAGAGGAGCAATCAAGCTCGTACTGAGACCAGAAAGGCAGCAGTAACAAGCCAACTCGATACCGAATTGGGGGCATGTTTTGGTCTCGTCCTTATTTGCCTCAGCGACAGTGTCACCGAGCTTACACCAACTCCGGTAACAGTACCAGGCTGAAAGCAGCTCAATAATTACCTACCTAACTGCTATGGAGCATTAGGGAAATAAAGAGCCACGTTTGGTTGCAAGCGTGAAAAAGGGTCCTCATGATACTCAGCTTCCGACCTCAAAGAGTTAGGCAACTCTAAGAGGTCAAAAATTAGGGGGCAATTGTGTGGGATATTTCCGAGCTACCTGGTGCTCCACCTCGGCCACGTGCTCCACCTCGGCCAGGTTCTCCACCTCGGCCAGGTGCTCCCATCTCGGTAATAGTGTCAGAAGGTTAACCGAGACGATCACTGACAGTTGTACCTCTATGGACATTCAACCACGTTACTGAACGTGCGACAAGACAAGGGCATACGGCGGTGGGGATAAGAAGTTATCTTTGCCGCCCATAATCCCTGACAGAGCGGCGTCCACGACTCCCAAGGCGCCAGGGTAAGGCCCGATGGGACAGGATAAGCTCCGATGGGACTGCAATTAAAGAAAAGGTGGGCTACGATGGGACAACACTTCTAAAGTACATGCCCAGAGTCAGCTCCCTACCTATATACATACAAGGAGCAATCCAGAAGAGGAGGCCAGAGGCTGGTATGAACACACACCCCCAAACTCTATCCCCTTCTTCTCCATCTTTTGTCGAGTTGTTGAACTGACTTAGGCAATGGAGGGCCTTGCGCTGACTGCAGTCAGGGTCATCTGATCGTTGTTCTTCTTCTCCTTTCCTTTCAGGTTTCAGGCATCCTACCTTCTTAAAGGAGTGTTAAAGACGTTCTAATCCATCATTCCAAGTCCGTGAATTTTTAATTAAGCACTTACAACTAGCACAAGTTAGCAAGTGTTTATTAAAGAAAAAATACCCAGATCCTCTACAACTTTTGTAACAAGACCTCTTTGATGCATTCTTAACAAAGGACACAACAATTGATCCCCGTGGAACTCATTTGTACTTTAAGATATATTAAGCGGCATTTCTTACTTGGCTGCCCAGTGCTTGAACTTGGACAGTTACATTTCCTCAACTGAAGACTGTCTGCCTCACCCACGAGGTTTACTTCCCTCGCACTACACCAAAAATGGAAAATTAGAACGGATTACCGTTCCTAATCCGTGTGTTCCTAATCCGTTCATCCGTTCCAATTTTCTGTTTTTGGAATGGATTAACGGATTATGAACGATTTAGGAACGGATAAACGGATTAGGAACACACAAATTAGGAACGGTAATCCGTTCCAGTTTTTCATTTTTGGTGTAGTGTCGGGAGAGGGTTGGGGTCCTATAACCGCTCATGAGCTAGGTAACACTGCTGTCAAAACCTCGATGTATTAGTAGAGGCAGTATCAATACATTTTAATACTCCCCTTCGGTGGAGCCCACTCCTTAATAAATTAATACTATTTAATAAACGATTATTGATCATTTGATCATTCCCATGTAATTAGGTTGCTGTATTAAGAAAACTGCCAATCCACTTATTCCTATATAAGATTATTGTTTGTAAAAGCCCATGAGAGGGACTACATGTCCCGAAAATCATGGCATGAAAAGTCCCATGAACCCTCCAAGGGTCCAGGTGGGCCCTTTTCATGCCATGATTTTCGGAAGTAGAGTTTTTGTTCCTTATTATTTTGGAGTTGTCGTTTTGGTCTTGACCGACAAGAACACGGAATTGCTAGAAGAAATTTGACTAATTTTGACCATTCCAGAAGCTGCCAGTTGTCAACAGGTTGCTAAGTTGACAGCCTTATATCTATATATAAGTACTTGAGAATAATTACAAGTTAGTTTTCAGACAAGACAATGCCGAATTTATAGAATCATGTCTTATGTTATTATTTTATTTGTATCCATATGGGTACAGCAACGCCAAGGAGGAAGAGAATATCTACAAAAAAATGCTGATAAGCGCATATTACTGTTCACACATGAAGATGATCGTTTTGGAAAGATTAAGGGGGCAACAAAAACGGACATGATTAGGAAAACAGTACAACTTGCCAAAGATGCACAAGATATGGGCATCTCGATTGAACTTCTCCCCTCATATAGGCCAAGTAGGAGTTCGACGTTTCTATATTTTATTCCGATTTGATAGGACTGGAAAATGTTGATCAAGGTCAGTTCATTACATCAACATCAGAACAAAAACAAGGAGGAAGAAGATGAGATGAATATATGATAAAAGTAATTAAGTTAAAATTAGAAATAAAGACATTTGAGTGTATTTGGAAATAGCATATCAATAGATGATAAAAATGGTTTGGACTTATTCAAGGAAAGCCAGCAATGGCATGATGAGGATTTTTTTTCAAAAAAATAGGTTGATAGCCTCTTTAGAAAAATGGGTATATCGAAATGGACATCACCGAAAATAGTGATAATGAATATGAAGAATTGTAACTTATTGAAGGATTTGGACACTGATAAGCTGGAATGCTAAGATAGAATTCGTGTAGCTATCCCAATATAGTTTGGGCAAAGTTTTGATGATGATAGTGATTTGAGGTGATTTGTATCTATACACCTCAAATCAATTTAAAAACTGATCGACATTCACATTTTCTTTTTGGAGTTCTTCAAATATAAATGAGGATAGTTCTTTACATGAAAAAGGACCAAAACAAATTAAAACATTAATAAAGAAACAACGTACTATCCGTACATATTTGAGTTAGTGAATTTGAAATCACATTTTAAAGTTATGGTTGAAATCCAATGGTTCTTATTTTTTAAAGCTAGAAAGTGCATTCAACTTAAGTAGCACAATGCTTCTTTTTCTTCCTCTTTTATAGGATGGGTGTGTGGTACACAACCTATGATACAACCTATATGTCTTGAGATCGATCCCAAGGCGGTTGTGTGAGATAAAACACTCTTGCCATTATGATTTTCATATTAGATGGTCATATTAGATATAAGAGACCCTATGGATCTAGTCAACTTGTGAATTCGAGGTCCCTTGGACGTTGATAGTTGTCTACTAGTACTAACTACATTGTTTTCAATGCACAAAATGGTATTAACCCAAATCATTACAACATATATGATGGATTTGGATGCGGAGACTCCCTTATTTTATATAGACAAGTCCCAAAGAGTCACACTTACTAGAGACTTTTTCGCCAAGAAACTCACATCCACTAATCCTATTGAGAGTCTTATTAGTGGGACCAGATCAAGTCTTACATTAAGTGGGATTGTATTCTCTGTTGGCATTAGCCCTGCTTGATCTGACATGGGACCCGTGGCATGCGGGCCATACGATTTCTTACAATATACTTGTCTCAAGTATCGTTATTGGGAAATTATGTTACTCAAATATGTGAAATTTTTTTTTCAAGTTTTGAGTTTTCCTCAATATCTAATCAAGAGAATGCCAAAAATAAATTAATTGAATCAAGAAAAGTAATATATAAATCCAAATTAAGGATATTATTAAATTATTTTCTGGATCATTTATTTCTCATTTTTATTCCAATAATAACTGCAATGATCTATTAATCTTTGATATTCTGACATTAAATAAAGATATTGCACCAAAATGTTGGATATTCTACTTATGACACAAACTATTATATATGCAACACCCACTAGTCTGATTAGTTGCCTTACAAACACATTGAATTAAATCGTACGTTTAAATGCTTGAAAATCATAAGAAATTAACAACATTCTAGTCTTAATTGTTGATATTGTGTTTGATGCGTGTAAAATCTTATGATTTTAATTAATTACGAAAAAAATTGAAGAAATACAATAAAATATAAGGTCATTTTATCACATTTCAATAGTGTTACAACAAATATCTATTTGGGTCACCAACACTCTTGGTTTAGTGCAGCCCAAAAACTATAGTACTCTTTTGTAAATTATGAAACACCCGTCATTTTATCACATTTAAATAGGGTTACAACAAATATCTATTTGGGTCACCAACACTCCTGGTTTAGTGCAGCCTAGAAACTATAGCACTCTTTTGTAAATTATGAAAACCAACCAAACACCCCCCCAGTCGTCACACACATGCATGTATCTTTGCTATTTTCTCCTTGCCAAAAAGTGCTATTCCAATCTATAATAATCAAGCAATATTGTCTTCATGGCACCGCAAGAACATGAGGGTGTTGGCTGATAGCTAGAGTTGATCCCATCCCTTCAGTTTTGCAATAGGAGAGAATGCTCTTTGAATTTGGAATCCAAAAGAGATCATATTTATATTATAGTCATATTGTTACGGTCCTAAGTTGTTATAAGGTTTAATTTGACGCGTTCCATTAGTCTTGGGGCCTTTGGCGTATTGGTTAAGTCCATAATATTTGGTATCTGAGCCAACCTCCATGTCTCGGGTTTGAATCACGGAAACGGCTACCTACCGCCAGAGTGAGAGCCACCGAGGACGTCGGCTACAAAAGCATGGTGGTCTGTTACGCTCATAAGTTATTATAAAATTTAATTTGACGCTTTCCATCAATCATGAGGCTTCTGAGATATTGGTTAAGTTCATAATACACATGTAATTTTTCACATCTAAGTACTTAGAGCAGCTGCAGTACTTATTACCGAAAGCATTCTAATTTCTGAATCTCAGCTAATCATAATTCCACATTAATCTTTGTGTAAGTTCACCATCTATCCAAAAAAAAAAAAAAAGAAGAAGATTTCTCCCTCCTAACCTATTGAAGCTAAAATAACCAACCCTGGGAGGAGCCTCTTTCACCCAAAAACAGAGAACAAAAGATCCAAAGTTGTGGCTTTCGGTTTGCAAATTATAATATTAAGAAAGGGGTATATGTAGATTAGGTAAAGAGTGTCGTTTAAGTAAAGGACAATAGCTTTGTACTTTCCTCATACGGTCATCAAGTCAAAATCATTTCTAAAATTAAACATTGCATGACCCAGACGTGTCATGCACTTCTTTCCCAAGCAAGAGTCTACAGCTTGCACTGCATCTTTGCCATTTTCCTTTTGGAGATCTTTACGTGTCGTATTCATTCATCATCCTCTTGGCTCATGTGCTTGTTTAGGACTGACCAAATTTATTCTTTTTTTTTTATTATTATTATATAAGGACATGGACTTTTTAACTCTTTTCCTTGAATGGAAATATTCCATAGCATCATTTATATATTCCGGACTATCTCTTTGTATCGAACTGAATTAGTAGGAATTTATAATGAAATACACTCATTAAAGAGAAGAGGGATGAAGGATAAAGAGGCATTGTAGATGAAACCTGAACTTTTTTAATATTTTAATTTTTACGGTCTCAATTTGATTTATTTTCCATTAGAGATGAGATTATTTGATGATGGCATTTTGGATCTATTTTTTCAATGTTAAACTATTTTTACGGCCTCCTTATTTACGTAGAATGCATAAGAGTTGATCATCGTGAAATAGAACTCCACCGAAAGATTGTTAAAGAGGCAAGAAGTGAAGGATATAAAGCGAGGGGTGAAGGAAATAAGGTTGTGAAGTAGATGAGACATTGACATTCCTATTATTTAAATTACTAGGATAATGGCTGGATATTCATTTTCCATCTCTATTTGATTCATTTTCCCTTAAGAGTGGAGATTATCCGATGGTTCTTATTGGATATTTACATTTATTTATTTAATTTTAAATACTTTTAAAAATATATGTTTTAGAATTATTATGAATTCATTACATGAAACAAAAAGGCCCTCAATGCTTCAGGGCAGTGATCATAGTTTTAAGCCCCAGTTCAAACCGAGTTGTATCAGTGGATATGCAAGTGAAAGAAAAAAATGTTTTGCATCTCTCAATTGAATCATTTATTGGTTCGAACTCATTATATATGATCCTAGCTATTTCACATTTTGAATAGAAATTTGGGCTGCTAATGATTGGGCCTGATCCAAGTCTGAACACCTGACCCAAAAGATACCTGTTGTTGTTTTAAATCTTGACTCAATGAGACTTGGTAAAACTTGGCCTTTCTTGGGTTGCAAGATAAACAAAGGGCCCTGTTTATGGCCAAAAGTTTTAATGACTCTGTTAGAGTAAGGAAGGCTCAATCAAGTCTCTGTTGGTAGCAAATAATTGATATAGACTCAATTGACTGGACTTGACCAAGACTTGATCGAAATCTCCGAATTGATCTTGTGTACTGGTTTTTTTTTGAACCAACAAATGTTTCCAAGGTTGTTAACTATGCTGAAGTCACATTCAAGTGCTGGGCTCAAAGCCTAATCAACACAAATCATCATGATTATCATTATATAGCCTTTATCTCTTCAAATTGCTTACCCAACTGATACAATGGTAAATCTAATTATTATATTATATATAAAAGAGGCTGGTTCCAATTGAGAAATTGGCCTCAATTTGTTCAATTGATTTTGACCATTCAATTATGTAACTTCTCCCTATTCTATTCAATAATGACTCCACCGTTGCTCACTCTTTCACATTTCCCCAAATATGAAACGGTTCTGCTCTCCTTTCAATAGTTTAGTGCATCTCCTCTTTATATTTCCTTTTTCCTCTTTCAAGTCATTTCTAATGTCTTCTGCTTAGTTTTATCATTTCCCTTTTTAGTTTAGTTTTAGTTTCTTTCTTAATTTCTTTTTTAATGACAATGTCATTTAATGAATAGTAATGGAAATGTCATTTAGTTAATGAATAGTAACGGAAATGTCATTTAGTTAAAAATAATTTTTTTTTCTTAATTCTTTTTTTAATTAACAGTTGTCCATATTCTCAAATTGAGTAAAAATAACTTACAATACTAGAAAAACATTTTGAAGTTCAAGATTCCTGTATATGTATTTTTCTTTTTCTTTGCTATGGGGTATTCAGGAGGCAATCAATAGAACCAGGGGGAGATTGGGTTCATATGGGTTTGGACAAGACATGGTGTGGCCAACCAGTTGAGAAGATTAACACAAGGGGCGTGCGCCGCTTCCAGTTTTTGTGATGGCTCATGTATTTTGTTAGATGTTTTGATTTGTTTTTGTGAACTTTTGATCTACTTTTGTATATGTGGTTTTTTATTAATATCACTTGTTAAGTGGGGTTTTTTTTAAAAAAAAAAGAAAGAGCATAACTCACAATTGCACTGTGGGTTGTCATAATCACTCGAGGACAGAACGTTAGTCTAAATTGAATTCCTACTAATTCCATGACTTTTGTATTTCCGTAAGGGCACGTTTGGTAAATGTAGAAGAATCCTCTCTTTAGAGGATTCTCTCCATCTCCAAAGAAGGCCACAATCCTCTAGTAGGATTCCCAAAGAGAGTTCCATGTTTGGACAGAGGGAGGATTCCTACAAATTGTAGAATATATAATCCAATGGTTATAAATATGTTTTATAAAAATTTTCAAAATTCATGAAAAATCAAGACCTTAACTTTCACCTCAAAGTACCTTGTGGTCATCTAGAAAATATGAACGGTTCTGATTGTGCAAAGGGGGCCCACAGGAATAAGAATTTAATATTTTAGTACATGGATTTTTTGTAAATATCTCAAGATTTAAGAATGATCAACGGTTGAAATTTGGTCAAATAGCCGTGTTTGGCCTCCTAGAAATAACTACTGGTTCAGATCATGATTGTGGTGCCCACACGAACCAAAAAATCAAAAAAAGGGACCGGATTTAATCCCGTTTTTAGGCCCACAACATATCAGAAATTGCCATCGAACGGTTCGGACGTTTATGCAAATATCTCAAGATCTAAGATGAATCAACGGTTGAAATTTGGTGAGCTAGCCGTTTTGGACCTTCTAAACACAATCATCGGTTCAGATCTTGATTGTGGGGCCCATAAAAATAAAAAAATCACAAAAACCGGACTGCCCTATATTAGCGTCCAGAATCACTGTACTCCGCAAATCCATGAATGGGCAGAATCCACGGATCCGATGGGGGGAGGTCTGACTTGCCAAATATTCAATAGGGTGGATTTCTGCAGTCCATCATCTTAAAATCCATGCTGAACCAAACGTAGGAAATCCGCGGGATCGTGGATTTTGGGCGAGGATTCCTGGGCTCAGACCGTTGCCAAACATGCCCTAAGTGATTAAAATGAAGAATCAAAGGTGGATATCATTTACACAGTCATTTCCCTAGTAATTCAATATCTAGGGTCAGAAAAGCGAAGGTCGCATCTACATCCACATATATAATATATATCTCTCGCCCCTCAGCTCTTTAATAATCCTCGATGGAGCTCATCTGACCAAAACAAATTACTTTGTATTAATGTAGGTTGCAAATGAATATACCGTTCATTAACTAATGGTTCCAACCCCAGAACCTAGTTTTGGTTCCAATAGAAAATTATGTTGGGTTTATGTCTTGTATTCCGGGTTGACCAGATTGGTTCATTAATTGGGTTAGCCAACGAACAAGTTTAGAGTCAAGGGTACTATGGTCTTTGTACTGGGGCATTCTTGTGGGCCAAGAAATAAAATATTATATATTTATGTAATCTGTAACTCTAGACTACTCTATGAGAGAGTTAAAGAGGTGCTCTCTCTCCCATGGGTGTCGGAGTCTTCCAACCCATGTGGGCTTAATGGAGGAAAGTCGATTTTCTTTCATATGGACGTAGGCAAAGTTTGCCTGCCGAACCATGTAAATTCTCTGTGTGATTTTTCTTCTTTCTTGTGTGGTTGTTGATCGTTCGATCGCGGTGATTCACTCTTATGCACACACGCACACAACAAGTGGTATCAGAGCCACAACAAATTATACATTAATTTGGAACCTATTTCCAGTTCCGAAAAGAAATTGCGTCTGATATTGAATCCATAGATGTTTCAACTTTCAACTAAGATACTTATTGCCTTCAATGTAATATAATTATAAAGTGGTACACTGCACTCCACCAACTACCTAGCGGTCGCAAATGGGTTTCCTATTATCCAAATATCCGAAATCTCTAGTTCCAAATAAAATCAATATGACACTTTTGTTTTTGGATCAAAGAGAAATTTGAATCTAGATCCAGATCTATCCATACAGGGTTTAAAATATATGGATTCGTAACCAGATTTTTGTAGGTTCTGATCCAGGGATCCAAATATAGGATGGTTACATTTACTTAGTATAAGACATATAGGTTGTAAGGGTCAAATAGCTTGAGTTTTATTCACATTAGATGGCCTACTTAGCTTTAGTCACATACTAGTTAATAGCCCCACGTACCAATTATACCAATGCACTTTACATCTTATTCTGAATCCAAAATCGGATCTCTTTTTCTGAATCCAAAATCGGATCTCTTTTTCTAAAGTTGGTGTCAATCCGAATACAATATATTCTGTATAAAACCAAGAACCGAATCTATAATCACAGATCCAAGTCTTGATCAACGATTCGTTCCAACCTGAATCCAACCCGTTTGCATCCCTAATTTTATGCAAACAAATTAACAAGCCCTCCTTTTTGTTGGCGGCGTCGGTGCATTTGAATTCAAGCACTCTAGTCAATAGCCATCCCTTCATGTTGTTGTAGATCTCTTTGCCTCTTGTCTCTCCTGTGCGATGGAATTATTACCAACCCTAGGGCTCCCTTATCCTATATAATCAACCCTAGGGCTCCCTTATCTTATATAATCAAGTCTCAAAGAGTCACACTTACTAGAGACTTCTTCGCCAAGAAACCCACAAGTCTTACATTAAGTAGGATTGTATTCTCTATTGGCATCAACCCTGCTTGATCTGACGTGGGACCCGTGGCATGCGGGCTACACGATTTCCTACAATTATCTTCTTTTTATTTTTCTTCTTCATCTACTTCATCTTCTTCTTCCATCGAGGACTCTTACTTCAAGTAGAGGATGCAAGTTGTGTGAGGGTAAGGTTTCTTACCTCTTATCTATCAGTAGTTTGGCGACAATATGTCTGTTTCTTTTACTGATTTGTGCCACATTTTGAGGATGACTGTGACGACACTGCGTCTGCAACAAATTTCCTGGAAGGAAAGATGTTGGGTCACCAATCAAGGCATGCCGACCCAATCAGTCAACATTAGAGACTATAAGCGTCGGTGGTCCAACCTACTCACATGACTGCACGTGGCAAGTGCTTTCTTCTTCATGATCAGTTATTCTAAAGCTCCTGTACTTCTTCTTAACTTTCTTTTTCATCCCAAACCTTAAGATGGAAATATTTTTTAACATTCCTCTTTGAGTGAAGCCCACCCTTCAACACTCCTTGTGAGGTGGAAGCCGGTCCATACATTTTTTTTGCGCTGAGTCGTTCCTATTGATTTGAACCCGCGACTGATTGACTTTGATACCATCTTTTTTTTTTTTTTAGCTAACCATTCCTATCAAAATTCTTAAGGCATTAGTAGAGGCATCTTAACGTCTTTCTTCAACACTTCTCAAGTACCTAGACGTCCATGGCATGGGAAGCCTGTGAGTGGTTTGGAATGAAAAATTAAAGGGCCTGGACATGGGTCCAAATCAAGGCTCAATTATTTCTATATTCTTTTGATATTATATGACTTAGTATAGGCTTTGGAATTAGTATTTTGGTCTCAGTTATGAATTTCGCAGATAGGAACCTATTGCTAGTCCTAGATTGGGTCAAGGTTGGCTCTGATCCAAATGTCTTTCCGCGTTCCTATCCTTAATGATCATGAATTAACTCTGATTTTAGTCGATTGTTCTGCTGGATACAATGGAATTCTTAACCACCAAATTGAATTGGTTCTCGTTCCAAACTGATAGGAAGGCTTTACTCTTTGGCTTAAGCCAATGCTTAATCTGACACCGACCTACGCCTTTTGACACCCTTACCTCAATTTTATTTGAGCTCCATGCAGTGGTAGTTTGGCCAAGTGGCTAAGCCCAATGGCTGGATTCTTGTCCTTTGGCATTGTTGGAAAGGTGGATGAATTTTACATCATCCCAGAAAATGTAGAAGAGCCAGTGTACACCATTTTGATATGTAGTAATGGGCCCATAATGTGTTTATCCATACCATTGAAGTAGGCTAGCCATATAAATCATCCTTCACTAGGCAGCCACTACTAAATAAACAGTTAGAAAGGAATAGAAGGGCATCATTAAAAGCACATGAAATAAAGAGATGGTTGTGGGCTACCAATGTTGGATAGAGCTCTCCACTTCATATCTAAGTTCACAAGTTAAACATAATTACAACTAAATTCTCATAAGCACAAATACCCTTTAATCCTAAACTTTTATTCTTACTAACCCAGATGGAACGCTGGTTAACTTGGAATACAAGACATTTAACCCGGAATAAGGTAGCTTAAGAGTGTAGGTTAAGTTCACTTAAAAATGAAAAAGAACAAGAAAAAGGTTTCAAGGAGGAAAAAAAAGAGCAAAGAACCAGCAACTTGCTGTTTTTTTGTTAATTTAAACGGCTAAAGCCTAAAAAGAGAGCAAAGAATTGCAGTACGTCTAATGAAAGTACATTAAAAAAAAATAAATTATGTTCATGTATAGGGGTGCAGCTTGGTTCTGGACTGGCCCAAGCCAGAATGTCTCAGCCTGCATAAAAGTGCATTTCGGGTCGGCTCTTTTGGGTTTGTGCTTGGGCCCAGTTTTCAATTTTGGAATCTTAGGGGGAGCTCAGGGCGAAGGCATCATTAACCAAACTGTGTTGATGAGGACTCAGGAACAAAATTGGCCTGGCCCAAGCCAGAAGATGTCCAGCCTGCATAAAAGTGCATATTGGGTTTGACTTTTTCGGGTTCGTGCTCAAGCCCAGTACTAAATTTCAAAGGCTTATGTGAGCTCGGAGTGAAGGCCTCATGATCCAAACTAGGCCCAGGTTATCTTAATCTCAATGCAATGACATGCCCTTCACCTAATAAATTGGCACTATTCAATAATTTGTATGCTATTTTTCAGAATAAGATGAAATGGTAGCATTTCAAAGGAGGGTGAGTTTGTACTTTTGTAAACCAAGTGCAAGTAAATGCTGTGGATTTTTTACTCTCTTTTGCAAGCTGCTTGATTTTTGGGCTTTTCGGCTGGCCCGGCCTGTGGGCTTTTCAATTTTGATGGTCTAGGGTTTACACATTTGGAGCTGCTCCTCATCATTTTGTACATGGTACATAGTCTTAACATTTTCCAAAAAAAAAAAAAAAAGTGCAAGGAGAATGATTTGGTAAATTAGGGTTTACACATTTGGATAACTTGTATTACTAATAGTCAACGTTATTTTGTTCATTGCCATGACCAGTTAAAGATTAACAAAATTACAAATAATTAGATTTACATATAAACCGTGTCCAAGCCAAATGAGTTCCAAGGATCCTTAAATCCTTTCATGAATTTCTAGAAATAGGTAGTTAAGGAGTTGCAAAGTGCTGCAAAAGAGCATTAATAAATAGATGAGCATGGGGGTAGGGGTGCTCATGGGCCGAGCCAGCCCAAGCCCGATCCGGACCCAGTCCGCTTTAGGCTTGGTTTGTTTAGGATATGTAAATATGGCCTCTTTAATAATCGGGCTGGGCTTGGAATAAGTGATAGAAAGCCCAAAATCCGGCCCACCCCATGTAAGGAATGCATGTGATTTAATTAATTAGTCTACACAATTGTTCAAATGCCAACAAAAGTGATAAAAGCCCGGTTTGGCTCGGCCCGATTGATTAAATGGGCAGGCTTGGGCGGGGCCTTGGCTAGTGTTTCTAAATCTGGGCCGGGTCTGGATATGCCTTAGAACGGCCCTGCCCATGAACACCCCTATACCTCAATTAACATGTGGGCCAATCAGACGGGATGGATCATCAAAACATGGGTTCCATTTGAAATAATGCATTGGGATTTTGGGATATTGTGTCAAACATGGACGAGGCTCATCAGGTTTAATACCATGCAATGGACTCATGATATTGACAGCTCAGATTTTCATGCAACCAAGCTTACATTAGACTGGCATAATAATCCGTGCTTAGCACACTGCAACTTAAATATTAATGCATAAAAAAATATCCAAAAATTTTAGAAAGATAGCAAAAGAAGAAAAGATTATGAGAGTACGGTTTATTTAATCTAAGAGCTAATCACATAGAAAGAAAAGAGGAGAATTGGAGGAGAAAGGAAAATGGTAGAGTTTGGGTAAAAAGCAACAGCGGACACAGGATTTTCATTTAGGTGGGGCGGGAGATGGTCAATTAAAAATTAAAAATGTCAAAATCAATACTAACTACCAATAATCTCCACTTATTGCATGGTTTAAAGATGATATTTTTTATTTTTGTTTTCTTGAAAAATTAAGAATAAAGAACTCAAACCCCGCTACTAAACAACATATTGCTTCCCCACATTGTGTAAAGGTATGGTGAGAGGGCGAACCTTTATGCTATGTTATTACGTAGAAGCTTAACTGTATGAGGTTTGAGTGGAAGAAGCAGGATGATTGAGCGAATGGTTTTAAGCTAGGTTTTTCGTTCGGGAGATCTTTGAGACCGAGAAAGAAGGGTTTTTTGAGACCGAGGGTGGGGCGATCACTATACTGGAATGGGGCATAGGCCATATGGCCCATGTAACTTTTACGCCCTCTTGGATCGGACCTAGGGCGGTTCATAAGGTAGGTCCGCCACTGGTAGAAAGAAAGTTGCAGAAATGAAAAAGTGGAAGTTTGAGAAGTGTGTAGTGGAGGTGGTTTTTGGTAAAGAATTATATAGTCAGTTTGTATGAGATAAGTGGGAGAAAACTGAAATGATTTGAAAAAAAATAATAACTAACAATCAAAATTAAAGCAAAAACCCTTCTAGCTTAATATATTATACTAGCCCAATAACTCGTGATTAGCACGGTATCTACCTGCATTGCAAAATAAATAATCACATATTAAAAAAAATTACTTCTTTCCATAGGACAAGTTGGATAAAATAGAAATAGAGAAATTGGAGCATAAAAGGATATAGTTACGTAGGAACATCTGAATAGTATGGCATGGTTTCTCAAAAACTTCTCAACTTAATAAGGGCACAGCCAATATTAATAGGTAGTCATTAATCTATCTGCATAGATTAATAATTCACTTATTACAGTTAACATAGCCCCAAGTTTGAAAGCAATGGGTCTAGATTATAGACCCAAATTTTACAAAGGTCCAAGCAATGAACTGAACCTTGAACTGAATTTAAAATGGCAACAAGATTTGGGTCCAACCTGGTTTTTTTCTTCTGGGCCTTTCAGATGTTTGGGTATTCGGAGGCCCATTTCCCTCTCTTTTGATAGGGGACAGAAGGGCTTACTGCATGGTGGGATTGACCACCATGTATAATAAAAAATGAACCCGTCCCACTTATTAATCTGGTTCCCACTTATTAATCTGGTTGAAATGTCAAGAACATTGCGTCAATTTTTATATGGCTGTCCAGGGTTCAAACTCTGGATACGTCACCTCGTCTTGCTTGTGCCGGCTCCTTTCCCACTTGTGTTGGCATTTTTCCTACCTGTGCGGGCCTCCTTCCCACTTGAGCGGGCTACTTTCCCATGTGTATGTGGGCTCTCTCTTAGTCCCAACTCCCTTGGCTGGGATACTAAAAAAAAAAAACTGGTTGGAATGTCAACCTGATTTGTGAATTAGGGGCCCATTTAGACGAAAGGGGAGAAAGGTTCAGTTTCCCCTACTGTTAGTTGGTTGATGAACGGTGAATCCATTGACAGATTTGAGTAATAAATATTGACCCATCCCTAAATTGATAAAGTCAGAAATGTCAACCCAGTTTCGAATCCCTGGCTTACATTTAGGTCAGATTAGAATGATTGGGCCAGGGATTGTCACCCCACAAGCCCATACTACAGGTTGATTAGATTGAGAGATGGAAGGCCCACCTTTACATTCAATGTGTTAAATATGTAAACTATAACTATTATCAATTTATTTGTGGTTAAAATTTTCCGGCCTGGAATATTTATAGACTGGGGTTGCCAATCAGTTGGACTGGTAAGGTGTTGGCTCACCCGATTTGGGTCGGGTTTGGGACTTGAGTTTTGGAACTCAGACCAGCTCAGACCACGATGGACGTAAATTATGGGCTCGATTAATAATTGGACCAGGCTTGGATTAAGTGGACCAAAAACAAAGAGTGAAACTAGGTCCTTGGCAACAAATGAAATGGAGAATTTTGAGTTTCTGTTAAGCATGGTCGTTTGGCATAATTTATTGTTTGCTTTAAACTCTGTTAGCAAATTTTTGCAAAAGGAAGATATGCATATTGATGTTGCTATAGATCAATTGAAAGGGCTTATTACATTTTTCAAAAATTATAGAGCGAATGGATTTGAACAAGCCATGATTGAAGCTAAAGAGGTTGCAACCAAAATGGACATTGAAACCATATTTCATGAAAAACGAGTCATTCATAGAAAGAGGCAATTTGATGAGGGTACTAGTAAAGATGCAACACTATCTGGTGAAGAATCGTTTAGAATCGAATACTTTTTTTATATAGTGGATCAAGGTCTTTCTTCACTTAAGAGTAGGTTTGAACAATTTAAAACTTTTGAAGGAATCTTTGGATTTTTGTTTGATTTGAAAATGCTAAATTCCATAGATGATGAGAGCTTGAAGAGTCATTGTGACACCCTTAAAGATAAACTGAAATATGACAGCCTTTATGATATTGATGGGAGAGATTTATATTTGGAGTTGAAACTTTTGAAAGAATAAATTATTTAAAAAGAATGGATGGCAGCATGGATAGCTTATAGAATTTTGTTGACCATACCTGTTACTATTGCCTCTGGAGAAAGATGCTTTTCAAAGTTGAAGTTCATAAAAAATTACCTTCGGTCAACTATGTCACAAGAAAGGTTGAATGGGTTAGCTATGATATCAATTGAAAAAAATATGGTAGAAAAACTTGATTATACAAGTTTGATTAGTGACTTTGTAGCTAAAAATGCGAGAAGATCTTATTTTCAGTAATACTATTTTCAGTAATACCTTTTTTTTTAGGTTTATTAGCCTTGTTTTTTGGAAGGAAATGTTGGTGTGTGAATCATGGTTGAAAATCTAGGCCGGTACCGGTACGTATCGGCCGATACGTACCGGTACCGGCCGATACCGCACCGATATCTCAGCGAGATATCGGTATCGGCGATACGGTCGAAAATATCGCCAAAATATCGTTATATATCGGCCGATATGAGTAAATATCGGCCGTGGCGATATCTCGGCCGATATTTTCAAAATATCGGCCGAGATCCCTTAAAAGCCTAAAAATCCTAATTTTTTCCCATTTTTCATCTTCTTCCCCACTCCTCTCATATCCAAACTTCTAAGAGCAGCAGCCACTCATTTGCTTACCCATCTTGCATATTTTCTTCAAGAAAATATTATTAAGGTAAGAGAAAATCAACTTAAAGCATGGTATTATGTATTTATGTGTTTTTTTTTTTTTTTAGATGAAGCATGAAAAATTAGAAATCATGAGAATGTCACTTGTGTTGTGTTCTTCACTTAGAACTAAGTTAGATCTATATACTTTCTTGCTAGATCTACTCATACACATGATTTTGTATTTTTTTTTTAAATTTTTTATTTTCGGATTTTTTTAATATTTGAATAAAAATATATCATTTTTTTGAAATTTCATCACAAATATGTTCTTTTAATGATTCATGATCATATAATGGTATGTAAATGATTGATCTACATATTTTTATGCTAGATCTACATATTTAGGATTTTGAAAATGATTTTATTAAATCTTTATTTTTTTTAAAAAACAATTGTTGTTAATTGTTAGAGTATTTGTGATACTAAATGCTTATTAATGGTGTGTAGACGATAGATCTACATCTACTCATTGTCATAAACATCATTTAGATTTTTATTTTAATTATTTTATTTTCGGATTTTCTAATATTTGAATTATAATATATCATTTTTTTGGGATTTCATCATAAATATGTTCTTTTAATGATTCATGATCATTGTATGATGTTTAAATGATTAATTTACATACTTTTATGCTAGATCTACATATTTAGGATTTTGAAAATGATTTTATTAAATTTTTATTTTTTCTAAAAATAATTGTTGTTAATTGTTAGAGTATTTATGATACTAAATGCTTATTAATAGTGTGTAGATGATAGATCTACATCTACTCATTGTTATAAACATCATTTAGATTTTTATTTTATTTAATTTATTTTCGGATTTTATAATTTTTGAATTATAATATATCATTTTTTTGGGATTTCATCATAAATATGTTCTTTTAATGATTCATGATCATTGTGTGGCATGTAAATGATTGATTTACATACTTTTATGCTAGATCTATATATTCAGGACTTTGAAAATGATTTTATTAAATCTTTAATTTTTTCTAAAAATAATTGTTTAAGTGTATTTAATATTTATGATACATTAACTACCAAAGGCTTAGGACTTTGAAAATGATTTTATTAAATCTATAATTGTTGTTAGAGTATTACTATTATATGAATGTCTTATTTTATAGGAACAATGGTGCGTGACATAGATCTGGCATGGAGTCACGGTGAAGCTGTAGGAAGTAGAAGCAAAATAAAATGTAATTATTGTGAAAAGGTTCTCAATGGGGGGATTACCCGATTGAAACAACATTTGGCACATGTATCAGGACAGGTGATAAAATGTCCGAAAGTGCCACCAAATGTGAGAGCTGAAATGCAGGGGCTCCTTAAGACACTTGCACAAAAAAAAAGTAGTACAAGAAAGAAGAAGAACCGAGGAATTTGAAGCATGTAGAGAAGAGGTTTTTGGTTCCTCTGATGATGACGATGAAGACCCGGAAATGACAAGGGCTAGGAGGGAAAGTGTAAGGGCACTTCAGGAGGAGGAAGAAAGGAGAAGAATGCAATATGAAGCAGCAGCTAGAGGTAGCCAATATGAGCAGGGTGGTTCATCCGGATCAGGGGGGGCGAGTTTGCGTCGGGCATTTAGTCATAAACAACCCCGTCAAGATCCAGACATTGAGGAGGTTGAAAGAACTCCTACACAAGCACCTCGTAGGCCAGATGTGGTGGGGCCAACTGACCCATTTGCTTATAGAAAACCAACATCAAAGCAGCCAGGCATCATAAAAGCACTAAAGGGCAAGTTTGGTAAAGCAAGAGATAATCTAGTGAGAGCTACTGGGAAGTTTTTTTTGGATGGAGGCATTCTACCCAACAAGGCATCTTCTCCTTATTTCACCACTATGTTAGATGCAGCTGCAGAACATGGTCCAGGTATAAAGGCACCCACCCCTTATGAGATTGGGCATGTATGTGTTGAGAAAGAGTATGATGAGTTGCAGGCTTGGGTGGAAACTTTCAAATGGGCATGGAAGGAAAGAGGTTGCACACTAATGTGCGATGGGTGGACGACGATCACACATCGTCATCTCTTGAATTTTCTAATCTACTCATCTATGGGCACGGTGTTTATCAAATTAGTTGATGCAACTGATCACATCCAAGATGCAAGATATATTAATAGGTTATTGAATGATGTGATTGAAGAAGTTGGGGCAAATTGTATAGTTCAGGTGGTTACCGACAATGCTGCAAACATAAAGGCTGCAGGAATGATGCTTATGAAACAAAGGCCAAGGATTTTTTGGTCTCCATATGCAGCACATTGCCTGGATTTAATGCTTGAAGATATTGCAAAAGGAAAAGTCATGAAGCAAGTGATTGGTAAGATAAAGCAGATCACCAATTTTTTTTATCAGTCATATAGACTCATTTCCATGATGAAAACACATACAGACAACCATGAACTACTGCGGCCTGGCATCACTAGATTTGCCACCCACTTTACAAGTATAGAGAAGGACTTCTGCAATTAATAAAATCACAAGAGTTCATGAATTCAAAATGGGGAAAGAGACCAAGTCCCATTACAATAGAAGTGTGTAAAACAATTGAGTCCAATAAATTTTGGCCTCATGTGAATGGTGTTTTGAATATTTTTGATCCCTTAATAAAGGTTCTTCGATTGGTTGATGGCGATGATAAGCCAACAATGGGCTTCTTACATGAGGCCATGGAGAGATCAAAGCTGGCTATTCAAGCAGATTGTAGATATTACAAAAAGTATTGGAAGATCATTGACGATCGATGGGGACGACAATTGAAACATGATTTACACACTGCTGGTAAGTAAAGGCTGTTTCCTTTAATATTTGAATTGTTGCATTCAATTTGGCCTCACTATATTAATTTATCATTGACTAAAATTCATTGGTACTTTTACAGGATACTTTTTTAATCCACAATTTTCGGAAGGACGTATATCTGATGAAATCCGTTTGGGATTAAAAAATGTAATTGAAAGACTGGCAGCGAATACAGATGAAGCAATTTGGGCTACTAATCAGGTAGGCAGTAGGCTAATTAAGGGAAAAAGTATAACATTGTCATTTCTTCAATTTATTTTATTATGTTAATGTCTTCAGATTGATATATATACAATGTACGTGCTGGAAGCTTTGGAACGACGACTGCGCGGAGAGCTATCACACAGACCAATCCCGGTATTGATTGTAAATTTGTAATGTCATTTATATATTATTCAAGGACTTATTATTATTTTATTGACTCTAATATCATTTCTATTTTTTTTTCAGCTGAATGGTGGTTGAATTATGGAGAGAGTGCTCCTGCACTAAGGATGATTCCTATTAAAGTCCTTAGTCAAACAACATCGTCTTCCAATTGTGAAAGAAACTGGAGCACCTTCTCCTTTATCCACACAAGACCAAGAAATAGATTAACAATGCTGAAGTTAAATAAGTTGGTCTACATCCACTACAACCTCAGACTCCGGAGTAGAAATAGAAGGAGAAGAAAGTTTGAGGATCACCGGGATTATTTTTGTCCAATTAATTTTGGACTATATCTTTTCAGAAGAGGATACTGTGTTAAGTCAATGGCTGGAGGAACAAGAACAACCGGTGTTAGACCAAGACCCAGAGTTAGAGGGGTTGATGGAGGACTTGACTGGGGATAGGCCTGAGCCAGTGAGGGCCTCAGAAAGGTTGGAAGAAATAAACCTGACAATGCAACAGGGGCGCGCGCCTGATACAAGTGAGCCAAGGGGACAGGACGTGGACGAGGAGAGTGAGTCAAGTATTTCTACTTCTTCATCATCAGCAGGAATCCCACCTGACTCTCCCGGGGATGAGGGTCATTATAGAGATGATGAGCATGTCACTTATGAGACAGTTGAGCATTTTCCTGCTGCTACCGAGTTAGATCCTCGCCGTGGCTATGTCAGACATGTTGGACAGACAGGGAGTAGTGGTGACGCTGCTGGGCAAGGAGTGGGGGAAGGTACTCATGGTCATCAAGGGGGTTATGTTGGCCAACAGGGTGCCATGTATGGACAGCATATGAATTATTCATATGACCCTAATTGGGTACCCCCTTCACCAACACCGATAATGTCTATCGAACAGATATTAATTGAGCAAGGGAGGCTTCCCCCACTACCACATGATCCCCAACGACCTTTATATACCCCTCATGGCTATTACATACCATTTGTGCACGATTACCAAGAACAATCTACAGGGGATCAAGATAGTTCATCATCTTATCAACAACAATCTGAATATGGTCATGGGTATGGTAGTGCTGCACAACAGTATGGAGCATATCTTTTTAACCAAAACCGAAGAAATGATGATGATGATATTGAGCCTGGGCGACACTCCACTTGGTATTAGGCTGTCAATCTATCAACTATCATACACTTGTACTCATCAATCTCTTTCTAATTTCTACTCTCTAGTCCCCTCTAATTTCAGGTAAACCATGAACCTTTTGATGCTCAAGTGCTTTATGATTTATCTATCTCACTATCATATTTCAGATTTTAATATGTTATCTTCATGGTCATGAATTTCACAACTTATTTGATGATTGAGTTAGTATTAAATGATAATTGATATGTTTGTTATCTACTTATCTTTATTTTCTTATATTTTACACTAATAAATTGATCATGAGCATAAGCAATGGTTGCATTATATAAAATACTGAAGAATAAAGCGAACAGCGACACAGGCAGGACTCATAACTTAAGGTGACCGAGATTTTGATTTATTGTTGTTACTAATGGAAAAAAAATATTGTTTTCCAGCATTTTCTAGTATTTTGGATTTTTTGAATATTTTTGCGAAATTTTTTGGATTAAAAAAAAAATTCACACCGCGACGACCGCGACGGACCGATATCCGCGACGATATCCGCGATGTATCGGTTTTTCGGCCCGGCCGATACCGCGACCGATACCGAGATTTTAAACCATGGTGTGAATTGTAAGCTTTTGGCCAGGGTGGGTAGTTTAAGAGAACTAAATTGTGCTTGATCATTGGGATTAAATACAGCCTCCCTCGGTATGTAGGCAGTCCTAAAGTTATTTGGATGCAGCACTTTTTTGTAATAAAAAATATTAATTTTTTGTTAGAAAATTGTAATGAATTATAAAAAAATTTTAAATAATTGTATAAGGGCCCCATTTTTTAGAGGTCGCCTTGGGCCCCCTAAACGTCGGAGCCGGCCCTGCCAACACCGCAACTTAAATATTCATGCATAAAAAAATATCCATAAATTTTAGAAAGATAGTAAAAGAAGAAAATATTATGAGAGTACGGTTTATTTAATCTAAGAGCTAATCACATAGAAAGAAAAGAGGAGAATTGGAGGAGAAAGGAAAATGGTAGAGTTTGGGTAGAAAGCAACAGCAGACCCAGGATTTTCATTTACGTGGGACGGGTGATGGTCAATTAAAAATTGAAAATGTCAAAATCAATACTAACTACCAATAATCTCCACTTATTGCATGGTTTAAAGATGATATTTTTTATTTTTGTTTTTTTGAAAAATTAAGTATAAAGAACTCAAACCCCGCTACTAAACAACATATTGCTTCCCCACATTGTGTAAAGGTATGGTGAGAGGGCGAACCTTTATGCTATGTTATTATGTAGAAGCCGAATTGTATGAGGTTAGAGCGGAAGAAGCAGGATGATTGAGCGAATGGTTCTAAGGTTTTTCATCCGAGAGATCTTTGAGACCGAGAAAGAAGGGTTTTTTGAGACTTAGGGTGGGGCGATCACTTTACTGGAATGGGGCATAGGCCATATGGCCCATGTAACTTTTAAGCCCTCTTGGATCGGACCTGGGGCGGTTCATAAGGTAGGTCCGCCACTGGTAGAAAGAAAGTTGCAGAAATGAAAAAGTGGAAGTTTGAGAAGTGGGTAGTGGAGGTGGGTTTTGGTAAAGCGATATAGTCAGTTTGTATGAGATAAGTGGGAGAAAACTGAAATGATTTGAAAAAAAATAATAACTAACAGTCAAAATTAAAGCAAAAATCCTTCTAGCTTAATATATTATACTAGCCCATTAACTCGTGATCAGCATGGTATCTACCTGCACTGCAAAATAAATAATCACATATTAAAAAAAAATTACCTCTTTCCATAGGACAAGTTGGATAAAATAGAAATAGAGAAATTGGAGCAAAAATGATATAGTTACGTAGGAACAACTGAATAGTATGGCATGGTTTCTCAAAAACTTCTCAACTTAATAAGGGCACAGCCAATATCAATAGGTAGTCATTAATCTATCTGCATAGATTAATAATTCACTTAGTACAGTTAACATAGCCCCAAGTTTGAAAGCAATGGGTCTAGATTATAGACCCAAATTTTACAAAGGTCCAAGCAATGGACTGAACCCTGAACTGAATTTAAAATGGCAACAAGATTTGGGTTCCAACCTGATTTTTTTCTTCTGGGCCTTTCAAATGTTTAGGTATTCGGAGGCCCATTTCCCTCTCTTTTGTTAGGGGACAAAAGGGCTTATTGCATGGTGGGATTAACCACCATGTACAATAAAAAATGAACCCGTCCCACTTATTAATCTGGTTGAAATGCCAAGAACGGCTCCTTACCTTAGTGGTAAGGAGCGTCAGTTTTTACATGGCTGTCCAGGGTTCAAACTCTGGATACGTCACCTCGTCTTGCTTGTGCCGGCTTCTTTCCCACTTGTGTTGGCTTTCTTCCTACCTGTGCGGGCCTCCTTCCCACTTGAGCGGGCTACTTTCCCATGTGTATGTGGGCTCGCTCTTGAATCCCAACCCCCTTGGCTGGGGTACCAAAAAAAAATCTGATTGGAATGTCAACATGAGTTGTGAATTAGGGGCCCATGTAGACGAAAGGGGAGAAAGGTTCAATTCCCCTATTGTTAGTTGGTTGATGAACGGTGAATCCATTGACAGATTTGAGTAATAAATATTGACCCATCCCTAAATTGATAAAGTCAGAAATGTCAACCCAGTTTCGAATCCCTAGCTTACATTTGGGTCAGATTAGAATGATTGGGCAAGGGATTGTCACCCCACAAGCCCATACTACAAGTTGATTAGATTGAGAGATGGAAGGCCCACCTTTACATTCAATGTGTTAAATATGTAAACTATAACTATCAATTTATTTGTGGTTAAAATTTTCTGGCCTGGAATATTTATAGACTGGGGTTGCCAATCAGTTGGACTGGTAAGGTGTTGGCCCACCCGATTTGGGTCGGGTTTGGGACTTGAGTTTTGGAACTCAGACCAGCTCAGACCGGGATGGATGTAAATTATGGGCCCAATTAATAATTGGCTCAGGCTTGGATTAAGTGAGGGAAAGTCTGAGGTCCGGCCCGATTAAGTAATGCATCTAGTTTAGTGACTGATTCGGTCCAACAAATAATAGAAAGCCCTCCCGAATCGGCCCAATTGACAAAATGGGCGGACTTGGGCATGACATGGTTGTGGCCAACTGGGCTCGGGCCAAGCACTTAACTCCTATTTCAGGTTTAAGCCAGATTCAGGCCTGTCTTTCTAAAGTCGGGCAGGACCTGGATTTGCCTCAGCCCGACCCGGCCCGTACTGGTCCATGAACACTATTGGCATGCAGATAAACTCAAACCAAAGCCAACCTACATGAATGTACACAATTTTTACCTGATCCAATCTGAATCTTCATATGCCACACATTACTGAATGGTCACAGATGGTGAACAATGGTAACATGTATGATCCCAACCCAGATATAACCAAGTTTGAATATATTAATACCTGAACTCAACCCGAAAACTAATTGGTGTGGTATGTTTGGATGGATGGTGAATTGACGTAAAGTGGGGTGAAGTATCAAATAAAGAGAGAATAAAATATAAGGGGGTTATGATGGTCTTTTGTTTTTAGAGGCTTGATAGTGATTTTTTTGACTTTCTGTATTAAAAAAAAAGATTTTTTTTGTCATTTAGTCGCGAAATGAAGTTGTTTTTTGAGAAAATTTTGAGTTTGTATACTTTACGTCTTTACCTCACCTCAATTCATTTTACCACCTATCCAAACACGCAAGTCAGATGCTGATATGGACTGAACCAATTTTGGTTGGGATGAGAGTGCTACTAAAATACAGACCCCAGTTAAATTTCCAAGTTTAAATAGGGTAAGGTTGTTGGGCTCTGTTCAAATTGGCTCATCATGCTCATGGAGTCTACCCAAGCTGACCCAAGCTTGACCGGGCGCAAGCTCCAGATCAAAATGAGTATGCTCATCTCTAGCTCAAATTGAGCTTCATTAGCCAAGCTCAAAGTTGGCTCGATATTTCTTAAACAAGTCTCAATTCAACTTGACTCAAGCCCAAGGTCAAGACAGGCTAGAATGGTCCTACTGCTGTCAATTAGTCCATGAAGAAAGCCCATTATTCAAATGGGGCACACCCGAAGCACTTTTTATTCAAGGCCAGCCAATCAGTGAGTTGAGCTCGACCTCAAGCACCATCTGAGCCCAAGCTCGGTATATTTGAACAGTGCTTAAGCTCAGCTCAGCTCATTGCGCAAACGAGCTGGGCTTGTCCATTTCACAATTGTTCGTTTATATTTTCGCAAAAATGTCTTACTATCTTATTAATGTAAAATCATTTCATTAGCAGACTCAAATGCTTGTTTATATTTTTGCCAAAACAAGACTGATATCATGTTTTAGTAACAAAGTTTGCAAATTTTGTTTTAAAATCTGGAATTAGTCCATTCAAACATCTGATCACCCACACAATGGCAGGTAATTAGAAGCAGGCCCATTGGCTTCTGGGCCATATCATGCAGGGATTTGGTGTGAATTGAGTCTTGTAAGTTGTAACTAGTCCATGGTTGTAAAAGTTAAGAGAAAGGTGGGTCAAGCCCATTTCTACCCTCTCTATCACTCAGGACCTGGGTGAGCATGATCATTGATTGGGGCCATATAATAATCAAATGCTGCATAATGAACATTGACTCAGACTTCTGATCCAATCCCAAAATGGGCCAAGCCAAAAGTCTTTCAAATATGAAAGGAAGTAAGTTATCATGGCCTTGACAGATATGTGATCTGTTCGGGTGGAAATGGGCTTCGATCGAGCCTTGATGCAGCCCATATCTAGACTAACAAATATGTGATGGATGGGGCAGACCTGGGCTTGTAAGTAGGGCCCATTTAGTAAATAGGCTAAACTCAAGACTAGGTGCCTCAAGGCCTGTTTTGGACTATATAGACTATTGTATAAACCTGTGAAGTTAACAAGTATATCACCCTACTATCTAATTTTTTTCATTTTTGGATCACAAACTGAAGATTGCCTAACTCATAGTCTAAGTAATGGAGATGGGCTGTTTGTATATCCCTAATTTCACCAGTGGCCTCTAAATGTAAACAGTGGATTTTAAGTGGTCTAACATGTGGGCACGAGTCTAAGCTTGAATCATACAGGCCAATAGGGTGGTTAAGGAATATTGGCGGACCCAAGTGTTAGCATGCGGGTGCGACCGCACACGTGTGATTCAAGAAACGCCTTTGATAAGATCGTAAAAAATGTATTTCATCATTTAATCTCGTCAATTGACTGTATACCGCACTGCTAAAATAAAGATTCTGGGTCCGCCATTATTCAGGAACGTATTTTTGTCAAATGTGCTGGTTCATGCCAATGCACAAAAGCTCAGTTGCTTGGGTTATATGAAAAAATATCCCAAATAATATCCTAACCTTTACAACATCATCGGCCCAACCAGTCCAATGCTATGCTCGAGTCTGATATAACTGTTTACACTACCCACGCAACTATTCTTCAAGGTGATTGGTTTTTAGTAGTATGTAATACTGGATTGTCTTCTATACATGGAGGGGGTTTGATTTGAGCGTGTTTGATAAAGCTAGGTCGCAGTTAGGGGTGTTCATGAATTGGGCCAGCCCGTGCCCTGTCCGAGATTGGGCCAAAGGTTTTCACATTCGAAACGGTCTCAGACGTTTTATTCAAGCCCGTTTACTAGTTGGTTCTGGTTTAAATTCACTGGTAGAGAGCGCAAGCCGGCCCACCACCACTTAAGCAACCACTTGGAATCATAAAAAAAACCTTGTTTTGTTATAAAGTAAACTCGGGCTTGGGCTGGGCTTGGACATATATTTTAGAAGTCGAGCATGAACACCCCTAGTCGTGAAGTTTAAACAGGTGGCTTGTAAATGCAAATGTATGGGAAATTCTATATGCACCACCATTTTTTATGAACACACCCACATTCTGAGCTCACCACAGCCATTTTAGGTTTAAAACCTATTTGCTGAGCCCACCCACCAAAATACCGAAACTGCCCACCAGCCTTCGTCTTCTCCTTCTCCATTCCCTCGTCCTCGTTTTTCAAATTTGGCACGGCTAACAGAAGTTGAAAAAATCCGGCGTCTCCTGCTACATCTTCTCCACTGCTCTCATCACGTTCTTCTTATTCTTCATCTTCTTCTTCTTGTCCAAACAAGGTAAGGTAATCTTCTTCTTCTTCGTTAAAGCTTTTCAATCATTTTCACCTTCTTTTTAGGTTGTAATGTATGTGTATTTAGATTGTATTTTCACCTATTTCGATTGTATGTGGATTCCCTAATGCATGATATGGATGTGTATTTCGAACGCCAAATTTTCCCTTCCCATTTGTTTTCTTCTTCTGGTTCGCGTGGTGCTCAGCAAACCAGAAGTGTGCAGGTTAAATTTGCACGGCATATCGACACCGTGCATTTACTATATGGACGGCCAATGTTAACCGTGCATGTCATATCTGCACGGCCAATGTTAGCCGTGCATATATTATTTGCACGGTGTCGATATGCCGTGCAAATTAAATATGCACGACTAACATTGGCCGTGCAGATATAGATTGCACATTAATAGTATGTCGTGCAGAACAAATTTACAATGTTAAATAATAATTTTTGTTTTTTATTTTGAACAGATTAGAAAATGCCTAGAAGACCTGCTCGTCGCGGTGGCAGCTCACTTTCAATAAGTGGACGGGCTAGTTCTTCTAGCGAGCCATCTAGAGTGAGGACGAAGATCGGTGTGGCAAGACTGCCACGTCGCCGAGGTTTGCATACTAGTAGTTCGACTGCCGGTCGTCAACGACCAACGGCATCTGAATGAAGACGAAAAATGCGACAGGATCCACTCCCAGATTCATCAGAGGAGTCAGAGGATGATTCATCTGAGGAGGATTCATCAGAGCATGATTCCTCAGACGAGGAGGAGGCACAACCGTCCACTTCTGCTGCAGCGGCAGCAAGGGATGATCATCCATCAGGCCAGGATGAACAGCCATCCAGTCCTCCCCCAGCGGCGGCAGGGGAGGGTCCTATCCCCGGTGGTCCGGTTGATTTATCGGTCCTCCCTAGTGTCAGGACGCACGTGGCCATACCCATATGGGACGGGGAGGTAATCTTGCATTTTTAAAATTTGTGAATTATTTGTTTTTCAAATAATATGTGTTGAAGTCTATAATAACATATATTAATTAAGTTTAAAACTTTTAATGTGCAGGAACGTGAGCCGCTTAAGTGTATCAATCATTGGCGAGGGTTGAAGGATTGGTACATACCTCGGCCCGGGGATGGGGCCGATATCGAAGTTCCTCGGTTTCGTGCGATTTTAGAAGAGTCTGGATTGGCTGGCCTTAAGTCATTGTCGTACCGATATACTTCCGCCCCTTTGATATCCAGTTTCGTTGAGAGGTGGCAGCCCGAGACAAACACCTTCCACATGCCATTCGGTGAGATGACGATCACCTTAGACGATGTGGGTACTCTCCTCGGCATCCCAGTAACGGGATTGCCTGTCCACGCATCGACCAGTATGGGATTTACCGAGCAGGTAGATTTACTTGAGGCTGGACTAGGCATGGATAGAGCGACTGCGTCTGCTGAACTTCAAGTGGCTCGTGGTGGGGTAGTGAGGCTGCCTGGATCAAGCGAGTGTGCGGTAGTGTGGGTCCTCGGTCGTCTGTTGAGCAGGTAGATTGTGCAGTTAGAGGCTATCTTCTGTTTCTGTTAGGCTGCACAATTTTCACTGATAAGTCGTCCACCAGAGTCCCCATTGCGTACCTATCTTTACTGATGGACTTGGGACAAGTCCGTCATTATGCATGGGGCGCTGCCGCACTTGCGTATCTTTATCGCCAATTGGGGACCGCTACGAGGGCAAATGTCAGACAGATTGCTGGGTACCTGACACTCCTCACGGTAAATGTGCATAACTCTTTGATTAAAGTTTCCATTTGCCTATCTCTGTACTATTAATTATATATTATTTTTAATCATATAATTAAAAACTCTAACTCTTGCAGTCTTGGGTGTACAAGCACTTCCCATTTGTCCGTCCTCCTGCAGCATGGGGGTTTACGGCTGCAATGCCTCATGCGGCTCGCTGGAATCCTGGCCAGGATTCCGGGATTGGAAGGGAGAACGTAAAGTTGTTGCGGGAGAGGCTGGACGACTACATCCTAATGATGTGAGCATCCAATAGATTTGTTGCTATTTATTTTAAGTTTTTTTTTTATGATCTATATTTATTTGTTAGAATATTAATGAGTTGTTTCAATTACTTCTCGACATAGGTGGCTTGGGATCTGTATACCGGTGCTAGAGCTCAGCATCCATTCCAACAGAGTTCTTTCTTCTGTGGTTGCTTGAGAGCAATGGATGTCATTGAACCCTACCACCCACAGAGGGTTCTTCGTCAATTTGGGTATGTTCAAACCATCCCACCAGCACCGCTCGCGCCCCTTCGTGCGTCTCGAGGATCTACTGCCAGACAATACAAGGTCTCCTATAGATTCCTTGATCAGTATTGGGAGTCTTGGGAGGATCATGTATTATCACTAGCACACCGTGGCCATCGAGTACAACATGCATGGGAGTGCTCACCCGACTACATGGAGTGGTTTGTTAGGATGTCACGTCCTCGGGTACAGAACCCCGAACGGCACTCCCATTATCATCCTCATGAGGATCAAGATGACCCGACTCCAAGAGTGGTGAGCGTTTGAAATTGCAATTGTAACATTATGCATCCATTTTAAAAGTTATAATTCTCTTAATTATTAACATGTATAATGATTTCTTACAGATCCGCCGAGCGAGTGATAATCTTCGTGCTACGATTGCACAGCCTGGTCAATCTGCTGATTTTTATTACCGGGCAATACAGACCACTCTCGAGATCTTGGATGGCTTGCCGGTGACGTACCGACGACGTACGCGTCCTTAAGGAGATTTGCTGTTTTTGGATTTTATGATTATGTCATGGGATTTTGTACTTTATTTTGGAACTTGGCGAATTATAAGCCACTTTTTTTAAGGCAATTATGTAAATGATCACTTTTACATATATAATAATGAATTCAAGTTCTTTCTTTTTGAGATGTCTAGTATGATGGATGAATTTTTATATTTTAAGAGAACTTATAGTCTATATTTGTGTAAAAGAAAGATTAGGCAAAATGGAATGAAAAGGACATATGTCAGCACAAAATATAATTAACGTGTATTGCACAGTATGCTCGGCCGTTATGTGCCGTGCATAATATGGTCTGCACGGCTATTATGTGCCGGACATAACATGGTCTGCACGGCACAAATTGGCCGTGCATAATAAAGATTGCACAGTATCTGTTAGCCGTGCAGATTCTGACAAGCCATTACATGTTGGCGTTGCAGACCATGTTTTACATCACTTTTATATATCGGTGTGAGTTACATCAAATGATAATCAAATTGTTACATCAAATGACAAGCAAACGGTTACATCGAAATGAGTTACATTATATAATTTATATGGTTACATCAAATGAGAATCAGTTTATATAATCAATCGCTGTCAAGATTAACCGACTCTTGTGTTGCTACACTATTTCCCAAAATGTCTCTGAATTGCTCAATGCGATTTGCATATGGGTTCTGCCATCCGTCTGCATCAGGATGATGGTGTCTATGCCAATTTGTTGCAATAGGTGGCATGGGTGCTTCTGGCTTCATGAATACCTGAACGTAATGGTTTCCATTGACGAAACCAATCGCGATGATTTTGTGATCACTTGTTGGAATCGGGGGTGATATCAAAGGCAAGAAAGTCAGGCATTGCTGCAATGAAAGCAGGACCAATACGACTTTATAATACGAAGATATCAAGTGACCCATGTCCGGCATTGTCATCTAACGATCGAATCCTGGATTGTTTTCGAAGTAAGACAATGCGCAATACAGCTCTCCAACCCGGTCATCTCCTCCATAGACCAATGCATAATATTGTTGATGCCTCTGCAATTCAGTGCTCAAGTCCAATCTAACCTGTCTCCAACTGTCCTCGCCCATGCCAAGAAGGCCTGCTATAGATCTGAATCCACAGTTACCATCCGCTGCGACATCCTTGACATTATGGATGTAGGGTCCCAAAGGCTGTGGGAGCGATTGCGAAAATGTACATGATCGAGTTCGACGGACACTAATCTTCTCACTCATCTTCTTAACAGATGTACTACTTAATATAAGTCGTCCACTCTCTTTCACCCCTACTGCGTATTCGAATGCAGACGGCTCACGAGTCGTAGACCGATCGAACTTCTTTTTCTTCAATGATGACCGACCGCGAGTATTCAATTTAATGTCCGGTTCAATCAGAGGTGTACATTCTGGACTTGCTATTTCTCTCAATTTTTTCAGTAGTTGAATTTTTCCAGCCTCATCACTTCCCCGAAATTTCTTATCGATCAAGTCGAACTCAGAAGTTGTGGTCAACTCAGGGGCTTTGTTCATCTTAGTGGGATCTAAATTGAGCTTCCGCCAAAATTGATGTACACATATTAGTGGTATATGAGACCCTTCTCTTATACATTCTCCAATTTCATGTGCACATGGTAAACCATGGGTCCGTCGTACAACGCACCCACATGCATTCGAATCCGAACCAATATCAGCAGCTCTTAGCGACTCATTTAATACTATATCCAAAGCACTCCTTGATACAAATCCTCTCAGTTCACGGAATAGTGCTGGTTTGAATTTATGTTGCACGGTGGTCAAACTCTTTTCAAAAGAAGCCTTTATTTCAGTAAATAACAACTGAAGCAGGGAATGAATAACCTGCCAGGACGAATCAAAACTACAGCTCGATGTACCAAGATGTCTCTTTAATTTTGCGTGTGCACTCTCAGCCCTGTTAGTGGTGCAGTTGCCAAAATGCATATTCTGATCCGTCCAAACAGACACGAATTGTTCCTTATGCTTATTCAACCACGAGTTCTTCACATAATCAACAGCATGTGGATACCCACAAAAATTCCGTTCCAAAGCACTTAGAAGTTGAATATAGTCACTTTCAGTTGGAGAGAGTACCAACATGTTCCAACAAGAGATAAAAGCATCCAATCTGTCGGTGGTCTCAAAGAACTTCTTACAGTTTGCCATGATGTTCCTAGATATATGCCACATGCATAATAAGTTTGCTGCATTCGGATATACAACTTTGATTGCATTCATGAGCGCTAACTCTCTATCTGTGACAATCACACGTGGCATAATGCATCCATCCATTACATCCTTAAGCCTCTCCATGGCCCATCTATAATTGGCCTCCCTCTCTGAATCAAGGTAAACAAAAGCAACGGAGAACGTCAGTTGGGTAGATGTAACACCAACAATCTCAAGCAATGGAAGTTGATATCTATTGGTCTTGTACGTGGAATCCATTATCAAAACTTCTGGAAATGCACGTAATAGCTGAATAGATGACGGATGTGCCCAGAATAAGTCTAAGATTGCATCTGTATCATCATTGCTAGTGTGATACTCAATGTACTTGTTCTTCTCCAAATGCATCATAAGTTGCTGCATCTGTGATCGGCCGGCCATCTCTGTCACCCTAAACTTCTGACGAGCATTGTAGATACTCTTCATCGTAGTGGTGTTGTGCACATTCCTCTCCTGCAGTGTTCGAAGGATGTTCCTTGGCTTCACCAGACTCTTAGACATATCAATCAAAACATTAATCTCTTCCGTAGAAAGCCTCCCAGCGAACGAGTGCCCTTCGAGATGTTGTGCGTTTGGATGATTGTGTATCCCACAAACCACTACTAACATCCAATCATCGTCACTAGGCAACTTTCGACCCTTCAAAGCAAATGGGCAATTACACTTCTTCGTTCCCGTTGCCTTGTTAGGATTCTTCTTTTCGTATATCTTCGATGAAGCCCTGTAACTACCACTTCTCTCACAGGATAAAACTATTCTCGGTTTCCTGCCATCTCCACCAGCATCCGAAGTTTTGATTACAATCACAAGCCATGTTTCTTTCCGACATCCCGTGTCCATTGGATTAGATCATCTCGGCTTCTGAATATCGTTTCAGTGGTGAAGACATTAGTAAAATCAAGAGAACACTGACTTGCACCAGTTGAATCAATCTCCTGAAAATATGATCCCAAAATTATTAGTTTACACTGCACGGCAAATTATAGCTGTACATTATTTTTTTGCACGGTTTATTATAACCGTGCAAGTTTATTTTGCACGGTTTATTGTGACCGTGCAAAATACTATTGCACAGTTAAAATGTGCCGTGCAGTGTGATTTTGCACGGTTTTGGAATACCGAGCATATCGCGGAAAAAAATAATTAACGAGCTGGAAACGGACTTGGAGAATATACCTCCTCTTGGTAGATTGACAGTTGCTTGTCCATGTTGAAAATGCCTGCTTTCAGTAGACAATGTGCCCTGGGGAGATGAGTACTTTCAAGGGTTGAAGATTCTTATGAGACTTAAGGATACTTTTAAATGGTTGAAGAAGATGATGAGGAAAGAGATGAACATAAACGGGCATGAATGAGTGCGAGGGAACGGTTACGAAACAATGGATGAAAGGGAGAATGAAGAAGAAAAAGAGGAGGAATAGGAGATGACAACGGCTCCCCCACTGTGAAAGAACGAAAGGAAGAGGGGAGGAGGAGGTTGATGGTAAAGGGCTAGTTCGTCATTTCACTGGAGGGCAATTTAGTAATTAAAAAAAAACTTAAAAGTAGGTGTATTCATAAAAAATGGTGGTGCATATAGAATTTCCCCAAATGTATAGTCATCTGTTTCAAATCATAGGCTTTGTTTGGCAAGTCTTATCTATATGAAATGGATCTGCATGAATTACATCTGTTTCAAATGGCTCCATTTGAAATAGATATTTTAAAAATAGTTTGTTTGGTAGCATAAAAAAATTAATTGAAATAGACATTTTTCAAGCAACGGTTGAAATGTTTTCATAAATATCTTGAGATCCATGAGGAATCAAGTATTGAAATTTGACATCACAGTCGTGTTTAGCCTTACAAAGAGAATTACCGGTTTGGATCTTGCGTTTGGGAGCCATGGATGTTAAAAAATAGGTATAAATGTCAAACTTGTTTTGTAAATATCTTAAAATCTATGATGATCGAACGGCTAAAATCTGGATGGATAGCTGGTCTTGATGTTCTGAATCTATCCAATGGTTTGGATAATGATTTCTAGTCCCAGGATTTATAAAAAAACGCAAAAAAGGGAACTGCATGTGGCCCTTTAAAACTAAGGCAGTCATGCATGGTACATCAACGGTCCACAACTTTTTAGTATGTTTCTTGAGACCCACTTCGAATTAGAGGCTAATTTTTTGTCTCATAGCCGTTTTGGGCCTTGCAAAGAAGACCAACGGTTTAGATTGTGATTATGGAACCCACAATGTCGAGAAATCAAGATCAAATGGCTCACGTTTTTTTTTTATAAATTTCTAGAGATCTGTGATAGATCAACCGCTGAAATTTAGACCTCTACCCGTGTTTGGCCTTCTTAACACATCCAAAGGATTGGATCATCAACTAGGCTCCCAGAATAAAAAAAAAAAAATGAAAAACCTCCGTCATACAAAAATGACCGCTTAAAATACTGTAGATGCACGTCTGTCCGCTTCCGTGAATGATGTCTATTTCAAATCTGTTAGGTTTTGCTGCTGCCTCAAATAGAGGGCATACCTCTTTATGAGGTTTGAAATGGAGATAGCAAATATGGTTTCCAAACGGTCTAAACTCATTTTCAAAAAGTTTTAAGAGAAGTAGAGGTCAAAAGCAGAGATCCCAAACGCCACCTAATTCTGTAGTTGTCATTATTTTGCACAGCGGAGCTTGCCATTTGTAAATCCAAGACATTCACATTCACTTATTCGGCTGCGCTCCATGAATTAATTGTCACCCAATTTATCACTAATCCAACTATTAGTTACTATTAGGTTCAATCACACACAAAAAAATAAAAAATTTAATTTGGCGATCTAATATTTAATGTTGGGATTATCTAACTACACTAAACTGACATTTTGTTGATCACCCTTACACTTAGGGTGTGTTTGGCAATTAATTAGTTAAAGTAATGTAACGTGAATCCACACAAGAAATGACAATGAGTCATATCAAAAGTACATAATTTCAAAATTCCCTCCGAATTTCTCAAAAAAAGTTCAAAAAGCAACATCATTTCTCCCCTAAAAGACAAAAAAACTCTACTTTTCTATATAAAAAGTCAAAAACATTCAATAGCAAACAACTAAAAATAAAACACCATCATAACACCTTATATTTTATTCTCTCTTGATTTGATGCTATACATCACCATACTTCAATTCATCATACATCCAAATAGGCCTTTATTGGTCCATATGCTAACAACCTACTCTACCGATTGACTGCGTCCGATTCAGGTTTCATTCAAGGAGCACATTTAATAGGAGAGAGAGGGAGAGAGATGGAATTTCATCAAAACAATTCTTTTCTACTTGTTTTAATACTTTAATGCTGATCAAGTCTCTCTCTCTCCAAACAAAGTAAACATGCTCCACTATCACATGTAAACTAATTCACTATAATTAATTAATGAAAATTCTTTGATGGGTTAGTTATGATCATTTAAAGGGCTACAATGCTGCTATATAAGTATGGATGATTGAGGGCAATTTTAAAAATCATTCATCGAGTCATGATAATGTAAGCTGTGAATGTGTAAATAATATATCAATACAAAGTTAGGAGTTTGGATCTTAGAGTGTCTCACAGGTTAAACTCCAAAGTATGATTCACCTAGTGAATATCAGAAACACTCACAACAAATACCCTCAATTGCATTGGGCTTTTTCATAAAATTCTCTCTGATAAGAGTCTCACCCTATGCTTGAGCATGACATTAAGAATATCGAATGGTCAATCCTATGGTGGGATAAACTTTTATTGAAGTGAAGTTTTAGGACAACCAATTGAATTGGAGGGCCTTCAATTTAGTGGTTCTGATTCTCAACAGATGGGCAACACCATGGAATTCCACTATTTCTATCTTAACTTGAGTGAGAGGCTCAAAGTTTACATGGGAGATTTTAGGGTTGCAAATGGGTATCCTAAGATCTGAGTATAGTATACAGTTCATAATAAAGCAGGTTTAAAACCCAATTTAGATTCCATTATGCAATCTCATTTCAGATTCAATAAGCAGTCAAATTCAGTTTTGGATCCATAAACCCATTTGCAACCTTTATACGTTAATTCCCACGGGGTCATTGCTTTGGTGTGATGGTAAAAGTCTTGGGTACCATGCATGATAATGCAGGTTTGAGACTTACGAGCAGCCACTTTGTGCAAAATTAGTAAAGGTTAGGCTTTATCTCAGTCTGGACCCTCCCATGACCCTACTTCGGCAGGACCGCGCTGGGTGATGACCTTTTATATGTTAAAGCCCACCTTTAAAAACTGAACTCGCTCTTCTCTCCTATCGAAAGTCCCTTTTAGGGCCAATTGTGTCTTGATAACATCTCTTGTCGCCCATCTCTTCTATTATCATCATTTCTCTCTTTCTCTTCAGAATCATCTCATTTCTATCACATCATCGCCCTGGCCTCTTTGTTTTTCTTCGTCAAAACCCTCTCTCATCTTTTCGCGACATTACTCTATATCTCTCTCTTCCATCTTAGAAACCCTAATTCCTCTTATGGAGCTTGGGATTTTATCTACTTTGCAAATCTAGGGTTTACATTCTCCTCAACACTCACAACTCATTTTCATTAATGGAAACTTTCACGATGTCAAGATTCTCGCAAATTCTTCATCTCCACCATAAAACACCCAATTCTAACAATGATTTGGTAATCTTTGTTTGTTTGTTGTTTACTTTTTGTTAAAAAAAATAGTTTACTAAATTTATGATTTGGGAATGATATCAAGTTTATTTGTGATTTTCTTGGATATTGAATTATTCTTCTTGAATTTATGGCTTTGATTTAAAGGGGTTTTGCGGTAATGGAGGTGGGGATGGAGTAGGAACTAGAACTAGAACCGGAACCGAGAGTAAAAGGCAAAGTTGAAACCTATTTCAGATGCATCCAAAAGGTTTTGTTTGGGTTTAGATCTTGTTCCAGTTCCATCCATGGAAAACAAGATCCGGTTATTAGGAAGTGGCTGGGGTGAAACTACAGATTGAACGAAGGCATGTCGCTACTAACATTTCTAGGATTGCTTTGGCTTGGATCAAGCACTAAGTGCGGAAAATCGTGATTACCGATGAGCAATCAGTCACATGTGATTCACTCATCAAAATCTAAGGGCTAGGACAAACACCCATACATGGAGAATGATGATGAACGTTCAGATCTAGTGGAAGAAAGAGGAAATATGCTTTTTCGAAAGCTTTTTCTTGTTCTTCTCACTATTACAATCTCTTCATCGGGATATGTCAAAAGGTCAGTTGCAACTCTTTTCACCACTATCATATACCTTCTTGTGAGGTCTCCTCTCAAATTGAGAGGAATTTTAGGGATGAAGAATTACATTATGCATGATTCTTATCCTTATTATCACTATGCAAGGATTAACACATCTTGATTGGCAATTGCCAAGGCTTCCCTGTGAGGAGGGTACTTTTTAGATCAGATGTCTACCCAAATGTGTTAGTATGAGGGTCCCATCACAGTTGTTAACACCGATTTTTGATAGAGCATGGTTTCATTCCGACTCCCGTTTGCATCCTTATTCCTTAGGCAATTGCCCTCTAACTCTACTTGGCTCTGCCTCGTTTTGTAGGGTTGCCTAGATGTTTGTTTTATGAAACCAAATCCAAAGCTGGTTTTTATGGCCAATTTCATGCCAACTGCAACCCTTTTTTTTTTTGAAAAAAAAATTGAGTTATGAGATTGTGAATGGTAATTATGATGCAAAATTGAGTGATAAGCTGGATTAGGGCCATAGAAAAAGGTAGGGTCAGTCACAGTGCTCACTCATCCAATCTATAAGAGGGCTATAAATAGGAGAGGCAATCCTTTGAGATATCAAGTGAAATAGGTTAAAACTATTATAAGACCATCATTAATACATTCATGCATGCCATTAATATATTCCATAAAACTTCTATTTTAGTGTTTATTTTCTTCCCACATATTTACACATAGTAACTCCAATTCTTTCATGGCTTTTAGAATAATGTTATGAGGCTCAGTTTATTCTTTTATGGAAGGAAATGAGAGAGAGAGAGCGAGACCATAAAAGATAAATAAAGAAGAGAAAAGCATCCTTTAAATAATCTACGTATTAATAAGAATTAAATTCAATGATGTTACCTAAAGAAATCAAGACAAACAATGAAAATCCTTGGGACACATTTGTGCAACATTTTTTTTTTTTTTTGCGTCAATAGAACGAGAAGTTGCCCCACTCTTCCTTTCATCATGGTGGGTGCATGTAGCATATACTTTTGCAGAAATCCATTAAAACCCAATGCAATCTTCCCCCTTCCATGGATACTGGGGATCCAACAATGGAGTTCGACCCCACTAGGAAATGTATTTCAATGGTTCCTTTTTCTAGGGATGCACCCAATTAAACACGCAAAGTAGATAGGAAAGTGACAAAAATAAAATAACTAAGAAAAAGACCAATAACAATTAATCTTTAAGTGGACACTTCCACAATGTCATGATTCTCGCAAATTCTTCATCTCCGCCATAAAAGCGCTAATTCTAACAGTGATCTCGTAATATTTCTTTTTTTTTTAACTTTTTTTAATTTTTAGTTTGCTAAATTTATGATTTGGGAATGATATCAAGTTTATTTGTGACTTTAGGAGATTATTTAAGAGCTTTAGGAAATAATTATCACAGTGGGAGGCAAGCCAGTGCTTTTTTGATTCTAATTGTGATTTCATTTATACAAGTTCCTCCAACAGACTTCACAAATCTTACAGTGGCATGGATCTCTCTTTCAATTTGGCTTCTTTGATATGCATATATATTGCTTTTATGTATTGAAATATATATATATATATATATTTTCTTTGTTGGGTCTCTCACAGTAGTATTTATATTATAGGAGTTTCTTCTCATCTTCACATCGCCCTCCCTATCTCATCTTTATCTCTCTCCTTACCACACCCGCCCCTAACCTTTTATCTCACTATCTCCCAACTCACCCTCCAACAAGATATCTGTAATTATCCTTGATAATATGGTTTTTTAGATTTACAATGATTTTAATTTCTAATGGTATCTCAACATATGTGCATTTACATATGTATATATCTATAGATAGTACTAAAAATCTAATCTACTGGGTAAATCATAAGTAGGGCCCAATAATGAAACTTGAACCAAAACCAATCATTCTTGAGCCATATTTAAGTCCAACCAAATTATTTACTTTGATAAATTGATTGCATGCTTAAAATATGTGGTTAAAATAAACATGATCAACATACGATGGGAATTTACGTTAAGGAATATGATTTACTTAATGGACCCCTTGGCCATCTGAGGTGTGAAAACAAACAATTCCTCTCTCCTTTGATCATCTATGGTTCTGATTATTACACAAATTATAGCACACAAAAGAGTTTTATAGTCCGATACTGAGAAGCATTTTTGAAACTGACATTCTTCACATTGAAGAAAGAAGGAAAGATGGTGATCATTTGATTATTGAAGTGATTGATCCATTATAGGTACCCAATTTCATCAAATAATATTATTAAAATTTATTTTTATTGCTAACTCTTAACAAGGAGGTCTTTCTAAAAAAAAAACCTAGGAATTTATGGAAAAGAGTATTTCGCTTTTGATGTATTTAAAAGGTGAAAAGTTAATGGTGTGCTTGGGACATGATCAATTTATCAATTGTTGAACTGCTTATCCCAAGTAGCTTGAATCACACTTGCCAACTTAAAGATAGAAAGAGAATACATCTCTCTTCAAGATTGACAATGATTTTGAAGATAAATTGATTGATTTAGATTTTTTTAAAATTTTTTCATAATCAATTAAATGCACTCTCATTTTGGTATTATTAAATTTTGTGTTTTTTTGAGTGCTTATTTATTTTTTATGGCTTGTTTTATGTTCCGGACTTATATATATTATTTATTTTTATCAATAATATTATAAGAAATACTAAATTTAGATATATTTTTATTTCTTGGGCTCGGCTCAGCATGGGCCTTTGTTGTTAGTATAACTATACAAGGACTCACAATTTTTGTCGACAATTGCCACGACTTGCCTTGTGAGGGGCGTACTTCTAAGATTAGAGGCCCACCAATATGTATTAGTATATGGGTCCATCACGGATGCCATCATTGATTTTGGATAGCGCATGGTTCCATTTCAATCGCGACCTGTTTGCATGGCAATTTCCATGGCTTGCCATGTAAGGGGTGTACTTCTAAGATTAAAGGCCCACCCACATGTATTAGTATGTGGGTCCATCACAGATGCCAACACGGATTTTGGATCGAGCATGATTCCATTTCAATCCCAACCTGTTTGCATCCCTATTACCTATGCAATCATCCTTGACTCTACTTGGGTTTGCCTCAATTTGTGAGGCCACCTAGATGTTGGTTTTTTATGAAATCAAATTCAAAGCTACTTTTTTATGGCCAATTTCATGCCATCTACTGCGAGGTGTGAGATTGTGAATGAAAATTATGATACAAAATTGTGTAATAAGCCGAATTGAGTCCATAGAAAAGAAAGTAGGGTGCACGACAATGCTCACTCATCCAATCTATAAGAGGACTATAGATAGGAGAGACAATCCTTTGAGATATCAAGTGGAAAGGGTTATACCTATTGTAAGACCATCACTAATACATCAACGTATGTCATTAATTACATACATGCACACAATTATATTCCATAAATTGCTACTTTAGGGTTTGTTTTCTTCCCACATTTTTACACATAGTAACTCCAATTCTTTTACCGCTTTTAGAACAATATTATGAGCCTTAATTTATTCTTTTAAGGAAGAAAATGGAAAAAGGATTGAGAGAAAGAAAGAGAAAAGAGACCGTAAATGATGAATAAAAAAAGAAAAAAAGAAATGCATCCCTTAAATAATCAACAAATAAACAAGATTAAATCAATTGAATAAACAATGAGACTACCTAAAGAAATCAAGACAAACAACGAAAATACTTAGGACACATTTATATGGAGTTTTTTTAGAATCAATAGAATGAAAAACTGCTATGCTTTTCCTTTCATGGCATCTGGTGCAACATATACTTTCGCAAAAATCCGTTAACATCTAATGCAACTTTTGCTTTTTCATAGACATTGGGGTTCAACAATGGAGTTCGGCCACCATAGGGAATGGATTTTCATGGTTCCTCTTTTAGGGATGCGTCCGAACACGCAAATTAGATAAGAAAGTAACTAATAAAATAACTAAAAAAGACAAACATAACTGAAAGACTAAAAACAATCTCTTACCTGAAATCAAAATAAAATCGATTATATGTGATCAATTTGATGGGTCAGATTAGGGTTATTTTTTTTAATTTTCACCTACAACTTTTCAACCTGCAAACTAACCCCAATAAGGCAATACCCCGGTGAATGAATGTATTATGTATGTAAATAAAAGTATACATATTACATATACATACTTGTATCTTATAAGTAGAGAGAGAAAAAGAGAAAACAATACATAGGAAATTCACAGATCCTTTTCTTCTTCTTTCTCTCTCCGCGTGTCGTCGGAGCGGAGACTCTTACCATTATCTCCCAAGTACCGCTACAAAGCGGTTTCGGCAAAACCGCTCTCTCATCTCAACGAAATCTCGGCTTCCCGTTCCGGTACGCGACCTCCTCTTCTTCCTTCCTCTCTCTGTCTCAGGTATTTTTTCCTCTTTCTATCTCTTCCATGTACTTTCTATTTTGAGGCCTGCATTTTCCTGTTTCTAATTAGGGTTTCTTTGTTGATTCTAGGGTTTTCTGGTTTCTTTTTTTGTTCTTGTTGTTTTTGTCTATTAATCCGGTTTGGGTTTCAATTGGGAGTTGGATTGGAACTTGGGGTGTTTCTCGTTTACTTGGTTTTGGCTTCTGGGGCATTCGCCTCGGATTCTTTCTTGTGGAATCTGAGGATGTTTTTAGGATTGTAAAGATGGGTTCGTTTGGTCAAGCGGGGGAAACGTCGGCGGAGGAGATTTTGGGGAGAGAGGAGATAGGGAATTGTTTGGTTGATGAGGGTGGAGGTAGGCATGGTGGTGGATTCGACCCGCCCGCCTCGAGCCATTGCCTGGAAAAGGGTTGTGGGGTTTTGATAAATGGTAGTGGAGATTGCATAAGTGGGGCGGATGAGTTTCTTCGTGATAGTGATGTTTTGGAGAATGGGGTGGAAGATGGGTGTGGGGTTAGTTACTCAGACAATGGTAATGGGTGTGAGCATGATGTTGATGAGAATGGCGCTGTTGCTGGTATGAAAGGGCGGTTTCCGGTGTTGGATATAGCTTCTCTTCCTTCAATAAGTGGTAAGAGGGACTGGGTAGATGGTGGGGAGGGCAATTGTGTTGTGGGGATTTGTGAGGATGAACAGTCAGTTTTTGGGCGGAAAGAGATGGAAAGTGGATGTGGGGTTGATGAGAAGGATGGCTGTTCGCCTAAATTGGATGGATGTGAGAAGAATGCTGCTGAACCCCAAGGTAATAAACTTGTCCCTGGGACTTGCTTGGAAACTTGTTCCTCTCAGATAAACACTAGTGGAATTCCCATAAATGGTCCTAATGGGAATTGCTTGGTTGTTACTTTGGAGAATGGCGAGGAACCATCAACTATTGGGAGGAGTGGGACCGAAGAAAGATGGGAGAGTAATCTCGATAGTCAGCTGTGCAGTTCGCCCAAATTGGATGGATTTGAGAATGTTTTGTGCCATAATGAGGTTGTTCTTGGGTCCATAGACCAGTGTCAGACATCGGAGGTATCGTCAAAAACAACTTGCTTGCCCTCAATTGACAATAACAGGTGTGCCTTTGATGAGATGAGTGTAATTCATTCTGGCCTTGCTTCTGAATATCAAGCAGAGTTGTCTATTATTGCGGGGAATGAGCCTCACTGTAATGAGAACAACATAATGAACAAGCTACACAGTTCACCTCAATTGGATGCATGTGAGGATTTGGTGTGCATAAATGAGGTTGTTCTTGGCTCACAAGGCCACTTCCCTGTTTCGCAGTCATGCTTAGAGATGTCTTGCCCCTCAAAAAGTAGTAGCAATGGAGTCGGAGACAACATGGGAGGTCTCTGCAAATTTCAGCCTGCTGTTGATTCTGAGAATGGCATGAAACTGTCAGCTACTGGGTGGAATGAAACAGAGGACGATTGTGGGGTTAGGAGGTTTTGTTCTGATGGGCGCAGCACGGAAGACTGGTTATGCAGTTCACCTCAATGTGATGAATTCAGTAATGAAGTTGGTAAGACCAATTCACAATGCCAGTTGCACTTATCACAGTCATGCTTGGAAACATCATGGATGAAGGAAAGCCCATCCATTTTGACGGAAGGGCCACCAGATGCAGCCTCTTACTGTGCGGTTGAAGAGGCAGCCTCTCCGCAGCCATTGCAACTACCTAATGGTTTGAATGCTAGCTCTTCTAAACACTTGGTGCCGGATACCTATAAGAGGGATGCGAGCTATACATTTGATTCTTCTAAGCAGGCAGTCAATGATGCAATGATTGAAGTTAAACCTGACTGTGTTTCAAGGAATACCCGTGCTCGCAAGTCAAACCGTTTGGCTAGAACAAGAAAGGCTGCTAGGCAGGCAATTGACACCACTGGGGTCTTTTTGAGCATAGCAAGAGGGAAAAGAAGTTGTTGCAATCAGGCACGATCATCAACTTGGGGGGGCATGGGTAATATTATACAACTATTTGAAAAAAGTTCTGAGATTATGAAGTTCAATTCTCAGCTAGATCAAGTTCTGAATCAAGAACCAAAAAGAGATCGGGGTGGTTTAGGGAGCAAAAGAAGTCGGAAGGCTCAGATAAAAGCGTCAAAATCAAAGCGTCGTGCTTCAACTAGCCATGTTCATTCAAAGGTTAAAAATGAGAGAAAACGAGGTAAAAAAGGTCTGCAAGCTGTGCCTCCCAATGTTGTAGAAACTCTGGATTCTGTGCAGTCTGTTGTTAGTAATTGCTTGCGTCCCTCAGATTCCCAAGCCAGTTTTGAAGTTTTGGAAACATCTATTGAAATCTTGCATAGAGTAGGAGGAGATGGGTCTGGTGCAGTACAGTTCCCCTGTCTTGTTCAGAACCTTGAAAAGTTTGACATGCCTCCAGATGCTTCTGTAAGAGATGCCTTAGTTGGGGATAAGGAACTGGAGAGCACTGTAACAACACAAGATACATCAATTGAAAACAATAAGGTTGATTTCCTGGGGATTGATGCCTCAGGTGAGGCACCTAACAACAACAGGCGTGTGGATCCTGAAACATCACCTGATTCGGACATGCTCCATGTAAGTCCAGATGTTGTCAACAATGCAACCGAGGGCATCATTTCCACACAAAGGAAGGCATATACATATGCTAGAAGAAAGGTTCGGAATGATTCCTTTCCAGAATCCACACTCCCAAAATCTATAGATGGTTCTGTTTCTTCTCCTTCGCAACATGTCACTGCTTACGGCGATATTACGCCTTCAAAAATGAAGTGTGCTAGTATAAAGAAAAGGAAGAAAAATTGCAAAAGAGACATGCATCATGCTAATGAGTTTTCTACCATTGAAGAAAAATTGGCTGGCCCAACACAATTGAAAAAATCTAAAAAAGGGGGAAAACGAAGAATGCCAAAGAAAGCAGGAAATGGCTGTGACCCTGGCAACACTTTCAATTCGGCAACTGGAAATGATTCTAGCAAATCTTCAAACATTGAGGCGTTGACCATTAATTGTTCAGCCTCAGAACTAGATCACAGCAGACAGGTTCTGAAGGTGGAAACTGGTTTTGAAACCCGAGTACTTTCTGGGCAGGAAGTTGGGACTTCACAGTCAGAATCATGGATGCTGGATGGGTTGTTATCTGCTGGAAACACTAATGGGCGCAAACTTTCTAGAAGTTCTAATGCGAGATTAAGCAAGCGCAGATCACAAGCCCCTGGTTCAGCAGGACCCCGAAGAGGTACTGATAGTGCACGGAAGGGAGCTAGAAAGAACAAAGTCAAGGATGTAGTTCTTTCGGGCCAGGGTGTTTACAAGGACGAAAGTCATGCCCTTGCTACTGGCATTGAATTAGGAGGTAATGGAAATTTCTTTATATAGACAGCCTGCATTAAACAGATCATCTAATTTATGCAGTTATGTTCCTGCAAACTTGCGGAACTGTTTTCACTGTGACATGTGCTTCTAGTGTATCATGCATGACCTAGTAAATGTAGTGTTGAGTATCAAGAAATTATAATTTGTTTTACTTTCAGAAGCTAATAATGTTGGAACTTGGCATCTTCCATGATTCAGGAACCACTACTGCTGATAAAGTTGCTTGCAAGGACATGTCAAGTTCTATCGTGCTGCCGATGAGCAACGACAAGGAATTAAATAAATCATGTCACAGCTTGGAGCCTCAGTTTTTCCGACCGCGCCTTGCATGGGTGCGATGTGATGATTGCCATAAGTGGCGTTGTATCCCGGCTGAGCTTGCTGATGAAATAGAGGAAACGGATTGCAGATGGTAATCATTTTAATTTTCAATCTGTTTTTTAGCTTTCTTTTTTAAAATTTTTTTATACCATTCATGGTGCATACAAGCATATACATTTGAAAAAGAAGGAAAGATAAAAAAGAAGAAAACTGCATTATGAATTTTATTGCATCATAAATCTTTATTATAATTGTTACTGTGATTAGGATAAGATATTTTGACGAACATAATTAAATGTAGAAGGTACCATGTCCACCTACCCATCACAGTTGGTTATGGACATCAAAGTTGTCCAAGAGGTAGAGGTGGAGGGTTCAAGCCCGAGTGGGCATAGTGAGATATTGGTCTTTTGCACTCTCTGAAGGTAAGGGTAGTTTAGTAATGTTCCTCGTCCTACCTAATAGGGGCCGGGCCCAGGGATCTGGCGGTCCATTAGGGGCTGATAAAAAAATTAAAAAAATAAAAATGTAAAAAGACAGCATGAAGAATTGAAACTCTATAAAACTATGTCAATGAAATGGTTGCCAGAAACTAGGTAACTGAGATAAGTTGTGGCTGCTCTGATGTCCTCTCCTCAAAGGATGTTAAATATCATTGAGAATGACGTTGGTTACTTGGTTTAAGGATTTTATCATCCTCCCTTTTGAGATGTTCCTTTTTTCTTGCTTATTCGATTGATTATGTGACTTTTGCATTGTGAGTGCATAGTTCTTACATAGGGGAGATTTATGCTAATCTTCCATTAAAAAAAAAAACCATGCTAATCTAAGGACTGTAATTAGTGTAATGCCAAACAGATTGAGCTATTTTGATCTGGTACATCCCATTCCTCTTTCTGGATGCTCTGTTATAGCCATGAAAACTGACCTTGGGGGTTGGATTTATGAATTGGTAGAGATTGAGAGATGTTATTATGTTGGGCAATAAAAAAATGACTAGAAGACAAAATACATGTTAGTAAAATACTTATTCTTTCTACGATGGGAGTGTGGAGAAATATGAAAGCATAGGATTGAGAATGGGTACTCAAGGAAATCTACTGACAGTGCTCATTCTTACCGCCACAAGGTTGCATAAAATGAAATATGAAATTCTATGCTATGTAGCATCATTAATTTATCATCATTATTGGAGCCTTTTCCCATCATTCTAGGTCAACTAAAAGAGTTATATAATTAAAATCGAAACAAGTTATAAAAAAACTGTTTATCTGCGGAACTAAGAGCAAGAGCTCTCTCTCATTACCTGATGGTGTGCCAAAGGATGATGCTAGTCTAGGTGAAGTTAATACATGCAATATTTTACAAAAGGGATTTCTAAAGTTTTAGCAATCTATATGCGCATCAAGTATATGGGTATACTACTCTAGGTACCATGTGATAAGTATCGGTGATGTTGCAAATAGACTAGGCAATTCTCCATTTCGAATTCACATCCAAAAGTGTACCAATTTTCATAAATTGCAGTCTCATATCCTTCCTCTTCATCTGTGTCCGCATCCATAGCCTTATATGGCATTGCTGTTTGGAGCATGGCTATTTTGGTCATAGACGAGGAGTGATTTAAATAGGTTTTCAGACTTTAGTTATATCCCAGCAAAACAAGGTTGATCACTGGAACATGACTAACCTTTAGATTGCCCATGTTATTCCCAATTGTTGTCATTTCTATTCTAAAAATGATTAGTTTTCACCATTCAAAAAAAAAAAAAAAGGATTACTTTTCATCAGTACTTGCTTGCTATGCTGGCTATATCAAGAAAATGTTGAAAACTTCAGCAATTATTTAGTGAATAGGATTTACTATTACTTGTTGCATGTAGACCTGCTTTGGCTGTGTTTGATTTGGTGCGATACAACTGGGGATGCCAACTTGTTGGGTTAAATAGGTGACCTGCAGCAACTAGCCCTTATAAGGGGCGGGTTTGGTTGTTGGGTTCAGGGCAGGTATGGGATTTTGGGTTTGAGTCAAATTTGTTTGAGTTTTGTTTGCCTCAACCCAGCTCATGTTGTTTATGATTAATTTGCATATTACTTATGGCCTGTTTATTTTCAACTTATTGAATTAGAATTCCTAGGAATTGATTTTAAAATGGGTTCCAATAAAAGAATATAACATGGTGAGGGGTGAAGGATACGAGGTGTAGATATAGATGGTTTGTTTTCATTGTATTTAATAAGAATTTGTATGAATTGAATCTTAAAATGGATTCTGATGAAGGAATATGAAGAGGAGAGGGTTGAGAAATATAAGGTGGATATTTCGATGGGATCTTGACTTTCCTGGGTGTAATTTACTAGGGTGATGGATCACCAAAGCGTTATCTAATTATTATTTTACCATTAAAAAAAATTTACTTGGGTGATGGATGGTAATCATTTTCCATTGAAGGGGAATTTATTTGATTGAAATTTGTGGATTTTCACTTTTGTTTCTTTCAATTTTAGCCATTTTGATAGGAAGACATTTCTTAGAATTCCTAGGATTAATTCCATCCAAAAAGGGCCGTTAGTAAATTATGATACACAAATTTGTGTTACATAATGGGTATTTGCAAAAGTAATTGTGGTGTGCTGTGGGTCAAAGTCCTCATGCGTGGAAGAAATGTGTATAATTTTTTTTTTATATTTAAAAATAATAATCTCGGCATTATAAATAATAATAATAATAATAATAATAATAATAATAATAATTTCGGGTGTTCTATCATACCTCCCACGTCACAGTTGGCATTTTGCTCTTATATTATATATATATATTAAAGGAGAATGTTCATGTGCATCCTTCCCTCACCATAGGGTGAGAGACACCCCACTTTTTGGAAATGAAAAGTACAAAATGTAGAGGTACATTTTGTACTTTTCATTTCCAAAAAGTGGGGTGTCCCTCACCATAGGGTGAGGGAAAGATGCATGTGAACATCCCCCTATATTTAAAAAATGCAATTGACATCTAACAAGAAAAACAAAACTACTCTTCCTTCTGGTTTCTGTTCCTCTTCTTTTAACTTTGGTGAATCGGTTATAACCATTATTTAATTTTCATATAGGACATGTAAAGATAACAAAGATAAGGCATTTGCTGACTGTCTGATACCTCAAGAGAAGACAAATGCGGAGATAAATGCAGAGTTGGAAATATCAGATGCCTCTTGTGAGGAAGATTCTTGCAGTGCACGACCAATTTCTAAAGGATTAGAGCCCCGACAGTTAACGGGCATGATATTCTTGCTTTCTGCAATACACAGCATCATTATCAATTCAGAACTTGAACTAGGCATTATATGGTTGCCTTCCCTAATGTTTCATGCTAAACTTTTTTGTTTCTGACACACTATTTTGTTACCTTCCAGCTTCACAGCAGGCTTCATGGACACTTATAAAGAACAATTTGTTTCTTCATCGAAGCCGTAGATCCCAGTCCATTGATGAGGTACATTAATTTATATGGCATAGAAGTTCAAATTTGGTATCATTTTTGCTTGTCTGCAATTTTTTCAACTTATAGGTAGTCATAAAAAGTTAAAGAAAATTTGTTGTTTGGTGTCTGCATTAAGATCTAAATTGAAGTTGGGTCTCTAAATAACTACTGTTCCACTTGCTTTGTTGACATGCTTCCCTTTTGGTAAACCTGTTAACCTATCTATTGGGCTGCCGCAAATTTTTACCGTCGCCAATATTCAAGCTGCAAGTTCTAGAGTTCAGGAAATGGATTATTCTAGAGTTCAGGAAATGGATTATCCACTGTTCTTTTTTTTTTTTTTGGTAATTGAACCTTCTGAATCCTTATGACCTGAACCTCTTATGTAGTGCATTCAATGCAACCCACATCCTTTTTCACTGCAGACATTTATGAATTTTTCTTTCTTTCTTTTGTGTGTGCGCATGTAATGAATTACGTGCATGTGTGTATATTAGGCGAATAGTATAGGAGAGAGTTTTTCTTTCTTTTGTGTGCGCGTATGTAATGAATTACGTGCTTGTGTGTATATTAGGCATATATATATATATAGAGAGAGAGAGAGAGAGAGAGAGAGAGAGAGAGAGAGAGAGAGAGAGAGAGAGAGAGAGAGAGAGAGAGAGAGAGGAGAGAGAGAGAGAGAGAGAGAGAGAGAGAGAGAGAGAGAGAGAGAGGAGAGAGAGAGAGAGAGAGAGAGGAGAGAGAGAGAGAGAGAGAGAGAGAGAGAGGTACAAAATTATTGCAGATGGCTATAGGTAGGTAGGGAGGTTAAAGGAGATCATGTATGTAGTAGGCAAATGCTACAGATACCATGTTATCATAGATGCCCCCTGTTAGCTAACTGATCTGCATTCTGGTATTGATCATGGAATGTGGGAAAAGAGAAAAGCAGCTGTAGTGGACCATAGCTTGTATTTTCTCAATCCAATCACTAAATATCCATGGTAAGCTGTCCCTTTAATATGGCAGCTTTGGTTGCTTCTAAATGAATAAGGGCATGTTTGTGTACACACCTTTCCGCGGAAAGGTGAAATTGCCACATAAGCAAATTCCATAGAAATGGAAACCTAGGAAAAGGATTTCCATAGAATTTAGAAATTCATGTTTGGTGCAATTTTTTTTCCTTGTTGAATTGGTGCTAATGTTGTTTGGTGCAGCTGTGGATTCCTTATAGAAAATAAAATTTTCTTATTTGGTGAAATAATTTTTTGATGAAAGATAACAAAACATGTATATTATTTATTCAACATCAAATAAGAATTTATTTAAAGAAATAAAGAATGAAAGAGTTGTAGGATTTTGGGTTGAAATGGACAAGAGTGGGGAAAAGAGGGAGAAGTTTTCCGAGGAAATCCATTTCCCATAACCCCCCCCCCCCAAATAGGAAACCCATTTCCACCATTATCAAGGAAAATGCTGACGAGGCAGGAAAGCGTTTTCGTGGAATTGTTCCGCACCAAACACCTGAAAAAATGGGTTTTCCGCAGAAAAGTGTTACACAAACATGCCCTAAGTGCCTTGCAACCAGTGAGGAATTAGAAAGCCTTTGTCAGAATTGCCATTATAAGGGGTCCATTATGGAAGCGACAACAGGCTGCATAGTCATTATGATTCAAGATAATCTCACCAACACCTATAATCCCATACTGTGCACACACACTGCCATGAAAATTGAGCTTTTCCTCACCTAGGGTAGGGGTTGACGATTTTCTAAAAGGGGGAGGGGTTGATTACTTGATTATCCTTTTCCATAAGCTTCATTTCCTCAAATTTCTACTGTTCCATTCTAGCCAAAGGCCCCATAGAATTTTTAAAGGAAGCTGAAGCCAAAGATCTTTTTTTTTTCCTCCGAATGAGCTTCCCCCTTAGAATTGCAAAAGGAAGCTAAAGCCGAACCTCTTTTATTTTTCTCTGAATGGGCCTTTCATATGGTGTCAGTGCTTGTTAAAAATGTTGGCAGAGAAATGGACCCAACCTCAGATGCACTTTTGCAGTGAATTGAGTACTCAGTAAGTCTTATTAAACTAAGTAATGACTTATTCATTTGAAAAAAAGAAGCTGAAAAGACTTATTTTAAGTATAACACAAGCCTTTTACAGTAAAAAGTTCATGGAGTACTTAACCCAATTCCAGTTTTATTTGTAATCTTGAGTTGACTTGTTAAGACTTGATGTTTTTAAATCAAAGAGAAAATAAATGTTCTTGATATTGTCTCCTATTGATATTGCTATGCTGCATGCTGACAGTTTTCTTTGGTGACTTATTAACGTGGTGATGTAGGTTATTTAAAAAAAAAAATTGGATGTAGGTGGCTTTAAGTGCACTTAATTAGTGATGGTTGCTATTACAGTTCCCTTTTTTTTTTTGTCACCTTCGCATTCTAATAGCTTTTTGCTAAGCTCGATGCCTTCATTTAAATCAATAGACTGTTTTTTCTCTCATTTAATGAAAGTTAGCATTCGAAAAAAAAAGAAGGGCTACTCATAGGATATGTCGTACTATCTATTTTTCTGTTATGATCAATTATCGAGTCAAGTATAATAGTTAAACATAAATAAATGCTTGCCTTGTATAATATCTTCATTTTTTATTCCATTTGATTCAGGTAATGGTATGCCACTGCAAACCACCTTTGGATAGCAAGTTGGGTTGTGGAGAGCAATGCTTAAACCGAATGCTTAACATTGAATGTGTTCGGGGCACCTGCCCTTGTGCGGACCTTTGTTCAAATCAGCAGGTTGAGTAGCTAATAACTGAATCTTTATTGTTGTTGTTGGTGTTCTTTTTTATCTTTGTGCTTTTGCAAGCTTTTTTATGTGGATGTTATTGCTTGCATCGAAATTCCATCTTCAGTTTCAGAGACGCAAATATGCTAAATTTAAGTGGTTTCGTTGCGGGAAGAAAGGGTATGGGCTCCAGCTGCAGGAAGATGTCTCTCAAGGGTCATTTCTTATTGAATATGTTGGAGAGGTTGGTTATCTATCTCTTGCACTTTTTAAAAGAAAAAAAATGTAAAAACAACTTCTATTAGAAAAAAAGAGTCTCTTTCAGCCTTATTCATCTGGTCTCTTCAATTTCTGAATTGCAAGTCAAAATGAGAATTGGTGCCCTTGTACTTATTTGTCTGTTCTCTGTTTTCGGTTCAGCATTTTAATTCAGCCAGTTATGTGTTTACTGCCAAATTAAAATCATAATGTAATCAAGATGACTGGTTATTGCTGGGATGTCTAATTTGCTGTCTGACCAGGTGCTTGATTTGCATGCCTATGAGGCTCGGCAGAGGGAGTACGCTTTGAGAGGTCAAAAACATTTCTACTTCATGACATTGAATGGGAGTGAGGTTTGGCATCCTGCATTTCTATATCAAATTATTATTTTTCATTGTCTCACATGGTTCTATCGGGATTGTGAATAATTCTCCTTTATTCTTTCTGCATTTGAATGCAGTTATTTATTTATTTATTTTTAAATGGGGCAATGACAATTTGCATGCACCAATCGGCATTTCTTGTTGATTCTGTGCCGATACCCGATGGATGGATAAGGCTCTAAATGATTGCTCATTGATTATATTCTTTTTTATTTTTTTTTCTGTCTGTTTTCTTGTTGTGGTGCTCTGTATCCGGCCTTTTCCCTCAATAATGCTTTAATTTAACAATTAATGAAAAACACAGTATTGTAGTTTTGTTTAAAAAGGCACATTTAAGCTTGCCAGATACATTCTTAATCATCAGTGTGGTTTTTGTATAATCTTAGAAATCATTCAGCTTATATTCTTGCACATAGAGTTGGGAGTTTAATATTTACTAGCTGAAAGGCCTCTGTGATGCACAGGTACAGTGGCCATTGTGTGAATATATTAATATTTACCACAATGATTAGGGGATTGATTACATGAGTTTCAGCACACAGCTGTACTGAATCAAATCTATACATGGAGTCTGCCTTCTAAAGATCGAAACCATCCAAATTTTGGTCCCACCCTACTTACCTAAGCTGGCTTGAGCTATTCTCCAAATGAGATTTCAACCCATGGAGTTAAGAAATACATGATTAAATCACTAGTTAATATTGTTTTGTTAATTAGTTTTTTGGTGCACAATGAGACCCACATTTTGGTGATCTGGGCTTCCCTTTAGATGCGCAGTTTCCTTCCCATAACTGCATGAAATTTCAGGCCTATCAGACTTACGTTCACTGTGGACAAAAGCAATTTAGCCACTAGTGTTTTGAAAAGCGAGAGGCGCATCAAGGCGCTAAGGTCCCCTGGGGCCTAGGCGCTAAGGTGCGAGGCGAGGCGCGGGTTTTATTGAAGCGATGCGCACATTGTAGATAAAAAAAAAATATTTTGGTATAGATAGATAATTCACAAATTAGAACAAAAAAGGCAAGGAATATTAGAAGAATTCTAAAAGTCATAAAGCATCCATCACTCTAAAATGCTAATTCTAAGATTCATAAATCAGCAGTTTGCCATTAACGCTTGCTGAGCCTATTCATAAATCAGCAGTTTGCCATTAACACTTGCTGAGCCTATTCATAAATCAGCAGTCTCACCAAGAAATCAATCACAATGCACAGCAGGATGATTTCATGGTAAAAAGACAACTATAGATATGAACAAATAGCGAATAAATCATTGACAGAATCTGGAATAGTAGGTATATACCAAACTGTGGGTCCCGCTGATCTGATACATGATCAGACCTGATCTCTAGGGTCATCCAGTGCCCTACAAGAAGTCCCATGGTTCTGATTCATCATCGGGTAGCCTTACTGGGCCCCGCAGCCTTAGCAATTACAGAAAATTTCATGAACGTGCCTCTCGGTTCCCAGAATTGAAGTCTCTGGATGATGGGGCAGACGGGGCCCACTCCACATGGGACCACCACCACATAGGTCTCCCCTGGGTCCCCTGTAAGATGTGGGGTCCTGATCTCAGATCAGGTCATGCAGTGGGTCCCAGTAATGGTGTCCACCAAACTGCCCTGCCTTTCCTCCAACCCCACCTCTCATGCTTCAAGGGTTTGGAAGGTGGCCCAAACGGGGCCCACCTCACATGGGTCCCGGTCCTTTTTGGTCGACTAGGGGTATGCCTCCTGCTCTATGGTCCAGATCATCCATATAGTGGGCCATGGGGGTCCCACTGCCCCAAACGTCCATATTTATTCATTTCCAGATCTTGAGAACAAAGGCAGAGAGAGAGAGAGAGAAAAAATAATGGGAGGAGGAAAAGAGTCTAGGAAATGAAAAGAGTAGATCCAGGTCCTGCTGCTGCTGCTGCTTTTTTTCATTTCGATGGAAATGAAACAGTTAGGGCTTTGATGCCCTTTTAAAGAGTAAAGAAATTACATTTGGCCTCCTCAATTTCTTTTCTAATTTTAATCCATAAAAACTTATGTTTAGCCCCTTAAAAGATATTTTTTTCTAATTTTCATCCAACTATTGTACTGTAAAGAAGCTCACGCTTTGTGCGCCGTGCGCCTGGCTCCAACCTAGGCTGCGCTTCACTGAACGTGCCTCGCTTCGAGGCAGCTGAAGCCCAAAAGGTGCGCCTCGCGCCTAGGCGCGCCTTTCTTTCAAATGTGTCCAACATGACAGTAAATTTTTAATCCAATTGACTTGAGAATTGAGCACGTATTGATGGACTGAGTTGTATAAAAATTTTGATTTTATTAAGAAAATGTGATTAACATGTGATTCAACTGCAGTTTTTTTTTTTTTTTTAAATAATAAGCCCAAATCAGCTGGTGATTGTCCAGTGAATCATGGCCCTCCATGGATAAACATGGGTGGTTACAACTTTTGAACAGTTCAGATCTTGCAAAGTGGCCCATACATGTATAGAACAGTTCAGCCTTAACCTATAATACCTGGATATATCGAAATAGGCAACATATCATATTGCGTCAGATATTTCATTTTTTGTGTAAAATCATGTTCTTGCTATATCCATGGCATGCCTGTCCCTTTCTGAATATTCAAAAAAAAAAAAAAAAAAAGAAAAAAAGGAAAAAGAAAAAAGAAAAAAAACAAGAACAGAAAAAAGGTCTGTCGGGTATCAGAGGCCTTAATAAGGATGAGTGGATAAGTGAGCTCACAGACTGAGTCCAGTTAGATGAGTCAAGGCCTTGATTATGATGATCGAAGAGTTAAGTTAAAAGAAAAAAAGGAATATTTGTGTACATCTGCTCATTTTTGCTGTGGAATCTTGTCCTTGATCTATTTCAACCAGAGTCATTTGCTTTTGCGTTTGGTGGCTTATTTGAACAATGTTTTATGGTTGCCCATTTTACTGCATAAAAGTCTATAGGTTTTGCACTGTGCAAACTACAACTGGATACAAATTTCACATGTTAGGGATGTGTTTTCACTTTGTTCATTACTATTTGCTTTTATTCATGTATCAATAGAGTTTGCTTTTGTTTCAGGTTATAGATGCATGTGTTAAAGGAAATTTGGGGCGGTTTATCAATCATAGCTGCGATCCAAATTGCCGTACAGAAAAGGTGAAAGTCTTTACTTGTATTATCACTTATCTTCAGTATGTTCATGAAGGCAAGTTTGGTTGTGCTGATCTTTCAATGAGGTTTAGTCCATACAATATGTTAATAACTGCTTTTGTTACTATAATCATAGTGGCATATCACTCCTACAATTTGTATCTGAAAGTGGCAGACTGGTGTTGTCTTATGTTTTGAGTTGGTATTTTTATGGCTGCCTTTTGTGCCATCCATCAATACAGGGGTAGGTGTCGGATTTAATGTAGATCTACGGTGGATTCTTACCCTACCTCATTTGGGGTATCCATATCCAGGACCCATACCCATACATGTACCTGAGGGGGTATAAAATAGCTGTACCTGCACCTGTACATGAAATAACCTAGAATGCCTGAACCTGAAATCACACCTCCCCCAAAAAATGAGATTTAAATGTGCCATATTGAAGTACCTGGAATAAGAATTAAGAACTATGCATAGGCATTTATTCAAAGCTATGGAATTAAGAACCTACAGATCTGATAAAAAAAAAAATCCCCAGGAATTCATCTAAACTTGTATTGGCATGTATAATCCCAATTAATCCCTTAAATTGGGTATTACGTTCAATCACAATCTCTTAAACAGGGAAACGAGTACTCTAATTACATCCCAACAAATCTATAGATGATTATTTACAATTATCGTGCATATGTTGATACTCGAAACTATGTTCCTTCACAGTTTGTAGATGATGTGATGCTAATTAATCAAGTGAACAATAAGTTGGAACTGTGGAGAATGGGCATTTGAGTCAAATGGGTCCAAAATTATTACATCTAAGACTGAATATATTGTGCAAGTTCGTTCATCAGAGTGTGGAGAAGTTGAGACTGTCAAAACAAAAACATCATAGTGTTCCAGCTTTCATTACTTAGGAATTCTCTTAGATAAAAGCAAGGGTTTTAGTCAAATATAACTGCTAGAATCAATATAACGTGGGCTTAAGTGGAGATATGGTAGCAGAGTGATGTGCAGTTAGCAAATGCTGCTTAGATTAAAGGGACTTCTTTTAAAAGACAGACCATTAGGCCTAGTATACTTATGAGGAGCTGAATGCAGTGCAACAAACATGTGACAAACTAAAGTTCATGTGGCTGACATGCACATGCTTAGAAGGTTGTGTGGAGTTCCTAGAAGGGATAGAGCTAGAAATGAGAACATTAGAAGAAATCTTCGGATAACTACATTTGAGGCAAAAATGGAGATTATCGTTGGAGATAGTTTGGGCGCATTTGTAGAAAGCCAGAAACTGCCCGTGAGATGAATTGAAGGGTTAATTGTAATACTAGTAGGAGGCAGCCATTCAAAACTTCAGGATAAGCAGTAAGGAATGACATTATTATGTGGAGTGATTGAGAACATGGCATTGAATAGGGCCAAGCATAAGAACAAAACTCATAGAGCTGACCCAAAGTAGATGGTTTTGCATTGTTGAAGTTGTGCAGGCGTATATCTCATTTCCAATCACTTGGTGTATATCTTCGTACCGATCACTTGTCAACTAATCATGTAAAACACATACAGAAATTAGAATGCAGATGATCTGAGTTAATGCTTTACATGGTGCTAACAAATGAAACCACTATATATGTTTGAAATTTGATCCTGCATGCTATTTTTCTTTCATGTTTTCGTACATTTCATCTATTCCAATATGATTGTTTTGCACAGTAGAGAAAATAATGAACATCTTGGCCAATGTTATCATTATTATTATCTGTGTTCGGTAACAAAATGGATTTATTAACAGGGTATAAATTTTTATGAAAAGGGTGTATAAGAGAGCTATATGCTATACCGTAACACCATCAACAAACAGGACAATAGCAGGAAAAATAATGCAATAAAGGTTCTACATATGGCCAAAGATAATTATTTCATGGCATCCATGTATGGCCAAAGATAATTATTTTTTTGGCGTCTATGTATTGCCAAAGATAATCATTTTATGGCATTTGCTCCTGTGCATGCGAGACACCTACTGGGGCACACTATAATGATCAATCTGAATGGACCGTCTAAACCAACCCAACCCCTCCCACCTCTTTCTCCTTCCTCCTCTTATTTGTCACGGGCCCCATTGAGTTTGCACCGATTTGAATGGACTGGACCATTGGATCTAGTCTGATTTATTTATTTATTTTTAAAAAGTTGACTTGTGGGCAGTGGCGGAGCCAAGTAGGGTTGAAGGGGAGCAATTGAGAGGGAAATGCAAGATTTTCATGGACATTTTGGTCTTATGTTATTTGCCCTTCCTCAATTTTCCTTATTTCTTATTTGCCCCTCATGAACTTTTCTTCCCCTCTTGTTGTAGAGTAGTAATTTCGAACACATGAGGAAATTGTCTTTTGGAGGGCAATTTTGTCTTTTGCTTGTCCAAAAGATGACTCATCAATGGCTTCCTTACTTTCTTCCTCTCTTTGTGCAATGGCAAACTCTTAGTGTGTTTGCTTCTACTTCATCCTTTTTCCTTTTTCTTCACCCTTTATGAAGTCTAGAATTCAAATACTCTCAAGTTTGGCACTCATAATCAGCTTTTTCTTAGAGTGGTGTCCGTTTACCCTTGTTGTCTATTGGGCTTTTGTTTCGGTTAGTTGGATTTCTATGGCTCACATGTAGTCATAGTGGTGGTGTTCATCTCCCTGTGTTTGTGGTAGTTTTGCTTTCCAGTATTCATCTCTTGTACTGTTTAGCCTCTTTTAATGATAGCTAACATTAAAAAAAAAAAAAAATCAGCATATTTTGAATACTTGCCTATTTAAATTGTGATCAGATTTTGAGTTTTTTGAAGTTTAAATCAAAACCTAGATTAAATTAGATCTAATCTAATTATTAAGTTAGAAGTTTCATGTGACTATAAATAGAAGATTTGGGCTTTAAATGACTCATGGGCCAAAGATCAAGACTTTTTGTGAACATCAACCCTATATTACGGTTTTCAAGTGTCTAATTTATTTTTTTAACCATAGTCGTGCTGTCAAGTGAATACGCTAAAATCATACAATTTGCGGTTCTTCTCTGGACTTCTCTACCCATGACTGAATGTTGTTGGGTGGTGTGGAGAACAATACAAATTCAACATTTTTATCATTTTTGGAGTAAAATCTAATCACTAGTTAATGGGTAAAAGTGGGTTGAAAACATGATTCCAAATTTTCGATATTATGTTAACATATTAATTTTTTCCCTCAAATTTCTTGACTTTCTGGAGCTTATTTTGCTGGTATTGTTGATTGACCATCTGTTCCTGCCAAGAAAAATTACTGGCTCTGCCACTGCTTGTGGGCCACAGATCAAGGGGTCAGGATCATTGGATTGACTTGATATTTCATATCAAGGTTGGTCTCACCTGGATCTTTCAATCCCCACCTCTCCCATGATCTAGCACACAGGAGCACTTCCCTATACTTATATGCATTTTGACTTTATTCTAGGAAGCTCTATGGTATCTATTCTATATTTCTTCAAGAAGCTAGTTGCTTATGTCTTGATCATATTTCTCATTTTTCCTGAGTGGCAGTGGATGGTGAATGGAGAAGTTTGTATTGGGCTATTTGCAATTAGAGATATTAAAAAGGTATTCTTTTGACTTATTTTTTCCCATTTCCTGTTCTTTCTTTTCTTCTGGACAACATTTTGTACCATTTCCTTAATTTCTAGTCATATAAATAAATAAGCTTTTTTTTACAAGTAACAGTGTTATAAATTCTTGAAAAGAATTGTACAGTTGGAAATGAAAACACTATAGTGTAATAGATAGATACTCTATGAATAAACAAGAATAAACAATCACCCAAGAAAACAATGAGAAATCCTAAATGCAAACTCTTTCCCCTAAAACTTATGACTCCCACAAGCAAAAAGGTTGAAGTGACATTGTAAATAACCAGCTTCTTAAATTTCTATTCGCTATTTTGCCAATACATCAGCCGCTTCCCTTCAAATACAAATGCATAAAGGGAAATCAATAGGAAGGATAAAAAAACCAGTTGCCGGTCCTATGGGACTCGTACCTGAATGGGTGGAGTCAGCTGAGTCACAGTGACAGAATAGGCCGACAATATAAGGTTTCAGATTTCTAAGTTTTATAGGAGAATTTTCAAACTCAGTAATTGTAGAACCAATTGCTATTTTTTTCAAAAAAGTTCCAATGAGGCGTATGAATCCAAACCTTCACATACACTACCCCTCCATGTTATGATGGGACTCACCCCATATCGACACTCATCAAACTAATTAAAAATTATTGTTTTCATATAAGTTCGAGGGAATTTTGATTTGGACTTTGTCATTGATACTTGCAATTGAATGATTTTGGTTTCTAATTAAGAATTATCTTTCATGATGACCGTTGGCAGTTGCAATTGAAAGTTGTATGTAATGTGGAATATGTTGTAGTGTAGTCGATTATGATTTCCTACAATTTTGTGTTAATAATGTTGGGTTGTTGTCTTAAGTGTCTTCTTGGTACTTGAGAAGTGATTTCTTAGTACTTGATAAGTGATAACACGTAAGTAATACCAGAAAAAAAGACATAGTTCTGTTGAGTTACAATACAATCAAATAATTGAAAAATTATCAAAACAATAAGATTCAGCAAATTTTGAATAGATGGAAGCTCTCCAACAATTTTTTTTTCTGTATCTTTAGTGTTTTTAATAATTTTATCTGTGCCTAAATCGAGAGTCGACCTGACTCGGCCCGGTCTCGGCCCTGGCCCTGACAGAATCGAGTCCTGATGCATGACAGACCCATGCTCCCATGGGTTGACCCGCTAATGGGCCCAGCCCATCCATCTCGACCAAGCTCGTTGGGCCTAGACCATTTAGTTTTATGTTTTAGATCATTAGAGTTATATTTTATGCTATTTATGGTTTATGTTGGATGTTTTAATCTTGGCCATAAATGTGTTTGGATGGTCCATATTAGTTTTAGGTTTAATTATTTTCCTATATAAGTGATGTAAGGCCTCTTGGCTTAGATAGTCAATGATTAATGAAAATCTTATCGAGTGATTTTGGATCATCCCAAGTTATCTCTTCTTCCTCGCCCGCGATGGGGAGTTTGGCGCGAGGCCAAATTTCAGGTGAAAGCCTGATCTATCCCTTCCATCCTCCATCTCTGCTCGCCCCGCGTCTGGTACTCCGCTCTGCACCATGTCCTGAGTCCGCTTTTTTAGTCCTTGTCAGCAGTCTATAAAAAAATCCCCCCATATTTCCCTTAAATTATCGCCTTCCTGCCTTTCTTTTGTTTGGTGAGACGACTCGGACTTGCAACCACATGGTTGTGATCTGTGACTTGCGACAATGAGCACCTTCCATTTGTGCTACACATTGTCTCATCTCGCCTATGTACTTCTTGACCCACTTGATCTCATTTTAATCCCCCTTAACCTTATTGCCTTTTCTTGAATATTTTCAGTGTTCCGAAATCACAGGAAAATATCCACCTCATTGGATTCATTCAAAACATTTGGTTCACATTAACTCTTACCATTACTCGAAACACCTCCACTTGCAGTGGACCTGGGTTTGCCCCAACTGCTCACTTGACCTTTAATTTCACCTGTCATGCAGTGGAAGGATTCGGTTTTGCTTTCTTCCTCTACTCACATTGAAGCTCCCCACCCCGCAAAATGTTTGAAGAATTGGTCCTTCAATTCTTCTCTTGAAGCTTCCCCAACCACACAGCTGCGTGGTGAGCACAGAGCAAACATTTTCCAACTTTGTTTACAATTAGTAACCTTGTCGTCCTTTTCGGTATAAGGACTGCAAAGCATGTGGCATCACTGTCCAAATCATCTTGCCCCTCATTTGGACCAGCTCAGATCTCCATGTGAAATAAACAATTTGCAATCGAGTGTCTAAAGCACCCCAGATAGCAATAAAACCTTGTTCCGCACTGAACACAAACATGGTTGGTTGGTCATCCTCACATCCACTTATCCACTCGTGGTATATTATTTGGCAGAATTGACAATTCCTATTCTTTTAAGATTATCAATAGTAACTACCTTTCATTTGTATTTATTTTTGAATATAAAACTTCAAATAATTAAATTTTTAATTTTCATTTGTAAATTGATATCAGTGTTTGTGTATGTATTTTAGTAATTTCAACTTTATTTCAAGTTGAAAACCCTAAAAGTCCATAAAGTCTCTTTTAATTCCTATAAAAAAAAATAAAAAAATAGGATGGGCATGAGGGCCGGCCTGTGGGTGGCACGGCCTAGCACAACACGACCTAAGCTATGCCGTGGGCGGTGCTGGGCCGAACCCCAGCCAAGCTGGGCACGGCAAGACATGGCACGTGAATTTTCATGGGCCGGCCTGAAAGCGCCGGCACGGCCTAGTTTACACCTCCAGTCTTACCTTTGATGAAAGCTTCTTCAGTTTGGCCTAAAATACTAGGATGACCTTCGCGTACCTAGCCTATTAGCTGTTTCTGAGAAAATTTTGTACAGCATTGCCTATCAAATTTTGTAAGCATAGTAGCATAACCATAAAGTTTCCCTTCGAAAAGCTCAATCCAACCTTAATGAAAGAAAAATAAAATCAATTCTGGCCTGGTGCCTTGTCATAATCAGTTGAAGAACCTCTATCTCTGTTTTATTAAATTCTTTTTCCAACCATTCAATCTTTTTGGATTGTGTTGGAGATGGAGCTACTACTGTTTGAGGTGGGTCTCAACAAATCTTCTTCATCTCTCTTTTGTAAATGAAAATTTATTGCAGGAGCAAACCTAAAAGCAACCCTAAAAGGCAACCCTTGTTGAGCCTGAAAGCCCCTAAAATAAACCCCACAACTAAAAAAAAAAAAGTTATGTTCCATTGAACTCAAGTTCCAAGGATCTAAAAGTCAACATACTATTCTCTTTTATGTCAAATTGCTCATTATTTGCAAACATCTTTTTTCCCATTTCCTTTTAATTTTGTAAAGGCTGGGGGTATTGTTATGGCAGGGTGAGGAGGTAACATTTGATTACAATTATGTTCGGGTATTTGGGGCTGCTGCGAAAAAATGTGTTTGTGGTTCTTCTGGATGTCGAGGCTATATTGGTGGGGATCCATCAACTACCGAATCCATTGTCCAAGGTGATTCAGATGATGAGTATCCTGAACCAGTAATGATGCATGACGATGGTGAAGTTGAGCGCAAAATGGAACATACTATTCCTAGTACCAGTTTGCTTGATGCTCCACCTGTGCAACATGTGGGGGTTTCTTTAGAAACCACAGACACTATCAAAAATTCCAATTCTATTCACGAGTTGGAGAGACCTTCTCAGGTGCAACAAAGTGTAAATGAGAGCTTCCACAGTGTCAAACAGTTGGAGGTTTCTTTACAAACTGAAGAAAGTGTGTGCAATTCTGTACCTGCTGTCTCGCCGGTGGGGGTTTCTTTGCAAGTGGAAGATTGTACACAAAAATCCTCACCTGCTACTCAACAGTTTGATCTTCCTTTAGAAGCAGAAGACACTAAGAGGAAATCCTCTTCTGCTGTCCAACAGTTGGAGACTACTACACAAAATGCTAGTGCTGTGAGCAAATCTATGTCTGATTTTGTTAGAGATAATAGCAAATTAATATCTGACACTGTTGAAGACAAGTCAATTGTTCCTAAATCACGTCCTATTGTGAAATCGTCCCGTTCATCTGGTTCAATTAAGAAGGGAAAGTTTAATGCTTTCCATGGGATGCCTAACAGACCCAAGAAGCTGGTAGAAGATGCTGGCAGTAGGCGTTTTGAAGGAGGTATGTTTTCTGTGTTGTATTGGTTGCCAAATAAAATGGGTGATTATTGCCTTCTCACTCCTTTTGGCCTGGAAACATGCAGTTGAAGAGAAACTTAATGAGTTGCTAGATGCTGATGGGGGAATAAGCAAACGGAAAGTAAGTATTATTGACTTGTACACTGATGCTTCATTTGAGATTTTTTTTCCTTACGTTCAGTTAAAAATCTGTGTTAGAGAGATATTTACCTGCATATTTGTCTCCTTTACGATAATTTTTTAGTTCTATTTGACTGATTGGTACTTCAATAGAGTAAACAGTTCGATAATTCTGCTTCTGTTACTTGTCATATACTCAATATTTATTTGGTGCTGTCAATTCTTGGAACTCTTTTGTTCCCCTTTAGTATCTAAACCTTTCAAACTCTTTTACTGTGTTGACTTTTCTTGGGCTTCAAAGTTACATGGTTTTTACAATTTGTATCCAAAATCACTTGGCCATGCCTATAATAACTGTCACCTTAAACAGTTATATTCCATTATCTTTCCGGATGTCTCTTTCGTATTATGTTGAAGGGGTTATCTTTGTTTCTGTGTTATCTTATTTATGAACAGGATGCTACTAAAGGCTACTTGAAACTTTTGCTCGTCACTGCTGCATCAGGGGATCATGTCAATGGCGAGGCATTTCATAGGTTCTTAGTTCTAACCTTTCTTCCGGCACATTTATGTAGTAGTCTCTAGTAATTAGGTATCCTTCTGTATTAGTGTAGCCCGAATATTTTCTTACAGTCTATAAGCATGTTCCTTCTTTTTCATTGGCAGCACACGGGATCTTTCCATGGTTCTTGATGCAATTCTGAAAACAAAATCACGGATGGTTTTGCTTGATATAATTAACAAAAATGGTATATATCAGTTGCCTTTCATAGTTGAATTATTACCTAGTTCTTTCATCAAATGTTCTAAATGACGGCCTTATTGTTTTGTAGGTTTGCAAATGCTACACAACATTATGAAGCAGAACCGAAGGAATTTTAATAAAATTCCTATAATTCGGAAACTTCTTAAGGTTTGTGGTAGAAAGTTTTTATTGTTGTGGTATCCATTGCTATTGTCACTCTTAAAATAAAATAAAAAACTGCCTAAGTTTAGATGTTTCACCCTAGCTTTATTTTGTAGTGTCAAGAAATTAATCATTTTCACTATGCGAGAATCTTTTGATCTTTTTTTAGTTAATCCATTGTGGAATTGTCTAAGTGGGACTGTTTTGGATGGCTTTCTGAATGAACAATGGCCTCTTCTTTTTTCCCAATGCGGTCTGTGGAACACAACTTTACTCCTATGATATACATACCCTTGATAATTGTTAGTTTTACATGAAATATGTTAAAAAAATCTTGTCCTTGTTCTTTATAATGATATGATGCGCTTAGCTTGTCTTGGCTTCTTGTTGATCAGTTAAGTTCATCTCTTATTGCAGGTCTTAGAGTTTCTTGCTGTGAAAGAAATCCTTAGCATAGAACACATTAATACCGCTCCTCCATGTGCAGGAATGGAAAGGTTGGAAGATCATCTCTGAACAATTATGTGTACATTTAAATCTTATTTCATTCTGATGGAAAAGAGTCTAATTATACTTATTGCTTTCAAAATGATTATATAACTCTATTTTCAACTTTTGCAGTTTTAGGGAGTCAATGATTACATTGACAAGGCATAATGACACACAGGTAATAATCATTCATTTGCCTGTTCTACCTCTGCCTTTAAATTTTGTACTTGGTTATTTCTTGCCTTTGTTTATCTAATATTCCTTTCTTAAGTAATCTCGTTTACCCTCACTATCAGTATGGTCTCGTCAGAGGACCTATTTGTGGTATCCATGACCAGTGCAGTCCTTTGTGGTTTGATTCACGTGAATATTTGTGTCGCACTTGTTCATTTATAACTTGTTGCTGCTCTTCTGCATCATGAGTCTTCCCTTTAATAGTTGCTGATACCTTTTCAAACTCAATTGCTCCATTAATGACCTAGCTCAATACAGTTAAACAGCTTTGCTAGTTCCTATTTGAAATTGAATTTTACGTTGGACTGATACGTACAACACTATGACTTCTTTACTGTGTTTTTTCCATTTGAATGTTTTTGAAAAATTATGATACAGTTTCCTTTTCTAATGGACTATATGTCCTTCCATTGCATTTCTTGGTTTCAGCCATCTGCTTCTTTAGTCTTTTGTTAAGAGGTAAATAAGTTCATTTAATGGCTCTTGCATTCCTACCAATACCTACTCACTTAGCCAATGTGCACTCAATATGAATAGGGTGAAGGGGGCCTTTTGATATTGTGAAGTCTTTTAGAACTTAGATCTGCATCTTAATCTATTTATGTGGGTGTACAGGTCCAGCAGATTGCACGAAGCTTCCGAGATAGATGGATACCTCGAACCATTAGAAGAATTACTTTTACGGAAAGGGATGATGACAAAATTGAGTCACAAAGTGGCTATTACAACCGGTTTCCAGGGTCGCATAGACGCTGGCATGATCAGAGCATGAGACACTCAGATGCGATTGATTGTGTTACCGAAGCAACTTCAGCGTCAATCCCACCTGATGCAGATAGATCTGAGGGAACATGCGTGCTCCCACCTCCATCTGGCAGTGTGGGTCCTGCTGCTGATAGCATTCCAGCCGATGGGACAAAGAGAACTCGTAAGCGGAAAAGTCGGTGGGACCAGCCAGCAGAGATGAATCTGGATCAGCAGCCTCTTTACCTGGTTGAGGGCCAAGTCTCAAATTTGGAAGTGCAAAGCAGCCCATGTCATCCTCGCATGTACAATGTATTTCCCAATCAAATTACTGAGATTCAAAGAGAAACTAATTGCAGTGATGATGCTGAGATGGAGCACATCAACGATGATGCACCACCTGGATTTTCATCACCTCGTAAAAGTCCCCTGGTTGCCCCAGGTGGTGGTGGTGCTGCTAGTAATTGTTCACCCCAGGTTCCAAATTCAAACTCTGCTTGTGAAGTTGTTTCTGGACATGCTCAGAAAAGATTTAATCCACACTTGCCGGTGTCGTACGGAATCCCATTGGCCTTTGCGCAGCAGCTAGGAACACCCAACGAAGAAGCGAGCAGTGGTTGGGCAATTGCCCCAGGTTTACCCTTCCATCCTTTTCCACCATTGCCGAAATACCCACGAGGGGAAACCAGGCCTCCATTCCATCCATCATCTGCTTCCATCCATAAGAGGATGAAACGTGGGGTTGGAGATGAAGCACAGCAGGCCAGCATACACCATTTGGGCCCTCGTGCTCACAGTGCTGCTGCAGTGGTTGGGCCGCAGGAGGCTGCATCAACCGGGGAAAGTCGTCCACAGACGATCGAAAAAGGGAGGTGGCAATCGGATGGTTTAGGGAGGAGGCACTTCAGGCAGCAGAAGTGGAATAACAGGGGAAGTGGGAAAAACCTGCCGCCGCCATGGGTTCGGCTGAGGAATGGTTGGGGACTCAAGGGTCACAGCAACTTGAGAAATGGTCCAACCACCCTGGGAGGAGGTGCAGGAAATGGAACAAGGGAAGCTGGTGGTTTGTGTCATACAGAGAGTGTAAACTGTACCAATGCATAGAGAAGATCAATTCTACCATCGATCTTCCTCAACAATAGGAATACCACCACCATTGATTTAAAGAACTAGAGCAGCAAATTGGCTCTCGGTCTCTGTATTTTCTTTTATTCTTTGTTTTGGTTTCCCCATTACAGGCTTATTTATCAAATGAAAGCTTACCATTCAACATTTTCTTCCTTGAAATGGATCCATAGCAAATGAATAAATATGGTTGCAGAATGGCTAGACTGAGATCCCATCCATCCAATCACCACTGTTCAAATTGCAGGTCCACAAAATCATCTTAAGCTGTGTTTTGGTAATTCATTGAACGTATCCATTGTGCAATTAGGATCATTCAATTGATATCATTGGGGATTGTTGTCTCATGGTGGGAGCTTCGATATTGCCTGTCTAGATTCATGTGGTAATATATCGATATACACCGCATTTTTTTTTTTCTTCCTCCTCCCTTTTTTGTTCTGGTAAATCAATCCACCTTTTCTTTTTGCCTCAAAACAGTTACTTGTGTGTCCTCTTATCCTTGCTTTTAGTCTCAGTTTATAAAATCATCCTGCTCTTGCTGATCTGCAACCATACTGGTCCTAGATAGCAAACATATTTGCTATTGTAGATTGAAAAACGATGTGCCACTTAATTTTCGATTTGAAATTTGAAGATCGTAACGGGAGTTAGATCCTTATCCAAGATCGATTTCAGTGCAAAAAGTGTTTTTTTTTTTTTATTAGAAGTTTAGATGAAACGGATGTTAAAACAGGGTTGATTTTTGCAAATCTAGGTTTATCTAGCATCTCTCGATTGATATATAAAGACTAGAAACTGTCCCGAATTCATTTTGAAACCATCTCGCCTTGAGTAAAAATCATCATCTCTATTGTTTGGCAAGTCTATTAGTAGAGTCAAGTAAAATAAAGTCCCCATTTCTAAAAAAAAAGTCACATTAAAAGTATTTTAATTCAAATTCTCCAATCATATTTTTTCAAAAAAATCATTAAAAGAAAAAAAAAAACTCTACTTTCCAATAAAAGAGTAAAAACGATTTTATTAAAAATAAAATACCATTATAACCCACTTATATTTTATTCTTTCTTCAAAATAATCTCTACTCCACTCAACTCCATTAGTAAAGCCCCCCGGAGGGAGCTCCGGGGGGTTTTACTAATGGAGTTGAGTGGAGGAGAGATTATTTTGAAGAACCGGGGGCTTTACTAATGGAGTTGAGTAGTAGAGATTATTTTGAAGAAAGAATAAAATATAAGTGGGTATGATGGTATTTTATTTTTAGTTGTTCATTATGAGTTTTTTTTAAAATTTTTTTATTGATTGTGGAGTTTTATTGTTCTTTCAATGGAGAAAAGGGGTTGCTTTTTTATTTTTTTTTTAAAAATATGGTGGGAAATTTGAATTAAAGTGCTTTTATGGAATTTTTTTTTTTTTTGAGAAATGGGGACTTTACCTTACTTGATTCTAATAGTAGAGTTGCCAAACAAGCCAAAACTTAATGTAATGCCGGTTGAAACATTGCTCCTCTTCAAACAATAACCTACACATAGATTCAATGCCGAAAAGGTCCCCCCGTATTTTCAGTTTTTACTAAAAAAAAAAAAATCCCTTAATAAGGTTCAAATGGTACAAAAAACGCAACAAACTGCCCATTTATTTATTTTTGATGGATTTAACCCGAAGTGGAGTTTCCATCCAAGTACAGCATAAAGACATGAGTCCTGATTGAGATGAGTTTTTCTAAACATGCCTCGAGTCCTCTAGGCTTTATCCTGAGACATACATCAGCCCCGCCAATGAACACCCCTACCTATTTGCCCAAGCCCGGCCCGTCTAAAAACTGTGTAAGCTCGGGCTCAAAATCGAGTTTACTTTATAATAATAAAATAGGAGTTTAAATGGTAGTTTAAATGGAGGTGACATACATGTCAATGTTGGAAGAGAGTGTTCGAGTCCTCAAAGAGCCTGTTTCTTTACCAGATTTTATGACTAGAATTTGGGAGGTTGGATTTTTTTTTTTTGTATATGATGCCTGGTATTTGAAATGTTTCTTTTATTAGAGTTTTAAATTCCAACCATTCAAAAGACTTTTTTTGAAATTCTTGAAATTCCACCCTCTATACCATTTGTTGAAATTTCAAATCCTCCATAAAAAATAAGAATTTAGAATTCCACCTATTAGGGCATGTTTCTTTACTGAAATTTATGACTAGAATTTGGGAGGTTGAGGTTTTTTTTTAACATGATGTGACATGTTGTCCCTTGGCATTTGAAGTACTGTGTTTCTTTCATTAAAGTTTCAAATTCCAACTATTCAAAAAACCTTGTTGGAATTTCAAATCCATCAAAGAGGGGCTTGGAATTCCACCTAAGTGGACAACTATTGGAGAATTTAACCCAGACATGAATTCTTGGAATTCAGATAAAGAAACGGGCTCAGATAATGTTTTTTCTATATTAGGGCTGGGCTTGAGCTCTCTATCACTAAATTCAGGCCCAGCCCATCAAGTAAATGGGCCTAAATAAAATGTCTGATTCTGGCCTGAGCACAAAACCTTTGGCCCAAGTCCTGCCCAAGGCGGGCTGGCCTGATCCATGAACACCCCTGGATATAGGAGTGGATTTAAGTGGTGTCCACCTACTAAAATCTGGACCATCCAAGATAAACGCCATCCAGGCACGTGGAGCATTCTCAAATTTTATGTCCACCGTATGTATAAAATTCTATTAATCGCATCTTTATGTAACAAATTTGGATTGATGTAAAATTTGAGAATGCTTCAAATAAAAGACATCAAAATATTTTAATAGCTGAGCCCCACCCTTGAATTCCCACTAGAAAAATAGGAAGCATAAGCATAAACAACACCCAAATTTAGAGAGAGATTGGCAATTTCCCCACTTTAAAGATAGGAAAGCATAATCATAAACACCGGAAGTTTCTAAATCCAAGTTCAGAACTTCAAGAGAGACAGAAATTGCAAAAAACTATCAGTCATGATTTAATAAAGACACTTGAAACAAAATGTTAGTTGTTGTCACTCTTCAAGATCTGGAAATAGCCTAAATAAAATGAAATCTCTGAGAAGCTGATGGAAAAACCCTCAATAGGACGAAGTCTCACAGTGCAGTTAGCAAGCTAGTTCATACTTCTAATGAGCTCATTTATGTAATCTTCACGGTTTCCAGCATCCCCCCTTCAACATAATGGTTCCTCTTCTTCTTCAGACCACCCAGTGGTGCCTTCAGCTTGAAAGGCCAAAGGAAGTTGTTGGCCTCCTTGAAATGGGGCCAACGCTCATGGATCTCATATTCTCATGTATGAGGTCTTCCAGGCAAATTATACCATTCTTACCCAATCCCTGTGATAAGCAATATCATGTTATGTCTAGCGTGCTGTTATGCCGCGCTTTGAAAATGATGATCATTGCAATGTTAAAACAAGTGTAAGCATACATCCATACATCAAAAACATGTCAATATGTCATCATACCTGCTCAATAACAGAATTGTCAGTCAATGCAATCCTTTGCTTGTTCAGTTTCCCATAGCCCCTCTTGTAAATCAATTCTCTCACACTCTTCAAGTTAGGATATCTGAACATACATAATTATTAATGAAATGCAGAACTTCAAATTCTACATTTATCATATACAAAGAAAATCAAGTTAAATACCCATAGGTAACATAAGGCTCGACTCTGTGCAACATGTTCATGATTGCTTTGTTGACTTTCAGGAACACCCCATTGAATATCTGTAATGAACCCAAGTTGTAGATAGTATTTTCACAAATCAAGTTTATGTACATGGAGGTATAATTGCACTGTTGTGTTATCCACACCTGTCTCAAACGAGGAGCTGAGAGAGAGAGAGAGAGAGAGAGAGAGAGAGGCATAATGGCATCAGGTTCACTTACAGCAGCCAATGGATCTATCTTATCTATTGAGTTAGCATCCATTTTGTCTGTTGCGTTAGCATCTAATAGCTTCCCAGGATCTATAGAATTCACCGTAGCACAGATGTCGGTAGCGTAAATATCATGTGGTGGCATGCATTTGGCAGAAATTCCATCTCCATTATTTCCATTCATCACCATTGATCTTTTGTAGATGTCATTATGGGTGAAACCATTGCAGGGAGAATCTAACTCCCCTGAAAGGATCCCCATCTTGTTGGGCTTAGTAGGTCCAGACCAAGTAGGTTGATGGTCATGGGTATTTTGGTAATTGTACCGGGACTTTCTTGTTGACTAAGTTAGGGTTTCTTGGGGGGTAAGAAAGAGAACATTATATAAATCATGTAATGTGTAACCCATGTGTGTGAGAGAGAAGAGTGAACCTAAAGGAGAGTTTCTTTCCCGTGGATGTAGGCAAGATTGCCGAACCACGTAATTCTCTTGTGTGTGATTGATTGTTCTTGTGTGGTTGTTTGATAACTCAATCGCTAATTCACGTTTCCGCATACACGCGCACAACAAGTGGTATCAGAGCCTAGGGTTTGCTAGGGTTGGATTGTGCCGCGTTGCGATCGAAGGATCGGATCAAGAAATTGATCCGGATTTCTGCGCGTGGTTCTTCGTTGCAGAAAAGAGAGATCGTTTCCGATCTCTGCCAGGCCACATAGATCACACGGATCAAATTTCCTAATTCGAAACAGAGAAAGGTTCTATTCGCCGGAGAAGATAGAGATCTCTCCGAATTTTTTGTCGCCGCTGCATGCCTCCACAAAAGGAGGGGTTGATCCGAATTTTACGGACCGGATTTCAGAAGATCCGGACTGCTTCTGTTGACTGCTCGTTGCCGGAGAAGGAGGCAAAAAGGAGATCTTGGAGAATCAGGATCTTGATCTTACTGGGCCGCCCTTTCGCTGGAGAAGTCCCCAGCCATCGCCGTGCAGAGTCCACTGGTTTTGCTGTCATCAAATCTTGATTTTAGCAGCAGAACTGACGCCGTCCGTGCGCCGTGCGTCGCTCGCTCTTTGCCGGAGTCTGCCACTGCCGTGCCGTCGCCGGCCATTGCCGGTCCCCGAAGTCGTGCCGTGCCGCTGCGCCATCGCCGGAGCGGAAGAAGGAAGGAGCAGCACTGTAACGCCCCAATTCCGGATACCGAGAAAATCGTCAAAGTACCGAAATTGGCGCGCTACTTCCCGGAAAATCCGAGAACTTCCAAGATCGTAGGTCCGCAGTGAGGTCCAATTTAAAACTTTTTCATCAACATAATAACAATGGTTAATTGCGGAAGCATGATAGTATAGCGGAAGCAATATCAGAGATAGCGGAAGTATAAGGTATCATCGTATATATGTCAAATGTAGATGGGCTGAAGTCCAGCCTAAATGTATAGAGATAACAAATCAAAGTTTAATTACATATTTTTCATTACTACCCAACTCACAACAAAAGTCTCTCAAAACCCTAAATAAAAGAACGCTCAAACCCCTGCAGCTGGTGTCGGCTCTCCACCTTCCGGCTCGACCTCATGGTCGGCCGGCCCCCATCCGTAGTCGCCTACTACGGGCACCTCAACGAGTGCGAACGCATCGCCCTCGAACTCGGGGTCAAGACCTAAGCACCAAGAGTGGGTCAGATCTAAAGATCTGGCAAGTCACAATATGCAGATAATATAGAATGTATGCATCAAATGAGTAGAGACATGTATAAGGTTAAGAGAGTAACAAAGGTACATATGCTATGCAGTCGTGCAAGATAACAATGTAGAATCATAATAAGCGTAACAGTAATAAACCTACACAATATGGCACATCCACATAAGCTGGTCACCGCGGGATATTATGCCGCGGCCCTCCCATACTGAACACAGTCGCGGTAGGGATCCTAAGCTAATGCTAGGGATTACTAACCCTGCAAAATATCATCAACATCATCCACAACGACCGGAACCGGCATCACACCGTCCGTCCCAACAGTGCTCATCATGATAGCCACACACAAATCTCAATAGCTCCTACCAGTGATGATCAGTCCAACTGGCTGAGCTTAAATCAACTCAGTGAATGTCTATGCCGACTCGGAAACAATAAAGGTCTGTGTCTGTCTAGGCTTTGCCTTGCGTGAACAAGGTCCTAACAAAAGTCCCTAAGAGGTCCAAGTACTCAATATAAACTGTGGATCATAGTCCAAGTCCAATTCCATCATTGGATCCATACCAAGGCCCACCAAATACATGGCCTGATCTATAACAGTCCATATGAGATACAAGTCCGTATTTAATGACATATGATCCATTTACAACCTTAATGGGTCACACGCCCATACAATCTAACCTCTCCATTCTAGGGTAATTCACATCCAACTTAGGCCATAAAAAGGGCCCGCCTAGCCACAGACACGGGTCAATGATCCACCCAATCAGGTTACCGGGTCACCTCTAAGTATTCCTAGGTTTAGGTCCTCCATTTTCCATTTAATTAACAGGTATGAGCAATAATAAGGGCAATAGAGTGATAATCGTAGTATGAGGGAGATGAATCTCCAAGTATACGAATCATAGGGAGATAGCAACAGTCCAACCTAGGTACATGGTCCACTTTCGGATACAGGTCCATCTCAGGTAATTCGATCTTTAAGTGAAACCATAGATGCTAAGGAATATTGTGTTTGGTGCTTAGAAGTTGTGTGCATCATTTGGTAACGTATAAAGGTCGAATCATCTAAGATTACATAACCTGGACTTTAGTTAGTGGACCCCACGAGTCAAGGTTGAGCCGTACCATTGACTCGTGGCTGGCACAGTGATGGAAGTCTATTTGAATGGTCAATGGGCCCTACATATGATTGCAACAATAGAAATTAGAATCTGGGGATCGTCACTGTACACAGTGTGCTCAACCGACCTCCTGGCCTGGGCGGTCAGCTCGGCACACTGGGACCAGAGAAGGAAAAACACCCTACAGGCAAAGCCTGCTTGTCCAGGACTTCCTGTGAGTACGGCTAACTCCCTGGCCTGGGTAGTTGGCCGTGCACACTAAGAATCCTGGCTCAAGGGAATGTCCCAGGTTCTAGTCTCCTTTGTTGAAATCCCGCCTTTTTGGAAATCCATCTCGGAGTTCGGCTAAGCAATGGAGCTCAATTGATACTCAGTTCGGCCACCCAGCTCAGCTCGGCAAAGGGCCTAGCTCAGTTGGATCACCCAGCTGAGTTCGGGGAAATGCATTGGGCTTGTCAGGACAGAGGTTGGTTTAGCTCTCAGCTCGGTTAAGCACTGAGTTCGGCTAAGCTCGAAGTCCGGTCTGGCACGGAACCCGGTCTGGCGCTGAGCTCAGTAAAACACTGAGTTCGGCCATAACACTGAGTTCGGCCGTAACACTGAACTCGGCTTTGGGCACTGAGCTCGGCCTATACACTTAGCTCGGCTAAACGCAAATCTCATCCTAATCATCATGCTCGGCAGAACTCTGAGTTCGTCTAGTGTTGAATCCAGCACTGAGTCCGGCCAGTACTGAGCTCGGCAGTTGCTGAGCTGCGCTAACGCTGAGCTCGGCAACCGCTGGGCTCTGCAAGTGCTGAGTTCGGCAGTTGCTGAGCTGCACTAATGCTGAGCTCGGCAACCGCTGGGCTCTGCAGGGCGGAGCTCGGCCATCGCTGGACTCTGTCCATCTCTCCTATCAGTGTTGTGTTCTGTTACAGAACACAGTTCTGCGACAGGACACAACTTCTCTTCATTAAGCACAGGAATGGTGGTCCACCTCTGATCAGAATCCAGATCAAGTAGCACCCCATGGTCGCACAGGGCCCCTCACATAGACGTAGGGTCCTGATCTACCAAGGGTGGTCCTACTTCGATTCCGATCACAACACAACGAGGTGGGTTCTCGTCATTCCCTCTCCGGAAACTCATTCCCGTGACCCAATTCTTCTGGGATTCTCCATAGACCATTACAGAAACAAAACAAATCATTCCTACATCATCCACCCATCATCAACCGGCCATTGATCATCCAAATGAGGTAATCCCATCCATCAATGGCCAAAGGAACCAAACAAACATGCTCAAGGATCGATCTAAACATATATATTACAAATTGAAATTCTACTGCCAATCAAAGGAAGGAAACATGCAATCTAAACTACCAGCACAGTGCACTTGCCTTGATCGATTGAAGGTAGAAGGAAAAGAAAGAAAACCACAGGGAAACCAAAAGGCAGGGTCTCGACAGTAGCTCTTATGGTGCAGGTCGATCTCAGCTGGCCTTCTGTTAAGGGATTTCTGGGGTGAGGAAGAGAAAAGAGAGATTGGAGGGGGGGAGACGAGGGTTCGTTGCAGGGAATTGGGGAAGAAGAAGAAGAAGAAGAAGAGAGAAGAGATTGAAACTTGAGAGAAAAGGAGATGAACAGTAGTTGTTAGGGCAGGGGGAGGGTTTTGTTTATATAGGTTGGGTTTTTGGGTTAGGGACAAAATTGCCCTTAGGGTTAAAATAGGATTAGGGTTAGGGTAAAGGGTATTTGGGTCTTTAGGTGACCTTCTAGAAGATTCTTTGGTGCAAACCCCCTATGGTAAATACAAAACTCTAGCTAGGGCCTCTAACAAACTAACCAACTCTAAGAAATAACAAAAGACACCCTATTGACTCTACTAATTACACCACTAGACTAACCCTAGGAAAATACATAACTACCCTCACTAAGCCCTATAATTAATATATTAAGCTAATATATAGTATTCAAATTCAAATGGAGGGCCCACAAAGGGGTGGGGCCTCACATTCCTCCCTCCTTTAAAACATTTGGTCCCCAAATGTAAAAACAAAGTAGGGACATACCTGCGGTAGAAGATGTGGATAATCTCTTGCCACCTGGTCTCGTAGCTCCCAAGTAGCCTCCTCCGGAGTGTGATGTTCCCACTGAACCTTCACAAAGTGAATAGTTCGATCTCGAAGTACTTTCTCCTTGGTGTCGATGACGGCGACTGGCTTGGCGATGTAGGACGCGTCGGGCTGGATGTCGAGCGGCTGGTGATGCAGAATGTGGGTAGGGTCCTCCACATACTTCCTCAACATTGAGACGTGGAAGACATCATGCACACCTGATAGCTCTGCTGGCAGCTGAAGTCTGTAGGCGACATCTCCGATCCTGGCCTTGATCTCAAAGGGTCCGACGTATCTCCGTGCTAACTTGCCCTTCTCGCCGAATCTGAGGGTGCCTCGAGCTGGGGAAACCTTCAGGAAGACACGGTCTCCCTTCTGGAATTCGAGTGGCCTGCGCCGATTGTCTGCGTAGCTCTTTTGCCGGCTGCGGCTGACCTTCAGGTTCTCTACTATCTGGCGGATCTTCTCACTGGTATCACCGACAATAGACGGTCCGTGGAAGCTCCTGACGCCAACTTCCTCCCAACATACTGGGGTCTTGCACTTCCTGCCGTACAACGCCTCAAACGGTGCCATCTTGATGCTCGAGTGGTAGCTGTTGTTGTAGGCAAACTCGCAGAGTGGCAAGGAATCCTCCCAGTTCTCCTTGTAGTCTAGGACACAAGCTCGCAACATATCCTCCAAAGTCTGGTTGGTGCGCTCTGTCTGTCCGTCTGTCTGAGGATGATAGGCTGTGCTGAAGCTCAACTTGGTACCCAAAGCTCGCTGAAGACTATCCCAGAAGTGAGAAGTGAAGCGTGGATCTCTGTCTGAAACAATCGAAGCTGGAACTCCGTGCAAAGAGACGATCCTATCCACATACAGCTTAGCAAGGACGTCGAGTCCCGCTCTCATCGATACTGGCAAGAAGTGAGCTGACTTGGTCAGCCTGTCCACGATCACCCAAATGCCATCACTGCGTTTCCGAGTAGCTGGAAGCCTTGCAATAAAATCCATGGTGATGTGCTCCCACTTCCACTGGGGTATCTCGAGCTGATGAAGTAGCCCTGGTGGCTTCTGATGCTCGGCTTTGATTTGCTGACAGGTCAGACATCTGGACACATAGCCTGCAATCTCTTTCTTCATGTTGTTCCACCAGTAGTAGTTCCTCAGGTTTCTGTACATCTTGGTGCTGCCTGGGTGAATCGAATATCTGCTGTGGTGTGCATCTGCTAAGATCTGGTCCTTCAGCTCCTGGATATCTGGTACACACAGCCTGTCCTGGTAGTAGAGTACTCCACCAATCAGTCTGAACTCTGGCCTCTGGTCAATCTGCTCGATCACTCTGACAAGCTTAGGATCGCTGCGTTGACTGTCCTTGACCTCTCCAAGCAACTCTGGTTCCCATGCGGACATGGTAGCAAGCATAACTCTGTCGCTGAGCGGCTGAAACTGGACATCCAAGTCACTGAAGACATCGGTCCACACGCCCTCTGCTGCTAGGAAACTGACTAGGGCGGTCTTCCTGCTCAAAGCGTCTGCCACGACATTCGCCTTACCCGGATGGTATTTGATAGGGAAGTCGTAGTCCTTGATGTACTCCATCCAGCGCCTCTGACGGTTGTTGAGATCACTCTGAGTGAACAAATACTGCAAGCTGCGATGATCTGAATGGACCTCAAACTTCTCTCCGTAGAGGTAGTGTCGCCACATTTTCAGTGCGAACACGACTGCTGCAAGCTCCAGGTCGTGAGTAGCATACTTCTTCTCGTGTTCCTTCAGCTGGCGTGATCCATAAGCAATGACTTTGCCCTCCTGCATCAAAACACAACCAAGACCGGTCCCTGAAGCGTCGGTGAAGACAACGAAACCGCCTGTACCAGAAGGTAAAGATAAGATCGGTGCCGACGTCAGTCTCTCCTTCAGCTCTTGAAAACTGTCCTCGCATGCATCGGTCCAAATGAACGGTACGTCCTTCCTTGTCAGCTTGGTCAAAGGGGCTGAAATCGAAGAGAAACTCTTGACAAATCTGCGGTAGTAGCCTGCCAAGCCAAGGAAACTCCGGATCTCAGTGACATTCTTCGGCCTCTCCCAGTTCACCACTGCCTCTATCTTCGCTGGATCCACTGCTAGGCCGTCTCTGGAGATGATATGTCCGAGGAAGACTACCTTCTCTAGCCAGAACTCGCACTTGCTGAGCTTCGCGTACAGTTGGCTGTCGCGTAGCAACTGTAGAGATGTCCTCAAATGTTGCTCGTGCTCCTCTCTGGACTTGGAGTAGACCAACACGTCGTCGATGAACACCACTATAAAGCTGTCGAGGTACGGGGCGAAGATCTTGTTCATCAGGGCCATGAACACTGCCGGCGCATTCGTCAACCCGAACGGCATCACGAGGAACTCATAGTGCCCGTAACGAGTACGAAATGCTGTCTTCTGCACATCCTGCTCTCTGACTCGCAGCTGATGATATCCCGATCTCAGGTCCACCTTCGAAAAGTACTGTGCTCCCTGAAGCTGGTCAAAAAGCTCGTCGATCCGGGGAAGAGGATACTTGTTCTTCACTGTTGCCTGGTTCAGCTGCCTGTAGTCGATGCACATCCTCATCGATCCATCCTTCTTCTTCACGAAGAGCACAGCTGCTCCCCAAGGTGACATGCTCGGTCTGATGAAGCCCTTGTCTATCAACTCTTGCAACTGGGTCTTCAACTCTCGCAGCTCTGCTGGAGCCATGCGGTAAGGAGCTCTGGAAATCGGTGCGGTGCCTGGCACAAGCTCGATGGTGAAGTCGATCTCTCTGACTGGAGGCAATCCCGGGATCTCGTCGGGAAATACATCTGGGAACTCACAGACAACTGGTATCTCCTCGACTCCCTTGGACTTCTTGTCCTCTGAGATGAATGCGATGTAGCCCTCGCAACCTGATCTCACTAGCCTCTCTGCCTTCAGTGCTGAAATCAACCTAGTGCTGGGTGGTCTCCTCTCACCCACAAACTCGATCGTGGCATCTGAACCGTCGATAGTGAGCCTAACTGTCTTCTCGAAGCAATCCATCACTGCTCGATATCGGGCCAGCCAATCCATCCCCAAGATAACGTCGAAGTCATGCATGGGTAACACGATCAGATCTGCAAACATAATACACTCCCCAATCTGCACTCGGCATCTGGGGTGGTAAGTCTGACACACTACCCTCTTGCCCACGGGCGTAGACACAACTAGCGTGTATGGTAACTCCTCTCCTACCCCACCAAGAACTAATGAAAAAGCAGAAGACACATAGGAATGTGTCGCACCAGGATCAAACAATACTCTAGCAATCTGATCACAAATAGAAAGAGTACCTTCGACGACGTTCCCTGCAGCTTCGGCCTCCTCATGTGTGAGTGCAAATGCCTGACCTGCAGCCTGAGGTCTCTGCTGCTGTCGCTGCTGTCCATGGGGCCTCTGGTATCGTCCCCTCTGGTAGTGTTGTCCCCTGGGCTGCTGGGGTCCACGTGCCTGCTGCTGGGCACGGTACTGCTGCTGAGGTGGCTGGGGTGCCAGTGCAATCTGCTGAACGGGTGGAGCTGGAACTGGTGCTCTCGGTGGTGCTGGAAGCTGAAGCATCGGGGTCTGAGGCTGTCCTCCTCTGAATGGGCAAAATCTGGAGATGTGTCCTGTCTCCCCACAGTCATAGCATACTCTGGGCCCACGCTGCTGCTGCTGCTGAGGCTGCCGCTGATACTGATGCTGCCTGGCCTGGCCTGCTGGCCTCTGTCTCTGGAATGGCTGCTGCTGTATGGGCAAAGGCTGCGGTCTGACCAGGGCGGCTCTAACTCGCCTCTGCTGCTGACTGGCCTCTATCCGCTGCAGACGCTCCTCTGCCCAGTAAGCTCTCCTCAAAGCCTCCTCATATGTGGGCAGCTCGATGCTGGACATGCTCAACTGAATATCATCTCTCAGCCCATCGACGAACCGACGGATCCTTTCGGACTCAGGTGTGATCAGAGCCTCTGCAAAACGAGAAAGCTGGGTGAAGCGAACCTCATACTGGTAGACAGTCATGCTGCCTTGCACCAGCGCCTGAAATTCCCGCAGCTTGCGGTCTCTGACGTGAGATGGTATGAACTTCCGAAGGAAGTCCGCCCTGAATGCAGTCCAAGCGATCTCGTCTCCTATCGTCTCGAAATGACGCTGAATCGTCCTCCACCAGTCCTCCGCGACTCCCCGAAACATATAAGCGGCTAACTGCACTCTCTGCTGACCGGTGCACTCGAAGACCTTGAAGATCTTCTCCATCCGCACAATCCACTCGTCGGCCACCAGCGGGTCATCGGCGCCAGTGAACTCAGGGGGTCCCCTTTTGAGGAACCTCTCAAATATGACGTTCGGGTCTGCCTCCCGAACGGATGCCGCTGCTGTGCCTGGCTGAGCCACTCTGTCCATGATGTCCAAGACTTGCGTCTGGAATTGGGCAAAATCCTTGGCCTGCTGCTGCTGCGCCGAAGCCTGGGCCTCCTGGGAAACGAGGAAGGCCTGCAAGAACCTCTGGAAACGCTGCTCGAAGTCTGGCGAACTACCGACTGCTGGCATCATATGTGATGGAGAACCTTCTCTAGACATCTGTTAAGAGAAAGAAATTAGGTTAGTTTAAGTCCAACACTTAGGACTACACTGATTCAACCCGATCCATCGACCCTACACGTACCCCCACACTGAGATCCTCACTACGTCCTAAAGTTTCTAGTGTATTTTATTTCCTAGAGACTTGCCCGCTCTGATACCATAAAATTGTAACGCCCCAATTCCGGATACCGAGAAAATCGTCAAAGTACCGAAATTGGCGCGCTACTTCCCGGAAAATCCGAGAACTTCCAAGATCGTAGGTCCGCAGTGAGGTCCAATTTAAAACTTTTTCATCAACATAATAACAATGGTTAATTGCGGAAGCATGATAGTATAGCGGAAGCAATATCAGAGATAGCGGAAGTATAAGGTATCATCGTATATATGTCAAATGTAGATGGGCTGAAGTCCAGCCTAAATGTATAGAGATAACAAATCAAAGTTTAATTACATATTTTTCATTACTACCCAACTCACAACAAAAGTCTCTCAAAACCCTAAATAAAAGAACGCTCAAACCCCTGCAGCTGGTGTCGGCTCTCCACCTTCCGGCTCGACCTCATGGTCGGCCGGCCCCCATCCGTAGTCGCCTACTACGGGCACCTCAACGAGTGCGAACGCATCGCCCTCGAACTCGGGGTCAAGACCTAAGCACCAAGAGTGGGTCAGATCTAAAGATCTGGCAAGTCACAATATGCAGATAATATAGAATGTATGCATCAAATGAGTAGAGACATGTATAAGGTTAAGAGAGTAACAAAGGTACATATGCTATGCAGTCGTGCAAGATAACAATGTAGAATCATAATAAGCGTAACAGTAATAAACCTACACAATATGGCACATCCACATAAGCTGGTCACCGCGGGATATTATGCCGCGGCCCTCCCATACTGAACACAGTCGCGGTAGGGATCCTAAGCTAATGCTAGGGATTACTAACCCTGCAAAATATCATCAACATCATCCACAACGACCGGAACCGGCATCACACCGTCCGTCCCAACAGTGCTCATCATGATAGCCACACACAAATCTCAATAGCTCCTACCAGTGATGATCAGTCCAACTGGCTGAGCTTAAATCAACTCAGTGAATGTCTATGCCGACTCGGAAACAATAAAGGTCTGTGTCTGTCTAGGCTTTGCCTTGCGTGAACAAGGTCCTAACAAAAGTCCCTAAGAGGTCCAAGTACTCAATATAAACTGTGGATCATAGTCCAAGTCCAATTCCATCATTGGATCCATACCAAGGCCCACCAAATACATGGCCTGATCTATAACAGTCCATATGAGATACAAGTCCGTATTTAATGACATATGATCCATTTACAACCTTAATGGGTCACACGCCCATACAATCTAACCTCCCCATTCTAGGGTAATTCACATCCAACTTAGGCCATAAAAAGGGCCCGCCTAGCCACAGACACGGGTCAATGATCCACCCAATCAGGTTACCGGGTCACCTCTAAGTATTCCTAGGTTTAGGTCCTCCATTTTCCATTTAATTAACAGGTATGAGCAATAATAAGGGCAATAGAGTGATAATCGTAGTATGAGGGAGATGAATCTCCAAGTATACGAATCATAGGGAGATAGCAACAGTCCAACCTAGGTACATGGTCCACTTTCGGATACAGGTCCATCTCAGGTAATTCGATCTTTAAGTGAAACCATAGATGCTAAGGAATATTGTGTTTGGTGCTTAGAAGTTGTGTGCATCATTTGGTAACGTATAAAGGTCGAATCATCTAAGATTACATAACCTGGACTTTAGTTAGTGGACCCCACGAGTCAAGGTTGAGCCGTACCATTGACTCGTGGCTGGCACAGTGATGGAAGTCTATTTGAATGGTCAATGGGCCCTACATATGATTGCAACAATAGAAATTAGAATCTGGGGATCGTCACTGTACACAGTGTGCTCAACCGACCTCCTGGCCTGGGCGGTCAGCTCGGCACACTGGGACCAGAGAAGGAAAAACACCCTACAGGCAAAGCCTGCTTGTCCAGGACTTCCTGTGAGTACGGCTAACTCCCTGGCCTGGGTAGTTGGCCGTGCACACTAAGAATCCTGGCTCAAGGGAATGTCCCAGGTTCTAGTCTCCTTTGTTGAAATCCCGCCTTTTTGGAAATCCATCTCGGAGTTCGGCTAAGCAATGGAGCTCAATTGATACTCAGTTCGGCCACCCAGCTCAGCTCGGCAAAGGGCCTAGCTCAGTTGGATCACCCAGCTGAGTTCGGGGAAATGCATTGGGCTTGTCAGGACAGAGGTTGGTTTAGCTCTCAGCTCGGTTAAGCACTGAGTTCGGCTAAGCTCGAAGTCCGGTCTGGCACGGAACCCGGTCTGGCGCTGAGCTCAGTAAAACACTGAGTTCGGCCATAACACTGAGTTCGGCCGTAACACTGAACTCGGCTTTGGGCACTGAGCTCGGCCTATACACTTAGCTCGGCTAAACGCAAATCTCATCCTAATCATCATGCTCGGCAGAACTCTGAGTTCGTCTAGTGTTGAATCCAGCACTGAGTCCGGCCAGTACTGAGCTCGGCAGTTGCTGAGCTGCGCTAACGCTGAGCTCGGCAACCGCTGGGCTCTGCAAGTGCTGAGTTCGGCAGTTGCTGAGCTGCACTAATGCTGAGCTCGGCAACCGCTGGGCTCTGCAGGGCGGAGCTCGGCCATCGCTGGACTCTGTCCATCTCTCCTATCAGTGTTGTGTTCTGTTACAGAACACAGTTCTGCGACAGGACACAACTTCTCTTCATTAAGCACAGGAATGGTGGTCCACCTCTGATCAGAATCCAGATCAAGTAGCACCCCATGGTCGCACAGGGCCCCTCACATAGACGTAGGGTCCTGATCTACCAAGGGTGGTCCTACTTCGATTCCGATCACAACACAACGAGGTGGGTTCTCGTCATTCCCTCTCCGGAAACTCATTCCCGTGACCCAATTCTTCTGGGATTCTCCATAGACCATTACAGAAACAAAACAAATCATTCCTACATCATCCACCCATCATCAACCGGCCATTGATCATCCAAATGAGGTAATCCCATCCATCAATGGCCAAAGGAACCAAACAAACATGCTCAAGGATCGATCTAAACATATATATTACAAATTGAAATTCTACTGCCAATCAAAGGAAGGAAACATGCAATCTAAACTACCAGCACAGTGCACTTGCCTTGATCGATTGAAGGTAGAAGGAAAAGAAAGAAAACCACAGGGAAACCAAAAGGCAGGGTCTCGACAGTAGCTCTTATGGTGCAGGTCGATCTCAGCTGGCCTTCTGTTAAGGGATTTCTGGGGTGAGGAAGAGAAAAGAGAGATTGGAGGGGGGGAGACGAGGGTTCGTTGCAGGGAATTGGGGAAGAAGAAGAAGAAGAAGAAGAGAGAAGAGATTGAAACTTGAGAGAAAAGGAGATGAACAGTAGTTGTTAGGGCAGGGGGAGGGTTTTGTTTATATAGGTTGGGTTTTTGGGTTAGGGACAAAATTGCCCTTAGGGTTAAAATAGGATTAGGGTTAGGGTAAAGGGTATTTGGGTCTTTAGGTGACCTTCTAGAAGATTCTTTGGTGCAAACCCCCTATGGTAAATACAAAACTCTAGCTAGGGCCTCTAACAAACTAACCAACTCTAAGAAATAACAAAAGACACCCTATTGACTCTACTAATTACACCACTAGACTAACCCTAGGAAAATACATAACTACCCTCACTAAGCCCTATAATTAATATATTAAGCTAATATATAGTATTCAAATTCAAATGGAGGGCCCACAAAGGGGTGGGGCCTCACATTCACCTCATCCATTTCTGGTTACAGAAACCAGACAAAGGAGAACTCTGTTTGGGGAGAGGAAGGAGTCCGGGTCCGGTTCCAGGTCGGGTTGACCTAACCCGTCTGCAGAAAGCCCAGCTCACAGCAGGGACCAGGTCAGGGTCAGTTCTGGGTCAGTTCCGCCTGACCCGTGAAGCAGGAAGCCCATTCCAGTAGCTACTGACGTCAGCGCCACGTCAGCGAACTGTACGGTCAACAAGGGTTTGACTAGATTGACGGTTGAAAATTGTTTCGTCAATATCTTGATCATCCGAGGTCAGATCGGAGATCCGTTTGCGCCTACAGACTCGTTGCGAGCAGATCTACGTAACTGTAGAAGAAGATTGGCAGTTTGACGGTCAACAAGAAAGTTTGACTACTCGGAGCGCAGAAAACTATTTTTGCGATATTGGAGCCATCTAGAGTCGGATTTTAGATCCGTTTCTTCCAGCGAACTCGTGGTGACGAGATCTACAGATTGGTGCAGAAATTGAGGTTAGTGATAGTTGTTTATATTTTCTTGAATATTCAATTAAGATGGAGAACTACAATGATCAAACTCAACCATACCAATTGGTTGATTTGGAAACTTAAGATGGAGGATATACTCTATTGCAAAGACCTCTATGATCCAATTGAGGGGGATAGTGCCCGACCAAAAGAGATGTCTGATCCAGATTGGAAAAAGATGCATAGAAAGACCATTGGTCACATCAGACAGTGGGTGGATAACAACATATTCATCACGTGTCTAATGAAACCAATGCGAGAACCCTTTGGATGAAGTTATAAGAAAGATATGAGAAGAAAACTGCCGTACACAAAAATTTTCTGATTAGAAAGCTTGTGAACATGAAATTCAAGGAGGGTGGTAAGATTGAAGATCACATAAATGATTTTCAATGCATTGTGAATGAGCTGGCTACAATGAAGATGGTCCTTGATAATGAGATGCAAGCTTTATTTCTTCTAAGTTCTTTACCAGATACATGGGAGACATTGGTTGTTTCCGTGAGCAACTCTACTCCAGATGGTGTGTTATCAATGAGTCAGGTTACTAGCAGCTTATTAAATGAAGAAACAAGAAGGAAAACTGCAGGGACAGATAATGCACAGGCCTTTGTTACTGAGAATAGATGGAGGAGTAAGGGTAGGGGACCAAAGGGGGGTCGTGGCAAGTCCAGAGGTGGCAAGGAATCATAGACTAAGAAGAAGTCTGGAAAATGCTTTCATCGTGGCAAGGAGGGTCACATTAAGAAGAATTGCTTTGCCTTGAAGGAAAAGAAAGAAGCCAACAATGAGCAGAAGAATGACACTAACACTACTGCTACTTTGGATAATGAAGTAGTGATTCTGACCAGTGAAGGTGAAGAGTGTTTGAGTGTTGCAGATGATCAAGTTGAGTGGGTTATTGACACAGTAGCATCCTACCATGCTACTCTTTCTATGGAGATGTTCACGACGTACAAAGCAGGGGACTTTGACACTGTGAAGATGGGCAACACAAGTCATTCGAATATTGTTGGGATCGGACATGTCTGCATTCAAAGCGATATTGGTTGCACAATGACGCTGAAAGATGTGCGACATATTCCTGATCTACGGTTGAATCTGATTTCCGGGAGTTCATTGGACTGTGCAGGTTATGAAAGTTACTTCAAAAATGGCAGGTGTAAACTCACTAAAGGGTCTCTTATTTTTGCGAGAGGGAAGGCGTGTAATACGCTGTACAAGACACATGTGAAGCTATGCAAAGGTGTGTTGAATGCTGTTGAAGACAGATCCTCTCCAAATCTATGGCACAATAGACTTGGACATATGAGTGAGAAAGAACTGCAGTTATTAGCAAAGAAAGACTTGATTAATTACTCCAAAGGTACATCCCTTGACCTTTGAGATTATTGTTTGTTTCGTAAACAACATAGGGTTTCTTTCTCTAAAACATCAACGATAAAATCTAATGTGTTGGATTTGGTATATTCTGATGTGTGTGGTCCCATGAAGGTGGAGTCATTTGGTGGCATAAGTTTTTTATCACATTTATTGATGATGCATCCAGGAAAGTCTGGGTTTATGCGTTGAAATCGAAAGATCAGGTGTTCCAGGTATTTCAACAGTTTCATGTCATGGTTGAAAGAGAAACAAGAAAGCTCTTGAAATGTCTCCGCACAGATAATGGTGGTGAGTACACATCCAACCAGTTTAAAGGCTATTGCTCAAAGCATGGTATTCGACATGAAAGAACAGTTCCTGGTACTCCACAGCACAATGGTGTAGCCGAGAGAATGAACCGCACTATTCTTGAAAGGATGAGATGCATGATTAGAGTGGCACAGCTACCCAAACCATTTTAGGGTGAAGCTATTCTGACTGTCGTTTACCTGATTAACAGGTCTCCTTCAGTTCCTTTGGATTTTGATCTTCCGGAGAGGGTATGGACAGGTAAAGATGTCTCTTATTCTCATTTGAAGGTATTTAGGTGCAAGGCTTTTGCACATGTACCAAAGGAGCAGCGTTCAAAGCTGGATGATAAGGCAGTGTGCTGTATTTTTCTTGGCTATGGTGGAGCCGAGTTTGGCTACAGGTTATGGAATCCAGAGAAAAGAAAAATTATCAGAAGTAGGGATGTGGTGTTTCATGAAGACCAATTCTTTGGAGATATTGAAAAGACTGAAAAGTCTAATGAAGTTGTTGATGGAGTGGTTGATCTCACACCGACTCCTTCTCCAGTGCAGACTACAGGTGGAGAAGGTGGACAAAATGATTTAGATTGTGATGAGGCGCAGGGGTTGCCAGATGAACAGCGTGTTGAGCAGGGGGAGCAGTCTCCTTAGTCAGAAAACCACAGAACCTCAGGTTAGGAGGTCTATTCGAGAGCGTCAACCATTAACAAGATATCCTGCACAGATTATATTTTGATTACTGATGAGGGGGAGCCAGAGAGCTACCCAGAAGCAAAAACTCATGAAGATAAAGATGAGTGGATGAAGGCTATGTAGGATGAGATGAATTCTTTGAAAAAGAGCAATACTTATGAGCTGGTGGAACTCCCAAAAGGCAAGAAGGTTCTGAAGAACAAATGGGTGTTCAAGCTGAAGAGAGATGACAGTGGAAAACTGATAAAGCACATAGCACGGCTAGTGGTTAAAGGCTTTGCGCAGACGAAGGGTCTTGACTTCGATGAAATATTCTCTCCAGTTGTGAAGATGACTTCTATCAGAGTTGTCTTGGGTCTAGTTGCCAGCATGGACCTTGAACTTGAACAGATGGATGTGAAGACTGCATTTTTTCACGGTGATCTGAAAGAAGAGATCTACATGACTCAGCCGGAGGGGTTTGAGGTAGAAGGAAAAGAACAGTTAGTTTGCAAGTTGAAAAAGAGTCTCTACGGGTTGAAATAAGCGCCGAGGCAATGGTACAAGAAGTTTGATTCATTCATGGTGAGTCATGGGTACCGGAGGACAGCTGCAGATCACTGCGTTTATGTTCGTTAATTTGGTAATGATAAATTTATCATCCTTCTTTTATATGTAGATGATATGTTGATAGTTGGACAGGATAGTAAGATGATTGGCAGGTTGAAGAGGGACATGTCAAAGACTTTTGACATGAAAGACTTGGTCCCGCACGACAGATTTTGGGAATGCAAATACGTTGTGATAGGAATGCCAAGAAGCTGTGGTTGTCACAGGAAAAATATGTTGAACGGGTGCTAGCGAGATTCAACATGATAGATGCTAAGCCAGTTAGCATGCCTTTAGCCAGTCACTTCAAGCTCAGTAAGAGATTATGTTCTACTACAGATGAAGAAAAGGAACGGATGATGTCTGTTCCATACTCCTCAGCAGTTGGGAGTCTTATGTATGCTATGGTGTGTACACGGCCAGACATTGCTCATTCAGTGGGTGTAGTGAGTAGATTTCTCTCTAATCCTGGGAAAGAGCAGTGGGAAGCGGTGAAGTGGATCTTCAGATATTTGAAAGGTACATCAGATTTTTGCTTGTGTTTCGGAGGCTTAAAACCAGTCCTTGAAGGCTTTACAGATGCTGATTTTGCAGGCGATCTTGATCGTCGGTTGTCTACCTCTGGGTACTTATTTACTTTTGCAGGGGAGTTATTTCCTGGCAGTCTAAGTTGCAGAAGTGTACAGCATTGTCTACAACCGAAGCAGAATACATAGCTGCTAATGAAGCAGGGAAGGAGATGATTTGGTTGAGGAATTTCTTTAAAGAACTGGGTTTGAAGCAAGATGAGTATGTAGTCTACTGTGATAGTCAGAGTGCTATGGATCTTAGCAAGAATGCTACATACCACACAAAGCACGTTGATGTGAGATATCAATAGATTCGTGAGGTCATTGAGGAAAATCTCATGAAGCTGGAAAAGATTCACACTGACAAGAATCCCTCTGACATGATGACTAAGGTCGTGTCTAAGGGAAAGCTGGAGTTGTGTTCAGAGTTGGCAGGACTGGACTCCTAGTAAGGGGTTCAGAGGCGTCTTCCCATTAGTCTGGAGGGAGAGATTGTTGGGCTTAGTAGGTCCATACCAAGTAGGTTCATGGTCATGGGTATTTTGGTAATTGTACCGGGACTTTTTGTGTTAACTAAGTTAGGGTTTCTTGGTGGGTAAGAAAGAGAACATTATATAAATCATGTAATGTGTAACCCATGTGTGTGAGAGAGAAGAGTGAACCTAAAGGAGAGTTTCTTTCCCGTGGATGTAGGCAAGATTGCCGAACCACGTAATTCTCTTGTGTGTGATTGATTGTTCTTGTGTGGTTGTTTGATTGCTCGATCGCTAATTCACGTTTCCGCATACACGCGCACAACACATCTAACTGATTCCAGTAAGCCCGTTTTGATGCAATTTCAGTGCCCATATCTCTACATCCATGTGAAAGCTTGTCCATTTTAGCTTCATCAACGACTGAAACTTCAAGGGTGCTATTACTTTGTTCTGTTTCCCCCAGATGCCGAAACTTATGAAAGTGGACATTACCACCAGTAAAATCATCTTTTGCATCAAAGGGGTCTTTAGAAGCAAGTGTTGCTCTGTTACAGGAAACTAGGTGTTGCTCTGTTACTGAAAAGGCCAAAGGTGAGCATCTAAAAGCACATACCTTTGACAAAGAGGATGTGAGAGGGGACCACAGTTGGTAGGAGAGCGAGGAGTCGCAGAAAGAGGGTGTTGGAGGGGACTGGGTGTAGACGACCGTGTTGAAGAAAACTAAGGTCGCTAGGGACGCTAATAGAAAGTGCTAAAAAAAAAAACTTTTTCGGGCAAAATGATTGATCTGGTGCAAGGTTGGTTTAAATAATCTTTTGGGGCCGCTAGTCACCTAATCTGTTGTTTGTGGTAAAATCCTCTTATATCATGGTATGTTTGGAAAAGTTGAAACTTATACATCTTCCAAATGCAAACTTCTAACTTTTTTCAATTACTTGCCAAGCATGGTCCCAAATAGCGGTCATTTATCCCTTGTCTCAATTGAGGCCGCTATGCTATTTTTAAAATAGTGGCACTACGGTCTAAAAACCTAGTAAAACAAAGCAATCTTAACTTAAAATATTATTTTTTCTTATTTTTTCTCCTCAATAAACTTTCTAAATGTGTTGCTACCTCATATGTAGAGATGCCAAATGGGCCGAGTCGGCACGGGCTACCGCGGGAGTCAACGGCCTGCGGCCTGGTCAACGGCACGGACCGTCAGGCACGATAATCGGCTATAAATGACCATTTTTTGAAAAAAAAAGTCCATTTTACACCAACCTTCCCCGCCCCCCTCCAAACGGCTATAAACGGTCACATTTATTTAAAAGGTCCAATTTACACCCCCCCCAACAGCCATAAAATGATTATATGAGGGGGATTTTTTTTGTCTTTTTGAATTTTACAAATTGTATAAATACCCACCCCTCTCATTCTCATTTCTCACCAAAATTTTAAAACTCTCTCTCTTCACTCTCTAACTCTTTCGCAAAGCATTCAACTCTCTATCTCTCTTTAAGAAGCTTTTGAAGGGCCACTGATCAAGTCATTAAGAGACAAGATTAAAGGGTGTCACGCCCTGAGCCCGAGATTTTGCACATCCCGAGGCGCGATACACGCGCGCGTGGAAATTCGAGTCAAACTCATTGACTCTTGGTCCCCACGTACGGAATTTACCCACAGGATATCACGTGTGAGGTTTATATTTCTCAATATGACTGTATAAATCTGACAAATAGATATCCAATATCATAATTTATCATGTATCAAAGTATAGAGTATAAGGTTCATGAGCATAGATTAGATTTCAAGTTCTGGAGATAAAAGAGAAGAAGTAGGTTAGTTAAGTTTACAATCCCAAAAGCTAACAATTCATAAAACTAATACAAAAGATGTGGCAACCCTAGCCACGGTCCATGGGTCATTTAAACGTCCATCTCATCGTGTAGATGTCGAAAAGACATCATCAGGAGTCCATTCTGCTACGTTAAAGGGAGGTTCCTCTTCCTTAAGGATCTTTGGGGCAATGGCGTCGATGTATTTACCTGTAACGCCAAGTGTAGCACCATTAGACTAAGCTAAGCAAGACAAACATATACAGTCCATATAACTTGTAACAAATGAATAGTCAGACATGAATAAATCATAAGAGATCAAGGAATGATCACTAGGCATATCAGTGCATGAATTAGCATGAGACATACGAGTCATAGATAACAGATAAACATATTAACAGTACTAGTTGGCACATCTACAAAAGCTATGTTCTCTCAAGTTAATCATATAATATGAAATAAAATGAGAGCAGAATATCAGAACAGTACAGGGCGGTACTACTAGGAGACAGAGGTACCCAGAATTCTCCATCGTAGACCTAGGGTGCCGGTAAACCCTCAGAATAATTTTCCATCTGCAGAGGGCCAGAAGTATTTACTAAACCCACACTTAGCCGGGTCTGACTTAAATAGGGTTGAAGCTAAGTGGTGCCGACTCATAGAGTGCAATGTACAATTAACAGATCAGGTGCAGAACAGTGCTAGTCAGATACAGGATAGATGCAGGACATATCATATAGATAACAAATCGAAACTTACTGAAATATGCTGAACAAAGCCAGAAATAAATATAACATAACAGATGTATAACAGAAAATACATAACTGAACAAAAGCATGATCAAGTCGTACTAGAATACTGGAAACGGAATGCAATGCATGTACAGAGATATCATATTCGAAATCAAATCAGAAATCAAGCCAGGCCTACGGTCTTGGGAACACATGTGGTCTTCACTGTCCAACTCGGGGTAATATTAAGAATTTCGACATTATTGGGCTACAAAGGACCCCTTGGCGTTACATAATTTGGATGTCGAATCCCTTAATAGAATACATTTGGTTCGATTACAATCCGAAGAACATAAGGCCCCTTTTGTGGGTACGGTTGCTCAATCCATATCCACAATTCAACAACCCATTGGTCATGATAAAAGTTCAGGGTGCACATCCTACATGTCTGTCTATCGGGCCAATCAACTAGAACAAACTACGGTTCAATATCCGGCTCATGGAAACATCCATTTATCACAATTATGTAAAATCCAACATTTATTACTTTCTAAGATTCAAATCATGAGCTTTCCAATGGTATGTAGATCTCCAAAAACGGACACACGGTTAAAAAGTTATGGTCGTTGGAAATCTGCATACTGCAGGCATCAGGTTCGCTTGAGCGGACCCCAGACAGAGAGTTGTTCGCTTGACCGGACCAAGAGTTCGCTAGAGCGAACTCTCCCAGAGAGCCCTTCGTTCGAGCGTTCACTCACGCTCGCTCGAGCGAACTGTCAAATCTCTGTGTCCGAAAATCTGTATCTTCTTTGTTTCTCTCAGGCCATTCAAGGCATTCATTCCAGGTTTTAAACGCTATACATGAGTATCTTTGAGCTTCCAAAATGCTCATAAAAACCATCAATAAACCCATATTACATTAACAAGAGAAATCATCCATAAAAACCCATTTTATGAGCAAAAGATGGGTATCTAATCAAGATTGATCATATTCATGAATCAAGTAAGGAATCATGCATACAAATGTATAAGTTTAACTTGCCTTAGGTGCTTGGAAGCTATCCCACACTCCAAATCCTTTCTAATAAAAAATCCCCAAAATGCAAGCTCAAATGCCCTAAAAATGGTGAAAACAAAAATGAATGAGGAAGAAGATGATGCATACACGATTTGTAGCTTTCCAAGGATGAAAGAAATCAAATGGAAATGATTAACGAAGAAAGAGCTTACCAAGAGCAAGAAGATGAAGAATGGATGAATGCTTGAGCTTAGGAAATGTAGTCCTTGACAAAGAAGATGGAGAAGATGAAGTGGTGGCTGGCTTCTTCACATGCAAGGTCCCTTGGTTGATGCTAGGAGTGAAGGAAGAAGAAGAATAGAAGAGAAGAAGAGCTCCCAGCTGGAATGAAGAAGGAAAAAGAAGAAAGGAAGGAAATGGCTGGGTTAGGGCTTTTTAAGCCAAATTTTCCCTGCATTGCATGCAAGTCCACAAATGGGCTGAATTCTCAAAAAGAGGCTTGGGTTAAATGAATGGGCAAGGGAATGGGCCTAAATGGATCCATTGTAGGACTTCATCTTCTTCATTACATTTGGGGGTTTTTCTTTTGGAGAGCTTACTTTGGAAATAGAGATTAAGTATAGCTTGGATTTGTGATTTTTAGCTTCAAGCACCTTAAGGCAAGTAAACATTTATAATAATGTGCATGTTATTCTCTATTTATGATTTTTGCAATGGATCTCATTCTAGCTTACCCAATTCCAGCTCATTTTTGTTCTTGCTTAAAAATTGGTTTTAGATTTGTAAATGGGTATGGTTTGATGTATTTTTGGTCAAGAGAATGGATGATTATGTTTAGAGAGCATTGGTGGCTCATCTTGCTAGTTTTTTATCATTGGAATGGATTACAATGGTTGTAGGGGAAGCCAAGAGGGACAAAACAGCCCTGTCACAGTCTCCCCGGACCTTGGCAGTAACCACCCTCGCTCTAGCGAGCAAAAGAGCCCCCTGGCAGAAAGCATTCTCGCTATAGCGAGCTCCCAGCTCGCTATAGCGAGATGGCCCACTGGGCCCGGCGAGCCAAACTTCAAATGGCCATAACTTTTGACTCGTATGTTCGATTTTGACGTTCTTCATATCGTTGGAAAGCTCTTGAAGCGTAGAATCCAATGGTCCTTCAATATTATTGATTTGAGATTTGAGAATTAAGAGGATATTGGATTTTAAATAAATCTTGGCAACCGGAGGGTACCGCGAGCCTGTCCTGTATCTGTTCTATATCTGCTCTGTTAACTATATATTGCATTCCATGAGTCAGCACCACTTGGCTTTGACCCTATCTAAGTCGGACCCGGCTAAGTGTGGGTTTAGTATATATTTCTGGCCCTCTGCAGATGGAAAATTATTCTGAGGGTTTACTGGCACCTTAGGTCTACGATGGAGAATTCTGGATACCTCTGTCTCCAAGTAGTACCGCCCTATCCTGTTCTGATATTCTGCTCTCCCTTTACTGTCATGTTTACATGATTAAATTGAGAGAATTTATGTAACGCCCCAATTCCGGATACCGAGAAAATCGTCAAAGTACCGAAATTGGCGCGCTACTTCCCGGAAAATCCGAGAACTTCCAAGATCGTAGGTCCGCAGTGAGGTCCAATTTAAAACTTTTTCATCAACATAATAACAATGGTTAATTGCGGAAGCATGATAGTATAGCGGAAGCAATATCAGAGATAGCGGAAGTATAAGGTATCATCGTATATATGTCAAATGTAGATGGGCTGAAGTCCAGCCTAAATGTATAGAGATAACAAATCAAAGTTTAATTACATATTTTTCATTACTACCCAACTCACAACAAAAGTCTCTCAAAACCCAGACAAAAGAACACTCAAACCCCTGCAGCTAGTGTCGGCTCTCCACCTTCCGGCTCGACCTCATGGTCGGCCGGCCCCCATCCGTAGTCGCCTACTACGGGCACCTCAACGAGTGCGAACGCATCGCCCTCGAACTCGGGGTCAAGACCTAAGCACCAAGAGTGGGTCAGATCTAAAGATCTGGCAAGTCACAATATGCAGATAATATAGAATGTATGCATCAAATGAGTAGAGACATGTATAAGGTTAAGAGAGTAACAAAGGTACATATGCTATGCAGTCGTGCAAGATAACAATGTAGAATCATAATAAGCGTAACAGTAATAAACCTACACAATATGGCACATCCACATAAGCTGGTCACCGCGGGATATTATGCCGCGGCCCTCCCATACTGAACACAGTCGCGGTAGGGATCCTAAGCTAATGCTAGGGATTACTAACCCTGCAAAATATCATCAACATCATCCACAACGACCGGAACCGGCATCACACCGTCCGTCCCAACAGTGCTCATCATGATAGCCACACACAAATCTCAATAGCTCCTACCAGTGATGATCAGTCCAACTGGCTGAGCTTAAATCAACTCAGTGAATGTCTATGCCGACTCGGAAACAATAAAGGTCTGTGTCTGTCTAGGCTTTGCCTTGCGTGAACAAGGTCCTAACAAAAGTCCCTAAGAGGTCCAAGTACTCAATATAAACTGTGGATCATAGTCCAAGTCCAATTCCATCATTGGATCCATACCAAGGCCCACCAAATACATGGCCTGATCTATAACAGTCCATATGAGATACAAGTCCGTATTTAATGACATATGATCCATTTACAACCTTAATGGGTCACACGCCCATACAATCTAACCTCCCCATTCTAGGGTAATTCACATCCAACTTAGGCCATAAAAAGGGCCCGCCTAGCCACAGACACGGGTCAATGATCCACCCAATCAGGTTACCGGGTCACCTCTAAGTATTCCTAGGTTTAGGTCCTCCATTTTCCATTTAATTAACAGGTATGAGCAATAATAAGGGCAATAGAGTGATAATCGTAGTATGAGGGAGATGAATCTCCAAGTATACGAATCATAGGGAGATAGCAACAGTCCAACCTAGGTACATGGTCCACTTTCGGATACAGGTCCATCTCAGGTAATTCGATCTTTAAGTGAAACCATAGATGCTAAGGAATATTGTGTTTGGTGCTTAGAAGTTGTGTGCATCATTTGGTAACGTATAAAGGTCGAATCATCTAAGATTACATAACCTGGACTTTAGTTAGTGGACCCCACGAGTCAAGGTTGAGCCGTACCATTGACTCGTGGCTGGCACAGTGATGGAAGTCTATTTGAATGGTCAATGGGTCCTACATATGATTGCAACAATAGAAATTAGAATCTGGGAAGTGTCACTGTACACAGTGTGCTCAGCCGACCTCCTGGCCTGGGTGGTCAGCTCGGCACACTGGGACCAGAGAAGGAAAAACACCCTACAGGCAAAGCCTGTTTGTCCAGAACTTCCTGTGAGTTCGGCTAACTCCCTGGCCTGGGTAGTTGGCCGTGCACACTAAGAATTCTGGCTAAAGGGAATGTCCCAGGTTCTAGTCTCCTTTGTTGAAATCCCACCTTTTGGAAATCCATCTCGGAGTTCGGCTAAGCAATGGAGCTCAATTGAATACTCAGTTCGGCCACCCAACTCAGCTCGGCAAAGGCCTAGCTCAGTTCGGCCACCCAACTAAGTTCAGAAAAATGCATTGAGTTCGGCTAGGCATTGAGATTGGTCAAGCTTAGCTTGGTTAAGCACTGAGTTCGGCTAAGCTCGAAGTCCGGTCTGGCACAGAACCCGGTCTGGCGCTGAGCTCAGTAACACTGAGTTCGGCCATAACGCTGAGTTCGGCCGTAACACTGAACTCGGCTTTGAGCACTGAGCTCGGCCTAGACACTTAGCTCGGCTAACGCAATCTCATCCTAACCACTATGCTCGACAGAACCCTGAGTTCGGCTAGTGTTGAATCCAGCTATCGCTGAGTTCAGCCAGCATTGAGCTCGGCAGTTGCTGAGCTGCGCTAACGCTGAGCTCGGCAACCGCTGGGCTCTGCAAGTGCGGAGCTCGGCCATCGCTGGACTCTGCCCATCTCTCCTATCAGTGTTGTGTTCTGTTACAGAACCCAGTTCTGCGACAGGACACAACTTCTCTTCATTAAGCACAGGAATGGTGGTCCACCTCTGATCAAAATCCAGATCAAGTAGCCATCCATGGTCGCACAAGCCCCCTCACATAAACGTAGGGTCCTGATCCACCAAGGGTGGTCCTACTTCGATTCCGATCACAACACAACGAGGTGGGTTCTCGTCATTCCATCTCCGAAAAACCCATCACTGCAACCCAATTCTCCTGGGTTTCTCCATAGACCATTACAGAAGCAAAATAAATCATTCCTACATCATCCACCCATCATCAACCGGCCATTGATCATCCAAATGAGGTAATCCCATCCATCAATGGCCAAAGGAACCAAACAAACATGCTCAAGGATCGATCTAAACATATATATTACAAATTGGAATTCTACTGCAAATCAAAGGAAGGAAACATGCAATCTAGACTACCAGCACAGTGCACTTGCCTTGATCGATTGAAGGTAGAAGGAAAAGAAAGAAAACCACAGGGAAACCAAAAGGCAGGGTCTCGACAGTAGCTCTTATGGTGCAGGTCGATCTCAGCTGGCCTTCTGTTAAGGGATTTCTGGGGTGAGGAAGAGAAAAGAGAGATTGGAGGGGGGAGACGAGGGTTCGTTGCAGGGAATTGGGGAAGAAGAAGAAGAAGAAGAAGAGAGAAGAGATTGAAACTTGAGAGAAAGGAAAAAGGAGATGAACAGTAGTTGTTAGGGCAGGGGGAGGGTTTTGTTTATATAGGTTGGGTTTTTGGGTTAGGGACAAAATTGCCCTTAGGGTTAAAATAGGATTAGGGTTAGGGTAAAGGGTATCTGGGTCTTTAGGTGACCTTCTAGAAGATTCCTTGGTGCAAACCCCCTATGGTAAAAACAAAACTCTAGCTAGGGCCTCTAACAAACTAACCAACTCTAAGAAATAACAAAAGACACCCTATTGACTCTACTAATTACACCACTAGACTAATCCTAGGAAAATACATAACTACCCTCACTAAGCCATATAATTAATATAATTAAAATACTTAGGCTAATACATAGTATTCAAATTCACATTGAGGGCCCACCAGGGGTGGGGTCTCACATTCCTCCCTCCTTTAAAACATTTGGTCCCCAAATGTAAAAAACAAAGTAGGGACAAACCTGCGGTAGAAGATGTGGATAATCTCTTGCCACCTGGTCTCGTAGCTCCCAAGTAGCCTCCTCTGGAGTGTGATGCTCCCACTGAACCTTCACGAACTGGATGGTTCGGTCCCGAAGCACTTTCTCCTTGGTGTCGATGACGGCGACTGGCTTGGCGATGTAGGACGCGTCGGGCTGGATGTCGAGCGGCTGGTGATGCAGAATGTGGGTAGGATCCTCCACATACTTCCTCAACATCGAGACATGGAAGACGTCGTGCACACCTGATAGCTCTGCTGGCAGCTGAAGTCTGTAGGTGACATCTCTGATCCTGGCCTTGATCTCAAAGGGTCCGACGTATCTCCGTGCTAACTTGCCCTTCTCGCCGAATCTGAGGGTGCCTCGAGCTGGGGAAACCTTCAGGAAGACACGGTCTCCCTTCTGGAACTCGAGTGGTCTGCGCCGATTGTCTGCGTAGCTCTTCTGTCGACTGCGGCTAACCTTCAGGTTCTCCACTATCTGGTGGATCTTCTCGCTGGTGTCGCCGACAATAGATGGTCCATGGAAACTCCTGACACCAACTTCCTCCCAACAGATTGGGGTCATGCACTTCCTGCCGTACAACGCTTCGAACGGTGCCATCTTGATGCTCGAGTGGTAACTGTTGTTGTAGGCAAACTCACAGAGTGGTAAAGAATCCTCCCAGTTCTCCTTGTAGTCTAGGACACAAGCTCGCAACATATCCTCCAAGGTCTGGTTGGTGCGCTCTGTCTGTCCGTCTGTCTGAGGATGATAGGTTGTGCTGAAGCTCAACTTGGTACCCAAAGCTCGCTGAAGACTATCCCAAAAGTGAGAAGTGAAGCGTGGATCTCTGTCTGAAACAATCGAAGCTGGAACTCCGTGCAAAGAGACGATCTTATCCACATACAGCTTAGCAAGGACGTCGAGTCCTGCTCTCATCGACACTGGCAAGAAGTGAGCTGACTTAGTCAGTCTATCCACGATCACCCAAATGCCATCACTGCGTCTCCTGGTAGCTGGAAGTCCTGCAATAAAATCCATGGTAATATGCTCCCACTTCCACTGAGGTATCTCGAGCTGATGAAGTAGCCCTGGTGGCTTCTGATGCTCGGCTTTGATTTGTTGACACGTCAGACATCTGGCCACATAGCCTGCAATCTCCTTCTTCATGTTGTTCCACCAGTAGTAGCTCCTCAGGTTTCTGTACATCTTGGTGCTGCCCGGGTGAATCGAATATCTGCTGTGGTGTGCATCTGCTAAGATCTGGTCCTTCAGCTCCTGGATATCTGGTACACACAGCCTGTCCTGGTAGTAGAGTACTCCACCAATCAGTCTGAACTCTGGCCTCTGGTCAATCTGCTCGATCACTCTGACAAGCTTAGGATCGCTGCGTTGACTGTCCTTGACCTCTCCAAGCAACTCTGGTTCCCAAGCGGACATGGTAGCAAGCATAATTCTGTCGCTGAGCGGCTGAAACTGGACATCCATGTCACTGAAGACATCGGTCCACACGCCCTCTGCTGCTAGGAAACTGACTAGGGCGGTCTTCCTGCTCAAAGCATCTGCTACGACGTTCGCCTTACCCGGATGGTATTTGATAGGGAAGTCGTAATCCTTGATGTACTCCATCCAACGCCTCTGACGGTTGTTGAGATCATGCTGGGTGAACAGGTACTGCAAACTGCGATGATCTGAATGGACTTCGAACTTCTCTCCGTAGAGGTAATGCCGCCACATCTTCAGTGCGAACACGACTGCTGCAAGCTCCAGGTCGTGAGTAGCATACTTCTTCTCGTGTTCCTTCAGCTGGCGAGATCCATAGGCGATGACCTTACCCTCCTGCATCAAAACACAACCAAGACCGGTCCCTGAAGCATCGGTGAAGACAACGAAACCGCCTGTACCAGAAGGTAAAGATAAGATCGGTGCTGACGTCAGTCTCTCCTTCAGCTCTTGAAAGCTGTCCTCGCATGCATCTGTCCATACGAACGGTACGTCCTTCCTCGTCAGCTTGGTCAAAGGGGCTGAAATCGAAGAGAAACTCTTGACAAATCTGCGGTAGTAGCCTGCTAAGCCAAGGAAACTCCGAACTTCTGTAACATTCTTTGGTCTCTCCCAGTTCACTACTGCCTCGATCTTTGCTGGATCCACTGCTAGGCCGTCTCTGGAGATGATATGTCCGAGGAAGACTACTTGCTCTAACCAGAACTCGCACTTGCTGAGCTTCGCGTACAGCTGGTTGTCACGTAGCAACTGTAGAGACGTCCTCAAATGCTGCTCGTGCTCCTCTCTGGACTTGGAGTAGACCAACACGTCGTCGATGAACACCACCATAAAGCTGTCGAGGTACGGGGCGAAGATCTTGTTCATCAGGGCCATGAACACTGCCGGCGCATTCGTCAACCCGAACGGCATTACAAGGAACTCATAGTGCCCGTAACGAGTACGAAATGCTGTCTTCTGCACATCCTGCTCTCTGACTCGCAGCTGATGATATCCCGATCTCAGGTCCACCTTCGAAAAGTACTGTGCTCCCTGAAGCTGGTCGAAAAGCTCGTCGATCCGGGGAAGAGGATACTTGTTCTTCACTGTTGCCTGGTTCAGCTGCCTATAGTCGATGCACATCCTCATCGATCCATCCTTCTTCTTCACGAAGAGCACAGGTGCTCCCCAAGGTGACATGCTCGGTCTGACGAAGCCCTTGTCTATCAACTCTTGCAACTGGGTCTTCAACTCTCGCAGCTTTGCAGGAGCCATGCGATAAGGAGCTCTGGAAATCGGTGCGGTGCCTGGCACAAGCTCGATGGTGAAGTCGATCTCTCTGACTGGAGGCAATCCCGGGATCTCGTCGGGAAATACATCTGGGAACTCACAGACAACTGGTATCTCCTCGACTCCCTTGGACTTCTTGTCCTCTGAGATGAATGCGATGTAGCCCTCGCAACCTGATCGCACTAACCTTTCAGCCTTCAGTGCCGAAATCAATCTGGTGCTGGGTGGTCTCCTCTCACCCACAAACTCGATCGTGGCATCTGAACCGTCGATGGTAAGTCTGACTATCTTCTCGAAGCAGTCCATCACCGCTCGATATCTGGCCAACCAATCCATCCCCAAGATAACGTCGAAGTCATGCATGGGTAACACGATCAAATCTGCAAACATAATGTACTCCCCGATCTGCACTCGGCATCTGGGGTGGTAAGTCTGACACACTACCCTCTTGCCCACGGGCGTAGACACAACTAGCGTATAAGGCAACTCCTCTCCTACCCCACCAAGAACTAAAGAAAAAGCAGAAGACACATAGGAATGTGTCGCACCAGGATCAAACAATACTCTAGCAATCTGATCACAAATAGAAAGAGTACCTTCAACGACGTTCCCTGCAGCTTCGGCCTCCTCATGTGTGAGTGCGAATCCCTGACCTACAGCCTGAGGTCTCTGCTGCTGTCGCTGCTGTCCATGGGGCCTCTGGTATCGTCCCCTCTGGTAGTGCTGTCCCCTGGGCTGCTGGGGTCCACGTGCCTGCTGCGGGGCACGGTACTGCTGCTGAGGTGGCTGGGGTGCCGGTGCAATCTGCTGAACGGGTGGAGCTGGAGCTGGTGCCCTCGGTGGTGCGGGAAGCTGAAGCATCGGGGCCTGAGGCTGTCCTCCTCTGAATGGGCAAAATCTGGAGATGTGTCCTGTCTCCCCACAGTCATAGCATACTCTGGGCCCACGCTGCTGCTGCTGATGAGGCTGCCGCTGATACTGATGCTGCCTGGCCTGGCCTGCTGGCCTCTGTCTCTGGAATGGCTGCTGCTGTATGGGCAAGGGCTGCGGTCTGACCAAGGCGGTTCTAACTCGCCTCTGCTGCTGACTGGCTTCTATCCGCTGCAGACGCTCCTCTGCCCAGTAAGCTCTCCTCAAAGCCTCCTCATAAGTGTGAATCTCAATGCAAGACATGTTAAGCTGAATGTCGTCTCTCAGCCCATCGACGAACCGACGGATCCTCTCGGACTCAGGTGTGATCAGAGCCTCTGCAAAACGAGAAAGCTGGGTGAAGCGAACCTCATACTGGTAGACAGTCATGCTGCCTTGCACCAGCGCCTGAAATTCCCGCAGCTTGCGGTCTCTGACGTGAGATGGTATGAACTTCCGAAGGAAGTCCGCTCTGAATGCAGTCCAAGCGATCTCGTCTCCTATCGCCTCGAAATGACGCTGAATCGTCCTCCACCAGTCCTCCGCGACTCCCCGAAACATATAAGCGGCTAACTGCACTCTCTGCTGACCGGTGCACTCGAAGACCTTGAAGATCTTCTCCATCCGCACGATCCACTCGTCGGCCACCAGCGGGTCATCGGCGCCAGTGAACTCAGGGGGTCCCCTTTTGAGGAATCTCTCAAATATGACGTTCGGGTCTGCCTCCCGAACGGATGCCGCCGCCATGCCTGGCTGAGCCACTCTGTCCATGATGTCCAAGACTTGCGTCTGGAATTGGGCAAAATCCTCGGCCTGCTGCTGCTGCGCCGAAGCCTGGGCCTCCTGAGAAACGAGGAAGGCCTGCAAGAACCTCTGGAAACGCTGCTCGAAGTCTGGCGAACTGCCGACTGCTGGTATCATATGTGATGGAGAACCCTCTCTAGACATCTGTCAAGAGAAAGAAATGAGGTTAGTTTAAGTCCAACACTTAGGACTACACTGATTCTACCCGATCCATCGACCCTACACGTACCCCCACACTGAGATCCTCACTACGTCCTAAAGTTTCTAGTGTATTTTATTTCCTAGAGACTTGCCCGCTCTGATACCATAAAATTGTAACGCCCCAATTCCGGATACCGAGAAAATCGTCAAAGTACCGAAATTGGCGCGCTACTTCCCGGAAAATCCGTGAACTTCCAAGATCGTAGGTCCGCAGTGAGGTCCAATTTAAAACTTTTTCATCAACATAATAACAATGGTTAATTGCGGAAGCATGATAGTATAGCGGAAGCAATATCAGAGATAGCGGAAGTATAAGGTATCATCGTATATATGTCAAATGTAGATGGGCTGAAGTCCAGCCTAAATGTATAGAGATAACAAATCAAAGTTTAATTACATATTTTTCATTACTACCCAACTCACAACAAAAGTCTCTCAAAACCCAGACAAAAGAACACTCAAACCCCTGCAGCTGGTGTCGGCTCTCCACCTTCCGGCTCGACCTCATGGTCGGCCGGCCCCCATCCGTAGTCGCCTACTACGGGCACCTCAACGAGTGCGAACGCATCGCCCTCGAACTCGGGGTCAAGACCTAAGCACCAAGAGTGGGTCAGATCTAAAGATCTGGCAAGTCACAATATGCATAATATAGAATGTATGCATCAAATGAGTAGAGACATGTATAAGGTTAAGAGAGTAACAAAGGTACATATGCTATGCAGTCGTGCAAGATAACAATGTAGAATCATAATAAGCGTAACAGTAATAAACCTACACAATATGGCACATCCACATAAGCTGGTCACCGCGGGATATTATGCCGCGGCCCTCCCATACTGAACACAGTCGCGGTAGGGATCCTAAGCTAATGCTAGGGATTACTAACCCTGCAAAATATCATCAACATCATCCACAACGACCGGAACCGGCATCACACCGTCCGTCCCAACAGTGCTCATCATGATAGCCACACACAAATCTCAATAGCTCCTACCAGTGATGATCAGTCCAACTGGCTGAGCTTAAATCAACTCAGTGAATGTCTATGCCGACTCGGAAACAATAAAGGTCTGTGTCTGTCTAGGCTTTGCCTTGCGTGAACAAGGTCCTAACAAAAGTCCCTAAGAGGTCCAAGTACTCAATATAAACTGTGGATCATAGTCCAAGTCCAATTCCATCATTGGATCCATACCAAGGCCCACCAAATACATGGCCTGATCTATAACAGTCCATATGAGATACAAGTCCGTATTTAATGACATATGATCCATTTACAACCTTAATGGGTCACACGCCCATACAATCTAACCTCTCCATTCTAGGGTAATTCACATCCAACTTAGGCCATAAAAAGGGCCCGCCTAGCCACAGACACGGGTCAATGATCCACCAAATCAGATTACCGGGTCACCTCTACGTATTCCTAGGTTTAGGTCCTCCATTTTCCATTTAATTAACAGGTATGAGCAATAATAAGGACAATAGAGTGATAGTCATAGTATGAGGGAGATGAATCTCCAAGTATACGAATCATAGGGAGATAGCAACAGTCCAACCTAGGTACATGGTCCACTTTCGGATACAGGTCCATCTCAGGTAATTCGATCTTTAAGTGAAACCATAGATGCTAAGGAATATTGTGTTTGGTGCTTAGAAGTTGTGTGCATCATTTGGTAACGTATAAAGGTCGAATCATCTAAGATTACATAACCTGGACTTTAGTTAGTGGACCCCACGAGTCAAGGTTGAGCCGTACCATTGACTCGTGGCTGGCACAGTGATGGAAGTCTATTTGAATGGTCAATGGGTCCTACATATGATTGCAACAATAGAAATTAGAATCTGGGAAGTGTCACTGTACACAGTGTGCTCAGCCGACCTCCTGGCCTGGGTGGTCAGCTCGGCACACTGGGACCAGAGAAGGAAAAACACCCTACAGGCAAAGCCTGTTTGTCCAGAACTTCCTGTGAGTTCGGCTAACTCCCTGGCCTGGGTAGTTGGCCGTGCACACTAAGAATTCTGGCTAAAGGGAATGTCCCAGGTTCTAGTCTCCTTTGTTGAAATCCCACCTTTTGGAAATCCATCTCGGAGTTCGGCTAAGCAATGGAGCTCAATTGAATACTCAGTTCGGCCACCCAACTCAGCTCGGCAAAGGCCTAGCTCAGTTCGGCCACCCAACTAAGTTCAGAAAAATGCATTGAGTTCGGCTAGGCATTGAGATTGGTCAAGCTTAGCTTGGTTAAGCACTGAGTTCGGCTAAGCTCGAAGTCCGGTCTGGCACAGAACCCGGTCTGGCGCTGAGCTCAGTAACACTGAGTTCGGCCATAACGCTGAGTTCGGCCGTAACACTGAACTCGGCTTTGGGCACTGAGCTCGGCCTAGACACTTAGCTCGGCTAACGCAATCTCATCCTAACCACTATGCTCGGCAGAACCCTGAGTTCGGCTAGTGTTGAATCCAGCTATCGCTGAGTTCAGCCAGCATTGAGCTCGGCAGTTGCTGAGCTGCGCTAACGCTGAGCTCGGCAACCGCTGGGCTCTGCAAGTGCGGAGCTCGGCCATCGCTGGACTCTGCCCATCTCTCCTATCAGTGTTGTGTTCTGTTACAGAACCCAGTTCTGCGACAGGACACAACTTCTCTTCATTAAGCACAGGAATGGTGGTCCACCTCTGATCAAAATCCAGATCAAGTAGCCATCCATGGTCGCACAAGCCCCCTCACATAAACGTAGGGTCCTGATCCACCAAGGGTGGTCCTACTTCGATTCCGATCACAACACAACGAGGTGGGTTCTCGTCATTCCATCTCCGAAAAACCCATCACTGCAACCCAATTCTCCTGGGTTTCTCCATAGACCATTACAGAAGCAAAATAAATCATTCCTACATCATCCACCCATCATCAACCGGCCATTGATCATCCAAATGAGGTAATCCCATCCATCAATGGCCAAAGGAACCAAACAAACATGCTCAAGGATCGATCTAAACATATATATTACAAATTGGAATTCTACTGCAAATCAAAGGAAGGAAACATGCAATCTAGACTACCAGCACAGTGCACTTGCCTTGATCGATTGAAGGTAGAAGGAAAAGAAAGAAAACCACAGGGAAACCAAAAGGCAGGGTCTCGACAGTAGCTCTTATGGTGCAGGTCGATCTCAGCTGGCCTTCTGTTAAGGGATTTCTGGGGTGAGGAAGAGAAAAGAGAGATTGGAGGGGGGAGACGAGGGTTCGTTGCAGGGAATTGGGGAAGAAGAAGAAGAAGAAGAAGAGAGAAGAGATTGAAACTTGAGAGAAAGGAAAAAGGAGATGAACAGTAGTTGTTAGGGCAGGGGGAGGGTTTTGTTTATATAGGTTGGGTTTTTGGGTTAGGGACAAAATTGCCCTTAGGGTTAAAATAGGATTAGGGTTAGGGTAAAGGGTATCTGGGTCTTTAGGTGACCTTCTAGAAGATTCCTTGGTGCAAACCCCCTATGGTAAAAACAAAACTCTAGCTAGGGCCTCTAACAAACTAACCAACTCTAAGAAATAACAAAAGACACCCTATTGACTCTACTAATTACACCACTAGACTAACCCTAGGAAAATACATAACTACCCTCACTAAGCCATATAATTAATATAATTAAAATACTTAGGCTAATACATAGTATTCAAATTCACATTGAGGGCCCACCAGGGGTGGGGTCTCACAATTTAGCTAATGTGGATGTGCTAACTAGTTCTGTTATTGTGTAAATCTGTTATTCTTGATTCGAATGTCTCATGTTTATTCATGCTCAGATTGCCTAGTGTACGCACTTGACCTAGTGTACGCATTTGATTGATTATGATTCTGATAGATTTCCCTCAATTCCAAGCCTTTCTGTTATTGATATGGAAATTACATGCTAGGTTAGATTTGTGGAATAAAATGGATAGATTGATAAATTGATAACTCTAGTTGTTTAAATTGTAAGAAATGATGAGAATGTGATGTATGGATTGAATGGGAGAGCATGGAGGCTCATTTTCTGCAGGTTAGCCATGGATTGGCCGGAGGAAAAAGGGAGCAGAAACCCAATTTCGGGCTTCAAGTTCGTTGTCCGATCGATCGGTCGCCCTGTGTGATCGATCGGACAGTGAACAGTCTCCAAATTAACTATGAGCGATCACAGTCCGATCGATCGATCACACAGTCCGATCGATCGGTCTGTGAAAATTCTCAGTTAACTGGGAGGTGCCCAGTGCCGATCGATCGGTCACACAGCCCGATCGATCGGACTGTGCACTAACTGAGAGGTATTCAGTGCCGATCGATCGCACCTTCGGTACGATCGATCGGAGGGTGCATGGTCACTGAAACTTCGAAGGCTTGTAACTTTCAATCCGCCCGTTGGATTTTTATGTTTAATATACCGTTGGAAAGCCCTCGAGACGGAGAATCCAATGGTTCTATTTCATCACGATCGGAGGTTGGAAAGTTAAGTAATTATTTGAATTAAGGATTCGACTTTTGTAATTTGAGAAAGAGACTGTTTAACTTAGGTATGGCCTTAGATGTTGGAGACCCTTAACTTATTCTCACTTGACCATTAATTGGAGATTAATGTCGAAGCACATGGCTTGGTGTTCTTCGATGGGTTGTCTAGGTATTCGTGTATTACTCGTAGTATAACCGAATGCATATGGAGTTGAATTGAATGATGCTCAACGTGATTGTACACCAAGGGATTTTCCTAAAAGCATCATTGATCTAATTTCCACATGTACTCCGTTAGAACACGTAGGATACAGTAATGACACCACTTGCCTAGGATTGGATTGTAACATCTCCTTGACTTTTGACTTGTATCCGTTGTTTATGTTCCTTGTACACTCTCTTGGCATAAAACACGTAATCAATTATGAAACATAAATTCTTATAGAATTTAGGACTTCGACCTGACTTAGAGTGTACCTTAGGAAACCGTGTCTTATTTTGATGAACTTGACTGGCTAGTATGAAAGGGATTATCACGTGTTTCACTTGTCTTGTATCGTCTTGAATAAGATAATCCCTATGATCTTGTCTTGCATATGAAATTAGCCATACTTGCTTGTCTTGTTTGTCCTTGTGTCAGAACCACTCTGTTATTGTTTGCATATCATGGCCATCTGCAGTTTGGGGTTAAATGACGAACCGGTTACTCGGTTGTCGGGGTGGGCAGTCGGCGTAGGACGGCGTCCATGGCGTTGAATAGCTGGGAGCGGGCTAGGACCATGCGGCTATTCCCAGGACAGGGAGCTAGGATCCCACTGGAGCCAGACTTTGGTATCAGTAGTCCAAAGGGAAATGTTACTGGTACCCTGGGAGGTGGCTTTGGACATCCTCGGAGTCTCCCTCTTGTTCTTATTTTGCATTTGCATGGATAGTGGTTATTGTTAGATGATTATTAGGATTCCTTTTATTGTTCCTGTTGTTTATTAATCTCGCTTTATGCCTAGTTTCGCTTGCCTTGTATTCAGATAATCATTTACTTGTCATTATTCTACACTTGATGCATGTTGTGTTATTATGTTTTGTATATCTATTGCTCAACATGTCGTTGACTTTGTTCCTTGGTGTGCAAACACATCAGGTGAATACTATTTCGAGGAGCAGGCCGGTGAGGAGATCCCAGAGGATCTACAACCAGCTGAGGAGGCACGAGAGTGGCGTGCCGATGACGTAGAGTAACGTCATTATTCCTAGCACGAGAGTGACTCATTGGGACATCATTAGTTTCTTTTATTCATTTATCTACCTCGTTGGAACTATCATTTCATTTACTCTGTTTTCTTTTATTGGTCTTGTATACTGGGTTGGCCAATGTAATAAATCACTTAACTTATTAGTTTTATTTATCATTCTTACAAACTTTAAATTGATGAGATTCATATTCATTGCTTGAGATTCTATATGCCTAAAGTTGTACGAACTCTACACTTATTGTACCACATGAGGCTTAAAATATTATATCCTCACCGCAGACTTACGATCCGTGGGCCCAAAGGACAAATATTTTTAATTAGTCCTAAAATTCACTCTCCGGATCCGGATATTTCTTTAATCGGGTTCGGGGGACGTGACATGAAAGCTTTGATGTGATAGAACTGCCACAGCTGAAAGCTAAATGCCACAGTTTGCCAATTATGTTGCTCCCCTTAGAGCAGGAAAAAGGTTTCCAAGAGCTGTGAGGAGTGTGGAGTTCTGTTCACTTTTCCCTCAGTGCAGGCTGTGAGTATTTCAGTTGCTTGTTTCTCCTTTTCTTGGTTGTGCAGTGCGGTGTTGTGCATAGTGGTTTGGTAGTGCTGTTAGTTCAGAGTTTCAGAGCTGTAGTGGAGTGTTGAGCAGCTTTGGTTCTGTTCTGCTACTGTGCTTAGGCCTGCCCAGTTGCAGTGCACGGTTGTGTTTGGCTTTGCGGAGTCCTGTTAGTGCAAGGAGAGAGGAGCTTTGCAGTTCATGCTACCCTGTAGTGCTATATGGTTTTTTTTTTTTTTTTTTTTGCTTTAAGGTAAAAATTGTATTAGAAAAGAAACAGATAAAAGGAAACAAGGACTAAAAATCCCTCAGGGAAAAGGAAGCCAAAACACACAGGCTATACAAGAGCACCAAAACAGAGGCTCAAAACAAAAAAACAAAACGAAAGCAAAATACACAGGAGGCCAAACTCAACAAACTGAGCTCCAGACAACATTTGATTGAAACTCTGAAGTAGACCAAAATAGGATGAGGAGGGAAGGCAGACTTCTGACCTGGGACTGAGGCCACCATACTCTTCAAACGATCCAAGAAGACCACCTTAGCACACTCCAGGGAGGGCTTCCTATTGTTGTATTTTGAATCATTCTGGAGATGCCATAGAACAAAAATTGCATGAAAGAATATAGCAGCATCACACTTTTTTTTTTTTAGAACATCTCCATCTTTGGCAATTGTCGTCCATATAGCTGAAGCTGTTAGAGGAAGTAGTGTTGTTTAGTGTTCAAGTGAACAGTGTGAAGTTCTGTAGCCTTCTCTCTCAGTGCTAATTTCTCCTTATGTTAGCTGTGCTCTGTGTTGTAAAGCTGAGTGGGTGGAAGGGAGATATTTGTAATGGTATAAGGACTCTTTTCTTAGTATGCACTGATGATAGTCATGGAAGGGAGATATTCTAAATGTTCCCCATTCCTAATATTTTCGCAGGCTTTTATTTTGTCACCCTTAATATTTCCACTGGCTTTTATTTTGTCTCACTTACTTTGCTTTTGATTCCCATTTTTAATTCATAACTTTTTTTTTTGTACCACAGATTGGGACTGGAGATCAATGTAATAGAGGCCAATTGCTTGAAGATCTTTTTGTTTTTCATAAGAATATTGTACTTACACTATTTTGGATGCAACATTTTTACTTGAATTAGTAATGATGACGTGGCTGAACTTGTGGGTTGGATTTAATAGTTATATGTTTCCTAATATGTTGAAGGAGCAAGTTTTTTACATTTTTTATTAGGTAAATGAGCAGACTTTATTGTACATTTTGTTTTAGTTGAATGAGCAGGTTTTATTGTACATTTTATCTGAGTTGAGTGGGTAGGTTTTATTGTACATTTTATCTGAGTTGAATGGGCATGTTTTATTATACATTTGATTTTTGTTGAATGAGAAGGTTTTATTATACATTTTATTTTAGTTGAATGAGCAGGTTTTATTATATTCAGAGTAAAGGAGGTTTTTGAGGTGGCAGGCAGTAATTTATAAAATAAATTTATTATTTTTAGCGATAAATTTTATTTGTTGCCTAATAAGAATAAATATATCTTTGCATATTATCCCCGACGTATATAATTTGTTGCCTAAGAGAATTTGTGGCAATGTTAAATATTGGGCGACGAATTAAGGTGGTTGCCTAATGTCTATAAACTATGCGCGATAAAACTAATTCGTCGCCTATTATAACTCATGGCAATTCATACACTATTTAGCGACAATATAGTTTTGTCAGTAAAACATATAATTCAGCGACGCCTCCATTTTGTCGCCAAATTTATTTTCACCAATTTTTTGAGACAAATTATAGATATTTGGTGACATAAAATATCCTTTTTGCTGACATTTTGCTTTGTCGCAATTTAATTTTATTTGGCGACGATATTGTGTTGTCGCAGAAACTTGATATTTGGCGACGATTAGTTGTGATCGTTGGCAAAAATATTCACCCACGCCTAATGGCCGACATACTGGCGACAAAATTGGTTTTGTCGCAGAACATAATGGGCGACGATTTTGTGATTTTATGCGACAAATATTTGTGTCACGAAAAATAATTTTTGTTGAAGTGGCCCTTACAAAAGGAGGAGTAGGGTGGTACTGATGGTTGGAAGTGGAAACAAATTATATATATATATATGCCAAAAGTAAAAATTAACGAAGTGCTACAGAGGTTGTCAGGTTTTCCTTGTGGAGGTGAATTACTTTGAAAAAGGTCAAAGTAATATGATATTTTAACTTGAAAAATATTCAATTGAGAACTAGTTCTCACCTATTATATGGAAACTTTTTTACGGGGCCCAACTATCAACCCATCCAAACCTAGCAACTAATAGGGAACCCCCTGATAGTCACTAATCCCAAGGATTGGCACACGTCCGAATGGACTGATCCGTTGGATCGAGTGTTTAATATTTTTTTAAGTAAAAAGTCATTAAATTTGTGGGTCACGGATGAAGGGATTAGGGGCATGGGTTTGGGTTTGGGTTTGGAGTCAAACTTGGTACTTGGGGTGATCTCACATAGATCTTTTCACCCCTGGTCCCATCCCTAAATGGAACCCACAATTGGGCATCATAAAAAAAATTTCATATAACATATGTGAGAACTAATTTTCACCTAAATATTTTCCTTTTAACTTTACACGACCCTACTCTACAAATAAAAGGCCCAAACAAGCCCTCAGACAATGTCATGGATGCCTGGTTGCATAATCCACATATTTACAAACCTGAAGTCCCTACTGCATGAGTCAGACTGGTGGCAGTTAGAAGGATTGGGCAGTGGTCCGAACCTAAGCTCGGTTGGACATCTGTCCAGACGTTCTAGATGGCTTTCGATTATTCTAGATGGCTTTCGATTATTAGAGTGTAGGGACCGCCGACAAACCCTAGTTCCGTCCGTCAAATTCAGAAATTCCTTTTGACCACCCACATGGTGTTACGGAATACGCAGATCAGGAAACGACTGGGAAATTTATGTGATTTTTATGGCTCAAGTCAGCGGTTGTTGTTTGGAAAAGACAGTGAGTGACGGGAAACGACCGGGAAATTTCTGTTGTTGTTTTCCAAATCTGTTGTGGTTTTTTTTAAAAGCTGAGGTTACTAGTATCCACACTCCACAGAAACAGGAAAACCATTTTGGCACGTAAGTTGCATTTAAAACATAATTTATATTTAAATATAGAACTCAAATTCTAATGTGCATCATCATAGTTTTTAATTTGCAGTCCCATTCATAGACGGTTCCATTGCAATTACGAGTCGCAGCAGAAAAAAAAAATCCAAATAGGACGTGCACATGATTAAGGAAATAATCAATTGCTATGACATTTAAATAAAACCAACAGATGACTGGAAATTAATAAACCAGCCATCACCTGAGTGGCTTATTTTTTACCATATCTTAATTTTATTTCTCTAAAAGAAAAGGTTTTTCGTTGCTCATCTTTAAAAATTCACTTTTGATCTTCCTTTTTAACTAGGAATGGTATGCTTTGATTGACATTCAAAATCCAAGCTCCGTCGTTTTCCACCTCTCACGATGTTCTTCTCCATTTGTTAGGGATAGATTTCTTTTGAATTTAGTCATTTTTGTTGGACAAACTATTGGGTATATACAATTAGAAAAAACAAACTTCTCAATATATAAATATCCTATGAGCACAGTGGTTATAAAGTGAAAAGTCCATAAACAAATTTACCATAAAGTAAAAGTTACAAGGACAATCTTGTTAAAAACACAAGTACACGACGGCAAAAGGAGACGACTCCTTTGGACATTCATGGTCTTCGTAAAAATTAACATTTTTTTGTTAGGTGTCATTTGACAAGGTTTTTTTTTTATCTATTTAACTTAAAATTAATTAAAATAGATATTTCACTGCAGGATAGTTTGCCAAAATTAAAATGAAAGTTTGATTCAATAATCTTTAAGAGTTTTTTTTTTTTAAAAGAAAATAACTAAAAGGTATCATTTTCAAAAAGACAAAAAATGTCTCAATCAATCGGCACTTTTTTCTTTGAAGTTCCATAAAGTGTTTGTTCCCCTAATTGCGTGCCAGCCAACCACATAACGGGGCTCATGAACCCCTATGTCACCTCCTGTTTGGTAACAGAATATCCCAAGCAGCCGTCAAGGTCGGCACCCAAAAGGAAGTTGGGGACGCATGCACTTTCGGAGAAAGTATTGTTGTTTGCCGTATTACTGGAACTGAAGTTATAAATAATTAGATAAACAGCTCGATCCCTTGCTATTCTCATGCACTCAAAGACCACTCACAATCTTACCTCAAAACATTTTTCCGAGCCATCCTCAATAGAAAAAAATGGAAGAGGTTGTCTTTGAAGTGTGTGCGATGGGCGGCCCACTCAAACTTCAAAGACTCGTCCAAGAAGATGAATCAGTTCTCACGCAAACAATAATAGGTCGAGCCCGCCACACCCCCTTGCACTTGGCTTGTAAATTCAAGCACAATGAGCTAGCATCCTTCATCCTTGGCCTGCATCCGGCTCTTGCCAAGGCGAAGAATGACAAGGAGGAGACCCCATTACATGAGGCATCTAGAGTGGGTGAACTAGATATTGTGAAGCAGTTGTTGGATGCTTGTCCATGTGTGGCTTACATGCTCAACAGGGACAGAGAGAGCGCTCTCTTCATTGCATGCTCTTTTGGGCACTCAGAAGTGGCTTGGGAGCTCTGCAGCAGGATGGATTTCCTTGCCTGGGATGAAATTGGCGCATCCTGTCTTCAGATAGCGGCCTCCAAGGGATATACAGGTGATTTTCTTTGGTTGGTTCTACTTTTACTTTCGGCCTCGCTCAATCTCATTTTCAATCTTGGATTCTAATCTCTTTGAGTTACTAAGGGAGATCTCTCCTTCTTGTCAATTTCTTCTTCATTCCTCATCGCGGAATGAGGACATGAACACTTCCCCATACCCCTCTTTCATTGCTTGTTAAGTCTCACGCCTCACCTAAACTTCCGCCTTTGCTGTCTGATTTAGCTCGAAAACTGCTCAGCAAAAGGTAACATATAGATGATAGACATGACCGGATTAGTGAATGTTTTATACTTCAGAGCATAAAGCACACTCCTTGGTACCTGTATGCTATTATGCAACACAGGCAACTTTTTTGTTATTTGCCAAAGAAGACATTTGAAGGCACCCTTCACCGGCCAATTTGCTCCTTTTCAGGGGTAAATCGCCCCCAAGCTAGCGGTCCTTGCAAGCGGATGGTGCCATATAGTGCCACTCTCGTTTCGTAAGGTGTGCTCATTGTCTCAACAACCGGATCATGAGTTTGAATCATACACCAACTTTTGGCTTCTCTGGGCTTTTGATTTTTTCTAGGTTGCCCGTTTTTCTGCTGGGGCTTTTTGCAAGCCATGTTTCTCTCCTTTTCAATATACTATTTGCCAATTAGCAATATATATATATAAAGGGAAGTATTCAAGTGCATCCATCCCTCACCATTTTTGGTGAGGGACACCTCCTTTGAAAAATTTCAAGTACAAAAGGGGAGTGTCAAGTACATAGGACTCCCCTTTTTGTACTTGACACTTTTCAAAGGGGGGTGTCCCTCACCAAAAATGATGAGGGATGGATACACTTGAATATTTTTCATATATAAATATATATACACGAGATGCTTCTGTAAGAGCATCTCTCAGTTTACTAAGAGAGCTACGGTGGGAACTCTAACATTTAAGTCCAGTGCAAACAACTTAAATATGAAGGCCCCCACTCAAAAGCTCTCATAGTAAGGTGAGAGATGCTCTCATAGAAGCATCTCCATATATATATATATATATATATTTGGAGAAAGCCTTCATTGTGCACGAAATCTACCTAAAATTCTTCTTTAACATAACCTTTACAAATGATGCAGAAATCGTGCGGAAGATACGAGGAGAAAACCCAAGCTTGGCAAGTAGAAAAGATGAGAAGGGATTTTCAGCATTGCACTTAGCTGCAAGCAAAGGGAACTTGGGAGTAATAAAAGAGTTGCTTGGGAAAGACCCAAATCTGAGCTTCTTAAGAGACAATGATGGAAGAACACCTCTCCACTTGGCGATGATCTGCAACCAAGTCCATGTCGTCAAAGAGTTTCTCTTGGAAAGAACTAGACCCGCTTCATTCAACAGCCTTCTTGTTTCTGATCTCATTAATACAACTGACAACAATGGTGACATGGTCCTGCATCTAGCAGCCAAAATGAATTGCTTGGAGGTATGAAAGACTTGAACACACGCACAGCTATATATTTTATAGTTTGATATAAAAAATGCGTGGGGAGGCTCCGCTGACCTATTCTCACTGGAGTCTGTCTGGTACAGACGTACAGTGGTACTCTGGTCTGGTTTGGTAGTGGTTTTGATGGGTTCAGGGAGAGAACTCATGCAGAGATTTCAAACTCAATTTAGGTTTTGGTTTTGTGTTTTTCAGAATTTTCATATATATATATAGAAGAGATATATCAATGGTTAATGTTTCATGTTCCGTTACAGATTATTGAGCTTTTCCTCAGTAAGCCTGGAATAAAGGTAAATGCCGCAAACAATGAAGGAGATACCGCCCTCGATATATTGCAACAAATTCCGGCGCGTGACAATGATGCAAATGTTGCCGTAGGGCAAATTCCAGCGCGTGGCAATGATGAATATGTTGCCGTCCATGTTGTCAGTGACTCCTTCGGTAGAAGGATGGCCATCATCCAACAACTCAAAGCCAGAAAAGGAGCCAACCCACCATCCCTGACCGACATGCAAACTAAGCTGATCACGGTGGCTGGGTTAATCTTGACAGTCACCTTCCAAGCCATACTCAGTCCACCCGGGGGGTTATGGCAAGACTCGGGTCTAGGGAATTACAAAAACCATAAACCAGGGAAAGCGATTCAAAGGGAAACAAATCCAGGCCTCTACACATTTTTCATGGCCTTCGATGCCTTGGCCTTCTCAATATCTTTGGCCTTAATACTTGTGTGGGGAGATTTCCCGAACCACAGGATTAAGTTAATCACAGCCATCAGATGAGTTTAAGCATTCTCACGTGCCATCCTCACGTCATCCACGTGGCACCAGGCTCGTCCCGGCTACCAGGACAGGAGGTCCGGCCGAAGTCGGACAGCTCCGGGCCCTTAGCGCCGAACTGGCCCACCTCGGGCGTCATCTCGGCAAGGAGCACCACCTCGGCTGAGCCACCACGGGTACCACCTCGGCAGAAAGCTCCATCTCGGCTAAAGAAGCCGAGACAGAAGCCGAAGCAAGAGAGAACATTTACGTGTGCCCTTCATCCCCCACGTCGTCAGGCACGTGGAGGGATAGGGACACGCGCTGGTGGGACAGACGCGACATCCAGCCGCCCACGATCTTCGCCAGATCCCCGACAGAGTCCCATCCAGCGGCTGAAGCCACATCAGGGCAGGGCCCGAGGGCAGATCCGCTGGTACTCCTACCGCCAAAGGCGCCCAACAGGATCTGGCCCAACAAGATGTGCATTAAATGCGATGTGGGCTGACCCGACGGGCATTTAATGCATAGTGGGCTGGATTGGACCACAATTAATGCAATGTGGGCTGATCGTGACTTCCCAGTCCAATCGTGGGACCCACACCACAATATCTTCCAAAGATACGTTCCACACTCTATAAATAGAGATCCATGCCACCATCTAAGGTACGCCATTTTTCCATACCAGAGCCGTTACTCTGTCTCTCTTCCTCCTCTCCTTCCATTGTTCCAGTTCCCATACTGACTTTGGCATCGGAGAGCCTTGCGCCACCCAGGCCAGGGTCCTCTGACTGTTTGTTCCTCCCTTCCAGGCTTCCGGACGGCATCCAGACATTCCAGACATTCCAGACATTCCAGACACCATCATCTTCTCGGATAAGTCCTATAAGGCACCCTCTTATTGTGGGTCATAATTTTCTGCACCTACAATTGGCGCCGTCTGTGGGAAAGCAATATCCCAGCCTTCCCAACCCTTTCCAAATCTTTCCAAACAATCTTTCCTAACCTCATCTTCTCAGAAGCCATGCCTCCGAAAGCTAAGAAGGGCGTGGAATCCTCAAGAGTAGCGCTCGAGCTGCCACCACCGCCAACGGACGTCCCTCCTCAAGGACGCTCCCGCACGGTGCATGGCACGACTGCAGGCGAGGGCCGCCTGGGCTCCCAACTCTTTGTCGAGATCCCTTTCCAAGAGGGAATCGAGGCCTCACTCTCAGCGGACGAGGTCCCGCCACCCAGACGCGATGAGCGTCAGCATCAGCGTCCTCGGAAGGACAAAGCCATGGCCGTAGGAGAAACGCGCCACGCTCAACCCCCTGGAGAGGTTCCCGAGGCTGCCCTCCTCCAGAAGCAACTCCAGAAGCAAGAGCGGATGATTCGCGAGCTCCAGCAGCAGCTGAGGGCAGTGCAAACTGCCTCCTTGAGGGAGGTCTCTGAGCCCCAAGGGAAAAAGAAGGACGCTCCCAGCAGGGCAGCCCAGCCTCCTCGTGAAGACCTCAGACATCATCTGGACCAGAAACGGGGCCAGATTCGTGACGAAGGCTCGAGCAACAGCCAGAGTCACCATAGTCGCGATGGCCGAACTCATAGCCATCGCAGTCCGAGCCACCCCAAGCGAAAGTCCAGAGTTCAGACTCCAGAGGAGGACGACGAGCAGGAGTGGTTCGACAAACGTGTCAGGATGGCTCTCCAGCACAACCTGGACATGCGGGACCAGAAGCAGCTCTGCGGTCACACTGATCTCGGGGGCTCTCCCTTCACAAAAGAGGTCGAGCGCACCCCCTTGCCCAAGAAGTTCTCCGTCCCGCGGTTCGTCCCCTACGACGGACTGTCCGACCCATCTGCACACCTCCGACACTTCTCTCAGAAGATGTCCATCTGGGGAAATGAGGGTCACCTGAACTGCAAGATCTTCTCCTCCAGTTTGGGCGACCTCCCCCTGAAGTGGTTTTGCTCTCTCCCAGAGCAGTCGATTCCCAGTTGGAAGGAGCTCCAGCTCTCCTTCCTGAAGAAGTTCCAAGCATACACCGTCGTCCCCAAGAAGGAAGGGGACCTCATCGCCCTGAGAATGAAGCAGGGCGAAACTCTCGCCAAGTTCACCCACCGATTCTGGGCGATCTACAGCCAGATCGAGGGCGCAAGGGAGGGGATATCCATCTACGCCTTCCAGCATGCCCTGATCCCCGGCAGCGACTTGCGAAAGGACTTGGCCGGGGACACCCCAGAGTCCATGTCAGAGTTAATGTCCCGGGTGAAGCGCTTCATCGCTCGGGAAGAAGATGAGATCCGAGCTAAGGATCAGGACGGGCATCCGGAGCCCGAAAAGAAGAATAGCCAGCCTCGGCAAAAAGGCGGAGGGCCCTCCCAGAAGCAGGAGCCCAAGCGGGACTGGGCCTCCAGTTCGACGAAGCCTTCGTCGTCCAGGTCTGGGGGCAATTGGAAGCCCAGACCTCCCTCCAGCGCCAGTCAGAGCGTCAATGTCGTCTTCAAGGAGCCGATCTACCGCATCCTGGCCAAGATCAAATCCGAGCCGTTCTTCAAGTACCCTCCGCCCCTGAAGAGTGAACCCACCGAAGGCTCCCGGAGCAAGCTCTACTGCGCCTTCCATAAGGGCAACGGGCACAGGACTGGAGAATGCAGGAATTTACAGGGGTATCTAGAGAAGCTGGCCGAACAGGGCCACATCCAAGAGTTCGTCAAGGCCGGTGATGCCGGCGGCAGCGAGGGCCGGGTTCACCAGAACGCAGCCCAGGCTCCAGACAGCGAGGACTCAGAGAAGATCATCAACGTGATCCATCTGGCGTCCTCAGCTCCCACGTCCTCATCCCGGGGAAGCTCCCAGACCCGTGCCGAAGCCAGGCGGGCTTCGCACGAGAAAGAAGTGATGAAAGCCGACCTCGCTCCGGCACCCAAGAAAGCCCGCCGCGACAGACCAGCCATCTCGTTCTCAGATCAAGATCTAGAGGGAGTCCAGGTCCCTCACAACGACCCCCTGCTCCTCACCATGAAGCTCAGAGACTTCACCGTTAAGAGGATCCTCGTTGACTCCGGCAGCTCCTCCGAGGTCCTCTACTACGACTGCTTCAAGAGGATGAAGCTCTCCGAAGCAGACCTCACGGAGGTCCGTGCGCCTCTGCTAGGGTTGTCCGCCACGCCAGTCTACCCCAAGGGTAGAATCACCTTGGAAACCCGAGTTGGCGGAGCCTCCGTGTCAGCCGACTTTCTGGTTGTGGACGCCCCTTCTCCCTACAATGTCATTCTGGGCAGAACGTGGCTCCACAAGCTAGAGGCAGTTCCATCTTCCCTCCACCAAAAGCTGAAATTCGTCCATGAGAACGAAGAAGGCAAGATGGAGGTAGTCACAGTGAAGGGAGACCAGCAGCAGGCCAGGCAGTGCGTGTTGGCCGCAGTTCCAGCAGTGAAGGAGCCAGAGCGCGTCAACCTGGCCGAATTCGAAAAGGGCCTCGATGAGATCGGCCGGGACCCTGAGAAGAAAAGTATCGAGGACCTGGCCGAGGTCAGGCTAGATCCGGCAGACCCAGACCGTTTCTTCCTGATCGGCACCCAGCTGTCAGAGGAAGAAAGGGCCGAACTCTCTCGGTTCTTGATGCAGAACGTGGACGTCTTCGCTTGGAGCCCGAGCGAAATGCCTGGGGTCGACCCTGAGGTCATGTGCCACAAGCTCAACGTCGACCCCGACCACAAGCCGGTAGTACAGAGAGCCCGCAGGACCGGGCTGCAGCAGACAGATGCGGTCGTCGAAGAGGTCGACAACCTGCTAAAAGCAGGGGCCATCCGGGAAGTCCAGTACCCGGTGTGGCTGGCCAACACGGTGGTGGTCAAGAAGAAAACTGGAAAGTGGAGGGTGTGCGTAGACTTCACCGACCTGAACAGGGCCTGCCCTAAGGACAGTTTTCCCCTCCCGAAGATTGACCAACTGATTGACGCCACCGCTGGACACGACCGAATGAGCTTCCTTGACGCCTACCGAGGCTATCATCAGATCCCGCTCTACGGGCCCGACGAGGAGAAAACCTCATTCATCACCCCCCGCGGCACATACTGCTATAAGGTGATGCCCTTCGGGCTGAAGAACGCGGGGGCGACCTATCAGCGCCTCGTCACGAAAATGTTCCAGGCCCAGCTCGGCCGATCGGTAGAGGTGTACATCGACGACATGGTCGTCAAATCTGTGCGCTCCAGCGACCACCTGGCGGATCTCGGCCAAGTCTTCGACACCCTTCGCGCGTACAAGCTCAAGCTCAACGCTTCCAAGTGCGCCTTCGGCGTAGCCTCTGGCAAGTTCCTCGGCAGCTTGGTGACGCGGAGGGGGATAGAGGCCAATCCAGACCAGATCACTGCCATCCAGGACATCCAGAGTCCCTCTACCACAAAGGAAGTTCAGAAGCTTACAGGAATGGCCGCAGCACTCAATCGCTTCATCAGCCGCTCATCAGATAAGTGCAGGCCCTTCTTTCAGCTTTTGAGGAAAAATTTGAAGTTCCAATGGACCCCTGAGTGCGACCAGGCATTGGCCGCACTCAAAACTTATTTGATGTCACCCCCATTACTCTCCACCCCAACTCGGGGGGAGATTCTGTATTTATACCTTGCGGTCTCGGATCACGCAGTGAGCTCCGTCCTCATCAGGGAGGACGAGAGAGTTCAAAAGCCGATCTATTACACGAGCAAGACCCTGCTCGATGCCGAGACCAGGTATCTCCTATTGGAGAAGCTTGCGTTGGCTCTTGTCACCGCCTCCCGCAAGCTCTCCCACTCTTTTCAATCCCACATCATTGTGGTGATCACGGAGCACCCACTCCGTTCGTTGTTCAAGAAAGCTGACTTTTCAGGGCGCATATCAAAGTGGGCAGTTGAACTGGGGCAGTATGACATACAGTACCGTCCCCGAACTGCGATCAAAGCCCAGATTCTGGCAGACTTCATAGTCGAATTCGCCTCACCCAACCCGGCTCCGACCCAGCTCGGCACGGCACTGGGGGGCACAGGGCAAGAGCCAGTAGAAACAGAAGTCCAGCAGTCTCCCACCTCGGCATGGAAGATCTTTGTCGACGGGTCGTCCACCTCTAGGAGAGCTGGCGCCGGCATAGTTCTCCAATCGCCAGAGGGACTGGTCATAGAGCAGGCTTTCACCCTCGACTTCAAAGCGACGAATAATGAGGCAGAGTACGAAGCACTGATTGCAGGGCTGAACAGCGCCCGAATCCTCGGAGCCTAGTACCTGGAGATCTTCAGCGACTCTCAACTGGTAACTAGCCAGCTCGCTGGAGACTACCAGGCCAGGGACGACAGGATGGCGGCCTACTTAGCCCTGGCGAAAAAGCTACTCTCCCAATTCCAGAAAGCCGAGGTCAGGCAAATATCCCGAGATACCAACACGCATGCAGATGCGCTTGCAAACCTGGCCTCCGCTGTTGAAGCAGGAAAGAAGAGGACCATCGAGGTCGGGTCAGTATCAAGGTCAAGTCTAGAACTCCATTCATCTCGGCTTGTCCTCTGTGCTGACCTCGGCCCCAGCTGGATGGATCCAATCGTCGCCTACTTGAAGGATGACCAGCTCCCCGAGGACAAGACTGAAGCCCACAAGATCAGGCTCAAGGCAGCCCGGTTTTGGCTCTCTCCAGAAGGCAAACTCTACAGGAAGTCTTTCACAGGTCCATACCTCCAATGTGTCCACCCGACCAAGGTGGACGACTTCCTGTACGAGATTCACGAAGGAATCTGCGGCAGCCATATAGGAGGTCGGTCATTGGCCTACAGAGCAATCAGCCAGGGTTACTGGTGGCCCTACATGCAGAAGGACGCCCAGGTCTACGCCAGAAAATGCGAGAAATGCCAGAAGTTCTCCCACTCCCTCCATCAGCCAGCGCAGGATCTGAGTCCCCTCTCCAGTCCATGGCCCTTCGCTCAATGGGGCCTGGACATCGTGGGGCCTCTTCACCGAGCTCCAGGGAACAAGAGATGGCTGATAGTGGCTACGGACTACTTCACCAAGTGGATAGAGGCTGAACCGTTGTCCTCCATCACGGACAGGGATTCCAGGAACTTCGTCTGGAAAAACATCCTCACGAGGTTCGGCATCCCCCGGACCCTAATTTCGGATAACGGGACTCAGTTCGATTCCAAATCCTTCAGAGATTTCTGCCAAGAGCACGGCATCAGAAACTATTACTCCACCCCGGCATATCCACAGAGTAATGGCCAGGCAGAAATCTCCAACAAAGTGATCCTGGACGGCCTGAAGAAGCGACTGGACAAGGCAAAGGGCAGATGGACAGAAGAGCTTCCGAGCGTGCTGTGGGCGTACAGAACAACTCCAAGGAGGTCCACCTCGGCGACACCATTCTCTCTGGCCTACGGGATGGAGGCGGTCATTCCCTTGGAAATCGGCCTTCCTACCCTGAGGACGGAGCTGGTCGACCAAGGCCGGAATGAGACGAACCTGGCGATGGAGCTGGAGCTGGCGGACGAACGACGAGAAGCGGCAGCCCTGAGACTAACCGACTACCAGCAACGGTTAGCCAGGGCGTACAATCAAAACGTCAAGGAAAGAAGGTTCACCACGGGGGAGCTCGTTTTAAAGAAGACCCTGCCAGCTGACAGAGAACCAAATGAGGGGAAGCTTGCCCCGAACTGGCACGGCCCGTTCAGAGTAGTTTCGCTGGCAGGAAAGTCAGCCTACAAGCTCGAAGACTTGGAAGGCAAGCCGTTGCCGAGACCGTGGAATGTATCCCACTTGAAGAAATTCTATTTCTAAAAGATGTAATGAACTTCAGAATCAATAAAACCAGCTTTTGCCTTGTCGTTAATCTGTCTCTCTGGTCGACTCCGGCAACACAGGCTCCACGCCTTGGAAACGGCCTCGAGTTCCTACACTCAGCCTTTCCTAAAATCCCGTGTCTTGGACACACAGGCTCTCACGCCTTGGAAATGGCTTCGAGTTCCTACACTCAGCCTTTCCTAAAATCCCGTGTCTTGGACACACAGGCTCCACGCCTTGGAAACGGCCTCGAGTTCCTACACTCAGCCTTTCCTAAAATCCCGTGTCTAGGACACACAGGCTCCACGCCTTGGAAACGGCCTCGAGTTCCTACACTCAGCCTTTCCTAAAATCCCGTGTCTTGGACACACAGGCTCCACGCCTTGGAAATGGCTTCGAGTTCCTACACTCAGCCTTTCCTAAAATCCCGTGTCTTGGACACACAGGCTCCACGCCTTGGAAACGGCCTCGAGTTCCTACACTCAGCCTTTCCTAAAATCCCGTGTCTAGGACACACAGGCTCCACGCCTTGGAAACGGCCTCGAGTTCCTACACTCAGCCTTTCCTAAAATCCCGTGTCTTGGACACACAGGCTCCACGCCTTGGAAACGGCCTCGAGTTCCTACACTCAGCCTTTCCTAAAATCCCGTGTCTTGGACACTCAGGCTCTACGCCTTGGAAAAGGCCTGCAGTTTCTACACTCAGCCTTTCCTAAAATCCGGGTTCATACACCCATCAGAAGGCCATTGCCGAACTCACTTTCGCCGAGCCGAGGCCAGCGGAATGGGTCAATCTCGGCACAATGCAGATCGTCCCGGCCAAAGCCAGCCCTTTCGGCCGAGGTCAGTTCCAGCATTCAAACACAAATCCAAGCATTCCGGAACAGCGCAAAGTAATGAGAAAAAGAACTCAGAAGCACTGTACACGGCTTGGATAATCAGAAAATTCCTTTTCACTCATTATGAACTGCTTTGTTACAAGAACTACATAACAGAAAGAAGAGTACAGAAAGGAGGATCGCAGTCCTCTGAAAACAGAAAATGAAGCAGAAAATAAAGTGACAGAAAGACTCCGATCTTCGCTCACTCCACGACGACCGGATCGTTGCCTGGAGGCTCTGAGCGATCCTGAACTTCACCGGGCTATGCAGCAATGCACTCTGGCTGGTCAGACCAAAGCATCGCACAGCCCCTCCAGTCGGAGGCCCTGGACCCCGCTGGGCTCTGCCACACCCTCGGCGGTCAGTGGGACCAGCAGAGCTTGAAGAAACCTCCCGGACCAGCGAGGCCCAATCCCGCCTGCCGTACGACGGGCGCACAGGGCCGTGTCGGACGAGAAGGCGCCACCGTCCCCCTGCAGCGCATCCTCACTCTGCCTCGCGAGGGACGGATGGCCGTGGACCCGCGTTCAGAGAGCGCGTAGTCCACGGGGATTTCCTTCAGAGAGCGCGCAGACCACGACAGCCTTCCCCCCTCGGGGATAGCCGTCCAACGGCGCAGGGTTCCCCCCCGGATCAAGAAATTTCGGACACCTCCCGGACATGATTCCTACAGCCATGTTCTTTTCTTCTCCCATGGCGAGCTTGCCACCCCTATTTATAGGTAGGAGGAGGACTCGGTCTCCGAAGAAAGTTATGAGGGCGAAGTCTCCCACGCGTTACTGGGGATGCACGGCTGTTGACCAGCGATCCCTATGGCGCCACGTGGAGACATCCGTCCGATTCCCTCGTCGGCTGCGCCACCTTGTTTGTTGCTATTTAAAGTCTCCAGAATACGGAGTGTCAGCACTGACAGTTTGACTCTTTCTACCTCAAGGGCCACGCCACACGGTAAAGGCATTCAATACCATTCAATGCACATCCAGAAATGGAAGAGAGACAAATGCAAAAAGAAAATGCATAAGTGAAGAAGCTCGACTTTCATTGATTGGAGAGAATATTTACAAGGCTGAAACGTAAAAACATTACAAAGGAAAGACAAAGGCAAGGTAGAGCTACTCCGGTCTCGGCGACTCGACCAGGTCAATCACCGTCTCCAAGGGGCCAGAAGCTTCGGCCAAGATGGGGACCTCGCTCGGAGCGTCGCTGGCAGACGAGGCTTCAGCTGGCACCTCAGCCGAACCAGGAGCAGAAGTCTCACCCTGAGGCACGGCCAAAGCCTCGCTGGCGACTGGGGCATCGCCTAAGACCGGGGCAGCTGGAGCGACGACAACAGCAGGAGCTTCGACCGGGGCACTATCAGTTGCAGGTACGGAGCTCGGCTCGGGATCCAGGTCCGAATACCTCGGCAGGTCCTGATAGACGGGGTGGTCTTCAGGGACCCCCGCACGTCTCAGTGCAGCCAGGCACCCCTCCTCGAACAGGATGGCGGTGATCTCCTCCACCTGCTTCTCGTACAGCTCGGTGGCTCGATCTACCCCATCCTGGAAGGCGGACTGGGCCTCGGCCTCAAGAGAGGCCTTTTCCTTCTCTAGCTCGGCGTTCGCCACCTTCAACTTCGCCGTTTCAGCGCGCAGCCTCGTCCCCTCAGCAGTAGACTCAGCCTTCAACCTGGCCAGCTCGGACTCCAATTCGGCGGCCTTCTTGTTCCTCGCCCAGAGCTCGCCTTTCATGTGGTCGGCCCGAGCCGAGAGTTCGGCGACCTCAGCCAGAGCCGACGCCAGCCGAGCAGATTCTCCAGCACTGGCCACCTTGAGCTCTTCCAATCCCTTCCGCTGCTCGTCTAGCTCCTTCTTCAACTTCTCCCGCTCGGACTCCAGGCGGGTCATTCTTGCAGCGCTCCTATCCCTCCTTCCCACCACGGTTAGGAGCCTCTGCACGTTCTGCAAATAGAAACAGAGATTCAGGATTCGACCAAGGTACTTGAAGAATGAAGAGAGGCGTTGCAAACACTTACCCGAAGATTGTCCTGGATCGCCGAGACCATCAGGCTCTCATCCTCGAACCTGTCGTGCGTCTCCATGTCTCTTGGCAGAGCACATGCCTTGGCGAGAGCCCCAATCACCTCGGCATTTCCCAGCAACCGGTCTTCAACGCTCAAGGGTTTGCCGGTAGAGGTTTCCATTTTCGGCTTCCACGGTGCTGGGGCAGTTCGGGGCCCAGAAGCCGATCCGGACCCTTGTCCCGCCAAGACGAGAGGCTCGCGCGCTGGACCAACAGCCGACTTGCTGACCAGCGCACCCTTTTCGGCCGGCGCACTCTTTTCCTTCGGCGCGCTCTTCTCGCCTCCCTTCTCGGCTGGAGCTTTGGCCCCAGGAGCTCGTTCAGGAGTTTTGCCCGACTGCAGATCAGCCCTTGAGCTCTTCTCCCCCGCTTTGGACTTCTTCCTGGGCGGGGACCCCTCCTTCGAGCGGTCCGGCGAGCGTTGCCGGGCTCCCCCACTCGGGGCAGGGGCAGGAACAGAGGGAGCGCCCACGCCCACCGGACCCGAAGCAGCATGAGTACCAGTAGGCGACGGAGTCCCAGAAGACGCTGACCTCTGCCTATACTTGGCAGCCAGGTCCCTAACAGCGGGCTCCCTTGAGCTTCCTCCCATGTCCTCCTCTCGGTCAGAGATATAAGCTTCCACTATCTGCGACAAGTCCGGCAGCCCCGGATCGGAAGTGGACGCTTCGGCTCCAGACGCAGTCCGGTCAGCAACAGGATCGGTCAAGGGGATCCCGCTAAACACCGCAACCGATACGGTCGGACGATCAGGGTGTGTCTCGTCCGCCCCAGGAACTCCGGTCCTGTGGTAGTGGCCGCGATACCTCGGCGTATACCCAAGCAGTTTCCAAGCCGACCTGGTTTCGTGCCCCTTGTACCGTTCGACCTTGTTGATGTCTTCGGTATTCCTCCTCCAACCTTCGCTAGCAGCTCGGCGTCGCCTTGCACCCGCCTCTGCTCGACAGGCAAAGAAGAATGTCAGTTCGGCACCAGTGAGATAAGCAAAACAGTAAAGGAGAAAAGCAGCGATGATTACTTGGGACTTCCCCAGGGCGACGTGGGACCGACAGCCTCCTATCTTCACCTGGGCCGAACTCCCAGTCCCCCGAGACACAGAAGAAATCCTCCTCGGCGTTCTTACTTGAATCCTCCAAGGCTAGGACGAAGCCCCTTCGTTGCGGCTTCACACGGAGATAGTATCTTCCCTCCCCAGCCTTGCAGATATCATAAGTGTCCTCGATGTCGTGAGGGCCTAGGTTGGTCCCCAAGATCTCGTTCAGCTTCGCTGTGCCCATAATGACCTTGTAGCCATTGGGCATCAGCTGGCCCGGGGCGAGGGACCAAAGGCTAAGGCAAGCCCTAAGCAAGGGGTGCAGTGGAAACCTGACCCCGCCCTCGATCACAGAGATCAGAGGGAATGGCATCCAGCCGCCGTAGCAGCGATACAGGGCAGCGTCGGCAAGGTCTGCCGGTTTCAGGAGGACCCCCTCCGGAATTTTGAAGGCAGCCCTAAACTCGGCCAAGCCCTCATCAGAATCTACCCTGAATCTAGGGGTGCCCATGTCTAGAAGGGGTGACGACGAAGAAAAGCCCTAGAAATCGAAAAACCCCAAGAAAAACCAGACGAAAGAACAAAGCGACTTACGAGGACGAAGAGGCAGATCAGGAGCAGATCCAGACGCGTTCTACGGTCGTCGTCCTCGAACAGATCTCAGGAACCAGAACGGAGATCGGAAGCCTCGAACGGATCTCAGAAATCAGAGCAGAAATTGAAAGTAAAAGCAGAGGCGAAGGCGAAAAGAGTCAGAAGCAAGAAGAAGAAGGGGACGGCCCTATTTATAGAAGGGGAAACCCTCATTTGGGTACCGCCTCCGAATTCGAAGAGACACTTCAAAGCCCGTGCCCGTCAATCAATGAGACAACCCGTCAATCAATGAGACAACGCAGTCGGCGCAGAAACTACGCGTGTAGCCGTCAGCTCGGTTCCAAAGGCGGACGGGGCAGGGCATTTATTGCTTTAAAGAGTTGAAGCGACACCAGGTAATGATCACAGTATCCCCAGGTGGATTCTTCTAGCTTTCAACCCCTAAAGGCTAGCACACTTCAGAGGTCAAAACCTAGGGGGCAATTGTGTGGGGAGATTTCCCGAACCACAGGATTAAGTTAATCACAGCCATCAGATGAGTTTAAGCATTCTCACGTGCCATCCTCACGTCATCCACGTGGCACCAGGCTCGTCCCGGCTACCAGGACAGGAGGTCCGGCCGAAGTCGGACAGCTCCGGGCCCTTAGCGCCGAACTGGCCCACCTCGGGCGTCATCTCGGCAAGGAGCACCACCTCGGCTGAGCCACCACGGGTACCACCTCGGCAGAAAGCTCCATCTCGGCTAAAGAAGCCGAGACAGAAGCCGAAGCAAGAGAGAACATTTACGTGTGCCCTTCATCCCCCACGTCGTCAGGCACGTGGAGGGATAGGGACACGCGCTGGTGGGACAGACGCGACATCCAGCCGCCCACGATCTTCGCCAGATCCCCGACAGAGTCCCATCCAGCGGCTGAAGCCACATCAGGGCAGGGCCCGAGGGCAGATCCGCTGGTACTCCTACCGCCAAAGGCGCCCAACAGGATCTGGCCCAACAAGATGTGCATTAAATGCGATGTGGGCTGACCCGACGGGCATTTAATGCATAGTGGGCTGGATTGGACCACAATTAATGCAATGTGGGCTGATCGTGACTTTCCAGTCCAATCGTGGGACCCACACCACAATATCTTCCAAAGATACGTTCCACACTCTATAAATAGAGATCCATGCCACCATCTAAGGTACGCCATTTTTCCATACCAGAGCCGTTACTCTGTCTCTCTTCCTCCTCTCCTTCCATTGTTCCAGTTCCCATACTGACTTTGGCATCGGAGAGCCTTGCGCCACCCAGGCCAGGGTCCTCTGACTGTTTGTTCCTCCCTTCCAGGCTTCCGGACGGCATCCAGACATTCCAGACATTCCAGACATTCCAGACACCATCATCTTCTCGGATAAGTCCTATAAGGCACCCTCTTATTGTGGGTCATAATTTTCTGCACCTACAATACTAAATATAATGATCCTGCGGATAGAGAAGTTGTTGTATGTGAATTCACTGGTGGTCGTGGCATTAGTCTCCATTAAAGTCACTTTCATTCTAAGTTTGATTATGATTTCCTAGATTGCTACGAAATAAAGCTTTGAGAGAGTTGGTGATTCCACTGCACCAAAAATGAGAAATTAAAACGGATTACCGTTCCTAATCCGTGTGTTCCTAATCCGTTCATCCGTTCCAATTTCTTGTTTTTGGAACGGATTAACGGATTAGGAACGGTAATCCGTTTCAATTTTCCGTTTTGGTGTAGTGTTCTTTCTAGCTACCAGTTCTCTTTCCATTTTATCATCTGCAGTGTGCATTCTTCTTATCTATAAATAAAATATGTCTTTTATGTTATTTCTCTTCTATTTTTGTTCACCTTATTCTTTTTATCAATGTCATATACTATGATGATTTGTTTGTGGCAACTCACAAGCCACATGCATATTTGTAGCTGTTGGGCAATTTGTAGATATAATCCCAACTTCTTTAATTTGTTGGATGTGGTTCGACATAATTGAAGCCTCTATTTGGTAGGACTCTGGCATCTGGTGGCAAATTAGACCATGGATCAAACATAGGGACATAAAAAAAAGTTTATACTAATTAAAGATACTTGGTTTTTTAAGTTTCTTTGACACTCAAGTTCTTGTTTTCATTACTGAAGAAGTACTGTCGAGTGCAAGAATTGTGATATGACTTTTGATAGAGAATGTCAGTTGTTTAATGTACGTAGTTAAATATTTTATATTTATTTAAATGTAAGACATTCTACCTTTTGCTATTAATAATGTGAATAAATAACATCAAACTAATGTGAATACAAAGCAAATAAAATAATATTTGAATTCTTAAGTTGATCATCATCTGCCCCCTCAAACGAAAATTCTCCCCTATTGTCTTGTCTGTAATGAGCCCAGTATCTTCGAAGTTAGAAAAATAAGTAGATAATTTAATGGGTCATTATAAATACACCCACCCTATTTAGTAAATAAACCCACCCTACACCCTACACCCTATTAAAATACTCATTGCACTTTGACAGCTGCCCAATGGGTCATTATAAATACACCCACCCTATTTAGTAAATAAACCCACCCTACACCCTACACCCTATTAAAATACTCATTGCACTTTGACAGCTGCCCAATACAGTAAAAGAAAGCCAAATTTTAAACGCAGATGTACTTTTGTTAAATACAATGATTGATGTAGACAAATATAATTTTTATATAAAATAATAAATGATCCAAGACTAGTCAAATCCCTATGGTCACACTTATCCTAACACGTGGGTCATTTATAATGACCCAAAATCAAAACCTCATCTACTGTTGAACGGGATGGGGTGTTTTGATTTTGGGTGTGTAATGTGTGGGCCCCACGTCTGTTGACCTTTTCTCGGGCCGTTGGTCTGATGGGGGCTCCACTTGGAGATGGGTGGATGAACATGGCCCACCACTGGGGGAGAAAATGGCTGAAATTGAATGGGTGGGATCTTTCGATTTTTTGTATCCGTGGTGGGGTCCATTTTATCAGTGATCAGCATCGGATCATCAAGGCTGGGCCATTTTCTAAAGAACGATCCCTAGCCGTTTAATTTGATGACATGCAAGAGACGATGGTTGAAAAGGGACAAAACCCAGTGTACTGTCCGGTACACACGTGAGATTTGTCAAAATCTGCACTCCGATCGATGAGCGGTTTGGTTTTGCGCATTTGTGGTGACGAGCACCACTCAATAGCATTGACAAATTTTGAATCCAATGAAATACATTAAGAGATATAGCAACTACATATTGCGACATCAAAATGACAATTTGACTACCTTTGAAAGGCACTAAATGACAAAAAAAAAAGGTCTTGGATATTTAAAATAAATTTATTCAAACATATTAACACATGTTACATTCCTAATCTTCCAACACAATGGTTTCAGAAGGAAACCTAGACCGCATATACAGACTGAACACATTAATTCGCTCCAGATACGGGGTAGCCCATGCAGCTGCACAATCATGCCTGAAGTGAACCCATTGAGGCATAATGGGAGGCATAGGGTAACCATCTGTCAATGCAACCTGGACGTAGTGATTATTATTTACATACCCGATAGCGATAGCAACATGTTGATACGACGGTGGTGGAGTAGATCGAAGTGGCAAATATGTAAAGCTCTGTGCAGCACTTAAAACGTGTAATATCACATTGAACTTCGAAGCAATTAAGAGACCCATGTCTGGCATGGTCATCCAATGCTCAATTGGTGCTCCTCTATCTAATGCAAAAAAGTTCAGTGAGTTATAAACACGAATCCACTGGTCATCACTGCCAAATATTGCAACATATTGTGTCCTGAATGTGTGCAACTCTTCTATTAAACTATATCGGATAGTTGCCCATGCATCTTCGTGAAGACCAAGACAGGTAGCTATCGCCCGAAATCCGCAATTTCCATCAGATTTTACATCTTGTACATGCATAATGTAAGGATGCAGTATAGGTGGAAACTGACGAACATAGGCATGTACAGAGTAGTTATAAATAGAGGAGCAACTGTGTCTCGCTGGTTCTTGAAACTGAGAAATATCTAGCTGAACAAACTCAAATGTATCCGTATTAGCACCATTTGATATGTCTTCCCTGTCGTTCGAGTTGGGGCCTCCAAACGAATAACTATTTCTGCTTGGTTCCCGAGAATGAAGGTAATCAGACTCAACGAACACTAATGCAGACGGATTAACACGAGTATTTGTTGCAACTTTTTTTTTCGAGGAGGGGCGTCCACGAGTGTTCGTATTAACAGCAGGTTCACGAATTGAAGTTGATGATGGTTTGATTATCTCCCTCAATTTTCTTAAAAGACTGAATTTACCATGCCTTTTTTGCTGCTTAAACTGTTCCGTGAACACTTGTAGCTCGACGTCACAATCGATGTCATCGTCTTGAAGAGACACACACGGTGATAAATCAAGTTTTCTCCAAAATTTATCTATAGAATCAATTGGTATGGGACGACCATCGTTCAAATATATTGCTTGCTCGTGCGCACATGGCAGTCCATAGCTCGTACGAAGTCGACATCCGCATTTGGAGGAAACTTCTCCGACCTCCTTAGACCGCTCAAATTCCTTCAAAATCAGATGCAATGCGTGGCTTGAAACGAAGCCACATAATTCCTGGAAGTGCGGTATATTGAATCGATGTTGGACGATAGTTTTGCTTTGCTCAATACTTGCTTTGATAGCTATGTCCTGTGATTGGATGACTTGGTGAATAAACAACAGCGATGTCTCCAAATCTGACTGTGATGACTCCAAGTATTTTTTCAATTTCGCATGCTGGCTCTCGACTCTATTAGTTGTCTGGTTTCCAAAATGCAGATATCTGTCGGTCCAGGCGGATACAAACATCTCCTTATAAGGTGTCAACCATACATCCTTGAGATAATTAATCATACCTGGAAAGTTTTGTAACACTACCTCAAGGTCCGCCAATTTGCACACAAACGCATTCTCAGTTTCAGATTCCAGCAACATATTCCACATTTTGTAGAATGCATTCCAAGATTTGCTGTCTGTTATTGATTGCCTGCACTTGCTCAAAATACTCCTATAAATGTGCCACCTACAGAGTAATTTCTTAGCATTGGGAAATACCTGGGCAGACGCATTCATCAAAGCCAACTCTCTGTCTGTGACAATAACTCGTGGACCGGTGCATCCATCCATTGTTGACTGCAGACACCTTAAAGCCCAAGTATAATTGAACACTTTTTCTGAGTGCATGAACACAAATGCTATGCAAAATGTCATATTAGTTGCAGTCACGCCGACAATCTCAAGGAGAGGCATCCTATACCTGTTTGTTTAAGACATAGATATGTTAAGACTTATAGATTTTTTTAATTTTGCTAAATCAATAGAGGACACAGATATCTAGAGTGGCATATCATATACCTGTTTGTTTTATATGTTGCATCCATTAATAACACGTGCGGGAATGCACGCCATCGCTCTAATGATCCTGGATGTGCGAAGAATAAATCTTCAAGCTCATTGGTTACAACATTTGTTCGACTCTCGAAAATGTATCCTTCACGTTGCAGGAATGACATGACGACTTGCATCTGGGTTTTACCGGCTTTCTCTGCAGTTCGGAATTTCTTGCGTGCATTGTATATGGTCTGAATGGTAGACACGTTGTCCGGATCCTGCTTCTTCAACGATGTCAAGATATCTCGTGGCTTCACATTTTTCGTAGACAGATGTTCCATCAACTGGATTTCGGATTCAGAGAGCCGACCAGGGTATGGATGTCCTTCCATATATGATGCAGGGGCATGGTTATGTGTTCCACATACCACCCTTGCCATCCAGTCATCACCTGTTTGCATTTTCACCCCTTTCACTCTGAAAGGACAATCAATTTTTTTGGTGCCTGTAATCGTTGTGGAAGTTTTCTTGCTTCTGTATGTGCCACCGCGATCACATTGGAACAACAGTCTAGGACTCTTCCCGATTATGCTGGTCTCTGACCTTTTAATGACAATGATATATCCTAAATTGCGTCCAGTATTTTGAATCCAATCAATTAGAGATTGGCGCGAATTGAATACCTGAAAATATATTAATTCTGTTAGAAATTAACCACTTTTTATTAGAAATTGGCAAAATAAAACATAATTGGAATTGAGTTAATATCATACCATGTCCGTGGAAAATTCGTTTGTGACATTTTCATCCACATTTTCATCTTCTTGTATTATTTCGTTTCTGAGAATATCATCCTGACAACAATAAACATTCACTTGGGCATCTGCAATTAATAAGAAATTATTAAAGAATTGTATATTTACCTGATCACTTGAACCACTTGACAATCGCAGATCATTGGCCCAAATCCTTAGTTGATCCAAATTCATATCTTCTGTTGGTATGTACACACAGGTCTAATGGAATTAAAGAGATGCACTTCCTTGACCTCTTGTCATGCAAGAGCTTGGAACTAGGGAAGACGAAGACTAATGGAAGTTGGAAACAAACAGAAGGAATTGATTTGCTCTCAACGTCCTACATTTCCTAGGCGATTTTCCTGGAGGCTTTAATGCAAGTTGTTCTTTACAATTTTCAATATATGATCATTTAGTTCAGGGAATATATTCTCTATTCAGTGAATATATTCTCTGAACTAGATGATTCAGGGAATATATTCCAATGGGAGTGGTAATGGCGTGCATCTCTATATCCTTCCGCCATTTCTCATTCAATTCATGTCCCATCAGCCATCAGCCATCATCCAAAAGTTTTTTACCTTGTGACGTGATGTCCCTCGTCAAGCGCATGGATTTTTTAAAAATAGATAAAAACATCTGGTTTTTTTTGCCAATATCTCACATTCTATGATGATCGAACGGCTAGAACTTGGACCCATAGTCGTGCCTGGTCTTCTTAATATATCAAATGGTTTGGATCATGATTTATGGTCCCACAACTTATAAAAAATACAAAAAAAACGGATTGCTTGTGGGCCCTTAAAAAAATCAGCCACCAATTAGTTTTTAAACCAACGGTCCATGATGTTTCTTAAATTCCTTGATATCTGAGGGGAATCAATTATGAAGATTTGATAGCATAGTCGTGATTGACCTTACAAAGGAAACTAACGGTTGAGATCTTCCGTTTGGGGTCCACAAAAGTAAAAAAATATAAATCAAAAGTTCTCCTTGCAGCGTCCCATTCATCCTCCTCCAAGTTCTCTTGCGTCGGACGGAGAGGCGGAAGACCACATGCTGCTTTGATAAGACTCGTCTGTTTCAGAGGCAGAGGCAGTACACCCATCAACGCCCAGGCAAAATAGGCAGTACACCCACCCTTCTAGGGTGGGTGCATAAATCAACACCCTAATTTAATTCCTATGAAAAGAAGAGGGAGTACAAGAAAGACCTGCAAGAAGTCCCACATCAGAGATCCAGACTCTGGTGGGTTTGGCCGCTTCCTCTCCCTTGCACTCTTACTCTTTTACATGTGTCACGCGTCCATAGGTCGAAACAGTTAACCCCTATTTCGTGGAAAAAAGGGATCTGGACTCGTATAATAACACATTCTTGTCGGATTGTCTGTAACAATGTAATGATTGTGGACACTGCAAATAGCACTCATTTTTTGGAAACTATTCCTAGAAGAGAGATTGAATTAATTGACCGCAGGATCATGTGGTTTTAAGTATTTAATGTTAACTCTCTGTCTTTTCATTTTGATACCTTATATGTTTTCAAAGTTAACAGTCATACAACCACCATTAATTTTTATAGATTAAAATGACAATTTTGCCCATCTCATTTTTCCCATATAGATGATTTCAAAGGCTTTGATTTATTTTCATGTAAAGCTCGGAACATCAACAGTACTACATTGATTAGGAGCGAGTAACCCTACCTACATAAATTCAATTAATTAATACGATGCCCATTTCATAATCGATGATAATGATATGCAACACATATGCTTATAATTTGGTTATAATCGACTTATTCCATGTACGACACACCATTGGATTGATGGAAGTTTCAACTTATATTATTAGGTGTCATTTGCATGAAATAATTATTGAGAAAGAGAAAGAGGTTGTTGGGAATTTGGGATAAATTAATGGCATTTTTGTACATAATGGCATACTCATTCTCATTAAATAGATGCAAGGGCAAGTTTTCTATTTTTTAATAGAAGTTCATAACAAACAAACCTCATTGTGGTTGCCAATTCTCATTAAAACTTCCAATTTTAAGTTATAGAAGGTATTCAAATGAAGAGGATTTTACTAAAATAAATAAATTAGGCGACTAGTGGGCTCAAAAGATCATTTTAACCGACCTTGCACTAGATCAGTCATTTTGCCTGAAAAGGTATTTTTTTAGCACTTTTTACAAGTGTCCCGAGCGGCCTTAGTTTTATAACATTAAGGGTCCCCGAAGACCCTGCAGTGTATATAAAGTATTACACAATTGGATTTTTTTCTTGTCTTTCATTGTCAATGGCTTATTTTTTCTTCACCAAGGTCGTCTACGCCCAGGCACCGACCCAACCGTCCAACTGTGATCCCCTCCAATATCCTCTTCGTTTATGACTCCTCGCCCTCCTACCAACGCAGAGGATTGAGAGGGGAGGGATAAGTCTACTATTGTTCGGCTGGTCGGGTGGGAATAGGCATCGGTGTCGCTGTGTCGAAGGGGAATCGGAAGGAGAATCAAAGACTTTCTTGTTCGGCTGGGCGAGGGGGAAAGGTAGGCGGGTTAAAGGAAAAGATGTCGGAATTTGATACTGTTGCACCTACGCATCCTATCGTCCCAACTCTTTCAGAGCCTTCAAAAGCCAAGCTGTATTCTGCACCCTGCAGTAGTTTCATTCTTTACCATAACTTGTTATAGGTAAACAAAGTGTACACATCCCTGCCCATGTTCCTCTATCCTGGCGAGGAAGGATGTCCTACATACATGATTGCAGGTAATTTTAGTTGAATGTAACCTGAGTGCATGCATAACCAAGTTCCAAAGATCCAAGCGGGGCGTCAAAAGTGAGGCCACAATCTTCCACTTGCAGGAAGCAAGGCCCTCCGATCTGCGAAGTGCTTGGGTTTGTGAATACAATTTCAGCAGTTAATTGGTAGTCCTAAAAAATGCAAGGAATACTACCAAACCAACCACATAATTCACATTCATCTAAAACCAGCCCAGTATCATCATTGAAGCACAGAAAAATAAGCCGTTGACAACGAAAGACAAGAAAAAAAACCATATGTTGTTCTACTTTGTATACACCGCAGGGTCCCTAGGGACCCTTATCGTTATAAAACTAAGGTCGCTAAGGACGCTAGTAGAAAGTGTTAAAAAAAATACATTTTCGGGCAAAATGACTGATCTGGTATAAGGTCCGTTAAAATGTTCTTTTGAGCCAACGGGTCACCTAATATGTTTTCTTTTTTGGTAAAATCCTCTTGTTAATAATTCTTTTATCAAATAGTAAATCCATCCAACAATGCAAATAATTTAAATTGAGGGCATTTATTTTGAACTCTTTGGATTTTAACCTATGAACTGTTTCGATTGATTTTGAAAGGGCATGGCCAGGATACCCCATGTGCTTGAAGGGCATTCATTTATTTTGAACTATTTCGGTTTTAATAAGTGTGCCCTAGGGGGTCTTTTTTTTTTTTTTTAAAGTTTGGGCCTATAAGCACCAGATTCAAGAAAAAGATTGACACCTATTTTCCACACGGAGGGGCAGATGACCTGTCAAATCTTGGTTTGGTTGTATTGATTTTGAAGTGGGTAACTGGAGAGTATGGCCTGTTTCTTTACTTAGAATTCATAAGTAGCTCAGTTGGCAGTGAGGTCCAATTTAAAACTTTTTTGAACAATATAAAATCAATGGTTGAATTGCGGAAGCGTATAAAATATAGCAGAAGCAAATGTAACAAAAACGGACACATAAGCTATCATATAAACTGAATCAAGTGTAGCGGGGCTGAAGTCCAGCCAAAATCTCAAATATGTTTAACCAAAGTTTATACATAACAAACTACCTCCCTGCTCACAACACAAGTCACTCAAACCCAAAAGAAAAGATACTCTCACACCTCAGGTGCAGTTACTCCATCATCCAGCTCGACCTCTTAGTCAGCTGGTCCCCAACCGTAGTCACCGGCTATGGGCGCTTTGTCGAGCGCGTCGTCCTTATAGTTAGGGTCAATACCTAAGTACCAAGAATGGGTCAGATCCAAAGATCTGGCAAGACACAGTATACAGTAACATAAGATGTATGCATCAAAAGAGTAAAGACGATCATATAATCAATGAGATTAACGTACAATAATACAAAAGTTAGGCAATTGAGCAAGATACGAAGTTAGAATCAGGATACAAGTCTAACAGACATCAAAGTGGCACATTCACACAAGCTGGATACCGCGAGATATTATGCCGTGGCCCTCCCATACCGAACACAGTCGCGGTGGGGAAAAGTAACACTGTTGGGGAATAACGAGCTCCGCAAATAACACTCATCACTTTCAACACTCAACACTCATCACTCAGCACTCCGAAGACTAGACTCGGTATCACACCATCCGTCTAAACATAGCTCATCATGATAGCTCACTCAACACTCATAATAGCTCCTACCGGTGATGATCATTCCAAAGGCAGAGCTTAAGACAACTGAGTGAATGTTAATGCAGACTGAAGGAAACAATACAGGTTTGTGTCTGTCTAGGCTTGCCTTGCACGAGCAAGGTCCTAACAAGTCCTTAAGAGGGCCAAGTACCAGTTTAAACCATGGAACACATTCCAAGTTCAAGTCCAACATTTGACCCATACTAAGGCCCATCAAAGCCATGGCCTTAGTCTAAACAGTCCAAGTAAGATAACAAGTTTCTTTCCAATAATAATCAGTCCATCTCATCAATATTGAGTCACAAGTCCATCACAACCAACCTCTTCATCTTAGGGTATAACACCTCCCATCATAGGCCATATGAGGGCCCCCTTAGACACAAACACGGGTCATTAATCACCCAATCACATCACCGGGTCACCTCTAAGTAATCTTAGGTTCAGGTCATCCAATTTTCATTTAATTAACAGGTATAAATATTAATAAGGATAATAGAGTGACAATGATGCATTGAGTATAATAAACCTCCAAAGTAAGAGAATCAACGGGAAATATTGAAAGTCCATCCTAAGTAATGGTCCACTTTCAGGTACAGGTCCATATCAGTTAATTTGATCTCTAAATGAAGTCTCAGATGCCAATGGATACTGTGTTTGGTGCTCCAGAAGTTACGGGCATCTTCAATGACGTTATTATAAAAACAATTAGTTTTCATATAAAAATGTATATATTTTAACTAGTTGAAAAAGATTATGCTATGAGCCTCGTTGAATCTAACTGAACTCAACTTGTATTCGTCACCTCAATCTGTCATGGGGTGGATAATGTTCTACCCAACTGGACCCTTCTATGCAAGATTTTCTCAAACCTGATCAGCCTTGTGGGGCCCACCTTGAGATCTGATGGGCATGAGATTTCTTGCACAGGTGAGTCACATCCAAATCTTTTGATTCAAACCCGGGCTTGTTTGGCAATTCTACTGTTAGAGTCAAGTAAGGTAAAGCCCCCATTTCTAAAAAAAAATCCCATCAAAAGTACTTTAATTTAAATTTCTCACCAAATTTTTCAAAAAAGAGTCAAAAAGTAACCTCATTTCTCCACTAAAAGACAAAAAAACTGCACAATCAATACAAAAAGTCAAAAAGATTCTATAATAAACAACTAAAAATAAAATATCTTCATAGCTCACTTATATTTTATTCTTTTTTCAAAATAATCTTTACTTCACCCAACTTCATTAATAAAGCCCCCAAATAGCCCACGTGCATTGATGTGGCCCCAAGTGGGCCCCACAAGGCTATGTGCAAATTACTTAGATGGGCATTTACAAAGTGGATAATACACACACAAAAGTTATGATTTCACAATGCGCATGGTGAATTGCATGCATACCTAATAGCGGTGCCCATTGCTATTCATCTGAATGGATTGGCAAATAATCAATCAAATGGTGAAAATAGCATAGATTAAAGTAAAATTTTGAAATACCCCATTCTTTCTCTTAGTCAATATGTGTGTATGTTCTCTCTTGAGGTCCCAACCACCTTAGATGGGTTGCCACAAAAGAAAAAAAAAGTAATGCATAATTTTAATGATCAAGAGACTGAATAATCTTACTAGAAACAAAACAGAAAAGTTTTGTTAAAAGTTATTCTATTTTAAATTCATAGCTAGGGTAATATTTGAAGTCCTATTAAAGGGTATTTTCTTTTATAATAAATGAAGAATTATGAGGATATTTGGGAGAGTGCTTGTGAAATGGTAGTTTGGAAAATGGAGACTTTCTAGATGTACATTCAAGTATAGATCTCTTACAATGTATAATTCTCACAAGTCTCACATGTTGACAATTTTGAATCAAATATGAAGGTGAGTGGCAGCACAATTGAAAGATGAATGGCACACAGAATGCCTTTTGGGTAAAATAGCCCATTACCATGCAAAATATAAGATGGGAATTCTCACAAATCTCACTGTGGTGTGACAATCACGGTCCATCATATTTTCTGGATACAAGCTCTGTAGTTACTGACAAGCAACCGAAAGAAATGATTATTTGATGCTTGTTTTATAAAATTGACCTTTAATTTTAATTCTTAACAACTACTAATTATATGAATTTAATTCCTATAAATTTGAATACAAACAAACGGGCCTAAAAGAAACTCCAAAGATAAAGTTTTCAGCAGAAGTTACATTTAAGACAACTCTGCCCTCCTCCCAAGAGAAAAAGAAAAGGAGAGAGAGGAAAGTCGTTTCCTTGCTGGGAAAGGAAAGTGAAAGACGATGAGCACAAATCATGCAGAGACCCCTCAAGATTCGTTTTTAAACTCTTCAGTATTTTCACAGAACTTTCTCGAAAGCTACATCCGTCGGCAACACGATCGAACGAGTGGAGGAAAGCTGAGGAGGAAGCCGGCAATTCAGCCGTGGGAAGAAAAAAGATTTCCACAACATGATGATTCACACGCCACTATCGGATGATCCAAACGAAAGTCATGATAGTACAGGGGGGCCCCACACGGCATGGGCAGCAGAGGTGTCCGGCATCCCATGAATACTCAATTCATTGTTAATAATTCTTTTATCAAATAGTAAATCCATCCAATGGTGTAAATAATTTAAATTGAGGGCATTTATTTTCAACTCTTTGGATTTTAACCTATCAAGTATTTCGATTGATTTTGAACGGGCATGGCCAGAACCCTTAGAGGATGAACCCGACTGAGTACCCTGCTGTTGGACGCTTGCTGGATTAGATCTTGCTCCTGACCTTTCCCGGTGGGGGACCGTCGGCAGCTGTGTCGACAGTGTCAGCGGTTCCTTTCCCTTTCTGGTTCTCCGAGGCATGGCGTTTGGGAAGATGGCTTTTTGTAGCGTTTCCCACAGACGGCGCCAATTGTAAGTGCACAAAAATTCACGAACCCGGTGAGGGTGGTGTTTTTGAGACTCACTGAGGAGGACGAAGGCCGGAGCCGCCCGTCTCCTCGCTGATGATGGAAGAACCACTGCCTGAGAACCTGGAAGAGGGAGAAGAAACAGGTCAGAGGACCCTGGCTGTGGGCAGCGCAGGGCTCTCCGATGCCTAAGTCAGTATGTGTACTGGACAGTAGGAGGAGATTTTGGGGGAGAAGGTGATACCAGTGTGGTTCTCTCGGACGGGAGAGAGAGGGACCTTACTGTTCTGGTTTGGCCCCTTTTATAGAGGAGGAGAGGGAGGTAGTTGACTTTGGAGAGAGAGGAGGCAGGAGACAATGAGGTGGTTAGCCGTCCCATCACAGCCCACTCTGGCGTCTGTGGACGCCGGTCTGTCAGGAAGCATGGGCGGCATGGGAGGCTCTGTCTGTCAGAGAGCATGGGCGTGCCCTTGTCTTGTCGCGCGTGCTCTAGCGTGCTTAAGTGTCCAAGGGTGGACAGCTGTCAGGCCCTGCCTTGGCTAGTCCTGGCATCCCGACCAAGGTTGGGGAGCCGAGGTCGGGGATGACCCTGACTTAGCTAGAGACCTCGTGGAGATGCCGAAGTGGAGATGCCGAAGTGGAGAAGCGTGATGAAGTCCATAGCCGAGCTGGGGACGACCTAGCCGAGGTGGAGCTATGTCGAGGTGGAGGAGTTGTGTAGGGGGCTGAGATGAGCCTTTGGCTGAAGTGGGAGCACTTGGCCGAGCTGGTGGTAGTTGAGACGAGCCTGGCCGAGATGGCCTAGCTGGCGCCGGAGCACGAGATGGAGCATCGGCCGGTCCTCCGGTGAGTTCGGAAATATCCCCACACAACCACACTAGTGAATGTTTTATACTTCATCGCATAAGCACACTCTTTGGTACCTGTTGTTAAATTTCTTTAGCTAGTCATTCGTATCAAAACCTCGAGGCATTAGGAGATCCAGTGGAAATACTTTTTTAATATTAATCCTTGGGTGGAACCCACTCCTGAACACTCCCCTTCAAGTGAAACCCGATCGGTGCACTTGTGGCGGTACGCTTTTTTTTTTTTTGCACCCAGTCGTTCCTCATGAGATTTGAACTCACGATCGGTTGGCTCTGATACCATCTTAAATTTCTTTAGGTAATCATTCCTACGAAAACCTCGATGCGTTTATAGAGGCAGCGGAAATATATTTTAATATTCCCCTAAGGGTACCTGTATGTTATTATGCAACACAGGCAATTTTTTTTTCTGGGTTAGCAAAAAAAGACACTTTTTTTTTGTAACCCAGCTAAGAACTAGAACCCTACGACTCCTTATACAACTCACACATGTGAGGTGATGGGAACTCACATATGACAGGAGAGATAGACATACTCATACATGCGAGGTGATAGAAACCCGCACATGCTAAGAGATGTAGACACAACTCACACATGTAAGGTTGTGGAAACTCACACATGCGAGGAGAATAAACACAACTCTCACATGTGAGGTAATAAGAACTTACATATGTAAAGAGGGAGGAGACAGGGTTCAAACCCAAGACCTCCTAATGAGAACTGCGCCTCCTTACCACTAAGATAAGGAGCCGTTCTTGCAAAAGAAGACACTTGAAGGCTTCGCATGCCAATTTGCTCCTTTTTCATGTGTAAATAGCCCCAACGTAGGGACATTTATCAAAATGCTCTGGGAGGTTCTCCATCCCTCGGTCTTCAAGTTGAAAGTACATCTCTCGATGAAGAAATAAAAAAAGAAAGAATTAGCCGATATAGACCTACATGACGGTCCTTGAGAGCGGATAGCGCCATATGGTGCCACTGTCGTAAGGTGTGCTCATTGTCTCAACAACCAGATCCTGAGTATGAATCATACAACCAACTTTTGGCTTCTCTGGGCTTTTGATTTTTTCCAGGTTGGCCGTTTTTCTGCTTGGGCTTTTTGCAAGCCATGTTTCTCTCCTTCTTTTCAATATACTATTTGCCAATTAGCAATATATATATATATATATATATACGAGATGTTTCTGTAAGAGCATCTCTCAGTTTACTAAGAGAACTACGGTGGGGACTCTAGCATTTAAGTCCAATGCAAACAACTTAAGTATGAAGGCCCCCACTCAAAAGCTCTCATAGTAAGGTGAGAGATGCTCTCATAAAAGCATCTCCATATATATATATATATATTTGGAGAAAGCCTTCATTGTGCATGAAATCTACCTAAAATTCTTCTTTAACATAACCTTCACAAATGATGCAGAAATCGTGCGGAAGATACGAGGAGAAAACCCAAGCTTGGCAAGTAGAAAAGTTGAGAAGGGATTTTCAGCATTGCACTTAGCAGCAAGCAAAGGGAACTTGGGAGTAATAAAAGAGTTGCTTGGGAAAGACCCAAATCTGAGCTTCTTAAGAGACAATGATGGAAGAACACCTCTCCACTTGGCGATGATCTACAACCAAGTCCATGTCGTCAAAGAGTTTCTCTTGGAAAGAACTAGACCCGCTTCATTCAACAGCCTTCTTGTTACTGATCTCATTAATACAACTGACAACAATGGTGACATGGTCCTGCATCTAGCAGCCAAAATGAATTGCTTGGAGGTATGAAAGACTTAAACACACACACACACAACTATTTTATAGCAGTCTGATATACAGTTATCGATTGCAATTCACCATGCGCACTTCATAGTGGAGCCCATCTGATGGTTCATTTTGGCTGCTACTGGTATGAGAATGCCTGCTATGACTCTGGGATTATCCGGATTTCTGGATAATAGTTGCTGCATGGTAGTTGCTACTAGTCTCGGCCTGTGTAAGAAAGTGGTGAGAATAATTCGTTGTTCTAGAAACCTAATGTCTATATCTAATCTCTGCTAGGTTGAAAAGAGTATGTCTTCAAGAAGGACTACTCTTCTTCTTTCACCGATTATGTTGATGAGTACATCAAGATTAGGGTGATTGATTCTTAAAGTATTTTCCCTAATTAGTCTCTGCAGGCTCAACATCATTCTGTCTAATGATTGTAAATGTAAGACAGATCTTGCGTCCGTATATAACTGGTATATCGGATCCTCCATAGAATTCTCATAATATGGAATCTCTACATAGATAGGTAGTTCAGTGATAGGGTCCATATCTGAATTACGGATCTGTGCATTTCCAGATGATCCTGGAATGTCAGTCATCTCTATGACTAAGGAGTCAACCAAGTTCGGCTGGCTCTGATACCAACTGTGATATTCTCAACAAAATTAAAACTTTTATGAACAATAAGACAAAGAGCAGTAAATAAGTAAACAAGAACAAGAGAGAGTGAAACAAGAGCATGTAAAGGATGATCAGATATGATGAGAAAGAGTAACTGTTAGGGCACTCTCAAGGATGATAATGGTTCAAAACATAATTTACTAAAATAAGATGTAATAACATGTGGGTTATGGTCCACCTATGTTTTCGGTAATTCTAGTTCCCTCCTAATGAGACTGAAAGCCTCCTGTGCGAAACAGTAATGTGTAACTATTTGGGTAATAGTGTGAACAAGACTCATTTTCAACCACCTACAGTACCCGAACAAGAGTTGGACATAACGCCTCAATGCCTTCATGGCTAACGGCAACAGTCCCGAGTGTCCATACAGAGGTATAGGTCTCACTATGGCCTTAAACACCATTTTTCTCAGATAATGCAGAGAAGTAAGGGAAAAGAAACATAATGGTAGAGAATAACAAACATACTATTACAAACTGTCAAAGCAGACTATATTACAAACCTATACATCTTAGAGAGACGCCCACCCAGCTACTCTGGTAGGGCTTTAGCTATTCATACCTTCACAAAGCTTTCAGAATAGAAACATTCGCCTCTCAAACCACCTTGAAGCTTATATTACATAGTAAGTCCTTATATAGGCAAACAAGCATGCCGGACTTCAAGTTTTATCAATTACGAAGTAATAAAAGAAAACATAAAAAACTACTCACGGGAGTTTACTCCTCAAACAGCATGATGACAAAGTGTTGTCCTTCTACTATGCACATGCATCATTATATGATGATGTCTCTTCTTTATATCTTCAAGGTGTTTACAAGGATATATAATTTTCCGAACTTGTTGAACCAAGTTCTTTTGTCTATAATTAAGTTGGATAAGATTATTCTTATCTGGGATCTTATAGGCATCTGGAATGAGGTTGTTATTTAAAGCTCTGTAGTCTAAAACCATGCGAGCTTTACCACTTTTCTGTTCTGAGTAAACAAAGAATGGCCTTATCAGTTTTTGGTTAAGCAATTCTCTAATTTGTGTAGAGAATTCTCTAGCCTCCTCTGTGCTGGGGGGGAAGGCTTTCCCAACTGATATTATCATACCAGCACTCCTTAGTCATTGTGTTCAAACAAGCTATTTTAGCTTCTATGAGATCTATGAGAAAATCTAGACTTCTCATCGCAGAGGAAAATTTTAATGTTAATCAATATGCCAAAGAATTGATTAACAATATAGGAATCATGTCATACTCCGAAGCAGCCGGAGAAGCAGAGAATTTTACCTACAAAAGACATACTTTTTGTATTATACTCACAGCTCCTAGAAAAGGCAAACAAGAAGATCGAGAGATAACGTATCTCTACAATCAAGCAACTCGTCTTATGACCCAGATGGTAAGTTCTGGAATTAAGATCGGAATGGAATTTGTCCCAGGAGGCTCAAAACCCGGCCTATTCCCCTGCTCTGGATTACTGACAAAACTAGTTTTCAGATCCAAGAAGAATAGAGAGAAACTCTCTTTCGTGCTGGATTTATCAGATACATAGATGTACTTGAAGAAAAATCCTTAAGCATCCTCCCACAGGAAGCCAGTAGAGTATTAAAAACTGTTGCCAAAAATTATCCCTACACATTGACAACCTACACTCTTGCTGCAGGAGTTTTTAACCTAATCAGGATTTATCCTGTTTTAAGATATCTCATGAACAATACAGCTGAAAGCCTTGAACCTCCAGAGAAATACACACAAACAAAAATTTCTCAGCAGAGAGCTCTTAACATAGAAGCTATTAGTCTTCTACTAGGAGAAGAAGGAGATAAATGGTACACTTTGTACTATTCTTGCACTATGGTTATCCAAGCCCTTTAAGTCATGGGCACCGGCACTGTAGAAAGAATCAAGGAAGGACATGCCCCACTCAAAATCTTTCTACCATGTTCTCTCCCAGAAATTACAGCTCTGGGAATGACTGAGATCAATGTCCTCAGAGCAGCATAGAAGATTGCACCCGCAATCTTAATGGATCCCGTAATGGGCTCACCTTCAATGGAGCAACAGGTCAGCTCGCTTACCGACAGGTCCAATATTGGCAGCACCTGCAGCACAGAACCCTAGGGAGAAGACCAGTCAAAAGAAGCAGGAGACACTTGACCGGGTTTTCCGAAAAATCATCCTCGTAAACACCTTGAGGATATAAAGAAGAGACAGCATCATATAATGCTGCATGTGCATAGTAAAAAGACAGCACTTTGTCATCATGCTGTCTGAGCAGTAAACTCCCATGAGGAGTTTTTTATGTTTTCTTTTATAACGTAATTGATAAAACTTGAAGTCCGGCATGCTTGTTTGCCTATATAAGGACTTAGCATGTAATACAAGCCTCAAGGTGGTTTGGAAGGTGAAGATTTTTATTCTGAAAGCTATGTGAAGGTATGAGTAGCTAAAGCCCTACCAGAGTAGCTGGGTGGGCGTCTCTCTAAGATGTACTTGTTTGTAATATAGTCTGCTTTGATCATCACTAAGATAGTTTCCCAAAGCAACAAGGTCTTTCAGGCTAGGCTCTGTTGAGATTATCACAGATGGTATCAAAGCCAGCCGAACTTGGTTGACACCTTAGTCATAGAGAATTCTCTAGCCTAATCTATGCTGGCTGGGAAGGCTTTCCCATTGATAGTCCTTTCTGGGTCTTTGAGATTAAGTACGCATTCATACTTATCTTTATCCCATCTGGCAATAGGATCTTTACGAAGGTTAGGTTCTGTCAATTGTTATAGTATGGTTTTTATACTACTTTTGGGCTTAATAGAAGAGTTGTTTTTCTTCTTATTCTCATATTGCACAGAATTTAAAAGGATTTTGTTATTCCTTTTACTGATGTTAACCTACGCATTATGCACTATTATCTTTAAGAGATAATCTTCAAGGATTGCTGGCTTTGCCGGGCAGATATTGGAAATATATATGGGATTTGCACTTGCAAGAGTTTTAGGGTTTAGGGTTTAGGTCAGTGTTCTCCCTCTTATCACCACGTTGCGCAGCTTCTCCGAAAGTACTCAGGTATTTTTCTGTTTTAGAAAACAGGGGAAGAGTAATAGAGTTATTGTTGATGAAGAGAACCAGTTGGGGTTCTGGTTGAAGCTGGATAGTGTATTTATCAAAATCTTCTAGAAAATCCATTCCTAGAATGGCGTCGGTTAGATTAATATTCTCGATTTCAAGAAATCAAAGTTTTTGTAATGTGGTGTTGATTTTAAGAAGAAGAGAAGTTGTCTGTCTTCGAATCTCAAAAGGTATTGAGTTAGCACTGGAGCCAACAAATGGTTTATCAAGAATTCCCATATGGCTATCAATAGTTATTCCTTTCTTGATGAAGGATGTAGTGGAGCCTGTCTAGTAAGGCTTCAACGCTTTTTTCTCCCAGGTTAGCAATAATGGTTAAATGGGTGAAAAGGAGATCGCCTACATGTTGGAAGGCATAAACTTCAATGGTACACACACATCTCGGGTATGCACCCATCTGAATGGATTGGATCTTTAGATCAATTGCATCAATTTTCAAGTGGGTGAAATTTGTGGGCCTTTGATGAACTGGTTAGGATGATCATGTGAAACCTTGTCGCTGAACACCACCAAAAGGGCCCATCCAATTCTTCCGATCCCCTAGCATCAGATCACCTAGTGGGGCCCATAACAAGGATCCCATAGATATATATATATAGATATGAAAATTCTCTAAATTAAATGACCCCTCTAATGAGAGAGAGAGAGATAGATACTAATGGTAATGTCTCATTGTTTATGGAGATGGTAATCCTTCCTTTTAAGGTAGATGGCACTTGACTTGATTTGTTCTGGAAATATTATGTTAGTTGCTAAGTTTTCAATGTCAAGGATGAATAAGATCCTTACTGACTTGTTTATAAAACTGTTTACTGATTATTGTTTACTGTTTTACAAGTAGCATGTATGATCATAAAACACTATTTATACCTTGTTGAATTGTTGAATTCACCAGTGCTATGATGACATTACAGGCCCAGCTGCCCCTACCGTTGGTGCGACCGCACCGGTAGCGGAGGATACCATTCTGGTTCCGCCAGGCGGATTAGTGGAGTGGAAATGATGACACATATGTGTTTTGTGTTTTGGGAATTTTCTTGTAAATTCTGTAATTAGTTTTGAATCTTTTTGTATATGTACTTATTGAGATCCTTGCATTGTTTTTGTATGCAAGTGATAATCATGATCATGATTTTATATTCCGCATAATATGTAATCTGTATCCCTTGTGAGTTTTATGTGTTAAAATTCACGGGAGTAAATATGGTTTCGACTCCGGTTAACTCGAGGTAATTAAATTTCGGGTTCGGGTCATGATATATTTATTATATGGTATCAGAGTACAAGCGACCTAAATAAAGATGAATCGTAACAATCGTAAAACGATAAAACAGATAAAGGATTAAATCCTGTAGTGGATTTAAGATATGTACTGTTTCATTGTATGTGATTTCATTTCACTGTCAATGTGAATACTGTTCATACATGGTTATGTAATGGAAGTTATAGATATATATATCTTATCTTCCTATATCTGCTTTTCAGAATGGCATCTGGTTCTGGAAGCGGTGGTAATGTGAATGATAACCCTGATCAGAGTGTCGGTGGAGATGGAGGACCTATTCCTACGCCTCCTACCCCTAATGATAGTGATGCGAGATTCACTGCACTTGTGGAGCTACTAGCTAGAAATAGTGAGCAGATGGCTAAAAGCCATGAAGTGCAGCTGAATATGCAAGCCCAAATCACGGCCTTGTTACAAGTACAAGCACAATTGCAAGCTCAGATACAAGCTCCCCCTATACCACCAGTTAACCCGCAGCCTCAAGCTACTACTCAAGTGGTAGTACAGGCAAAGGAAAAAGATCCTAATATTCTTTATGAACAGTTTAGGAAAAGAGGAGCTACGGAATTTCAAGGCAAGGAAGATGCCTTAGTAGCTGATGAGTGGATTGAACACATTGAAGTTGTGTTCGAAACGATAGTTTGTACCCTAAAACAAAAAGTGTTACTTGCTTCTTCCATGCTACGGGATGTAGCGCAAGAATGGTGGAAGGGTGTTAAAGGTGCAATTATTGCAACACCTGCAGCCACACTTTGGGAGACTTTTCGGAAGCAATTTGAGAGAAATTTTGTTCCTGACCATGTTAGACAAAGAAAAGAATCGGAGTTCCTGCACTTGAAGCAAGGACAGATGTCTGTGACAGCCTATGTTCATCTGTTTACTAAGCTGTCCAAATATGCCAAGGACCTGATTGATACCGAGGAGAACAAGGTCAAGAGATTTCTGAATGGGTTGAATCCCGCTTACAAGAAGATAGTCTTGGCTATGGCTGAAAAGTTTGATGATGCTATAGATAAGGCATACGTTGTAGAAGAAGTGCATAGAGAAGAAATGGAATCCAATGATGGCCCAAAGAGAAGTGCTAGTCCTTGGTTTAAGAAGGGAGATAAATCCAAGGGTAAGACACAGAAATATGTTGCTAGGACTTCTGAACAGAAACCAGTCTGTGAGACATGTGGGAAAACTCATAAAACTGAAGCTTGTTGGAGAAACACTGGAACATGTTTGGTTTGTAGATCGATGGAGCATAAAATGGCTCAATGTCCTAATGGTAGGAGAAACAATCGAGCTCCACAGCAACAGCGTCAAGGACAACAACAACAGAGGCAGCAACAGCCTCGTCAGTAGCAGCAGCAGCAGAATAAGCTTCGTGCTACCGGACAAGTGTATGTTGCAAATAGAGAACAAGCTGAAGCTGCAACCAATATTGTGGAAGGTATTATTTATATTGATAGTAGACCAGCATGTGCATTATTTGACCCTGGTTCTACTCATTCATTCGTTGCACCTTCCTTTGTTTGTAATATGCAAAACCAAATAAAATAGTTGTCCTATGATTTCACAGTAACTACACCACTAGGAAGGAATGTAGTGTGTGAGTTATACATACCCCAATGTAATGTGAAAATTGGTGGTGTTTTAATGCCAGCAGATTTAGTCATATTGGCCATGAATGACTTTGATGTCATATTTGGCATGCATTGGCTTGCGAAGTACAGAGCCTGTTTGGACTGTTTCCTCAAAATCATTACTTTTCAAGTAGATGAAGCCAATACCAGTGTTCTATTTGAAGGAACACAGAAAAAGTTTAATACAAGACTTATATCTGCATTAAAGGCCGAACGAATGATGCGAAGTGGTTGGGAAGGCTACATCGCATTTATCACTGAAAAGAAGCCAAAGAAGGAATTGAAGGATATTCCTATCATCTGTGAATTTCAAGACGTATTCCCGGAAGAAGTGTCAGGTTTGCCTCCAGCAAGGGAAGTGGACTTTACGATCGAGCTTGTGCCGGGTACTGCACCGATTTCTCAAGCTCCTTATAGAATGGCACCATTCGAACTGCATGAGTTGAAGAAATAAATACAGGATTTGCTTGACAAGGGTTTTATCAAACCGAGCGTCTCGCCTTGGGGAGCACCTGTAACGCCCCAATTCCGGATACCGAGAAAATCGTCAAAGTACCGAAATTGGCGCGCTACTTCCCGGAGAATCCGAGAACTTCCAAGATCGTAGGTCCGCAGTGAGGTCCAATTTAAAACTTTTTAAACAATAATGTAACAACAGTTATTATTGCGGAAGCGTATTATAAGCGGATGCCATACAGAGATAGCGGAAGCATAAGGTATCATCGTATATATGTCAAATGTAGATGGGCTGAAGTCCAGCCTAAAAGTATAGTGATAACAAATCAAAGTTTAATTACATATTTTTCATCACTACCCGTCTCACAACAAATGTCTCTCAAACCCAGACAAAAGAACGCTCAAACCCCTACAGCTGGTGTCGGCTCTCCACCTTCCGGCTCGACCTCATGGTCGGCCGGCCCCCATCCGTAGTCGCCTGCTACGGGCACCTCGACGAGTGCGAACGCATCGCCCTCGAACTCGGGGTCAAGACCTAAGCACCAAGAGTGGGTCAGATCTAAAGATCTGGCAAGTCACAATATGCAGATAATATAGAATGTATGCATCAAAATGAGTAGAGACATGTATAAGGTTAAGAGGGTAACAAAGGTACATATGCTATGCAGTCGTGCAAGATAACCATGTAGAATCATAATAAGTATAACAGTAATAAACCTACACAATATGGCACATCCACATAAGCTGGTCACCGCGGGATATTATGCCGCGGCCCTCCCATACTGAACACAGTCGCGGTAGGGATCCTAAGCTAATGCTAGGGATTACTAACCCCGCAAAATATCATCAACATCATCCACAACGACCGGAACCGGCATCACACCGTCCGTCCCAACAGTGCTCATCATGATAGCCACACAACAAATCTCAATAGCTCCTACCAGTGATGATCAGTCCAACTGGCTGAGCTTAAATCAACTGAGTGAATGTCTATGCCGACTCGGAAACAATAAGGTCTATGTCTGTCTAGGCTTTGCCTTGCGTGAACAAGGTCCTAACAAAAGTCCCTAAGAGGTCTAAGTACTCAATACAAATTGTGGATCATAGTTCAAGTCCAATTCCAATCATTGGATCCGTACCAAGGCCCACCAAATACTTGGCCTGGTCTATAACAATCCATATGAGACACAAGTCCATGTTCAATGACATATGATCCATCTACGTCCATAATGGGTCACAAGCCCATACAATCTAACCCTCCATTCTAGGGTAATTCACATCCAACTTAGGCCATAAAAAGGGCCCGCCTAGCCACAGACACGGGTCAATGATCCACCCAATCAGATTACCGGGTCACCTCTAAGTATTCCTAGGTTTAGGTCCTCTATTTTCCATTTAATTAACAGGTATGCGCAATAATAAGGACAATAGAGTGATAGTCATAGTATGAGGGAGATGAATCTCCAAGTACACGAATCATAGGGAGATAGCAACAGTCCAACCTAGGTAAATGGTCCACTTTCGGATACAGGTCCATCTCAGGTAATTCGATCTTTAAGTGAAACCACAGATGCTAAGGAATATTGTGTTTGGTGCTTAGAAGTTATGTGCATCATTTGGTAACGTATAAAGGTCGAATCATCTTAGATTACATAACCTGGACTTTAATTAGTGGACCCCACGAGTCAAGGTTGAGCCACACCATTTACTCGTGGTTGGCACAGTGATGGAAGTCTATTTGAATGGTCAATGGGTTCTACATATGATTGCAACAATGGAATTTAGAATCTGGGAAGTGTCACTGTACACAGTGTGCTCAGCCGACCTCATGGCCTGGGCGGTCAGCTCGGCACACTGGGTCCAGAGAAGGAAAAACACCCTGCAGGCAAAGCCTGATTGTCCAGGACTTCCTGTGAGTTCGGCTAACTCCCTGGCCTGGGTAGTTGGCCGTGCACACTAAGGATTCTGGCTGAAGGGAATGTCCCAGGTTCTATTCTCCTTTGTTGGAATCCCGCCTTTTTGGAAATCCATCTCGGAGTTCGGCTAAGCAATGGAGCTCAATTGAATACTCAGTTCGGCTACCCAGCTCAGCTCGGCAAAGGGCCTAGCTCAGTTCGGCAACCCAGCTGAGTTCGGGAAAATGCATTGAGTTCGGCTAGGCATTGAGGTTGGTCAAGCTCTTAGCTTGGTTAAGCACTGAGTTCGGCTAAGCTCGAAGTCCGGTCTGGCACGGAACCCGGTCTGGCACTGAGCTCGCTAAAACACTGAGCTCGGCCATAACGCTGAGCTCGGCCATAACACTGAACTCGGCTTTGAGCACTGAGCTCGGCCTAGACACTTAGCTCGGCTAAACGCGAATCTCATCCTAACCATTATGCTCGGCAGAACTCTGAGTTCGGCTAGTGTTGAATCCAGCTATCGCTGAGTTCGGCCAGTACTGAGCTCGGCAGTTGCTGAGCAGCGCTAACGCTGAGTTCGGCAACCGCTGGGCTCTGCAAGTGCTGAGTTCGGCAGTTGCTGAGCTGCACTAATGCTGAGCTCGGCAACTGCTGGGCTCTGCAGGTGCTGAGCTCGGCCATCGCTGGACTCTGTCCATCTCTCCTATCAGTGTTGTGTTCTGTTACAGAACCCAGTTCTGCGATAGGACACAACTTCTCTTCATTAAGCACAGGAACGGTGGTCCACCTCTGATCAAAATCCAGATCAAGTAGCACCCCATGGTCGCACAGGCCCCCTCACATAGACGTAGGGTCCTGATCTACCAAGGGTGGTCCTACTTCGATTCCGATCTCAATACTGCGAGATGGGTTCTTGTCATTCCATCTCCGGAAACTCATTCCCGTGACCCAATTCTTCTGGGTTTCTCCATAGACCATTGCAGAAGCAAAATAAATCATTCCTACATCATCCACCCATCATCAACCGGCCATTGATCATCCAAATGAGGTAATCCCATCCATCAATGGCCAAAGGAACCAAACAAACATGCTCAAGGATCGATCTAAACATATATATTACAAATTGGAATTCTACTGCAAATCAAAGGAAGGAAACATGCAATCTAGACTACCAGCACAGTGCACTTGCCTTGATCAATTGAAGGTAGAAGGAAAAGAGAGAAAACCACAGGGAAAAAGAGAAAAGGTCTCGGCAGTAGCTCTTATGGTGCAGGTCGATCTCGGCTGGCCTTCTGTCAGGGATTTCTGGGGCGAGGAAGAGAAAAGAGAGATTGGAGGGGGAGATGAGGGTTCGTTGGAGAGAATTGGGGAAGAAGAAGAGAGAAGAGATTGAAACTTGAGAGAAAGGAAAAAGGAGATGAACAGTAGTTGTTTGGGCAGGGGAGGGTTTTGTTTATATAGGTTGGGTTTTTGGGTTAGGGACAAAATTGCCCTTGGGGTTAGAATAGGATTAGGGTTAGGGTAGAGGGTATTTAGGTCTTTAGGTGGGCTTTTAGAAGATTCTTTGGTGCAAACTCCCTAGAGTAAATACAAAACTCTAGCTAGGGCCTCTAACAAACTCCCTAACTCTAAAAATAACAAAAGACCCCCTATTGACTCTACTAATTACACCACTAGACTAACCCTAGGAAAATACATAACTACCCTCACTAAGTCCCATAATTAATATAATTAAAATACTTAAGCTAATATATAGTATTCAAATTCACATTGAGGGCCCACCAGGGGTGGGGTCTCACATTCCACCCTCCTTAAAGACATTTGGTCCCCAAATGTAAAAACAAAGTAAGAACATACCTGCGGTAGAAGATGTGGATAATCTCTCGCCACTTGGTCTCGTAGCTCCCAAGTAGCCTCAGCTGGGGTGTGATGCTCCCACTGAACCTTCACGAACTGGATGGTTCGGTCCCGAAGCACCTTCTCCTTGGTGTCGATGACGGCGACTGGTTTGGCGATGTAGGACGCGTAGGGCTGGATGTCGAGTGGCTGGTGATGCAGAATGTGGGTAGGGTCCTCCACATACTTCCTCAACATCGAGACATGGAAGACGCCGTGCACACCTGATAGCTCTGCTGGCAACTGAAGTCTGTAGGCGACATCTCCGATCCTAGCCTTGATCTCAAAGGGTCCGACGTATTTCCGTGCTAACTTGCCCTTCTCGCCGAATCTGAGGGTGCCTCGAGCTGGGGAAACCTTCAGGAATACACGGTCTCCTTTCTGAAACTCAATGGGTCTGCGTCGGTTGTCTGCATAGCTCTTCTGTCGACTGCGGCTAACCTTCAGGTTCTCCACTATCTGGTGGATCTTCTCACTGGTATCGCCGACGATAGATGGTCCGTGGAAACTCCTGACACCAACTTCCTCCCAACAGACTGGGGTCTTGCACTTCCTGCCGTACAATGCCTCGAACGGTGCCATCTTGATGCTCGAGTGGTAACTGTTGTTGTAGGCAAACTCACAGAGTGGCAAGGAATCCTCCCAGTTCTCCTTGTAATCTAGGACACAAGCTCGCAACATATCCTCCAAGGTCTGGTTGGTGCGCTCCGTCTGTCCGTCTGTCTGGGGGTGGTAGGCTGTACTGAAGCTCAACTTAGTACCCAAAGCCTGCTGTAGACTCTCCCAGAAATGAGATGTGAAGCGTGGATATCTGTCTGAAACAATCGAAGCTGGAACTCCGTGCAAAGAGACGATCCTATCCACATACAGCTTAGCAAGGACGTCGAGTCCCGCTCTCATCGATACTGGCAAGAAGTGAGCTGACTTGGTCAGTGATGGACCGCGCTCCCGGATGCCCGGGTTCCTACCGAGGTCGGCGGACGTGGGAGTCCGTTTGGTTCCGACCCTTTCGTAACCGGGGGGCAAGGGGGGCGTGCATCAACATTTCTTTTTTTTTGTGGGTGTGCCAGATTTTCTATTTTTACTTGGAATTGCAAGTGGTGATCCGGAGATCAACCTTCGCAAGTAAAAAGGAAATCAACTTCTTTCAAGTTTTCCATTGCACATATATTTAAGAAAAGAGACATTTTTCTTGATTTGCCGTGAAAGGATATTTTTTTGGCATTTATAGCCGATTTTGGCATTTATAGCCGATTTTTGGCGTTTATAGCCGATTTTGGCGTTTATAGCTGATTTTGGCGTTTATAGCCGATTTACAATCCTTATCAACAATGAAAGACAAGAATTGTGATTTTTGTCTCTTTTGAAAAAATACAAACTACAATGAAAAGCAAGAAAAGGAGGATCTAACTTCTCAGGAGATTGTGGGGGACTCGTTTAGATTGACGGTCGCAAGCCATATGTGGGCTTCGCCATCATCCATGCAGATGAGAACAGAGGATGCTATTGATTCGCTTGGCTTGGCTATAACCTCGGGTTTTTAGAGGACAAAGACCAAAAGGAGGTCCTATGTCCAATAAAAAGCCGAGTAGACGGGCTGAAAAGCCACATCTAAGCCATTGGAGGTAGAAGGAGAAGGCAAGGACCTTGGGGGGGGGGGGGTACCCCCCAAGGGACTTTTGTCACCTTGTTGCGGTGGCCGGTGTAGAATTTCCGCAGAGTTTTCTCTCTTTTTCCTTTCTCTGGATTTCTGTGCTTCTGTCTGTCTGTCTGTTTGTTGATCTGTTGTGTGTGTGTTGATCTGTTGTGTGTGTGTTCGATTGATCGATGTCCTTTCTTCTTGGAGAGCCCTCCTATTTATAGGCTTTTAGGTAGCCTTTTAGGTGGGTTTATGGGCTTTTATTGTCATTTAAGCCGCATAATGGGAGGAGGTACAAAATTGAATTGTTTATTTTGTAACTCCTTTTTCTTGGCTTCTGATTGGCCGGAGGAGATTGAGGGCATTTAATCGCCTTTAATCGCCATGATGGGAGGAGTTTCATGGGTTAAATGCCATGAATCTCTTGACTTGTAACTCCCGAATGCTTGCTTCTGATTGGGCCGTCCAAAGAAATGGATTAATGACTGTAATAAAGCTAGTCAATTAATCGCATTAAGTGGTCGCCGAGCAGCTGAAGAGTCGCGGGCCGTGCCACGTCTTTTGGGATTCTTCTGTTGATGATCATCGATGGATCTTCATGTAGATCGACATCAGATGATCATGTAATTTCAGATGTTTGTTGCCAACAGCGGGTCGGTGCCATCTGTCCTGTCGATTTCTCGATCGGTCGGGTAGAAAGCACACTTTTTTTGGTTGACCGGGTGGCGATCAATATTGTCTTCGATACTTTTGATGATTTACCCGTGTTTTGGACGGATGTCAGAGGACTTGGTGTCTCAAAAGCATGAATTTTGGAAAGTACCAGAGGCTGGGCTCCTCGAATCGCGAAAAAACGGCGAAAACCGGGGTTTCCGGGGCTTTCCCGGCGACCCCGGGCTCCAAGGTCGCCGGCGACCCTGGCCCAGGGTCGCAGGGGTTTGCGACCCTGGGGGGGTTTTCCCCCTTTCGTGTCCCGTTTTGCGTCCGTTTTTGCTGTTTTTCGATTCTTTTTTCTTCTGTACTTTTCTTGACATTTTGACCATTTATTGGCCTGATTTCTTTGTAGGAAACCTGATGAGAATCCTTGCATTTTATTTTGCAAAGTTTCCAATTTCCTGAGGAAGCCGAAGACTTTGTCGCGCAGAGCTGCCGATTTTCCGTCAGAAGCTGAAACTGGGTCAAACGATGTCGGAATGACCTGAAATTTGGTGTGAAGCCTCCTGAGCAATAAATAAGACCAACCATAGGCTTTTGTTTGGGTTTTGAAGCCGTTTGGGGTCCTATTACCTGTAGACTTGCTTTTTGTTGCGATGAAGATGTCGCGGTTTGATGTGCGGTCAACCGATGTCCGATTGACTTGAAATTTGACAGGGAACCTATTGGAGTCATTTTAAGATGATCCATAGGCTCTGTCTTGGGAACCATGGTCCCGGAGAGCTTTTGCCGCCGAGAGCTCCTTTTCGGCTGTCGGAGAAGCGAAGTTAGGCCAAATGATTTTGAAATGGCCCGAAACTTCTTGTGTACTCCTCTTTTGGCTGTCTGGAAGAATCTTGCAGTTTTTGTTTGATTCTGACAAGATTTGGTTTTTGGAAGCAGCATTGCCTATTTATGGCAGGTTGCGACTTCATGTAGCTCTTTGGATCTTGAAGAGGCAAAGTGACATTTTTGGTGTCAACAAATGCCCCCTCGAGGTACAGCGACGAGTTGCTTAACTTTTGTAGTCGATGTGCCTCGAAGAGATTTTTGAAGGAGAGCCTATGACTTGACCAAGAGTCTTTGAGCAGTCTTTCTTTTTGGTATTTGTAGCCTTTTGAGCTTCCAGGGGAATTTTTTGGTAGTGAAAGGGATCACGTACCATCTCGAGGCAAAGTTTTGAAGATGACATCAGGGATGTGGATTTGGGTTTTGACCTTGTGACCTAACAGGCTATATGTGGCAGGTTAGGGGGTCGGGTTTGGTTTTGATCGTGTGACCCAACAAGCTGTATGTGGAATGTTGGGGGATCAATTTTGGTTTTGATCTTGTGACCTAACAGGCTGTATGTGGCAAGTTAGGGGATCTGGTTTTGGTTTTTGGTTTTGGTCTTGTGACCTAACAGGCTGTATGTGGCAAGTTAGGGGACCAAGATTTGGTTTGATTTTTGTGGAATGTCAATTTCAAGATTTTGGCTCAATTTGGTAAATGAGGCTGGATGGTTTGATTTTTTGGAAGCTCATGGGGCTTGGAATTTTCTTTTGTATGGTCCAATCAACTCAAAAGAGGCATGGAACCATTTTTGTATGCTCTTGGTAAGAGGGATTTCTCTTTGACTAAAAGCCCAAAAAATTTTCTTTTTTTTTTTTTGTGTGTGCCTAGGTGGTCAAACCTGGCTCATATGGGCTAACCCATGGGACCTTAAGCTTTTGAAATGGCTTAGATCTCATATGGTGTCATTTTTGTAAAGAATATCCAAAAATATCTCATTTGGATAGAGAATATCTAAGAATATCTTTACTTGGAGAGAATCTCTCATGATCCCTTTATTTTGGGATAGAATATCTCAAGATATCTTTCTTTTGGGAAAGAATCCGTCATAGATTTCTTTTTGGGAGAAAATCCTTCAAGATATCTTTCTTTTGGGAAAGAATCTTTCTAATCTCTTTCTTTTGGTAAGGTTACTAATTAGTAACACTTACCTCTTTCTTCTTTCCTTCTTTGGTTTGCTCTCCTCTATAAAAGCAAGGAGAAGGTTGGATCTCTTGCTCTTATTACTTTCTTTTGCAATAATCTCAAGAGGGCTTCAAGACCAAGAGCTTTTCTTCTTCAAGATCTTCAGGAGTTTTCTTCTTCTTCTCCATCAATGGCTTCAAGTAAGTTCTCCCTTTTTTTCAAGAAAACTCCATTGTAGGAAAAATAAAGTTCTTTCTTTTTTTTTGTTTCTTTCTTTTCTTTTCTTCTTTTTTTTTTCTTTTCCACGTGTTTGCCTCCCTTTTTTTTTTCACACGGGTTTTTTTTTTTTGCTTTCTTTCCTTTTTTTTTTCATGTTTTTTTTTTGTGTGGGCCGTACGGACAGATCCGTACGGATCTGGCCGTACGGCCACGTGGCCTGTGGGCCAGTCCTTTTTTTTTTTTTTTTTTTTTTTTCTTCCTCCCCTTTTTTTTTGAGAGAGTTTCTTTTCTTTCTTTTTTTGTTTTCTTTCCCCTCTCTTTTTTTTTTAGAGAAAGTTTCTTTTCTCTGTTTTTTTTTTGTTTTCTTTCCCCCCTCTTTTTTTTTAGAGAAAGTTTCTTTTCTTTTCTTTTTTTTTTTGTTCATCATGATAATGCATTTTTTTTTTGCAAACCAAGATGTTCATGCATGCATTCAATTTGTAAATTAAATTTGTAGCATGATGTGATAGCATACCTGAAAGTTTTTGCAAATTTGGGAATTTGGAGCTCGCAGTGATGTTGAGCCCTTCCTGATTTTGCGGAGACTTTGAGGTTTCGAAAGTTTGGAGTTTCGGAGCTCGCAGCGATGTTGAGCCCATCTTCAAGCTTTCTATTTCTTTCGGGATAGTTCCTTTTCTTCGGAATTGCCCCGTCATCATGTCAAAATTTCGCCAGAATTTTTTTTAGCGAGATTCTGACATTTTGATGTTTGATCTTCTTCTTTTCCATCCTTTTCAGGTGGTTCCTCCAGAGCGAACAAGGGTAAAGAGCCTGCTACAAGCGTACCTCGTCGATCTTCTAGATCTTCTAATCCGGCCGTTCAGCAGGCTTTTGAGAAGGTCCAGTATGTTGAGAGAAATTTGGAAGAGTGCGACTCCCTCAACAGAGATGAGATGAGGCAGCGACTGATCACTCTCAAGGGAGAGGAATTCTATAAGATCATGGTAAGCAGTCGTCCATGGGTGATGGAAGAGCAGAGCGTTTTGCCCAAGCCTACCTTCTTCTTTGGTGATGCAGTCCCTGATGACATGACATACCAGAGGAGATGTTTTCAGTTTTCTTTCACAGCAGATGGTGAGAAGAAGACTGTTGCTACCCGGTCGACGTTTGATCGCACTGTCTCGATTCTGAGCCTTGCCCCCACGTGCCCTAAGAGGGAAGATCCTCCAAGCTGGGTGAGAAGGACAAATGTAATCAAGACCGGGGTTTTTGTTGGCGGTTCTCCTGGGTATACGGAGAGGTCGCCTGTTGATATGGACCTGTTGATGCCATCCAGCGGCTACCAGGGCTCTGATTATCCGTCGGTCGATTTGAGACCGGTGGGCCTTGGTATTTTCAGTGGTGACGGCAGCAATTGGATCAAGCCTTTTCGACTTCGAGGTCGTTTCAATGCTGACTCCGAGTGGAAGTCGTGGACTGATCGCGTCCTGCTGATTGGTGGCGCCGTTTTGAAGGAAGCCGGGATTTTTGATGCGGTCCGCGCCTTTAGGGAGACCGTGATCTTTTCCGACGAGGCCTTCATGGCTATGCTGGAGTCGTTCCTCCCTCAAACCAATACCTTCGTTGTGACGAATGGTGAGATTGGTTTTTCTTTGAAGGAGCTGAGCGCCATTACTGGATTGCCCATCCTCGGCAAGCTCTATGAGGAGTTTATGCCGATTGATAGCGTCCTCGAGGGGCAGTCTGAGGAGTTCAGGCTTCTATACTTTCAGCTCGTCGCCTTCTATGATTTTTTGAAGGAGAAGGAGGGTTTGAAAGTTAGATCCAGCAGCTGGAAGAGTTTTAGCTCTTCATTCCCCAACTTTTTTGATAGTAGGGAGTCTTCTGATAGCGTGACCCAGGAAGCCGGAGCTCAGGATCCAAGTTCAAAGAAGATCTTGGCCATGCAAGAAGAGTTGAGAGATTTCTGTGCAAGTACAAACGCCATATGTCCTGACATTGCACTGCGGAGAGATCTCGCTGTTTACCTCACTTATTGGCTTGGTGAGGCTGTTTTTGCTGGAGGAGATGGAACGCACATCAGGCCGCATTGTATTTTCCCGGCTTGTCAGATGGCATTTGGAGAGCAGCTTGCTTTGGTGCCAGCTCTTTACTCCTACCTGTGTACCGAACTGCAGGCTGCTGCTTTTCTGGTTCGGCTTGGGCTTCCCATGAATAGGGTATTTTCAGCCCATATCTTTTATTCGTGGTATGTATACCACTGTCCTGGCTTCCATCGGCTGGGTGCTGCTCAGGATGATGATCCTCTGATGATTCGACTGGCTAAGGGCAAAGCCATGTCCGAATCACTTTTGTTTGCCCGTATGAGGATCCGACGGTTCAGGGACGTCGAGATGGGGCAGTCTTCAGTAAAGCTTTCTCCGGAGTTGCGGAAGAAGGCTTTTGATTTTGGTGCCTCCCGAGACTCTACCAGGGCGCGGTCGGGAAGGCATTATTCCTTGACAAATGCAGAGAGAGAGTGGCTTTTCAGCATACGTGTCGGCACGATGGTGTACCGCAGACATCTTTTCGTCGACATCCAGCCGTATGTACCCTCTCGCTTTGCTTTGCAGCTGGGCTTTTCTCAAGGCGTTGTTGGAGCGCCTTCAAGCATGGTGAAGCGCTTTGGAGGCTTACAGGACGGGAGAAATGCATGGGCTTTCTATAGTGCTGAAGACACTACAGCCATGATTTCTTATCCTGTTTTGCTGACTTCCCGGACTGCCGGCTTTGCGAAGTGGTTCGCGGAGAGCTTTTCGGCATATCGGGGGCTTTGCAAGAAGGAGCTTGATGTGAAGCTGGCATCTGGAAAGGGCCTTGGAAAGTCGGATGGTGTCCGGCGAGAGGAGGTTTGGGCCTTCCTTTCTGGAGAGAAGCACAAGATAGGCTTTCTCGGTGACCAGGGCGTCATTGGTTCTGAAGCTGTTCGAGAAATACCTGATGAGGCTTTGGAGCAGCTAGAACAGGAGGAAGCCGAACTTGGCGCTTGGATGCAAGCGGCACAGAGGCAAGCTTCCGTGGAGTCTACTGGCAAGAGCAGACCATCCAGTGAGGAGTCAAGTGGGAAACCTGACTCTGACAGCGGGGCAGGTTCCTCTAAGAAACGAGCCCGCAGAGGTAAGAGGAGGAGGAGTCATCATCGCAGCGAGGGGCAGCATGAGGACTCTCCTAACTTGGAAGTTCCTCTTACTATCAATGAGGATGTGCCAGTGGATGCTGACGAGCCTCCAGAGAAGAGAAGCCGAGAAGAAGAGACCGTCGGTGAAGGTATGATTCTTCCTTTTTCTCTTTCCATTTCTTTTCATGGGATTTTTTCCATGTTTTGATTTGCTTCTTGTTTTCTGCTTTTCTTTTTTTTTTTTAGCAGAGGAAGACTTGGTGATGCCTGAGGTCCCAACCGATGACGTGGTGATGGATCCTGTTGAGGCACCTGAAGAAGAACCGAGGGACTCTGGAGTAAATCCAGAATCTCCAATTGGTACGACTTCTTTTGCTCCCTTTTTTTTGTTTGTGACTCGGTTTGCTAACACATTTTTCTTTTGTCAGCTGACTTGCCACAGGGTTCTGATGACTTTGAACCATCGATGGACACAAATGTTGATGATGCTTCCGATGAGTTCATGGAGGAAGAAAGTGTTCCGCCAGTCGTCGAAGAAGGTATTTTGTAATTATAACCCTGATATTGATTTTCAAACAGGGTCATATTCATACCTTTTTGTGTTTCTTTTGCAGGTTTTGAAGTGGCAGAGGAGGATCCGTCGCTTCCAGAGCAAGAGATGCCAGATGTTGATCCAGAGGTAGAGATTCCTGGGACTAGCTCTGACAATATTGAGGAGATTCCTCGCGCTGAGATTCCTTCCCGAGCAGGAGCAGCTTCAACTGGAAAGAGTTCTTTTGCTACTCTTCCAACAGATGATGATATGAGTAGCCGACCAACGGAGTTGGGCGAATCCTCAGCTGGGCCATCTCTTCTTTTTGCGAAGAAGGTGGTGATGTGAGTTTTGAGCTCTTGGATTGAGACTCTCTTTTCTGGGCACTTGGAAGCCGGATTTGGCATGATCCAGCATGTGCAGGAGATTCTCAGTGATGCTGAAGTGGCTGGTCTGGATGTCACAGGTGCCAGGGCGATCGTTGATAGGATCATTGCACTGGGTGACAAGTGGTTTGAGACCGTGAGTTTGGCTGATGACCAGTTCTTCAAGGAGATGTTCCTGGACCCTGCTGATAAGGCTAAGTCTGACCTGGATGAGGCTACAGAAAGCAAGAAGCAGGCAGTCCGAAAGAGGAACTTAGAAGAGATAGCCATCATCAGGCTGACACATGACCTTAACATCCTTGACAGGGAGGTCGATGAGGCCAGGAAACGTCTTGAGCATTTGCAGGCACAAGTCGCTGCCAAGTGGACTGCCATAATAGAGGCTCGCGACAGGGAGAGTGCTCTGATTCACCAGGTTGCAGATGCCGAACGGGTTCTCAAAAGGAAGTCTGATGAGGAGGAGCAATGGCAAACTGCTCGAGGTAAGCTTCCTGGTGTGAGAGAAGGGGTACAGCCCACTCCAGCATCTCATGGCAGGTTCCTGAAGAAGCGTGCCTTGGAATCCTTGACGGCTGAGGCTAAAAGTTTGCTTGGGGAGCTGAACTCTTGGCTGGAGACCATTTTTGATTGAGCTCCTGTATATATTTTTTTTTACAGAAACCATCCTTCTCTCTTTTCTTTTTTTTGGTACCACTTGTATTTTTTTTTTGGTACTTATTTTTTTGTAGTGCTTGTGAACACTTTCTCTCTCTTTTTTTTTTGGTACCACATGTATTTTTTTTTGGTACACTTTTCCTTTTTTTTTTGTTATCCCTACGCTCACTTGAATCTTTTTGTGATAAAAGTAATTGCTAAATGGGATGCTCTTTTTTTTTTTTTTTTGTTATCCCTACGCTCACTTGAATCTTTTTGTGATAAAAGTAATTGCTAAATGGGATTTGATCAAAAGGTTGTCATTTTGTGAAAATCTTTTGTCAAGTGATTGTTTTGGCATGAAAGCCAGGTTTTTGTTTGTGGCATGGAAGCCAATTTTGGCATGAGAGCCAGCTTTTCTTGTGGCGTTGATAGCCGAGTTTTTTTTTGTGGCATCTATAGCCAATTTTGGTGGCATTGATAGCCAGTTTGTTTTGTGGCATCTATAGCCGGTTTTTGGTGGCATTGATAGCCTGTTTTGTTTTGGTGGCATTGATAGCCGTTTTTTTTTTTTGAAATCCAAGTTTTTTTTTTTTTTGTTTGTGGCATTGATAGCCGGTTTTATTTTGGTGGCATTGATAGCCGGTTTGTGGCATTTATAGCCTGTTTTGATGGCATTTATAGCCTGTTTGTGGCATTTATAGCCTGTTTGTGGCATTTATAGCCGGTTTGGTTTTCAAAAAATGCAAGTATCGACTAAAAGTCGCCTCCCTGCTGAATGTTCTTGCAAGTATCGATGGAATATCGCATCCTTGCTCATTCGGTTGCGAGTATCGATGGAATGTCGCATCCTCGCGGATTTGGGTGCAAGTATCGATGGAATGTCGCATCCTTGCTTTTCAAAATTTTGGTTTTGCGGGTACTGACTTGATGTCGTTTCCCCACGATTTTTGAAATTTGTGGTTATCTCGAACCTTTGGGTTATGGATATCAACTGAAATGTTGCGTCTCCACAGTTTTTTAGGTTTTTTCGAACCTTTGAAATTTGGGTTGTGGATATCAACTGAAATGTTGCATCTCCACAGTTTTGGATTTTGCAAGTATCGACGAAATGTCGCTTCCCTGCGATTTTGGAAGTGTCGAACGTGGTTCGCTTGTTTCCGATTTGTGCGAGTATCGACTAAGCGTCGCTTCCCCGCGGTTTTTGAAAAACCATTTCTTTTTGTTTAAAGACACGAGGGTCATAAATTTTGACCTAAAACCATTTTGGCGGTAAAAGGCAGGGTGGACTAGGGTGGAAATCCCTGAATCCGGATTTTGTTTCAAACCATGAATTTTGGGTTCAAAGGTTGAAAATTTTGGTCAAGTTAGGGAAAGGTTCCTAAACTTGGATATTTTTTTTTGTTGAACAATGAAACGATGAAAGTAAGCATTGTTTTAGATTTCTAGAAATTTCAACATTTGATATGAAAATTCTAAAAAAAGGTGGGTTTAGCGAGCGTGTACCTGGAAACCGGTTTTGGCCGTACAGGCATTGCTCTTACCCAGTTGGGTAAGTCTTCAAGGGTAGTACCGCTTTAAGAACTTGCCATTGATGGGCAGCATACATCTGTCACCTTCCATGTTTAGGAGTGCGTATGCGCCGTTAGAGAAAACCTTATCGATGACGTAGGGTCCCTCCCATTTTGGCTCAAATTTGCCTTTGGACTTGTGAGCGAAGACCATTGGTCTTTTTACCGCAAGAACCAAGTCACTCTTTTTGTAGGCGCGTTGCCTGACCTTTTTATCGAAAGATCCTGCCATGCGTGCTTGGTAAAGTTCAACGCTTTGTTGAGCTTCGAGCCGTCTCTCATCGAGATTGTCCAGCTCATGGAGCCGCAATTTGACATTGCTTTCTTGAGTCATGTCATTTTGCAAGGATACCCTCAAGGAAGGAATTTGTACTTCCAAGGGCACGACAGCTTCGCATCCATAGACCAAGGAGAATGGTGTGCTATGGGTTGGTCCTCGAACGGTGGTTCGATAGGCCCACAAAGCTTCAGACATTTTGTCGCTCCAGTCTCTTTTGTGATTAGAGACCATTTTTTTGAGGATTTTGCAGAGTGTCTTGTTGAAAGCTTCTGCTAACCCATTTGCTGTCGGATTGTATGGAGTCGAAGGACAGCTTTGGATTTTGTATTTGTCGCAGAACCTGTAGAATCGATGATCTCGGAACTGTGGTCCGTTATCATGGATGAATCTTTTGGGTATGCCGAAACGACAAATGATGTTGGTGCGTAGGAACTGAAGGACTGATGAGGTCTTCATTTCGTTAAACACAAATGCTTCTGACCACTTGGAGAAGTAATCCGTAGCGGCGAAGATGAAGCGATGACCTTTGCTTGAAGGGGGAGAAATAGGACCTATGATGTCCATACCCCAGGCTTCGAAAGGCCATGAGATCGCTGTAGGATGCAGCCATTCTGGAGGCATGTGAATGTAATCTCCATGAACTTGGCATTGTTGGCAGCGCTTAGCAAATTGCATTGCGTCAGCTACCATGGTAGGCCAGTAATATCCTAACCTTTTTATCTGATCATAGAGCTTAGGTCCAGCCTGATGAGCTCCACAAAGACCAGCATGAACTTCTTTGAGTGTTTCTTCAGCCTCTTGTTGTGACAAGCAGCGTAGAAGTACTCCGTTGAAGGATTTCCTGTAAAGGATTTTTGAAGGAATATCCAAATGGAAGCTTGGGGTTCGCCTTTGGATGCTTACCCGTTCTTTTGGATCTTCAGGTAGGATTCCGAACATAATGTAATCAATGAACGGATCCCTCCAGTCGCCAATTGAAGTTTGAAGGATTGAAATCCGACTTCCGACCACTTGGTGGCATTCAGCAACAGCTTGGTGTGTGTTAAGAGGAGGAAGGATTCTCCTTTCGCACACTGTGATTTGCATGTTTTCCCCTTCCTGGATTGCCATGGATGCGGCAAGTCCGGCTAGGGCATCTGCACGTATGTTTTCACCTCTACGAATGTGGGTGATGTGACAGATGTCAAACTTTTGCAGAAGTGATTGTGCCTTGTTGTAGTAGGGCAACAAATCTGGCTTTCTGACTTCGAATTTCTGATTCATCTGGTTGACGATCAGTTGAGAGTCTCCAAAGACTTCCAGCATGGTGATACCGGATTCGATGGCGAGTTCCAATCCTAAGATCAGAGCTTGATATTCAGCTGCATTGTTTGTGCATGGTTCCAGTAGCGAGAAAGTGTGTGGAATCATGTATTTGTCGGGGCTAACAAAGAGGATGCCAACTCCCGAGATCAGCTGTCTTTTTTCATTTGTCCTGGTTGCACCGTCAAAGTACATATCCCAGGAGGCACTTTGTGAGAAAGTCTCCACATTGTAGACTGGTTCGTCTGGGAGATCATCTCTTAGTGGAGAATCTTTAGGCAATGGATGCTCTGCGAGGAAGTCCGCTAGAGCTTGCCCTTTGATTGCTTTTTGTGGTACATACCTAATATCAAATTGTGACAGAAGGATGGACCATTTTGCCAGTCGAGCATTGAGAAAACCTGCCTTTGTGACAAGGACCTTCAAGAGGTTGACTCTCGAGACCAGGTAGACTGTGTTGGAAAGCAAGTAGTGACGCAGCTTTTGTACGGCGAACATCACTGCAAGACATTCTTTTTCGACTGGAGAGTAGCGATGCTCTGCACCTACTAGCATGCGGCTGAGGTAATATAGAGCAGCTTCTTTTCTTTGATCATTTTCTTGCGCAAGCAGAGCTCCCAGAGAGTGATCAAGGGCTCTTGTGTACAAGATGAATGGTTTTCCAGTGGTAGGAGCAGCTAACACTGGAGGTTTTGTCAGGTATGACTTGATGTCTTGGAAAGCAGCTTCACAGTCAGCATCCCAGACAAAGTTTACACCTTTTTTCATCAACCGGGAGAATGGACGGCATTTCCCCGAAAGATTGGAGATGAACCGTCTGATGTAGGCCAATCTCCCTTGAAGCCCTTTGAGTTCTCTCAAGGTTCTTGGAGAGGGCATTTCTAGAATGGCTTTGACTTTTATGGGGTCAAGCTCTATTCCAGCTTTCCGAACTAAGAATCCGAGGAACTTACCCGACGAGACGCCGAAGAAGCATTTCAATGGATTCATTCGCAGTTTGTGTTTGCGAAGCCGGAGGAAGACTTCTCGAAGGTCTTCGAGATGATCTTCTTTTCTTTTGCTTTTGACGGCGAGGTCATCAACGTAACATTCAACCGTCTTGTGCTGCATATCTTGGAATATTTTCATCATAGCCCTCTGATATGTGGCACCAGCATTCTTCAAACCAAATGGCATGACAGTGTAACAATACACGCCAAATGGGGTTCGAAAGGATGTATGTTTTTCATCCTCAGGATGCATCTTTATCTGATTGTAGCCAGAGAAACCATCCATGAATGTCATTCGCTCGAATCCACAGGTATTATCAATCATTACCTCTGGTATGGGGAGCGGAAATTCATCTTTTGGGCATTCGCCATTCAGGTCTCTATAATCAATACAGACCCTGATCTGCCCATTTTTCTTTGTCACGGGGACAATGTTGGCCAACCATTCAGGATGTTGTTCCTCACGGATGAAGCCGACGCTTTTGAGTTTTTGAACTTCTTGTTCAATTTTATCCATCACATCTGGACGGAATCTTCTTTGGCCTTGCTTGACAGGCTTGATGTCTTCTTGAAGATTGAGTTTGTGAACTGCTATTTTGGGGTCTAAGCCTGGCATTTCAGCGTAAGACCATGCAAAGCAATCAACGAACTCACGAAGAAAAGCGATATACTCGGGTAACTCATCATCCTTTATATTCTTGCTTATGAATACAGGACGTGGGTTATCTGGTGTTCCCAAGTCTATCTTTTGAACAGGATCTTCTGTTGGAAGGTTCGAAGGTGGTTCCTCCACAATATTTTCGGAGGCTTCCAGCTCAACGAAACCTTCTGGGGTTTCAAGGGCATTTCCAGACCAAGGTTTTGTTCCCTTCCACGGGTCTTCTTGATCAGTAATTTTCCCAAGGCTTGCTATGAGATGATCCCAATCGACTGTTGAAACCGAGTCGAAGTAGGCTACTTCTTTTGGAGATGAGGGTTCTTCTGGGTCAGAAGTCCACACGTCTGTGCCATCGGACAACTCCTCTTCATTTTCGGAGAAATCGTGCCAATTGGATGAGCTTCCTGGATCTTTGTCAGGTGACTCATCAAAGAGATATCCAGGGAGATCGATGTCTTCATGGATTTGAGATGTTGAGGCTTGGTCAGTATATTGACTTTTAAGCCTTTGTGTCAACTGTCTCAAGGGAGTGTCAGGATCATACCCTAACCCGTGTGAAGACTTTTCTACATAGCCGTAGAGTCTCCAATCTTCCAGCTGGCTTTTGGTCAAGACGGGCCCCAATGGCGTGAGAATACCGCGTCCTTCTCCCAAACCGACTGGGTTTTGAGCGTCATAGCCCATTTTCTTCATAATAGCTTGTGCCACAGAACTGTATAAGGATAGTTGAGGCGTACCTTTATTTTGGAAAGGTTCAAGCATGGAGTTTGATGAAGAAGGGCTTTTCTACATAGCCGTAGAGTCTCCAATCTTCCAGCTGGCTTTTGGTCAAGACGGGCCCCAATGGCGTGAGAATACCGCGTCCTTCTCCCAAACCGACTGGGTTTTGAGCGTCATAGCCCATTTTCTTCATAATAGCTTGTGCCACAGAACTGTATAAGGATAGTTGAGGCGTACCTTTATTTTGGAAAGGTTCAAGCATGGAGTTTGATGAAGAAGCATCCGATCTATGGAAGAAGATCGGTTTTTCCTTTGCTGAAGTTGCTGGAACAACGAAGGAAGCTGACGTAGGATCTTCTATGTCAGAAGTTGTCTCCATTGGAGTAAGAGCAGGCTGAACTTGCTGAGTGTCAGCTTGGCTTGACGATGTGTCGTTTTCTGGCTCTGAATCCGAGTCCGTGTCTTGCATGATAGACACGAAAGAGACAACAAATTCGCCCCCGGGCTTTTGTTTTGCCTTCTTCACTTTAGTTGTGATGACCAAAGGCTTTGAAGATTTGAGGGAGATGATGAAGGGAGTTTGAATGCTCTCTTCAGATTTACCGGATGGTTTGTTTTCTTCCGGTGATTGTTGAGGAGCTTTGCCTTTATCTTTCTGGAGATTTTCGGCAAAGGATGCTGTATGCTTCTCCTCTTCTTCTTTTTCACCTTCATACATCTATGAGTCTGCGAAGTGGATTTCTTTACCTTTGAAGGGTTTTCTATCCGCAAAGACTCGATGTATCATGCCGTCGTCGCCAACAAACTTGATGCATTGATGTAGAGTTGAAGGGACAACACCATTCTCATGGCTCGAAGGGCGTCCGAGAAGGATGTTGTAGCATGAAGGGGTCTTTATTGCATACACTGTGACCTCAGAGATAAGATCACCGATCTGCAACTTGAACCTGATTTTGCCGATAGGCCTTTGAGTACTCCCATCGTATCCAAAGATAGATACAGATGTGTGGCTCAGTTTGCTGGGTGGGATGCCCAACTCTTCAAGAGCCGATGTGGAGATGAGGTTGAGTGCAGAACCTGGGTCGATCTGAACTCTATGCATAGGCATTTCCTTGATATACCCTGTGAAGTACAGGGGTCGGTTATGCCTGGTTTCGCCAAGTAGGAGGTCATCCTTTGTGAAGGCGATGGTTGCACTGGCTGCTTTTTTAACCGAGAGGCATTCAATGCATGATCCCTCAGTTTTCTTCTTTTCTCCCTTTGAGGAGGCTTCTGAGTTTTTGACCCAGTAATCCAATTCAATTTGGAGGACTTGCGGGGCATGTTTGTCGACATCCTCATTCAGCTTTTGTAATTCCGAAATGAGATTATCACGAGTGTGCGGAGACATTCGCAACAAATCTAGGATGTGCAGACGTGCAGGTATGTGCTTGAAGTGTTCAATCAAGTCATACTTGAAAGCCTCCTTAGGGCCTGCATGTTCATCATTGTTCCCACTAGGGGCGCTTACAACATCTTTTCCCGAAGGATTTACATATGTAAAGGAAGATTGGTTGTAATTTTTGTGGTAGTCCCGGCCAGAGCGGGTGCCTCTAACAATTTCGAGAGCTTCTTGAGAAGGGTCTTCGTTTGGAAGATTGTCTTCAGGATCAAGAGGCTGTCGTTTTTCATTTGCTGAGGATGTATCAGCAGCAGAGTTACCATCCTCAGTGATTGTGTTGCATGGAGCATTTTTCGGGAACAAGTCATGAACAGCATCCAGCAATCTTTCTTCTTCGTTGACTAATTCATCGTCCCAAGCATCAATGGTTGGGAATTCTTCAGTCAGGAAGGGTGTGAACTTTGAAGTCACAGTCTCAGGAGAAGAAACCTGAGAGGGTGTCATCTCAGTGAAAGTCACGTGAGACGAGGTGGCTCCAGAAGATATATTGCTAGGCGTCGCCGGAGTGTAAGTGCTCTCATCAGACGATGCTTCGGAAGAGCTATAATCCCGAATTATCACATTACAGGAAGCTCTGACGGGAGACGTTGCCTGATCGGAGTCAGACTCATCCTCGGATGTGAGAGGATCGTCTATCCAGCAATTTTCTCCATTTTTAGGAGTTAAGGGAGGATGTACCTGGTGGTCTTCAGGGACTTCAGGCTCTGGATTGCGAGGAGGCTCGTTGACGCGTTCTTGCTCTTGTTCTAGAGCGAGTCGCTGCAAGATCCTTGCATATTCTTCAAGATCAGGTATGGGAGCCGGACCTTCTTCTTCATCATCTCTTTGTGGCTCAACATTGTTGATTTCCACTGGAGTAATGAGAGGTGCTGGGTCAGCAGCATTTTCTTGTACAGCTTCTTGGTCTTCTTCATCATCAGACCAGGATCCTTGTGGCTGTAGGGGGTTATACCAGATTACTGGCATAAGATGAGACTCAGGAACCCATTCTTCATCGGAGAGATATTCTCCTGTTTCAAGGGATTCCTCCCACTCATCTGTGTAGTTTGATTCGAATCCATCATCGGTGTCGCTGGATTCGTATCCATCAATGGAGAATCCAACTACTGAATTGCAAGAGTATGATGCCTCCTGCATGGCTTCTTTAAATTGAGGTGGCATGAAATCACTGAGAGTGAATTTCCTTACCCCCTTTGAAGTCTCTGGAAGGGATGTTTTTGTTACCTCCAGTGAAGCGGTAGAGGAAGCCTCTGCCTTTTCTTTGACCTCTAGTTTTGGCTGGGTCTTCTCTTGCCGTTTGAGCTTGAGGAGATGTTTCCTAGCCTGCCTTCGCTGTTGAGCTGTAGGCTTTGTTTTCACGACCTCCCAATTTTCATCTTCCAGGAGATCGGGATGTACCCATATCGGTTGTCCGTCTGGTGTCGGGTAAGGAACCAGTTGCTCGGACGTTTGGATTGAGTTTATCACCTTGAAGGAAGTAGTGATCTTCTTTTTCGGTGATTTTGATGTTTGTCCACATGTCACCATGTTGACGGAGGCAGACCCATAGTTTTTGTCAAAGGTGATGACTCCGTTTTTCCACATCTCATTTATTTTCTCTCTCACAACGAAGCATTGATTGAGAGGATGCGAGATCATCTGGTGGTATGGACAGTACCGAGGATCGTTGGTTTTGCCAACATCACCCGGTCTTTTTGGTTCAGGCAAGGTGAGCTTGCCGTTTGCCACAAGAGCCCCGAAGATTTCATCAACATCTTCATCAAACGGGTATTTCTTCTCTACTCGTTCTTTGAAGGCGTCTGAGAGTTCAGGTCTCTTACCAACAGCTTTGTTTTCAGCTTTCTTTGGTGGCTGAGGAGCTGACTTGGTCTGCATATTGAGGACCTCTTTCTTCTTTGGTTTAGAGGTTGCAATGGCGGTTGGCTCTTTTCTTGATGATTTCTGACTGTTGAGGTCTTTAATCACCGTTTCAGCTTCCATGGAAGCTTCTAGGAGTTCTCCCAGGTTTTTTGATTTGTTGCCGATGATCATGGAGCGGATTCTGGCTCTCATGTTGTTTCGGCAGATGTCGACTAGCGACGCTTGTGGCAATACATCAGAGCATTTGTATGCCATTGCTTTCCACTTGTGAATGAAGTCATATGTTGATTCATTCTCCCCCTGTTTTAGGCTGCACAGCTGAGCCATAGTAGCGGGATGATCTTCACATTTGAAGTGAGTCAGGAAGCGTGTCTCTAGCATGGCCCAGTTTTGGATTGAGTCCTCCGGCAGAGTGGAGTACCAATCGAAGGCCGTACCTTTTAGGGTACTTGCAAAGAGGCGGATCTTGAGTGCATCTTGATCCGCGATAGCTCCCGTCAGGATCTTGAAGTGGATGACGTGCTGTCTGGCTGATCCTTTCCCCGTATATGTTTGGAGAGTAGGATGCTTGAATTTGGTGGGGAACGGGACCGAGTCCATCCATAAGGGATATGGTGGCTTGATCCCATGCTCCTTGAGTATATCCTCTTCTTTTGTTTTGGCGAGGATACCATCTACGTCCTTTTTGGTAAGGGCGAGTGACTCATTTTCTTCTCTATTTACCTCGTCGTCTTGATGATTCGGAGGAGGTTCATTGTTCGCCTGATTTTGGAAGGCGAGGAGAAGGTTTTCCATCAGAGTTTCAATCCTCTGCTGGCCCTGTTCCAACTGCTGGATGCGGGTGATCGCATCTTCTGGAGGTGGATTGCGGGGTGGTGGCTCAGAATTTGTAGCCAAGACATTCATCCTTCGTGATTCAAACGAAGAAACTGTCCTGGTGACTGAGCTGGGGCTCATTCTTTTTGAAGAGGAGCTTGAGGAAGGATCACTCTGCTGTCCTTTGCTTGAAGGAGCAGGGGATTCTTCTGAATGTCTTCTTGTCCTGGAGACGCTGCGGGTCATCGGACGTCGGACATGGATTTTTGTTGCTGATTTTTGGCGCCTTCTGGTTTTTCCAACCATATGGACGGCAGCAACTTGGTTGGGTCTTTCTTTTTCGACCCATTTAGGAGAGACTTGAAGTGTGGGAGGCTGGGTCCTTTGCTTCTCTAGTCTCTTTTGTCTATACGACGCGCGGCGGCGTATACGACGAGCAATTTGAGCTTCGGTCAGCTCTGACTGGGCTTTGACGATGAAGGATGTGCTCCCTCGGGCGCAGCAGCCGAGCCTGTCTTCTCTGTAGCTGGGCAAGGACAGGATGCGAACCCTGTCCTTCGCCTGTTGCAGCGAAGCTTTGAATTTTTGAAGTTCGGCCCCTGTAGATATGAAGGGTCGAACTGCAGGTTTGTAGGCCTTAGCAGGTGCTTGTAGAGGCCTTGTGATGCATGACTTGATTTTGGGCTTGTAGGAACAAGCCGGCTCATGCTGGGTTGACTTGGAAGTCAAGTTGGAGATGGGTCTCTCCTCTTTCATGTAGGCAAGAGGATAGAACTGGTTCTCCTTGAGTGGGGCCAGGTATGCTGGCTTAGTGGATGTTTGGGACCTTCTCTGTTTTGGTGAAGGTCTTGGGGACCAAGTCTTGGAGTAGACCTGGTTGTTTGCAGGTTGAGGCTTCGTGGGGCTGCCACGGGCTTCAGGCCTTCTAGTGCTCGCCTTTGGTGTCATGGTAGTGACACGTTGAGAGGCGAGTTTCAGCTTCTTGGAGGGAGCAGTTTGTTCCTCGGGAAGTGGGAATGGTCCCAGCGTCCCAAAGACGATAGTCCGGGGAGTCGAGGTCGACCCGGAGTTCAGAGAGTTGCCGAGGGAGTTGACACTTCGGCAGCTGATGGGGCGCTTGTAGGTGCGCGTGGTTTGCTTCTGTTGAAGCATGAGTTGGTGCTTGTTTTCGTCGAAAGTAATGGTTAGTGAAGCTGCCATTGTTAGTTTTCGAAAATTTCTGAAACAAGACCACATCCATTAGTAATCACAAGAATATAATGATCATAAATGGGAAGTTCTATGATTTCGTCTTTTCAAATTGCTCGAGGTAGATGACCCAAGCAATATGAGGAAGGCAAAATGCCATAGAAGGTACAATTGTTCTGATCGCAGGTATGGTAAGCCCAGAATGGGCATCCCAGTGACTGCTAGAAGCAATTGTGAACTTAAATTCAACTTATCGAGAAGCAGAGCTTGCTCGAGGTAAGAAGAATATAAAGTTGGAGTTACAGATGTGCCGGTCGCAATACAGTAGACCCTGAAAGGGCGTACTAGTACCGCTAGACACAAATGTTTTGAGACCGCATCTATGAGATGGGATTCTCTGTTTTGAAATGTCAAGATTGGATTCATCAAAGAGAGCAGATGGTATTCCAATCTGAACACGGGCTCAGCGATTTCCGCGAGCGCCAGTGCTCAGAAAGAAATGAACCATGATTTCTCGGATCTGAATCTAAAAATGACGAGTTTTTTTTTTTGAAAGGCCAATATCGGGTTCATCAAAGAGAGCAAAAGGCACTCCAATCTGAACACGGGCTCAGCGATTTCCGCGAGCGCCAGTGCTCAGAAAGGAGAAGACCAAGATTTCTCTAATCTAAACCCAAAATGACGGAAGTTTTTTTTTTTTTTTGAAGATTTTTTTTTTAAAAAAAAAATCTTTTTTTTTATTTTATTTTTTTTTTATTTTTTTTTTTAAGATTTTTTTTTTGAAAATTTTTTTTATTTTTTATTTTTTTATTTTAAATTTTTATTTTTAAAAATTTTATTTTTGAAAAAAATTTATTTAAAAGACGAGAGAGTACACATAGGCCTCCTAACCCGGTCTTATGAAATCTTGATTGATAGAATTACCCCCAGGTAAGGGTAGGATTACTTAATGAACCCGTTTGGAGGACCCTTGCCTAGAACAGTCAAGCTGTCTCCACACTCTGGACAAGGCTTTTCTTTGAATCAACCATGATCAAAGAACACAGTTGGTTTAACCTTAGTGGTCTATGTCTTTTTTTTTATATTTTTTTTTTTTTTTTTTTATGAATTCATCGAAGAGAAACAATGGCCCAAAACCTTAGTCGAACAGGCTCAACATTTCTGCAAGCGCGATGAACGATAGGAATGGATCAAGGTTTCTCAATTTTGAATCCAAATTGAGAAATCTAAAATTTTTTTTATACTTTATATATATATATATTTTTAGATTTTTAATGAACTCATCGAAGAGAAACAATGGCCCAACCCCCGATCCGAACACGGTCTCAGCGATTTCCGCGAGCGCCAGTGCCCAGAAGGGAAAGGATCAAAGTTTCTCAATTTTGAATCCAAAAATGAAAAATCTGATTTTTTTTTTTATTTTTGAAAAGAGAAAGAGTGGAAATAAATTCAAAGAATTAGAAATTTCCAAACAAAAAATCTCATCTCATTTTTTTTTATGCGGAATTCAACATAGGCCACCAATTATAAAGTAGCTAAGGAATCGAGAAAAGAAATATAAGCATAGAGCAAAATATATGATATGCAAATATTTCATTTCTAGCATCGTGTTCTCAAATAAACGAGTCCCACCGGGTGTGCCAGCTTGATGGACCGCGCTCCCGGATGCCCGGGTTCCTACCGAGGTCGGCGGACGTGGGAGTCCGTTTGGTTCCGACCCTTTCGTAACCGGGGGGCAAGGGGGGCGTGCATCAACATTTCTTTTTTTTTTTTGTGGGTGTGCCAGATTTTCTATTTTTACTTGGAATTGCAAGTGGTGATCCGGAGATCAACCTTCGCAAGTAAAAAGGAAATCAACTTCTTTCAAGTTTTCCATTGCACATATATTTAAGAAAAGAGACATTTTTCTTGATTTGCCGTGAAAGGCGATTTTTTTGGCATTTATAGCCGATTTTGGCATTTATAGCCGATTTTTGGCGTTTATAGCCGATTTTGGCGTTTATAGCCGATTTTGGCGTTTATAGCCGATTTACAATCCTTATCAACAATGAAAGACAAGAATTGTGATTTTTGTCTCTTTTGAAAAAATACAAACTACAATGAAAAGCAAGAAAAGGAGGATCTAACTTCTCAGGAGATTGTGGGGGACTCGTTTAGATTGACGGTCGCAAGCCATATGTGGGCTTCGCCATCATCCATGCAGATGAGAACAGAGGATGCTATTGATTCGCTTGGCTTGGCTATAACCTCGGGTTTTTAGAGGACAAAGACCAAAAGGAGGTCCTATGTCCAATAAAAAGCCGAGTAGACGGGCTGAAAAGCCACATCTAAGCCATTGGAGGTAGAAGGAGAAGGCAAGGACCTTGGGGGGGGGTACCCCCAAAGGGACTTTTGTCACCTTGTTGCGGTGGCCGGTGTAGAATTTCCGCAGAGTTTTCTCTCTTTTTCCTTTCTCTGGGTTTCTGTGCTTCTGTCTGTCTGTCTGTTTGTTGATCTGTTGTGTGTGTGTTGATCTGTTATGTGTGTGTTCGATTGATCGATGTCCTTTCTTCTTGGAGAGCCCTCCTATTTATAGGCTTTTAGGTAGCCTTTTAGGTGGGTTTATGGGCTTTTATTGTCATTTAAGCCGCATAATGGGAGGAGTTACAAAATTGAATTGTTTATTTTGTAACTCCTTTTTCTTGGCTTCTGATTGGCCGGAGGAGATTGAGGGCATTTAATCGCCTTTAATCGCCATGATGGGAGGAGTTTCATGGGTTAAATGCCATGAATCTCTTGACTTGTAACTCCCGAATGCTTGCTTCTGATTGGGCCGTCCAAAGAAATGGATTAATGACTGTAATAAAGCTAGTCAATTAATCGCATTAAGTGGTCGCCGAGCAGCTGAAGAGTCGCGGGCCGTGCCACGTCTTTTGGGATTCTTCTGTTGATGATCATCGATGGATCTTCATGTAGATCGACATCAGATGATCATGTAATTTCAGATGTTTGTTGCCAACAGCGGGTCGGTGCCATCTGTCCTGTCGATTTCTCGATCGGTCGGGTAGAAAGCACACTTTTTTTGGTTGACCGGGTGGCGATCAATATTGTCTTCGATACTTTTGATGATTTACCCGTGTTTTGGACGGATGTCAGAGGACTTGGTATCTCAAAAGCATGAATTTTGGAAAGTACCAGAGGCTGGGCTCCTCGAATCGCGAAAAAACGGCGAAAACCGGGGTTTCCGGGGCTTTCCCGGCGACCCCGGGCTCCAAGGTCGCCGGCGACCCTGGCCCAGGGTCGCAGGGGTCTGCGACCCTGGGGGGGTTTTCCCCATTTCGTGTCCCGTTTTGCGTCCGTTTTTGCTGTTTTTCGATTCTTTTTTCTTCTGTACTTTTTCTTGACATTTTGACCATTTATTGGCCTGATTTCTTTGTAGGAAACCTGATGAGAATCCTTGCATTTTATTTTGCAAAGTTTCCAATTTCCTGAGGAAGCCGAAGACTATGTCGCGCAGAGCTGCCGATTTTCCGTCAGAAGCTGAAACTGGGTCAAACGATGTCGGAATGACCTGAAATTTGGTGTGAAGCCTCCTGAGCAATAAATAAGACCAACCATAGGCTTTTGTTTGAGTTTTGAAGCCGTTTGGGGTCCTATTACCTGTAGACTTGCTTTTTGTTGCGATGAAGATGTCGCGGTTTGATGTGCGGTCAACCGATGTCCGATTGACTTGAAATTTGACAGGGAACCTATTGGAGTCATTTTAAGATGATCCATAGGCTCTGTCTTGGGAACCATGGTCCCGGAGAGCTTTTGCCGCCGAGAGCTCCTTTTCGGCTGTCGGAGAAGCGAAGTTAGGCCAAATGATTTTGAAATGGCCCGAAACTTCTTGTGTACTCCTCTTTTGGCTGTCTGGAAGAATCTTTTAGTTTTGTTTGATTCTGACAAGATTTGATTTTTGGAAGCAGCATTGCCTATTTATGGCAGGTTGCGACTTCATGTAGCTCTTTGGATCTTGAAGAGGCAAAGTGACATTTTTGGTGTCAACAGTCAGCCTGTCCACGATCACCCAAATGCCATCACTGCGTCTCCTGGTAGCTGGAAGTCCTGCAATAAAATCCATGGTGATGTGTTCCCACTTCCACTGAGGTATCTCGAGCTGATGAAGTAGCCCTGGTGGCTTCTGATGCTCGGCTTTGATCTGCTGACAGGTCAGACATCTGGTCACATAGCCTGCAATCTCTTTCTTCATGTTGTTCCACCAGTAGTAGCTCCTCAGGTTCCTGTACATTTTGGTGCTGCCTGGGTGAATCGAATATCTGCTGTGGTGTGCATCTGTTAAGATCTGGTCCTTCAGCTCCTGGATATCTGGTACACACAGCCTGTCCTGGTAGTAGAGTACTCCACCAATCAGTCTGAACTCTGGCCTCTGGTCAATCTGCTCGATCACTCTGACAAGCTTAGGGTCGCTGCGTTGACTGTCCTTGACCTCTCCAAGCAACTCCGGTTCCCATGCGGACATGGTGGCAAGCATAACTCTATCGCTGAGCGGCTGAAACTGGACATCCAAGTCACTGAAGACATCGGTCCACACACCCTCTGCTGCTAGGAAATTGACTAGGGCGGTCTTCCTGCTCAAAGCATCTGCTACGACGTTCGCCTTACCCGGATGGTATTTGATAGGGAAGTCGTAATCCTTGATGTACTCCATCCAACGCCTCTGACGGTTGTTGAGGTCATGCTGAGTGAACAGGTATTGCAAACTGCGATGATCTGAATGGACCTCAAACTTCTCTCCGTAGAGGTAGTGCCGCCACATCTTCAGTGCGAACACGACTGCTGCAAGCTCGAGGTTGTGAGTAGCATACTTCTTCTCGTGTTCCTTCAGCTGGCGTGATCCATAAGCAATGACTTTGCCCTCCTGCATCAAAACACAACCAAGACCAGTCCCTGAAGCGTCGGTGAAGACAACGAAACCGCCTGTACCAGAAGGTAAAGATAAGATCGGTGCTGACGTCAGTCTCTCCTTCAGCTCTTGAAAGCTGTCCTCGCATGCATCGGTCCATACGAACGGTACGTCCTTCCTCGTCAGCTTGGTCAACGGGGCGGAAATCGAAGAGAAACTCTTGACAAATCTGTGGTAGTAGCCTGCTAAGCCAAGGAAACTCCGAACTTCTGTAACATTCTTCGGTCTCTCCCAGTTCACTACTGCCTCGATCTTTGCTGGATCCACTGCTAGGCCGTCTCTGGAGATGATATGTCCGAGGAAGACTACTTGCTCTAACCAGAACTCGCACTTGCTGAGCTTTGCGTACAGTTGGTTGTCACGTAGCAACTGTAGAGACGTCCTCAAATGCTGCTCGTGCTCCTCTCTGGACTTGGAGTAGACCAACACGTCGTCGATGAACACCACCGTAAAGCTGTCGAGGTACGGGGCGAAGATCTTGTTCATCAGGGCCATGAACACTGCCGGCGCATTTGTCAACCCGAACGGCATCACAAGGAATTCATAGTGTCCGTAACGAGTACGAAACGCTGTCTTCTGCACATCCTGCTCTCTGACTCGCAGCTGATGGTATCCCGATCTCAGGTCCACCTTTGAGAAGTACTGCGCTCCCTGAAGCTGATCGAAGAGCTCGTCGATCCGGGGAAGAGGATACTTGTTCTTCACTGTTGCCTGGTTCAGCTGCCTGTAGTCAATGCACATCCTCATCGATCCGTCCTTCTTCTTCACGAAGAGCACAGGTGCTCCCCAAGGTGACATGCTCGGTCTGATGAAGCCCTTGTCTATCAACTCTTGCAACTGGGTCTTCAACTCTCGCAGCTCTGCTGGAGCCATGCGATAAGGAGCTCTGGAAATTGGTGCGGTGCCTGGCACAAGTTCGATGGTGAAGTCGATCTCTCTGACTGGAGGCAATCCTGGGATCTCGTCGGGAAACACGTCTGGAAACTCGCAAACAACTGGAATCTCCTCGACTCCCTTGGACTTCTTGTCCTCTGAGATGAATGCGATGTAGCCCTCGCAACCTGATCTCACTAGCTTCTCTGCCTTCAGTGCTGAAATCAACCTAGTGCTGGGTGGTCTCCTCTCACCCACAAACTCGATCGTGGCATCTGAACCGTCGATAGTGAGCCTAATTGTCTTCTTGAAGCAATCCATCACTGCTCGATATCGGGCCAACCAATCCATCCCCAAGATAACGTCGAAGTCATGCATGGGTAACACGATCAGATCTGCAAACATAATACACTCCCCGATCTGCACTCGGCATCTGGGGTGGTAAGTCTGACACACTACCCTCTTACCCACGGGCGTAGACACAACTAGCGTGTATGGTAACTCCTGACACATAGGAATGTGTCGCACCGGGATCAAACAATACTCTAGCGACTAAATCACAAACAGAAAGAGTACCTTCGACGACGTTCCCTGCAGCTTCGGCCTCCTCATGTGTGAGTGCGAATGCCTGACCTACAGCCTGAGGTCTCTGCTGCTATCGCTGCTGTCCATGGGGCCTCTGGTATCGTCCCCTCTGGTAGTGCTGTCCCCTGGGCTGCTGGGGTCCACGTGCCTGCTGCTGGGCACGGTACTGCTGCTGAGGTGGCTGGGGTGCCGGTGCAATCTGCTGAACGGGTGGAGCTGGAGCTGGTGCTCTCGGTGGTGCTGGAAGCTGAAGCATCGGGGCCTGAGGCTGTCCCCCTCTGAATGGGCAAAATCTGGAGATGTGTCCTATCTCCCCACAGTCATAGCATACTCTGGGCCCACGCTGCTGCTGCTGCTGAGGCTGCCGCTGATACTGATGCTGCCTGGCCTGGCCTGCTGGCCTCTGTCTCTGAAATGGCTGCTGCTGTATGGGCAAGGGCTGCGGTCTGACCAAGGCGGCTCTAACTCGCCTCTGCTGCTGACTGGCCTCTATCCGCTGCAGACGCTCCTCTGCCTAGTAAGCTCTCCTCAAAGCCTCCTCATATGTGGGCAACTCGATGCAGGACATGCTCAACTGAATCTCATCTCTCAGCCCATCGACGAACCGACGGATCCTCTCGGACTCAGGTGTGATCAGAGCCTCTGCAAAACGAGAAAGCTGGGTGAAGCGAACCTCATACTGGTAGACAGTCATGCTGCCTTGCACCAACGCCTGAAATTCCCGCAGCTTGCGGTCTCTGACGTGAGATGGTATGAACTTCCGAAGGAAGTCCGCCCTGAATGCAGTCCAAGCGATCTCGTCTCCTAGCGTCTCGAAATGACGCTGAATCGTCCTCCACCAGTCCTCCGCGACTCCCCGGAACATGTATGCGGCTAACTGCACTCTCTGCTGACCGGTGCACTCGAAGACCTTGAAGATCTTCTCCATCCGCACAATCCACTCGTCGGCCACCAGCGGGTCATCGGCGCCAATGAACTCAGGTGGTCCCCTTTTGAGGAACCTCTCAAATATGACGTTCGGGTCTGCCTCCCGAACGGATGCCGCCGCTATGCCTGGCTGAGCCACCCTGTCCATGATGTCCAAGACTTGCGTCTGGAATTGGGCAAAATCCTCGGCCTGCTGCTGCTGCGCCAAAGCCTGGGCCTCCTGGGAAACGAGGAAGGCCTGTAAGAACCTCTGGAAACGCTGCTCGAAGTCTGGCGAACTACCGACTGCTGGTATCATATGTGATGGAGAACCCTCTCTAGACATCTGTCAAGAGAAAGAAATTAGGTTAGTTTAAGTCCAACACTTAGGACTACACTGATTCTACCCGATCCATCGACCCTACACGTACCCCCACACTGAGATCCTCACTACGTCCTAAAGTTTCTAGTGTATTTTATTTCCTAGAGACTTGCCCGCTCTGATACCATAAAATGTAACGCCCCAATTCCGGATACCGAGAAAATCGTCAAAGTACCGAAATTGGCGCGCTACTTCCCGGAGAATCCGAGAACTTCCAAGATCGTAGGTCCGCAGTGAGGTCCAATTTAAAACTTTTTGAACAATAATGTAACAACAGTTATTATTGCGGAAGCGTATTATAAGCGGATGCCATACAGAGATAGCGGAAGCATAAGGTATCATCGTATATATGTCAAATGTAGATGGGCTGAAGTCCAGCCTAAAAGTATAGTGATAAAAAATCAAAGTTTAATTACATATTTTTCATCACTACCCGTCTCACAACAAATGTCTCTCAAACCCAGACAAAAGAACGCTCAAACCCCTGCAGCTAGTGTCGGCTCTCCACCTTCCGGCTCGACCTCATGGTCGGCCGGCCCCCATCCGTAGTCGCCTGCTACGGGCACCTCGACGAGTGCGAACGCATCGCCCTCGAACTTGGGGTCAAGACCTAAGCACCAAGAGTGGGTCAGATCTAAAGATCTGGCAAGTCACAATATGCAGATAATATAGAATGTATGCATCAAAATGAGTAGAGACATGTATAAGGTTAAGAGGGTAACAAAGGTACATATGCTATGCAGTCGTGCAAGATAACCATGTAGAATCATAATAAGTATAACAGTAATAAACCTACACAATATGGCACATCCACATAAGCTGGTCACCGCGGGATATTATGCCGCGGCCCTCCCATACTGAACACAGTCGCGGTAGGGATCCTAAGCTAATGCTAGGGATGACTAACCCCGCAAAATATCATCAACATCATCCACAACGACCGGAACCGGCATCACACCGTCCGTCCCAACAGTGCTCATCATGATAGCCACACAACAAATCTCAATAGCTCCTACCAGTGATGATCAGTCCAACTGGCTGAGCTTAAATCAACTGAGTGAATGTCTATGCCGACTCGGAAACAATAAGGTCTGTGTCTATCTAGGCTTTTCCTTGCGTGAACAAGGTCCTAACAAAAGTCCCTAAGAGGTCTAAGTACTCAATACAAATTGTGGATCATAGTTCAAGTCCAATTCCAATCATTGGATCCGTACCAAGGCCCACCAAATACTTGGCCTGGTCTATAACAATCCATATGAGACACAAGTCCATGTTCAATGACATATGATCCATCTACGTCCATAATGGGTCACAAGCCCATACAATCTAACCTCTCCATTCTAGGGTAATTCACATCCAACTTAGGCCATAAAAAGGGCCCGCCTAGCCACAGACACGGGTCAATGATCCACCCAATCAGATTATCGGGTCACCTCTAAGTATTCCTAGGTTTAGGTCCTCCATTTTCCATTTAATTAACAGGTATGAGCAATAATAAGGACAATAGAGTGATAGTCATAGTATGAGGGAGATGAATCTCCAAGTACACGAATCATAGGGAGATAGCAACAGTCCAACCTAGGTAAATGGTCCACTTTCGGATACAGGTCCATCTCAGGTAATTCGATCTTTAAGTGAAACCACAGATGCTAAGGAATATTGTATTTGGTGCTTAGAAGTTATGTGCATCATTTGGTAACGTATAAAGGTCGAATCATCTTAGATTATATAACCTGGACTTTAATTAGTGGACCCCACGAGTCAAGGTTGAGCCACACCATTTACTCGTGGTTGGCACAGTGATGGAAGTCTATTTGAATGGTCAATGAGTTCTACATATGATTGCAACAATGGAATTTAGAATCTGGGAAGTGTCACTGTACACAGTGTGCTCAGCCGACCTCCTGGCCTGGGCGGTCAGCTCGGAACACTGGGTCCAGAGAAGGAAAAACACCCTGCAGGCAAAGCCTGATTGTCCAGGACTACCTGTGAGTTCGGCTAACTCCCTGGCCTGGGTAGTTGGCCGTGCACACTAAGGATTCTGGCTGAAGGGAATGTCCCAGGTTCTATTCTCCTTTGTTGGAATCCCGCCTTTTTGGAAATCCATCTCGGAGTTCGGCTAAGCAATGGAGCTCAATTGAATACTCAGTTCGGCTACCCAGCTCAGCTCGGCAAAGGGCCTAGCTCAGTTCGGCAACCCAGCTGAGTTCGGGAAAATGCATTGAGTTCGGCTAGGCATTGAGGTTGGTCAAGCTCTTAGCTTGGTTAAGCACTGAGTTCGGCTAAGCTCGAAGTCCGGTCTGGCACGGAACCCGGTCTGGCACTGAGCTCGCTAAAACACTGAGCTCGGCCATAACGCTGAGCTCGGCCATAACACTGAACTCGGCTTTGAGTACTGAGCTCGGCCTAGACACTTAGCTCGGCTAAACGCGAATCTCATCCTAACCATTATGCTCGGCAGAACTCTGAGTTCGGCTAGTGTTGAATCCAGCTATCGCTGAGTTCGGCCAGTACTGAGCTCGGCAGTTGCTGAGCAGCGCTAACGCTGAGTTCGGCAACCGCTGGGCTCTGCAAGTGCTGAGTTCGGCAGTTGCTGAGCTGCACAAATGCTGAGCTCGGCAACTGCTGGGCTCTGCAGGTGCTGAGCTCGGCCATCGCTGGACTCTGTCCATCTCTCCTATCAGTGTTGTGTTCTGTTACAGAATCCAGTTCTGCGACAGGACACAACTTTTCTTCATTAAGCACAGGAACGGTGGTCCACCTCTGATCAAAATCCAGATCAAGTAGCATCCCATGGTCGCACAGGCCCCCTCACATAGACGTAGGGTCCTGATCTACCAAGGGTGGTCCTACTTCGATTCCGATCTCAATACTGCGAGATGGGTTCTTGTCATTCCATCTCCGGAAACTCATTCCCGTGACCCAATTCTTCTGGGTTTCTCCATAGACCATTGTAGAAGCAAAATAAATCATTCCTACATCATCCACCCATCATCAACCGGCCATTGATCATCCAAATGAGGTAATCCCATCCATCAATGGCCAAAGGAACCAAACAAACATGCTCAAGGATCGATCTAAACATATATATTACAAATTGGAATTCTACTGCAAATCAAAGGAAGGAAACATGCAATCTAGACTACCAGCACAGTGCACTTGCCTTGATCAATTGAAGATAGAAGGAAAAGAGAGAAAACCACAGGGAAAAAGAGAAAAGGTCTCGGCAGTAGCTCTTATGGTGCAGGTCGATCTCGGCTGGCCTTCTGTCAGGGATTTCTGGGGCGAGGAAGAGAAAAGAGAGATTGGAGGGGGAGATGAGGGTTCGTTGGAGAGAATTGGGGAAGAAGAAGAGAGAAGAGATTGAAACTTGAGAGAAAGGAAAAAGGAGATGAACAGTAGTTGTTTGGGCAGGGGAGGGTTTTGTTTATATAGGTTGGGTTTTTGGGTTAGGGACAAAATTGCCCTTGGGGTTAGAATAGGATTAGGGTTAGGGTAGAGGGTATTTAGGTCTTTAGGTGGGCTTCTAGAAGATTCTTTGGTGCAAACTCCCTAGAGTAAATACAAAACTCTAGCTAGGGCCTCTAACAAACTCCCTAACTCTAAAAATAACAAAAGACCCCATATTGACTCTACTAATTACACCACTAGACTAACCCTAGGAAAATACATAACTACCCTCACTAAGTCCCATAATTAATATAATTAAAATACTTAAGCTAATATATAGTATTCAAATTCACATTGAGGGCCCACCAGGGGTGGGGTCTCACAGCACCTGTATTATTTGTTAAGAAGAAGGATGGCTCTATGCGTATGTGTATCGATTATCGGCAATTGAATCAAGTGACGATTAAGAATAAATATCCATTGCCTCGAATCGATGAATTGTTTGATCAACTCCAAGGTGCAGCCTATTTTTCGAAGATTGATCTCCGATCTGGATATCATCAGATTCGTGTTAGAGATCAAGATGTACAGAAGACTGCGTTCCGGACCCGATATGGGCATTATGAATTTCTTGTCATGCTGTTTGGATTAACGAATGCACCTGCGGTGTTTATGGCTCTGATGAATAGAATATTTGCTTCTTATTTAGACCAGTTTGTTGTTATCTTTATTGATGACATTCTGGTATATTCCAAGTCAGAGCAAGAACACGTTCGTCATTTGAGAACAGCATTGCAACTGTTGAGAGACAATCAGTTGTTTGCCAAGTTAGAGAAGTGTGATTTCTAGTTACAGCAGGTAGCATTTCTGGTTCATATCATTACAAGAGATGGATTAGCTGTCGATGCTGCAAAGATTGAAGCTATTACTAATTGGCAGAGTCTAAGGACTGTACCAGAAGTTCGGAGTTTCTTGGGGTTGACTGGTTATTATAGAAGATTTGTTAAAGACTTCTCCAAGATCGCAGCCCCATTAACTAAGCTGACTCGGAAGGATGTTCCATTTATATGGAATGATGAATGTGAGTCAAGTTTTTAAAATTTGAAGCAGAGATTGATCTCAGCCCCAATCTTATCCTTGCCCACAGGAAGCGGAGGATTTGTGGTTTATTCGGATGCCTCTGGTGTAGGATTGGGATGTGTGCTGATGCAGAATGGCAAAGTGATTGCTTATGGATCACGCCAGTTAAAGGAGCATGAAAAGAAATAATGCCACTCATGATTTGGAACTCGCCGCGGTTGTCTTTGCTTTGAAACAATGGAGGCATTATCTCTATTGAGAGACATTTGAAGTTCATTGTGATCACAGGAGCCTCCAGTATTTGTTCACACAAAAAGACATTAATTTGAGGCAACGCCGTTGGCTAGAGTTAATCAAAGATTATGATTTTCCATTCACATAAGTGCAGGGGAAATGAAATGTAGTAGCTGACGCTTTGAGTCGGAAATCAGCTACCTTGGCAGCCATGGTGGGTGAATGGGAATTGCTTGAAGAATTCAGAGATCTGGATGTAGAAATGGAGAAATTAAATGACCGAAAGCTAATTGCACAAATGTCTGTCTTTGAACCGATGTTGATTACAGAAATTAAGAACAGACAGTTTGATGATCCTGAATTCATTAGAATCAGAGATAATATTGCAACTAGACCAGATTTTGTGTTGGTTGATGGTACTCTCTATTTTCGAAACAGAATGTGTGTGCCAGCACAAGAAGATTTGAAGCAAGTGTTGATGTTTGAAGCACATCACACTCGGTACTCTATGCATCCAGGAAGCACTAAAATATACCGGAATCTCAATGACAGGTTTTTGTGGCACAATATGAAACGAGAAATAGCTGGATATGTGTCTTCATGTTAGTTTGAGCATAAGAAACCTCCTGGATTACTTCATCCTTTACAGATTCCTAGATGGAAGTGGGAATACTTAACTATGGTCTTTGTATCTGGTTTGCCAATGACCAGGAGACATCATGACACCGTCTGGGTGATTGTGTATCGTCTTACGAAGTCTGCACATTTCTTTCCATTTAGAAAGGATATGGGATTTAATGAAATGTCAAAGTTGTTTGTCAAAGAAATAACCAGACTGCATGGAACACCAGTATCAATTGTATCAGATCAAGACAGTCGGTTTGTTTCTACATTTTGGCAAGCATTTCAGAATTCTATGGGCACTAAACTGCGGTTTAGTACTGCATATCATCGTCAAACTGATGGAGAATCTGAGCGAATAATTCAAACTTTAGAGGATTTGCTTCGTGCCTGTGTTATAGACTTTGGAAGTGACTGGGATGAATATTTGGCATTGTGCGAATTTGCGTACAACAACAGTTATCATTCCAGTATTGATATGGCACCGTTTGAAGTTTTATATGGCAGAAGATGTAGGACTCCAGTTAGCTGGGAAGAAGTTGGTACTAGAAGTTTTCATGGTCCTACAGTGATTGCTGAGACAGCAGAAAAGATATAGAAAGTACAAGAGAGATTGCGAATAGCCCGATCAAGGCAGAAGAGCTACGCTGACAATCGTCGGCGTGATCTTGAATATGCTATCGGTGATAAAGTATTCTTGAAAGCTTCACCTATGAAGAGGACAATCCGATTTGGTCAGAAAGGAAAACTTTCACCAAAATTCATCGGACCCTTCCAAATTAAGAGAAGAATTGGAAATGTGGCTTACCGCCTAGACCTTCCAGCAGCACTTTCAGGTATCCATAATGTGTTTCATGTATCAATGCTTCAAAAATATGTGGCAGATCCTTCACACATCATAAATTATGATGATATTTAAGTTCGTCCGGACACCACATATGTGGAGAAGCCAGTAGAGATTATAGATACTAAAGAGCAAGTGCTTCGTACGAGAATAATTAAATTGGTCAAGGTTCGTTGGGCACATCATGGAACCAGTGAAGCCACATGGGAATTAGAAGAACAAATGGCTCGGAAATATCCAGAGCTCTTCGTTAAGGTGAATTTTATAATTGTCTTTGATTTTATTTCATTATTTTGCATTCGGAGGACCGAATGATTCTAAAAGTTTAGGGGAATGTTACACCCCATCCCGATTTAAGTACGATTAACTCTAATTAATCGTGATTATCATTAATTATGATGTGATTAATTAATTTACATGAGATTAATGAGCAATGTCACTGAAATTGGTCTTAGGTGACTAAGTTAAGCTTAATGAAATGATTTGGAAGACATGAAATTGGTTTTTGACCTCAATTAGTGAATTGGAGGACTTTTTTGTAGTTATAGATTTATGTGTATATTGTCGAATTAGGTGAAATTTGATATCATCGTGTGTTTCTCGATGAGTACATCCATTTTCATAATACACATACTTGCGTTTGACTTAAGATAAATGAAAGAGGTCTTCATTGACTCTAAATGTAATTCCAAAGTTTGAATGGGGTTAACTGGTTAAGTGACAAAATGGAAGCCAAATGTCTTATATGCATCACATGCAACTCAAGTGAGTCCCAGATGTCCCACGTTGCATTTCAGCCTATTTGCATGTGGGAACTTGCAAAGGCTGGGTCTTCTCCACCTTTGTCTTCTTTCTTTTCTTCTTTCTTGCTTCTTGTTCTTAGTCATCATCTGGAACGAATGTGCCAAGCGGGTGTGAGAAAGGAATTGATCATCCTCTTCCTTCGTTCTTCTTGTTTGGTTTTCTTTGATGTCTAAGTTCAACTGAGAATTGCTTCTACAAGTCTGGGAGAGGTTTGTGCTAAGGAGACTTAAGAGATAGAAGATTGGACATTCATCTTCTCCACCTTTCTTTCGTGATTGGGTTCTTACAACTAGAAGCTTAAGAAGAAAGGGGTTTTTACATTGAACTCAAAGAGATGCAAGTATAAATCAGTTGATATGCTCAAATTGCTACTGCATGTTAGTTAAATTAGATTCTTGAACTTGTTATGTTGAGCTAAATGAATGAATTGAGGAAAAGGGTTTTTATTCTGTGAATAATGGAATAGGGTGTTAGAATCATTTTGAATGGAATAGAAGTGATATATGTGTTTAAATGATGTGTAGAGAAGGGAACAGGAGGTTCTAAGAGGTTTGGTGCAGGTTCAAAGGAAGTTGGACAGACCAGAATTCGTGCATGAATTCTGTGTCTTGTCTCTGGGCAATATCGGTCAGCCGACGGCTAACCGATGATCTGACCGATAGTGTTAAATGTGTAGAAAAACTCGTCTCTAGTTTTTGAACAGAGACCTGACCGATCATGTCGGTCAACCGACGAACGTCTTCGGTCAACCGAAGACTGAACCGGCACAGCAACTGGAACAAGAGAATTCGCCTCTGGTTTTCGAACCGTCAGCTTGACCGATACCTATCGGTCAGCCGAAAAGCATATCTCGGTCGACCGATAGGTCAACCGATGAGTGAACCACAGGTAATTAAAATAATGTATTTTCAGACTTTCGGTCTGAAATTCAAGATATAAAGCCTATTGATTTATTCAAGGTTGTTTGTACCTTCTTACCGCCAATAAGGGTTAATTAAGGGTCTTTAATGTGCGACTTTCCATAAGAACTGTAATGTCTATCGATTAACACATGTACATTAAAGCACTTGGAAGTACACCCATTTGGCCGGTAATCACTTGAATTGAATTATTACGGAAACTATAAGGATTAGCTCGTAAACGTTCATTATATGTAATCAACTTTAAAGACTTACATTGTACATGAATTACATGTGAATTGGCACGGCACTACATAATGATTTCTACATGCTCATTGAGCTGATATTGATACTGTCTGCAGCAGTTATTTGTGGAGCGTTCCGGAACTCCGTGGCGATGTCAGTAGTTCTTGGCCCGGACACTGATAACTCCCACATATTATTCTTCCATAGAGAAGATGGTAATGTCTCCTTGTTTATGGAGATGGTAATCCTTCCTTTTAAGGAAAATGGCACTTGACTTGATTTGTTCTTGAAATATTATGTTAGTTGCCAAGTTATCAATGTCAAGGATGAATAAAATCCTTACTGACTTGTTTATAAAACTGTTTACTGATTATTATTTACTGTTTTACAAGTAGCATGTATGATCATAAAATACTGTTTATACCTTGCTGAATTGTTGAATTCACCAGTGTTATGATGACATTACAGGCCCAGCTGCCCCTACCGTTGATGCGACCGCACCGGCAGCGGAGGAGACCACTCCGGTTCCGCCAGGCGGATTAGTGGAGTGGAAATGATGACACATATGTGTTTTGTGTTTTGAGAATTTTCTTGTAAATTCTGTAATTAGTTTTGAAACTTTTTGTATATGTACTTATTGAGATCCTTGCATTGTTTTTGTATGCAAGTGATAATCATGATCATGATGGAAATACATTTTGGAATCAATGTAAATTAATGGTTTTATATTCCGCATAATATGTAATCTGTATATCTTGTGAGTTTTATGTGTTAAAATTCACGGGGGTAAATATGGTTTTGACTCCGGTTAACTCGAGGTAATTAAATTTCGGGTTCGGGTCGTGACACTTTTGAAGGGTTCAGGGAGAGAACCCATGCAGAGATTTCAAACTCAATTTAGGTTTTGGTTTTGGGTTTTTCAGAATTTTCATATATATATATAGAAGAGATATATCAATGGTTAATGTTTCATGTTCCGTTTACAGATTATTGAGCTTCTCCTCAGTAAGCCTGGAATAAAGGTAAATGCCGCAAACAATGAAGGTGTGACGCCCCGGAGTCCCACATCGACTATAGAGAGGAAAGTGATTGGGATTATATGTAGAGCTTACACCCTTACTTAGCATGAGGCCTTTTGATGGGTTGAAGCCCATCAGAAACAAAACCGTGAGGCCAGTGGGCCAAAGCGGACAATATCATGCATGGGTAAGGGGTGGGGCGTTACAAATGGTATCAGAGCCGACTCTCGACTAGTTCGAGTGTGGGTCCCCTGCCGTGGGCGGGCTTCCATGTGGGTGGGCCAAGAGGGCTGGCAGGCTACAGGGGCTGGCAGGCTACTGCACAGGGACGTGCAGCCTTAAGGGGGGTGGAATGTGACGCCCCGGAGTCCCACATCGACTATAGAGAGGAAAGTGATTGGGATTATATGTAGAGCTTACACCCTTACTTAGCATGAGGCCTTTTGATGGGTTGAAGCCCATCAGAAACAAAACCGTGAGGCCAGTGGGCCAAAGCGGACAATATCATGCATGGGTAAGGGGTGGGGCGTTACAGAAGGAGATACCGCCCTCGATATATTACAACAAATTCCGGCGCGCGGCAATGATGCAAATGTTGCCGTAGGGCAAATTGCAGCGCGTGACAATGATGATGAATATGTTGCGGTCCATGTTGTCAGTGACTCCTTCGGTAGAAGGATGGCCATCATCCAACAACTCAAAGCCAGAAAAGGAGCCAACCCACCATCACTGACCGACATGCAAACTATGCAGATCACGGTGGCTGGGTTCATCTTGACTGCCACCTTCCAAGCCATACTCAGTCCACCGGGGGGTTATGGCAAGACTCGGGTCTAGGGAATTACAAAAACCATAAACCAGGAAAAGCGATTCAAAGGGAGACAAATCCAGGCCTCTACACATTTTTCATGGCCTTCAATGCCTTGCCCTTCACCGTATCTTTGGCCTTAATACTAAATATAATGATCATGCGGAAAGAGAATTCACTGGTGGTCGTGGCATTAGTCTCCTTTATAGTGGCTTTCTCTCTAAGTTTGATTATGATTTCTTAGATTGTTACAAAATTAAGAAATAAAGTATTGAGAGAATTGGTGATTAAATATTTCACAGCTACAAGCTTGGTCCAGCTGTGCTGTCATGTATTCTTCCTATCTATGAATAGAATATGTCTTTTATGTTCACCTTATTCTTTTTATCAATGTCATATACTATGATGATTTGTTTGTGGCAACTTACAAGCCACATGCATATTTGTAGCTGTTGGGCAATTTGTAGATATAATCCCAACTTCTTTTGTTGGATGTGGTTCGACATAACTGAAGCCTCTATTTGGTAGGACTCTGGCATCTGGTGGCAAATTAGACCACGGATCAAACATAGGGACATAAAAAAAAAAAGTTTATACTAATTAAAGATACTTGTTTTTTTAAGTTTCTCTGACACGTCGAGTTCTTGTTTTCTTTACTGAAGAAGTACCGTCGAGTGCAAGAATTGTGATATGACTTTTGATAGAGAATGTCAGTTGTTTAATGTACGTAGTTAAATATTTTATATTTATTTAAATGCAAGACATTCTACCTTTTGCCATTAATAATGTGAATAAATAACATCAAACTACTATGAATACAAAGTAAATAAAATAATATTTGAATTCTTAAGTTGATCATCATCTGCCCCCTCAAACGAAAATTCTCCGCTCTTGCATGTCTTGTCTGTAATGAGCCCAGTATCTTCGAAGTTAGAAAAATAAGTAGATAATTTAATTCCTGTAGGTGCAGAAAATAATTACCCACAATAACGGAGGTGCCTTAGAGGACTTATCCAAGGTGATGATGATTAAGTACCGTCCAAAAGCCTGAAAGAGAAGAGCAAACGGTCAGAGGACCCTGGCCTGGGCGGCGCAAGGCTCTCCGATGCCAAAGTCAGTGAATGAACTGGAACAATGGAAGGAGAGGAAGAAGTGAGGCAGAGTAACGGCTCTGTGGGTCGAATTGTGCGTACCTTGCATGTGAAATTCAGCTCTCTATATAGACGATTTGGAAGATATTTTGGACGATATCTTGGTGTGGATCCCATGATTCGACGGGGGAGTCATGATCAGCCCACAAAGTAATTAATGCGGTCCAATCCAGCCCACTCTGCATTTAATGCCAGTCGGATCAGCCCATATTGCATTAAATGTGCGTCTTGTTGGGCCAGATCGTATTGGGCGCCTTCGGCGGTAGGGGTACCATCGGATCTGCCCTCGGGCCCCGCCCTGATATGGCCTTAGCCGCTGGATGCCGCCCTGTCAGCGATCTGGCGAAGATTGTGGACGGCTGGATGTCGCATCTGTCTCACTGGCTCGCGCCCTTACTCCTCCACGTGTCTGATGACGTGGGGGACGGAGGGCGCGAGTGGAGGTTATTTCCTGCTTCGGCTTTCGTCCTGGTTCCTTCGGCCGAGGTGGAGCTTTCAGCCGAGGTGGGCACCTGGGGTAGCCGAGCTCGGCGCTAGCGGTCCGGAGCTGCCTGACTTCGGCTGAGGCCTCTGCCCTGGCAACCGGGGTGAGTTTGGTGCCACGTGGATGGTACGCGGATGGCACGTAGGAATGCTTAGTCTCATCTGATGGCTGTGATTAGCGTAATCCCGGAGCTCTGGAAATCTCCCCACACAATTGCCCCCTAGCTTTTGACCTCTTAAGCGCCCTAGCCTTTAGTGGTTGAAAGTTAGAAAAACTGTCTGGGGATGCGGCGATCATTGCCTGGTGTCGTTTCAACTTTTCTGAAGCAATAAATGTTCTGCCCTGTCCGTCCTGGGAAGCGAGTCGACGGCTACACGCGTAGCCTCTTCACTGATTGCGTTGTCCCATCGATGGGACGGGCACGGGCTGCGAAGTTCGCCTTTTTGAATTCAAAAGCGGTATTCGATCGAGGGTTTCCCTTCCATAAATAGGGTCGTCTTCTTGCTTCCTTGTTTCTGATTCCTTTTGCTTCCGCCTTTGATTTCTGCTCTGCTCGATTCGAGATCTCTCTAGCAAGGACGACCGTAGGACGCGCCCGGATCTGTTCTTGATTCGCCCCTTCGTCTCTGTAAGTTGCTTCGTGCCTCTTCCTGGTTTTTCTCGGGGTTTCGCGACTTCTAGGGTTTTACTTCGCTGTCACCCTTTTTAGACATGGGCACCCCTAGGTTTGAATTAGAAACTGATGGCCGCTTTCAATATTCCGGAGGGAGTCCTCCTCAAGCCGGCGGACCCCGCCGATTATGCCACGCTTCGCTGGTCCTGCGGCTGGATGCCGTTCCCTCTGATCTCCGTGATCGAGGGCGGGGTCAGATTTCCCCTGCACCCCTTGCTTTGGGCCTGCCTTAGTGCCTGGTCTATTACCCCGTGCCAGCTGATGCCCAATGGCTATAAGGTCATCATGGGCACGGCGAAGCTGAATGAGATTCTGGGGACCGATCTGGGTGTCCACGATATCGAGGATACCTACGATATCTGCAAGGCTGGGGAAGGAAAATACTATCTCCGGGTGAAGCCGCAGCGGAGAGGCTTCGTCCTGGCCTTGGAGGATTCGAGTAAGAATGCCGAGGAAACTCTCTTCTGTGTGTCGGGGGACAGAAGGCGAGAGCAGGAGGCTGATGGTCCCTCGTCGCCCCGGGACTGTCCCAAGTAAATACCGCCTCTTTTCTCTCACTTGCTTTGCTTGATTTCGATGATGCCGAGCTGACACTCTTATTGTTTGTTGTGCAGAAGCAGGCGCGAGGCGACGCCGAGCTGCGAGTGAAGGCTGGAGGCGAAACGCGGACGACATCAACAAGGTTGAAAGATACAAGGGGCACGAGACCAGGTCGGCTTGGAAGCTGCTCAGATATACGCCGAGGTACCGTGGCCACTATAGGAGAACCGGAGTAGCCGAGGAGGACGAGGCGCATCCCGATTACCCTGCTGTCTCCGTTGCTGTGCCCGCCGGGATCCTTTTGACCGATCCTGCTGCGAGCCGAGCTGCGTCTGGTGCCGAGGCGTCCACCTCTAGTTCGGAGTTACCGAACCTGACGCAGATAGTGGACGCTTATTCGTCCGATCGGGAAGAAGATATGGAGGGAAGCTCAAGGGCGCCAGTTGTTAAGGATCTGGCGGCCAAGTTCAGGCAGAGGTCTTCATCCTCTGGGGCGCCATCATCTGCCAGTAACCGCGCAGCTTCGGGCTTGGGGGGTGCTGGCGCCACTTCTGCTCCTGGTCCTGCCCCGAGTGAGGGAGTACGGCGACGCTCGCCGGACCGCCCGAGGGAGGGGTCTCCGCCCAGGAAGAAGTCCAAGGCGAGGGAGAAGGACTCGGGGGCTGAACATCCTCCGAAGGGTAAAACTCCCGTGCGGGCCCCCGTAGTCAAGGCTCCAGCTGAGAAGAATGCCCCGGCCAGCAAGTCGACTGGCGGGGCGTCCCGCGAGCTCACCATCTCGGTAGGGCAAGGGTCTGGATCGGCTTCCGGACCTCGGACTGCCCCAGCGCCATGGAGACCGAGGATGGAGACGCAACCGGGCAAGCCCTTGAACGTCGAGGACCGGCTGATGGGGAACGCCGACGTCATTGGAGCTCTCGCCAAAGCTTGTGCTCTGCCACGAGACATGGAGATGCACGAGAAGTTCGACAACGAAAGCCTGATGGTCTCGGCGATCCAGGCTAATCTTCTGGTAAGTGTTTTCAGCGCTCTTCTTCAAGTAGCTTAGCTCGTCTGCCCTTGTTTGATTTACTTTTTCCCTTTGCAGAACGTGCAAAGGCTCCTGGCCGTGGTGGGGAGGAGTGACAGGAACACCGCGAGGGTCACTCAGCTGGAGTCTGAGAGGGAAAGGCTGAGGAAGGAGCTGGAAGAGCAGAAGAAAGGAATGGAAGGGCTGAAGAAGGCCAGCGCTGAAGGGACCACTCGGCTGGCGTCGGCTCTGGCTGATGTTGCCGAACTCACGTCGAAGGCTCATCAGCTGAAAGGCGAGGTCTGGACGAAGAACAACAGGATCGCCGAGCTGGAGTCGGAGTTGGCCAGATCAAGGTCTGAATGGGCGGCCGAGGGGACGAGGTTGCGCGGGGAAGTGCTGGCTGGGCGCGCCGACAAAGAGAAGTTGAAGACGGCGAACGCCGAGCTGGAAAAGGAGAAGGCCTCTCTTCTGTCCGAGGCCCAATCCGCTTTCCAGAATGGGGTGGACCAGGCCACAGAGCTGTACGAGAAGCGGGTGGAGTAGATCACCTCCATTCTGTTCGAGGAAGGATGCTTGGCCGCGCTGAGACGTGCCGGGGTTCCTGAAGACCACAAGGTCTATAGGGACTTGCCAAAGTATTCGGACCCAGTTCCTGAGCCGAGCTCCACTCCTATGGACGAAAGCGCCCCAGCCGAGGCCCCTGCAGTCGTTCCGGCTCCTGATACCGCTCCAGTTGCTGTCGCGCCACCCAGCGATGCCCCGGCCGAGCCCCTGGAGGGTACTTCTTCTGCCCCATCTGTTGGCGAGGCGTCGGTCACTGCCCCTGCTGTCAGCGAGGCATCGGGCACCGCTCCTGCTGATGCGGCTGGTACCGTCGGACCAGCTGAGACGATGATCGACTTAGTGGAGTCGCCGAAGCCGCAGTAGCCTTACCTTTCTTTTCCTTATGTAAACAGCTTCCGGGCCTGTAATACTCTTTGCTATTAATGAAAAACGGGCTTCCTCACTTGTGCATTTTTCTCTGTTTCTCTACTGGATGTGATATTGAATGGCATTGAACGCCTTTAATGTGATGTGCGACCCTAGAAAGTCGAACGGTCTTCATAGCTGTCTGTGATGTATCTCTGTATTCTGGAGACCATAAATAGCAATAAGCATGGTGATACGGCCGATGAGGGAAACGGGCGGATGTCTCCACGTGGCGCCATAGGGATCGCTGGTCAACAGACAGGAAGACATGCGTCCCTTGTAGCGCGTGGGAGACTTCGCCCCCATAACTTCCTTCGGAGTTTGAGACCTTCTTCCTCCTATAAGTAGGGGTGGTAGGCTCGCCATGGGAGAGGAAAAGAAAAGGAATTAGGATAGCATAATCACATAGACGTAGGAGCCATGTTCAGCAGACCTTCGGAAACATTCGGTCCTAGGGGAACCCCTGCGCCTGAGGACGGCTTTCTCCGCGGGGGGAAGCCCGTCGTGGTCTGCGCGTTCTCTGAAGTCGTTCCCCGTGGACTACGCGCTCTCTGAACGCGGGTCCATGGCCAACCGTCCCTGGTTCGGTTGCAGGGGAGTCTTCTGCAACTGTGGGATGGTGGCGCCCTCTGCGTCTGGCGGTCCTGCAGGGTCCTGGGTGACATCGCGCTCCCCTTGAGCCCCCTGCGGTATATCAGGACCGCGGAGCTGAGGGTGGGATTGAGGCCCTGCTGGACCTGGGGGCTCTTCAAACTTTGGTCTTACCGACCGGAGGGTGTTGAAGAGCTCAGCGAGGTCCAGGGCCTCCGAACTGGAGGGGCTCTGCAACGCTTTGGTCTGACCAACCAAAGCGTATTGTAGAGCTCGGTGAAATTCAGGATCCCTCAGAACCTCCAGGCAACGAACTGGCGTCTTCGAGCCTGCAGCCTGAAGAGTCGGTGAAGATCAGAACCTCCCAGTCTTTATTTCATTTTCTGTTTTTAGAGGACTGCGAGCCTCCTTTCTGTACCTTGTTTTCTTTTCTGTATCCCTTGTAATGAAGCGATTACAATGAATAAAAAGGAAGAGTTTTGTGATCACTCAACCTGGGTACTGTGTTCTTGCATACTTTTTTACTTTCCTTGCACTGTCTTGTAACACTTGTACTTCTGTGCTGCTTTTTTGCACTTCAGTGCTTGCATTGCTCTTTCTTTCTTAAGAACTGACCTTGGCCGAAATGGCTAGCATTGGCCGAGATGAACTGCCTTGCGCTTGAGCCGAAGTGGATCCAGAATCCCGATGGTCTCGGCTGTGTGAGCATGAGTTCGGCAACGGTCTTTGAGGGGGGTATCAACCCGGACTTTAGGAAACGACTGAGTATTCCAACTCGAAGCCTTTTTCAGGGCGGTAGGCCCAGGGCTTTAGGAAACGACTGAGTGTATGAACTCGAAGCCTTTTCCAGGGCGGTAGACCCGGAGCTTTAGGAAACGACTGAGTGTAGGAACTCGAAGCCTTTTCCAGGGCAGTGGACCCAGGGCTTTAGGAAACGACTGAGTGTAGGAACTCGAAGCCTTTTCCAGGGCGGTAGACCCGGAGCTTTAGGAAACGACTGAGTGTAGGAACTCGAAGCCTTTTCCAGGGCGGTGGACCCAGAGCTGCCGAAGTCAGGAGTCAATCAAAGAGAGATGACAGATTGATGACAGGGCAAAAACTGCTTTCATTGATTCTGAGATTCATTACATCTTTAGAAATAGAACTTCTTTAAGTGGGATGCATTCCACGGCCTCGGCAGTGGCTTGCCTTCTAAGTCCTCGAGCTTGTAGGCTGATCTTCCTGCCAGTGAGACTACCCTGAACGGGCCATGCCAGTTCGGGGCCAGCTTCCCTTCGTTTGGTTCCTTGTCAGCTGGCAGGGTCTTTTTTTAGAACCAGCTCTCCTACGGAGAAACTTCTTTCTCTGACATTTTGATTGTATGCCCTGGCCAGCCGCTGCTGATAGTCGGTCAGTCGCAGGGCTGCTGCTTCTCGGCGCTCGTCTGCCAGCTCCAGCTCCATTGCCAGATTCGTCTCATTTCGGCCTTGGTCGACCAGCTCTGTCCTAAGGGTGGGAAGGCCGATTTCTAAGGGAATGACCGCCTCCATCCCGTAGGCCAGAGAGAAAGGTGTCGCCGAGGTGGACCTCCTTGGAGTTGTTCTGTATGCCCATAGCACGCTCGGAAGCTCTTCTACCCATCTTCCCTTTGCCTTGTCCAGTCGCTTCTTCAGGCCGTCCAGGATCACTTTGTTAGAGATTTCAGCCTGGCCATTACTCTGCGGATATGCCGGAGTGGAGTAATGGTTTCTGATGCCGTGTCCTTGGCAGAAGTCTTTGAAGGACTTGGAGTCGAACTGGGTCCCGTTGTCCGAAATCAGGGTCCTGGGGATGCCGAACCTCGTTAGGATGTTTTTCCAAACGAAGTTCCGGGAATCCCTGTCCGTGATGGAGGACAACGGCTCAGCCTCTATCCATTTTGTGAAGTAGTCCGTGGCGACTATCAGCCATCTCTTGTTCCCTGGAGCTCGGTGGAGAGGCCCTACAATGTCCAGGCCCCATTGAGCGAAGGGCCATGGACTAGAGAGGGGGCTAAGATCTTGCGCTGGCTGGTGGAAAGAGTGGGAGAACTTCTGGCACTTCTCGCATTTCCTGGCATACACATGCGCGTCTTTCTGCATGTAAGGCCACCAGTAACCCTGGCTGATCGCCCTGTAGGCCAGTGATCGACCTCCTATGTGACTGCCGCAGATTCCTTCGTGGATCTCATACAGGAAGTCGTCCACCTTGCTCGGGTGGACGCATTGGAGGTATGGTCCTGTGAAGGATTTCCTGTAGAGTTTGACTTCGGGAGAGAGCCAGAATCGAGCTGCCTTGAGTCTGAGTCGGTGGGCTTCAGTCTTGTCCTCGGGGAGCTGATCGTCCTTCAAGTAGGCGACGATCGGATCCATCCAGCTCGGGCCGAGATCAGCACAGAGAACTAGCCGAGGTGAGTGGAGCTCTAGGCTTGATCTCGATATCGACCCGACCTCGACAGTCCTTTTCTTCCCTGCTTCGACGGCGGAGGCCAGGTTTGCAAGCACATCTGCGTGCATGTTGGTATCTCGGGATATTTGTCTGACCTCGGCTTTCTGGAAATGAGACAGCAGTTTTTTCGCAAGGGCTAAGTAGGCAGCCATCCTGTCGTCCCTGGCCTGGTAGTCTCCAGCGAGCTGGCTAGTTACCAGTTGAGAATCGCTGAAGATCACCAGGTGCTGGGCTCCGAGGATCTGGGCGCTGTTCAGCCCTGCTATCAGTATTCTGCCTCATTGTTTGTTGCTTTGAAGTCCAAGGTGAAAGCCTGCTCTATGACCAGACCCTCTGGCGATTGGAGGACTATGCAGGCGCCAGCTCTCTTGGAGGTGGACGATCTGTCGACAAAGATCTTCCATGCCGAGGCAGGAGACTGTTCGACCTCGGACACTTCTGGCTCGTGCCCTGTGCCCCCCAGTGCCGTGCCGAGCTGGGTTGGAGCCGGGTTGGGGGAGACGAATTCGACGATGAAGTCTGCCAAAATCTGGGCTTTGATCGCAGTTCGGGGACGGTACTGTATATCATATTGCCCCAGTTCAACTGCCCACTTTGATATTCGCCCTGAAAAGTCAGCCTTCTTGAATATTGAACGGAGTGGATGCTCCGTGATCACCACAAAGTGTGGGATTGGAAATAATGGGAGAGCTTGCGGGAGGCACTGAAGAGAGCCAACGCGAGCTTCTCCAGTAGAAGGTACCTAGTCTCGGCATCGAGCAGGGTTTTGCTCGTATAATAAATTGGTTTTTGAACTCCCTCGTCCTCCCTGATGAGGACGGATCTCACTGCGTGATCCGAGACCGCAAGATATAAATACAAAACCTCCCCCCGAGTTAGGGTGGAGAGCAAGGGTGGTGACGACAAATAGGTTTTGAGTGCGGCCAATGCCTGGTCGCACTCGGGAGTCCACTGAAATTTTAAGTTTTTCTTTAGAAGCCGAAAGAAAGGCCTGCACTTATCTGATGACCGGCTAATGAAGCGATTGAGTGCTGCAGCCATTCATGTGAGCTTCTGGACTTCTTTCATGGTGGAGGGGCTCAGAATGCCCTGGATCGCGGTAATCTGGTCTGGATTGGCCTCTATCCCCCTCCGCGTTACCAAGCTGCCGACGAACTTGCCAGAGGCCACGCCGAAGGCGCACTTGGAAGCGTTGAGCTTGAGCTTGAACGGGCGAAGGCTGTCGAAGACCTGGCCAAGATCCGCCAGATGGTCGCTGGAGTGTACTGATTTGACGACCATGTCGTCGATGTACACCTCCCCCGTTCGGCCGAGTTGAGCCTCGAACATCTTTGTCACGAGGCGCTGATACGTTGCCCCCGCGTTCTTTAGCCCGAAGGGCATCACCTTGTAGCAGTAAGTGCCGCGGGGGGTTATGAATGACGTTTTCTCCTCGTCAGGCTCGTGCAGTGGAATCTGGTGGTAGCCTCCGTAGGCGTCGAGGAAGCTCATTCGGTCATGGCCAGCGGTGGCGTCGATCAGTTGATCAATCTTCGAAAGGGGGAAACTATCTTTAGGGCAGGCCCTGTTCAAGTCTATGAAGTCCACGCACACCCTCCATTTACCAGTTTTCTTTTTGACCACCACCGTATTGGCCAGCCAGACCGGGTACTGGACTTCCCGGATGGCTCCTGCCTTCAGCAGTTTGTCGACCTCTTCGACGACCGTGTCTGTCTGCTGCAGCCCTGTCCTTCGGGCTCTCTGCACTACTGGCTTGTGGCTGGGGTCCACATTTAGCTTGTGGCACAAGACCTCGGGGTCGACCCCTGGCATTTCGCTCGGGCTCCAAGCGAAGACGTCAACATTCTGCATCAGGAACCTTGAAAGCTCGGCTCTCTCCTCGTCTGGCAGCTTGGTGCCGATCCGGAAGAACCTATCTAGGTCTGCCGAGTTCAGCCTGACCTCGGCCAGGTCCTCAATGCTTTTTTTCTCAGGGTCTCGGCCGATTTCATCAAGGCCTTTCTCGAATTCGGCGAGGTTGACGCGCTCTAGCTCTTTCTCTGCTGGGACCGCGGCCAGCATGCACTGCCTAGCTTGCTGCTGATCTCCTTCCACTGTGACCACTTCCATCTTGGCCTCCTTGCTCTCGAGTACGAACTTCAGCTTCTGGTGGAGGGAAGAAGGGACTGTTTCTAACTTGTGGAGCCACGTTCTGCCCAAGATGACGTTGTAGGGAGAAGGGGCGTCCACAACCAGGAAGTTGGCCAGCACGGAGGCTCCGCCCACCCGGGTTTCCAGGGTGATCCTACCCTTGGGATAGACTGGTGTGGCGGACAACCCTAACAAGGGTGCACGGACCTCCGTGAGGTCTGCTTCCGAGAGGTTCATCTTTTTGAAGCAATCGCAATAGAGGACCTCGGAAGAGCTGCCGGAGTCGACGAGGATCCTCTTCACGGTGAAGTCCCTTAGCTTCATTGTGAGGAGCAGAGGGTCATTGTGGGGAAGCTGGATTCCCTCTAGATCTTTATCTGAGAATGATATTGCGGGTCGGTCGCGGCGAGCTCTTTTGGATGCCGGTCCGAGTTTGGCTTTCATCACCTCCTTCCCGTGCGATGCCCGCCTGGCCTCGGCGCGGGCCTGCGAGCTTCCACGAGACGAGGGAGAGGGAACTGAGGACGCCAGGTGGATCACGTTAATGATCTTGTCGGAATCCTCGCTGTCTGGGTCCCGAGCCGTGTTCTGGTGAACTCGGCCCTCGCTGCCGCCGGCATCTTCTGCCTTGACGAACTCCGAAATGTGGCCCTCGCCGGCTAGGTTCTCCAGGTACCACTTCAGAGACTTGCAGTCTTCGGTCTTGTGCCCGTTACCTTTGTGGTAGGAGCAGTAGAGCTTGCTTCGGCTGCCGGAGGTGGGCTAATTCCTCAAGGGCGGAGGCCACTTGAAGAACGGCTTGGTCTTTATCTTGTTCAGGATATGGTATATTGGCTCCTTGAAGACGACGTTGACGCTCTGACCGACGTTGGTGGGAGGTCTGGGCCTCTAGGTGCCCCCAGATCGGGACGACGTAGGCTTCGCCGAACTGGCGGCCCAGGCTTGCTTGGGCTACTGCTTCTGAAAGGGCCTCCCGCCTCTCTGCCGAGGCTGGCTGCTCTTCTGCTCGGGCTCCGGTCTTTCATCCTCTTCCCGGGCCTGGATTTCATCTTCCTCCCGTGCGACGAAGCGCTTCATCCGGGACATTAGCGCTGGCATGGACTCTGGGACGTCTCCGACCAAGTCCTTCCGGAGGTCGTGGCCGGGGATCAGGGCATGTTGGAAGGCGAAGATTGCTATTTCCTCCCTAGTGCCCTCGACCTGGCTGTAAACCGCCCAGAATCGTCGGGCGAACTTGGCGAGGCTCTCGCCCTGCTTCATTCTCAGGGCGAGAAGGTCCCCCTCTGTCTTGGGGACGGCGCTGTAAGCTTGGAACTTTTTCAGGAAGGAGAGCTGGAGCTCCTTCCAGCTCGAGATTGACTTCTCTGGGAGGGCGCAGAACCACTTCAGAGGGAGGTCGCCCAAACTGGAGGAGAAGATCTTGCAGTTGAGGTGGCCCTCGTTCCCCCAGATGGACATCTTCTGGGAGAAGTGACGGAGATGAGCGGATGGGTCGGACAGTCCGTCATAAGGGACGAACCGCGGGACAGAGAACTTCTTAGGCAACGGAGTCCGCTCGATGTCTCTTGTGAAGGGTGAGGCCCCCAGATCGGTATGGCCACAGATTTATTTCTGGTCCCGCACGTCCAGGTTGTGCTGAAGGGCCAACCTGACGCGTTTGTCGAATCGCTCCTGCTCGTCGTCCTTCTTCGGGGTCTGCCCTCTTGGCTTTCGCTTGGAGTGGTTCGGGCTGCGACGGCTATGGGCTCGGCCATCGCGGCTATGATGACTTCGGCTGTTGCTCGAGCCTTCATCATGGATCTGGCTTCGCTTGTGGTCCAGATGATCTCTCAGATCCTCACGAGGAGGCTGGGCTGCCCTGCTTGGGGCGTCCCTCCTCTGCCCCTGAGGATTAGAGACCTGCCTCAACGAGGCAGTTTGCACTGCCCTCAGCTGCTGCTGGAGCTCGCGGATTAACCGCTCCTGCTTCTGGAGGAGAGCAGTTTGAGCTGCGACATCTCCTCCAGCGGCAGGAGGTTGAACGCGGCGCGTCTCTTCAACGGCAACGGCTTTGTCTTTGCGAGGATGCTCCTGCCGACGCTCGTCACGTCGGGGTGGCGTGACTTCTTCTGCTGAGAACGAGGCCTCGAGTCCCTCCTGGAGGGGAACCTCGATGTAGAGCTGCGAGCCTAAGCGGCCCTCGCTTGCAGATGTGCCATGCACCGTTCGGGACCGCCCCTGAGGAGGGACGTCCGCTGACGGTGCTGGCTGGTCGAGCACTGCTCTTGAGGATTCTCCGCCCTTCCTAACTTTCGGAGGCATGATTTCTGGGAGATTGAAGAGGTTGGGAAGGTTGGGAAGGTTGGGATATTACTTTCCCACAGACGGCGCCAATTGTAGGTGCAGAAAATAATTACCCACAATAACGGAGGTGCCTTAGAGGACTTATCCAACGTGATGATGATTAGGTACCGTCCAAAAGCCTGAAAGAGAAGAGCAAACGGTCAGAGGACCCTGGCCTGGGCGGCGCAAGGCTCTCCGATGCCAAAGTCAGTGAATGAACTGGAACAATGGAAGGAGAGGAAGAAGAGAGGCAGAGTAACGGCTCTGTGGGTCGAATTGTGCGTACCTTGCATGTGAAATGCAGCTCTCTTTATAGACGATTTGGAAGATATTTTGGACGATATCTTGGTGTGGATCCCATGATTCGACGGGGGAGTCATGATCAGCCCACAAAGTAATTAATGCGGTCCAATCCAGCCCACTCTGCATTTAATGCCAGTCGGATCAGCCCATATCGCATTAAATGTGCGTCTTGTTGGGCCAGATCGTGTTGGGCGCCTTCGGCGGTAAGGGTACCATCGGATCTGCCCTCGGGCCCCGCACTGATATGGCCTTAGCCGCTGGATGCCGCCCTGTCAGCGATCTGGCGAAGATTGTGGACGGCTGGATGTCGTATCTGTCTCACTGGCTCGCGCCCCTACTCTTCCACGTGTCTGATGACGTGGGGGACAGAGGGCGCGAGTGGAGGTTCTTTCCTGCTTCGGCTTTCGTCCTGGTTCCTTCGGCCGAGGTGGAGCTTTCAGCCGAGGTGGGCACCTGGGGTAGCCGAGCTCGGCGCTAGCAGTCCGGAGCTGCCTGACTTCGGCTGAGGCCTCTGCCCTGGCAGCCGGGGTGAGTTTGGTGCCACGTGGATGGCACGCGGATGGCGCGTGGGAATGCTTAGTCTCATCTGATGGCTGTGATTAGCGTAATCCCGGGGCTCTGGAAATCTCCCCACACAATTCCTATGAGAAGAAGAGGGAGTACAAGAAAGACCTGCAAGAAGTCCCACATCAGAGATCCAGACTCTGGTGGGTTTGGCCGCTTCCTCTCCCTTGCACTCTGACTCTTTTACATGTGTCACGCGTCCATAGGTCGAAACAGTTAACCCCTATTTCGTGGAAAAAAGGGATCTGGACTCTTATAATAACACATTCTTGTCGGATTGTCTGTAACAATGTAATGATTGTGGACACGGCAAATAGCACTCATTTTTTGGAAACTATTCTTAGAAGAGAGATTGAATTAATTGACCGCAGGATCATGTGGTTTTAAGTATTTAATGTTAAGTCTCTGCCTTTTCATTTTGATACCTTAAATGTTTTCAAAATTAACAGTCATGCAACCACCATTAGTTTTTATAGATTAAAATGACAATTTTGCCCATCTCATTTTTCCCATATAGATGATTTCAAAGGCTTTGATTTATTTTCATGTAAAGCTCGGAACATCGACGGTACTACATTGATTAGGAGCGAGTAACCCTACCTGCATAAATTCAATTAATTAATACGATGCCCATTTCATAATCGTTGATAATGATATTCAACACATATGCTTATAATTTGGTTATAATCGACTTAATCCATGTACGACACACCATTGGATTGATGGAAGTTTCAACTTACATTATTAGCAGTCCTAAGAAATGCAAGGAATACTACCAAACCAACCACATAATTCACATTCATCTAAAACCAGCCCAGTATCATCATTGAAGCACAGAAAAATAAGCCGTTAACAACGAAAGACAAGAAAAAAAACCATACGTTGTTCTACTTTGTATACACCGCAGGTCCCTAGAGACCCTTATCGTTATAAAACTAAGGTCACTAAGGACGATAGTAGAAAGTGCTAAAAAAAATACATTTTCGGGCAAAATGACTAATCTGGTATAAGGTCCGTTAAAATGATCTTTTGAGCCAACGGGTCACCTAATATGTTTTCTTTTTTGGTAAAATCCTCTTGTTAATAATTCTTTTATCAAATAGTAATCCATCCAACATGGTAAATAATTTAAATTGAGGGCATTTATTTTGAACTCTTTGGATTTTAACCTATGAATTCTTTCGATTGATTTTGAAAGGGCATGGCCAGGATACCCCATGTGCTTGAAGGGCATTCATTTATTTTGAACTATTTCGGTTTTAATAAGTGTGCCCTAGGGGGTCTTTTTTTTTTTAAGTTTGGGCCTATAAGCACCGGATTCAAGAAAAAGATTGACACCTATTTTCCACACGCGGAGGGGCAGATGACCTGTCAAATCTTGGTTTGGTTGTATTGATTTTGAAGTGGGTAACTGGAGAGTATGGCCTGTTTCTTTACTTAGAATTCATAAGTAGCTCAGTTGGCAGTGAGGTCCAATTTAAAACTTTTTTGAACAATATAAAATCAATGGTTGAATTGCAGAAGCGTATAAAATATAGCAGAAGCAAATGTAACAAAAACGGACACATAAGCTATCATATAAACTGAATCAAGTGTAGTGGGGCTGAAGTCCAGCCAAAATCTCAAATACGTTTAACCAAAGTTTATACATAACAAACTACCTCCCTGCTCACAACACAAGTCACTCAAACCCAAAAGAAAAGATACTCTCACACCTCAGGTGTAGTTACTCCATCATCCAGCTCGACCTCTTAGTCAGCTGGTCCCCAACCGTAGTCACCGGCTATGGGCGCTTTGTCGAGCGCGTCGTCCTTATAGTCAGGGTCAATACCTAAGTACTAAGAATGGGTCAGATCCAAAGATCTGGCAAGACACAGTATACAGTAACATAAGATGTATGCAATAAAAGAGTAAAGACGATCATATAATCAATGAGATTAACGTACAATAATACAAAAGTTAGGCAATTGAGCAAGATACGAAGTTAGAATCAGGATACAAGTCTAACAGACATCAAAGTGGCACATTCACGCAAGCTGGATACCGCGAGATATTATGCCGTGGCCCTCCCATACCGAACACAGTCGCGGTGGGGAAAAGTAACACTGTCGGGGAATAACGAGCTCCGCAAATAACACTCATCACTTTCAACACTCAACACTCATCACTCAGCACTCAGAAGACAAGACTCGGTATCACACCATCCGTCTAAACATAGCTCATCATAATAGCTCACTCAACACTCATAATAGCTCCTACCGGTGATGATCATTTCAAAGGCAGAGCTTAAGACAACTGAGTGAATGTTAATGCCGACTGAAGGAAACAATACAGGTTTGTGTTTGTCTAGGCTTGCCTTACACGAGCAAGGTCCTAACAAGTCCTTAAGAGGGCCAAGTACCAGTTTAAACCATAGAACACATTCCAAGTTCAAGTCCAACATTGGACCCATACTAAGGCCCATCAAAGCCATGGCCTTAGTCTAAACAGTCCAAGTAAGATAACAAGTTTCTTTCCAATAATAATCAGTCCATCTCATCAATAATGAGTCACAAGTCCATCACAACTAACCTCTTCATCTTAGGGTATAACACCTCCCATCATAGGCCATATGAGGGCCCCCCCTAGGCACAAACACGGGTGATTAATCACCCAATCACATCACCGGGTCACCTCTAAGTAATCTTAGGTTCAGGTCATCCAATTTTCATTTAATTAACAGGTATAAATATTAATAAGGATAATAGAGTGACAATGATGCATTGAGTATAATAAACCTCCAAAGTAAGAGAATCAACGGGAAATATTGAAAGTCCATCCTAAGTAATGGTCCACTTTCAGGTACAGGTCCATATCAGTTAAATTGATCTCTAAATGAAGTCTCAGATGCCAATGGATACTGTGTTTGGTGCTCCAGAAGTTACGGGCATATTCAATGACGTTATTATAAAAACAATTAGTTTTCATATAAAAATGTATATATTTTAACTAGTTGAAAAAGATTATGCTATGAGCCTCGTTGAATCTAACTGAACTCAACTTGTATTCGTCACCTCAATCTGTCATGGGGTGGATAATGTTCTACCCAACTGGACCCTTCTATGCAAGATTTTCTCAAACCTGATCAGCCTTGTGGGGCCCACCTTGAGATCTGATGGGCATGAGATTTCTTGCACAGGTGAGTCACATCCAAATCTTTTGATTCAAACCCGGGCTTGTTTGGCAATTCTACTGTTAGAGTCAAGTAAGGTAAAGCCCCCATTTCTAAAAAAAAATCCCATCAAAAGTACTTTAATTCAAATTTCTCACCAAATTTTTCAAAAAAGAGTAAAAAAGTAACCTCATTTCTCCACTAAAAGACAAAAAAACTGCACAATTAATACAAAAAGCCAAAAAGATTCTATAATAAACAACTAAAAATAAAATATCATCATAGCTCACTTATATTTTATTCTTTTTTCAAAATAATCTTTACTTCACCCAACTTCATTAATAAAGCCCCCAAATAGCCCACGTGCATTGATGTGGCCCCAAGTGGGCCCCACAAGGCTATGTGCAAATTACTTAGATGGGCATTTACAAAGTGGATAATACACAGACAAAAGTTATGATTTCACAATGCGCATGGTGAATTGCATGCATACCTAATAGCGGTGCCCATTGCTATTCATCTGAATGGATTGGCAAATAATCAATCAAATGGTGAAAATAGCATAGATTAAAGTAAAATTTTGAAATACCCCATTCTTTCTCTTAGTCAATATGTGTGTGTGTTCTCTCTTGAGGTCCCAACCACCTTAGATGGGTTGCCACAAAAGAAAAAAAAAGTAATGCATAATTTTAATGATCAAGAGACTGAATAATCTTACTAGAAACAAAACAGAAAAGTTTTGTTAAAAGTTATTCTATTTTAAATTCATAGCTAGGGTAATATTTGAAGTCCTATTAAAGGGTATTTTCTTTTATAATAAATGAAGAATTATGAGGATATTTGGGAGAGTGCTTGTGAAATGGTAGTTTGGAAAATGGAGACTTTCTAGATGTACATTCAAGTATAGATCTCTTACAATGTATAATTCTCACAAGTCTCACATGTTGACAATTTTGAATCAAATATGAAGGTGAGTGGCAGCACAATTGAAAGATGAATGGCACACAGAATGCCTTTTGGGTAAAATAGCCCATTACCATGCAAAATATAAGATGGGAATTCTCACAAATCTCACTGTGGTGTGACAATCACGGTCCATCATATTTTCTGGATACAAGCTCTGTAGTTACTGACAAGCAACCGAAAGAAATGATTATTTGATGCTTGTTTTATAAAATTGACCTTTAATTTTAATTCTTAACAACTACTAATTATATGAATTTAATTCCTATAAATTTGAATACAAACAAACGGGCCTAAAAGAAACTCCAAAGATAAAGTTTTCAGCAGAAGTTACATTTAAGACAACTCTGCCCTCCTCCCAAGAGAAAAAGAAAAGGAGAGAGAGGAAAGTCGTTTCCTTGCTGGGAAAGGAAAGTGAAAGACGATGAGCACAAATCATGCAGAGACCCCTCAAGATTCGTTTTTAAACTCTTCAGTATTTTCACAGAACTTTCTCGAAAGCTACATCCGTCGGCAACACGATCGAACGAGTGGAGGAAAGCTGAGGAGGAAGCCGGCAATTCAGCCGTGGGAAGAAAAAAGATTTCCACAACATGATGATTCACACGCCACTATCGGATGATCCAAACGAAAGTCATGATAGTACAGGGGGGCCCCACACGGCATGGGCAGCAGAGGTGTCCGGCATCCCATGAATACTCAATTCATTGTTAATAATTCTTTTATCAAATAGTAAATCCATCCAATGGTGTAAATAATTTAAATTGAGGGCATTTATTTTCAACTCTTTGGATTTTAACCTATCAAGTATTTCGATTGATTTTGAACGGGCATGGCCAGGATACCTCATGCGTGCTTCAAGGGCATTGAACTATTTTGATTTTAACAAGTCTGCCCTAAGAGGGTCGTTTTTTCTAAAGTAAGGGGCCTATAAGCACCGGATTCGAGAAAAAGTTTCACACCTGTTTTCCACGCGGAGGGGCGGACCGTCAAATCCTGGTTTGGTTGTTTGGTCATTTTGATTTTGAAGTGGGTAATTGGAAAGTATGATCCATTTTTTTATTCAGAATTCATAAAATTCATCTTTGGTGTTTGTTGAGAAATTTTAAACGCCGGTAATTAAGTGAGGTTTGCATTTACATATGGGACCCACCATCAAGTTGTCATACTTTAATTTTTAGTTAATTATGTGACAATAGACTAAATTGTCTAACAAAGTGAGAAAACATTAATTTTATATGTGGGCCCATTTCAGAAAAAGACGGCATTAAATTCAAGGGTGAGGTACATGAAAAGATCTCCTAAAATATTTAGGAATTGAATTGAATAATACATAGGGTGGTTCAAAATGAAGATAAAAGGTAAACTTCCAAAATGAGCATCAAATAGCATCTTCTTTTAGATTCTATTTTCATAAAAGAATATATTTTTTGAGGTTTAATTTTGAAAATTCACCTTCAATATTCTTCTTCTTTTTCTTTTTCTTTTTTTTTTATAACAGGCCCATCTAAATGATGGAGTTAAGGTTTCATTCATTATAATGGGTCCCTGGCTTAAATTAACATACAGTTTACTTCATTTATTCCATTATATTTTGATACATATCATTTTAATAATGAAAAATGATATATTTTTTTATTTTTTATTTATATTCTTCATATATATATATATATTTACACCCGGATTTAATACGGTATTTATTGGTGTAATGAATAAAGAAATTTTTACTTAAACTCATCCATAGCTTCCCCTTATATAATATTGCATACTTTATTAACAATGTAAAATTATCTATGAATAGTCTCATGAGCTCTTTGGTCTTTATTCGAATTCAAAACGTCCACACGGCACTTTCTCCGAAGCTGCACCGGTCCTTCCGACAATAACTGGTGGCGGACAGAGAGGCGGACCATTTTAGGGTCCCAGAAACCAATAATGTTGGTGTAAGACGGTACGCATTCTTTAACACGCACACTGATTTGACGAACGAGGGATTGATTTGTCAAAAGGTCTACATCCACTGCCTCACGGAGTTAGTCCATAAACAGGCCCATTATATTTGGGAGAAAATAACTAGGTGATTTTCCCCCTAAAATTATGGGATTAGTCCAATCGATTAATGGGTTAGTAGTCCGTCAACATCAGCAATAACCATGCCGACTACAACATTATTGAGCAAAAACTCTACTTGGACGGACAAGGGACTTTTGTCGGCTGGTCGAAATGAAGTGATAAACCATCCTCACTTGCGATTCTCCTGCACTCAAAGACCACTCGCAATCTTACCGCAAAACTTTTTTTTTCGAGCCATCCTCAATAGAAAAAATGGAAGAGGTTGTCTTTGAAGTGTGTGAGATGGGTGACACACTCAAACTTCAAAGGCTCGTCCAAGAAGATGAATCAGTTCTCACGCAGACAATAGGTCGAGCCCGCCACACCACCTTGCACTTGGCTTGTAAATTCAAGCACACTGAGCTAGCATGCTTCATCCTTGGCCTGCATCCGGCTCTTGCCAAGGCGAAGAATGACAAAGAGGAGACCCCATTACATGAGGCATCTAGAGTGGGTGAACTAGATACTGTGAAGCAGTTGTTGGATGCTTGTCCATGTGTGGCTTACATGCTCAACAGGGACAGAGAGAGCGCTCTCTTCATTGCATGCTCTTTTGGGCACTCAGAAGTGGCTTCGGAGCTCTGCAGCAGGATGGATTTCCTTGCCTGGGATGAAATCGGCGCATCTTGTCTTCAGATAGCGGCCTCCAAGGGCTATACAGGTGATTTTCTTTGGTTGGTTCTACTTTTATTTTCGGCCTCGCTCAATCTCATTTTCAATCTTGGACCCTATCTCTGAGTTACTAATTGTAGGTGCAGAAAATTATGACCCACAATAAGAGGGTGCCTTACAGGACTTATCCGTGAAGATGATGGTGTCTGAGATGTCTGGATGCCGTCCGAGAGCCTGAAAAGGAGTAGCAAACGGTCAGAGGACCCTGGCCTGAGCGGCGCAAGGCACTCCGATGCCAAAGTCAGTGTATGAACTGGAACAATGGAGGGAGAGGAGGAAGAGAGACAGAGTAAGGGCTCTGTGTATGGGATGTGCGTACCTTGCATGGTGTTTTGGGGGTCTATTTATAGAGGTTTGGATCGTATCTCTGAGAGGATATTTTGGTGTGGGTCCCATGATCTGACTGGGAAGTCATGATCAGCCCACAAAGTAATAAATGCAGTCTAATCCGGCCCACTCAGCATTTAATGCCAGTCGGGTCAGCCCACATTGCATTAAATGCGTGTCTTGTTGGGCCAGATTGTGTTGGGCGCCTTTGGCGGTAGGAATACCTGCGGATCTTCCCTCGGGCCTTGCCCTGATGTGGCCTCAGCCGCTGGATACTGCCATGTGGCGATCTGGTGAAGATAGTGGGCGGCTGGATGTCATATCTGTCCCACCAGCTCGCGACCCAATCCCTCCACGTGCCTGATGACGTGGAGGATGAGGGGTCCAAACGAAGTCTTTCTTGCCTCGGCTACTGTCCTGGCCTTTTCAGCCGAGGTAGCTTGAGCCGAGGTAGGGCTCTTTGCTGAGATGGCATCCGGGCTGGCCTTGCCGAGATGGGATCTCTGCCGAGATGACGCCCGAAGCGGTCCAGTCCGGCGCCTGTGGCCTGGAGGTGTCCGATGTCGGCCAAGGCCTCTGCCCTGGTAGCCGGGATGGGATCGGAGCCACGTGGACGGCACGCGGATGGCACGTGAGGATGTTTAAGCCCATCTGATGGCTATGATTAGCTTAATCCTGCAGCTCTGGAAATCTCCCCACACAATTGCCCCCTAGCTTCCGAGCTCGCGTAGAACGTCAGTGCCGTGAGGTCGGGAGCTATGAGCCGGGTCTATCTGGGGGAGAGCCTCTCTCGGCCCTGACTCGCTGTCGCTTTGGGTGTTCGAGGTGATAAATGGCGTCCCCTATCCAATGCTGATTGACAGTTCGACGGCTCCACGTGTCGTCTCCTGGCTGGCTGTCTGTCTCCTCGAGGTCGTACGCGCCGTTTCGTCAGGGGCGCAATCAATTTTTGAAATGATTTGCGCTCCGCTTCAGGGAGGCGCAATAAATTTCCGAAATGATTCGCGCGAAATCCCAGGAGGGGGGCGCCCCTTGGCACGCCCGATTAGGGTTTCTGTAAAAAGGGGGAACTCTCAGCTATTTATAGGGCAGTTGAGGTCTGTTCCATCCTTCGTTTGCGATTCTGAATCAGAGACGAGCGTCAGTAGAGGGAAGGCTACTGTGAGGGAGCTTCATCCGAGAAGTGGTGCGCTGCTGAGGTTGAGCCTCTTCGCTGTCCAGCGTCTTCGTTCTGCTTCCGTAAGTTCTTTCTGCTCTGCTTCTTCTTCTGCGGGTTTCTCTGCTTTTTGACTGGGATAGGAATGGGGATTTACAACCACTGGTTAGAGAGCGAGGCAGCGATCGAGGGTTTTAGGTCAGCCTTTAGGATCCCTGCTGATGTCCAAGTCAGGGGTGCTGATCCCCATGGCTACAACCCTCGCGCCTTTCTGGGAGGCTGGATGCCTTTTCCGCTGGTGGCTGTGATAGAAGGCGGGGTCCGATTCCCCCTTCATCCGCTTCTCAGGAGATGCCTTAGTCAGTGGCGTCTCTGCCCTTGCCAACTGCTGCCGAATGCCTTCAAGATCGTGATGGGCACGGTCAAGTTGAATGAGGTCCTGGGCACCGACTTCGGCGTCTTCGATCTTGAGGACGTCTATGACATATGCAGGTCCGGGGAGTCTTATTATCTCTGGGCTAAGTCAGGCCGAGACGGCTTCGTCCGATACTTGGAGGATTCGAGCAAATATGCCGGGGACGATCTTCTATATGTTTCGGGGAACTGGGAGTTTGGGGAAGCCGACACCGATAGAGGCTACCAGGTCCCCCGCCACTTCGGCACCATTCCAAGTAAACATCCTCCGTTTCTTTTCTTTTTTCATAAGTTTCTTTTTATTCTGCCGTGCTTATGATTCTGACTGCTGCAGCTTTGAAGGAAAGGAGACGGGCAGCCAAATACATCTGGAAGAGGAACGATGCCTGGCTCCGTCTGGTGAAGCGGTACAGCGGTCACGACGGTAGGGCGGCTTGGTCGCTGCTAGGATATGAGCCGAAGTACCGCGGGTATCTGAGGGGCACCGTAGAGCCGATCCCGAGTGAAGGTGCCGGATCCGGGGTTGGTCAGGAGCGGGCCGTTCCGGAGGTCGCAGAGCCCTCGCGGGCGTCGTCTGAAGCTAGGGCAGCGTCTGGAATCCTAGTTTCCTTAGCAGAATCGAGACTACCCCAGGTCTCGGGAAGGGAATCGAGTCAATCTGCCCGATCTCCCTCGCCAGGATCCGGGATGAGGCACACCAGGCGTTTGTCCTTCGAGGATCTCGAGGCCTTGGCGCTTGGAGTGGAGGACGTCCGAGCCCCCGAGGAGCCGGTAGATTCTCCGAGGCGTCCGTCTCCGAGGGCTCGGGTGGCTTCTCCTGCAGAGGCGGTGGAGGCACCCGTGCCCCCTGGCCCTGTTGACCTAGGGGTACGCTCGCCCCCAGCCGAGGTCGAGCAGGAGGAAACTCGGCCGCTGAAGATGCCGAGGACTGATGCGGGCCCTAGCTCGGCCGCTGCCTCGTTGCCGCCGGGGCCGCAGTTATGGGAGCCAGGCTTCATGCTCGGGCCGGGGAGGCCGATGACGGTGGAGGATAGCATTCTTCACAGGATCGATCTCCCGGTCCTCGAGGCCCTTGGGCGAGCCTGTGCCCTTCCCCGGGACATGGAGCGGCTGGATAAGTACAGCGATCAGAAGCTGATCTTGTCGATGCTGCAGTCCAACCTCGTGGTAAATCTTCATTTTCCTTTGCTAAACCAGCAATTTAGCGTCTGACGCTCTTTGGATCTAGCATGTACGTCTTCATTTGACAGGCGGCTCAGAAGTCCATGGCCGTTGCTGATAGGATCTGGAGGTACAGCGCGGACGCTGCCGAGCTGTCCGTGGAGAAGAACGGCCTGCAAGAGTCCCTGGACGCTGTGAGCCAGAAGTTGGCCAAGGCAGAAGAGGAATTCGCGGCGAAGCTCGAGCAGGCGAGGGAGGAGGCCGAGGCGGAGAGGATAAAGTCGGCCGAGCTCGAGGTCTCCATTTCGAAGATGGGAGATGATTACGCGGCCCTGCTTCAAGCCGAGGCCAAGAGAGCGGACGAGGCCGAGGCGAGGCTTGAATCCGAGTCCAAGAGGGCGGACGAAGCCGAGGCTAAGCTCGAGTCCGAGTGTGATGCTGCCTTCGAGGATGCCAAAGTGCAGGTCACCAACCACTACAAGGAAAGGGTTCTTGTGGTGAGGGATAAGGCTTGGGCGAAAGGGTGGCTTGCCGGCATGAAGGAGGTCGGGATCTCGGAGGGCCACCGCTCCTTTCGGGAGCCGCCTCCGTACCCGCTTCCGGTGCCGAACTCTGCCCGTCCATCTGGTGAAGCCTCTGACGCCGCAGCCCGTGCAACTGACCGGTCATGACCTCGGGACTTCGGGATGTTTGCTCTTTTGCTTTGTAATTTGTAATTTCCTTCAATTTGTATTTGCTGGACAATGTAATGATTGAAACTTTAATACAAATGAAGGTTTTCTGAAATACCCGTGCTTTTCTCTTTTAAGCTTGAGTTCTTTGATTGCTTGAGTTCGGTAGAGTGCTCCCTTAAGATCTTTTTTGGTATTTGCGCTGATACTCCGTATCTTGGGTGATCTCCATTGGTATTCGCGCTGATCCTCCGTATCTTGGGTGATCTCCATTGGTATTCGCGCTGATCCTCCGTATCTTAGGTGATCTTGAATAGCAATGAATATGGTGGCGCGGCAGACGAGGGAGTCTGACGGATGTCTCCACGTGGCGCCATGATCTTGAATATCAATGAACATGATGGCGCGGCAGACGAGGGAGTCTGACGGGTGTCTCCACGTGGCGCCGTAGGGTTCGCTGGTCAATAGTCGCGCCTTCCCAACAGCGCGTGGGAGACTTCGCCCCATAACTCCTTTTGGAGTCTGAGCCTCCCTCCATCCTATAAATAGGGGGAACAGGCTCGCCATGGGAGAAGGAAGGAACATAGGAAGCATGTCTGGGAGGTGCCTGAGATTACTTGATCCGGGGGAGATCCCTGCGCCGTTGGACGGTTGCCCCCGAGGGGGGAAGGCTGTCGTGGCCTGCGCGCTCTCTGAAGGAATTCCCCGTGGGCCGCGCGCTCTCTGAACGCGGGTCCGTGGCCACTGGCCCTTGGCCAGACAGAGTGAGGATGCGCTGCGAGGGGATGGTGGCGCATTCTCGTCCAACACGACCCTGTGCGCCCATCGTACGGAAGGCGGGTTGGAGCTCTGCTGGTCCGCGAGATTTCTTCAAGCTCTGCCGCTCCCACTGCCCGCCGAGGGTGTGGCAGAGCTCAGCGGGGTCCAGGGATCGCTCAGAACCTCCAGGAGCCTTCTGCCTGAAGAGTCGGTGACGCCTGAAGAGTCAGTGAAGATCAGAGTCTCCTAGCCTCTCTCCGTTTTCTGTTTTTAGAGGACTGTGGTCCTCCTTTCTGTACTCTGCTTTCTGTTATGTATTTCTTGTAACGAAGCAGTTTGCAATGAATGAAAATGCATTTTCTGATTACCCAAGCTGTGTACAGTGCTTTTGAGTTCTTTTTCTCCTTTCTTTGCGTTGTTCTGGAATGCTTGGATTTGTGTTTGAGTGCTGACATTGACTTTGGCCAAAAGGGCTGGCTTTGGCCGAGACGAGATGCATTGTGCCGAGATGGACCCATTCCATTGGTCTCGGCTCGGCGGAGCGAGTTCGGCAATGGCCTTCTGACGGGTGTATGAACCCGGACTCCAGAAAGCTGTCCTTGGCCGGACTGCCTTGAGGGGTTTATGAACCCAGACTTTAGGAAAGGCTGAGTGTAGGAACTGCAAGCCTCTTACAAGGCATAGAGCCTGTGTGCCCTGAGACACGGAATTTTAGGAAAGGCTGAGTGTAGGAACTCGAAGCCGTTTCCAAGGCGTGGAGCCTGTGTGCCCTGAGACACGGGATTTTAGGAAAGGCTGAGTGTATGAACTCGAAGCCGTTTCCAAGGCGTGGAGCCTGTGTGCCCTGAGACACGGGATTTTAGGAAAGGCTGAGTGTATGAACTCGAAGCCGTTTCCAAGGCGTGGAGCCTGTGTGCCCTGAGACACGGGATTTTAGGAAAGGCTGAGTGTATGAACTCGAAGCCGTTTCCAAGGCGTGGAGCCTGTGTGCCCTGAGACACGGGATTTTAGGAAAGGCTGAGTGTATGAACTCGAAGCCGTTTCCAAGGCGTGGAGCCTGTGTGCCCTGAGACACGGGATTTTAGGAAAGGCTGAGTGTATGAACTCGAAGCCGTTTCCAAGGCGTGGAGCCTGTGTGCCCTGAGACACGGGATTTTAGGAAAGGCTGAGTGTATGAACTCGAAGCCGTTTCCAAGGCGTCGAGCCTGTGTCGCCGGAGTCGACCAGAGAGATTGATGACAAGGCAAAAGCTGCTTTTTATTGATTCCGAAGTTCGTTACATCTTTAGAAATAAAACTTCTTCAAATGAGATGCATTCCACGGTCTCGGCAATGGCTTGCCATCCAAGTCTTCGAGCTTGTAGGCTGACTTTCCTGCCAGTGAAACTACTCTGAACGGGCCGTGCCAGTTCGGGGCAAGCTTCCCCTCATTTGGTTCTCTGTCAGCTGGCAGGGTCTTCTTTAAAACGAGCTCCCCCGTGGTGAACCTTCTTTCCTTGACATTCTGATTGTATGCCCTGGCTACCCGTTGCTGGTAGTCGGTTAGTCTCAGGGCTGCTGCTTCACGTCGTTCGTCCGCCAGCTCTAGCTCCATTGCCAGGTTCGCTTCATTCCGACCTTGGTCGACCAGTTCTGTCCTCAGGGTAGGAAGGCCGATTTCTAGGGGAATGACAGCCTCCATCCCGTAGGCCAGAGAGAATGGTGTCGCCGAGGTGGACCTCCTTGGAGTTGTCCTGTACGCCCACAGCACGCTCGGAAGCTCTTCTGTCCATCTGCCCTTTGCCTTGTCCAGTCGCTTCTTGAGGCCGTCCAGGATCACTTTGTTGGAGACTTCTGCCTGACCATTACTCTGTGGATATGCCGGGGTGGAGTAATGGTTTCTGATGCCATGTTCTTGGCAGAAATCTCTGAAGGATTTGGAATCGAACTGAGTCCCGTTATCCGAAATTAGGGTCCGGGGGATGCCGAACCTCGTAAGGATGTTTTTCCAAACGAAGTTCCTGGAGTCCCGGTCGGTGATGGAGGACAACGGCTCAGCCTCTATCCACTTGGTGAAGTAGTCCGTAGCCACTATCAGCCATCTTTTGTTCCCTGGAGCTCGGTGGAGAGGCCCCACAATGTCCAGGCCCCATTGAGCGAAGGGCCATGGACTAGAGAGGGGGCTCAGATCCTGTGCTGGCTGATGAAGTGAGTGGGAGAACTTCTGGCATTTCTCGCATTTTCTGGCGTAGACCTGGGCGTCCTTCTGCATGTAGGGCCACCAGTAACCCTGGCTGATTGCCCTGTAGGCCAATGAGCGGCCTCCTATATGGCTGCCGCAGATTCCTTCATGGATCTCGTACAGGAAGTCGTCCACCTTGGACGGGTGGACGCATTGGAGGTACGGGCCTGTGAAGGACTTCCTGTAGAGTTTGCCTTCTGGAGAGAGCCAAAAGCGGGCTGCCTTGAGCCTGACCTTGTGGGCTTCAGTCTTGTCCTCAGGGAGCTGGTCATCCTTCAGGTAGGCAACGATTGGATCCATCCAGCTGGGGCCGAGGTCAGCACAGAGGACAAGCCGAGATGACTGGAGTTCTAGACTCGACCTTGATACTGACCCGACCTCGATGGTCCTCTTCTTTCCTGCTTCGACAGCGGAGGCCAGGTTTGCAAGCGCATCTGCGTGCGTGTTGGTATCTCGGGAGATCTGCCTGACCTCGGCTTTCTGGAATTGGGAGAGTAGCTTTTTTGCCAGGGCTAAGTAAGCCGCCATCCTGTCGTCCCTGGCCTGGTAGTCTCCAGCGAGCTGGCTAGTTACCAGTTGAGAATCGCTGAAGATTTCCAGGTGCTGGGCTCCGAGGACTCGGGCGCTGTTCAACCCTGCGATCAGTGCTTCGTACTCTGCCTCATTGTTCGTCGCTTTGAAGTCGAGGGTGAAAGCCTGCTCTATGACCAGTCCCTCTGGCGATTGGAGAACTATGCCGGCGCCAGCTCTCTTGGAGGTGGACGACCCGTCGACGAAGATCCTCCATGCCGAGGTGGGAGAGTGCTGGACTTCTGTTTCTGCTGGCTCTTGCCCTGTGCCCCCCAGTGCCGTGCCGAGCTGGGTCTGAGCCTGGTTGGGGCAGGCGAATTCGACTATGAAGTCTGCCAGAATCTGGGCTTTGATTGCAGTTCGGGGACGGTACTGTATGTCATACTGCCCCAATTCAACTGCCCACTTTGATATGCGCCCTGAAAAGTCAGCTTTTTTGAACAAAGAACGGAGTGGGTGCTCCGTGATCACCACAATAGTGTGGGATTGAAAATAATGGGAGAGCTTGCGGGAGGCGGTGACAAGAGCCAACGCAAGCTTCTCCAACAGAAGGTACCTGGTCTCGGCATCGAGCAGGGTCTTGCTCGTGTAATAGATTGGCTTTTGAACTCCCTCATCCTCCCTGATGAGGACGGAGCTCACTGCGTGATCCGAGACCGCTAGGTATAAATACAGAATCTCCCCCCGAGTCGGGGTGGAGAGTAGTGGGGGTGACATCAAATAAGTTTTGAGTGCGGCCAATGCCTGGTCGCACTCGGGGGTCCATTGGAACTTCAAATTTTTCCTCAAAAGCTGGAAAAAAGGCCTGCACTTATCTGATGAGCGGCTGATGAAGCGATTGAGTGCGGCGGCCATTCCCGTCAGCTTTTGAACTTCCTTTGTGGTGGAGGGACTCTGGATGTCCTGGATGGCGGTGATCTGGTCTGGATTGGCCTCTATCCCCCTCCGCGTCACCAAGCTGCCGAGAAACTTGCCAGAGGCTACGCCGAAGGCGCACTTGGAAGCGTTGAGCTTGAGCTTGTAGGCGCGAAGGATGTTAAAGACTTGGCCGAGATCTACCAGGTGGTCGCTGGAGCGCACAGATTTGACGACCATGTCGTCGATATACACTTCCACCGTTTGGCCGAGCTGGGCCTGGAACATCTTCGTGACGAGGCGCTGATAGGTTGCCCCCGCGTTCTTCAGCCCGAAGGGCATTACTTTGTAGCAGTAAGTGCCGCGGGGGGTGATGAATGATGTTTTCTCCTCGTCGGGCCCATAGAGAGGGATCTGATGATAGCCGCGGTAGGCGTCGAGGAAGCTCATTCGGTCATGGCCAGCGGTGGCGTCAATCAGTTGGTCGATCTTTGGGAGGGGGAAACTGTCCTTAGGGCAAGCCCTGTTCAGGTCGGTGAAGTCTACGCACACCCTCCATTTTCCAGTTTTCTTCTTGACGACCACCGTGTTGGCCAGCCATACCGGGTACTGGACTTCCCGGATGGCCCCTGCTTTTAGCAGGTTGTCGACCTCTTCCACGACTGCATCTGTCTGCTGCAGCCCGGTTCTGCGGGCCCTCTGCACCACTGGCTTGTGGTCGGGGTCGACGTTGAGCTTGTGGCACATGACCTCTGGGTCGACCCCGGGCATCTCACTTGGGCTCCAAGCGAAGACGTCCGCATTCTGCATCAAGAACCGAGAGAGTTCGGCCCTTTCTTCGTCCGACAGCTGGGTGCCGATCAGGAAGAAACGGTCTGGGTCTGCCGGGTCTAGCCAGACCTCGGCTAGGTCCTCGATGCTCTTCTTTTCAGGGTCCCTGCCGATCTCATCGAGGCCCTTTTCGAATTCGGCCAGGTTAACGCGCTCTGGCTCCTTTACTGCTGGAACTGCGGCTAACACGCACTGCCTGGCCTGCTGCTGGTCTCCCTTCACTGTGACTACCTCCAGCTTGCCTGCTTCGTTCTCGTGGACGAATTTCAGCTTTTGGTGGAAGGAAGAGGGAACTGCCTCCAGCTTGTGGAGCCACGTCCTGCCCAGAATGACATTGTAGGGGGAAGGGGCATCCACAACCAGAAAGTCGGCTGTCACGGAGGCTCCGCCAACTTCGGTTTCCAAGGTGATTCTGCCCTTGGGGTAGACTGGCGTCGCGGACAACCCTAGCAGAGGTGCACGAACCTCCGTGAGGTCTGCTTCGGAGAGTTTCATCCGTTTGAAGCAGTCGTAGTAGAGGACCTCGGAGGAGCTGCCGGAGTCGACGAGGATCCTCTTTACGGTGAAGTCTCTCAGCTTCATGGTGAGGAGCAGGGGGTCGTTGTGAGGGACTTGGACCCCCTCTAGATCTCGATCCGAGAACGAGATGGCTGGTTTGTCGCGGCGGGCTTTTTTGGATGCCGGGGCGAGGTCGGCTTTCATCACTTCTTTCTCGTGCGAAGCCCGCCTGGCTTCGGCACGTGTTTGGGAGCTTCCCCGGGACGAGGAAGCTGGAGCCGAGGACGCCAGATGGATCACATTGATGATCTTCTCTGAGTCCTCGCTGTCCGGAGCCGGGGCCGTGCTCTGGTGAACCCGGCCCTCGCTGCCGCCGGCATCACCCTCCTTGATGAACTCTGGAATGTGGCCCTCTTTGGCCAGCTTCTCCAGATACCACTGCAAAGACCTACATTCTTCAGTCTTGTGCCCGCTGCCCTTATGGAAGGCGCAGTGGAGCTTGCTCCGGGAACCTTCGGTGGGTTCATTCCTCATGGGAGGAGGGTACCTGAAGAACGGCTTGGATTTGATCTTGGCCAGAATGCGGTATATCGGCTCCTTGAAGACGACATTGACGCTCTGACTGGCGCTGGAGGGGGGTCTGGGCTTCCAATTGCCCCCAGACCTGGACGATGAAGGCTTCGCCGAGCTGGAGGCCCAGTCCCGCTTGGATTCCTGCTTCTGGGAGGGCCTCCCGCCTCTTTGCCGAGGCTGGCTGTTCTTCTGTTCGGGCTCTGGATGCCCGTCCCGATCCTTAGCTCGGATCTCGTCTTCTTCCCGGGCGATAAAGCGCTTCACCCGAGACATCAATTCTGACATGGATTCTGGAGTGTCCCCGGCCAAGTCCTTCCGCACATCGCTGCCGGGGATCAGGGCATGCTGGAAGGCGTAGATGGATATCCCCTCCCTTGCGCCCTCAATCTGGCTGTAGATTGCCCATAATCGGTGGGTGAACTTGGCAAGAGTTTCACCCTGCTTCATTCTTAGGGCGATAAGGTCCCCTTCCTTCTTGGGGACGACGGTGTATGCTTGGAACTTCTTCAGGAAGGAGAGCTGGAGCTCCTTCCAACTGGGAATCGACTGCTCTGGGAGAGAGCAGAACCACTTCAGGGGGAGGTCGCCCAAACTGGAGGAGAAGATCTTACAGTTTAGGTGGCCCTCATTTCCCCAGATAGACATCTTCTGGGAGAAGTGTCGGAGGTGTGCAGATGGATCGGACAGTCCGTCATAGGGGACGAACCGCGGGACGGAGAACTTCCTGGGCAAGGGGGTGCGCTCGATCTCCTTCGTGAAGGGAGAGCCCCCAAGATCAGTGTGACCGCAGAGCTGCTTCTGGTCCCGCATGTCCAGGTTGTGCTGGAGAGCCCGCCTGACGCGCTTGTCGAACCACTCCTGCTCGTCGTCCTCCTCTGGAGTCTGAACTCTGGACTTTCGCTTGGGGCGGCTCGGACTGTGATGGCTATGAGTTCGGCCATCGCGACTATGGTGACTCCGGCTGTTGCTCGAGCCTTCGTCACGAATCTGGCCCCGTTTCTGGTCCAGATGATGTCTGAGGTCCTCACGAGGAGGCTGGGCTGCCTTGCTGGGAGCGCCCTTCTTTTTTCCTTGGGGCTCAGAGACCTCCCTCAAGGAGGCAGTTTGCACTGCCTTCAGCTGCTGCTGGAGCTTACGAATCATCCGCTCTTGCTTCCGGAGTTGCTTCTGGAGGAGGGCAGCCTCGGGAGCCTCTCCGGGGGGTTGAGCGTGGCGCGTTTCTCCCACGGCCACGGCTTTGTCCTTCCGAGGACGCTGATGCTGATGCTCATCGCGTCCGGGTGGCGGGACCTCGTCCGCTGAGAGTGAGGTCTCGACTCCCTCTTGGAAAGGGATCTCGACAAAGAGTTGGGAGCCCAGGCGGCCCTCGCCTGCAGTCGTCCCTTGCACCACGCGGGACTGCCCCTGAGGAGGGACTTCCGCTGGAGTCGTGTCTTGCACCGCGCGGGACTGCCCCTGAGGAGGGACTTCCGTTGGCGGTGGTGGCAGCGCGAGCGCTGCTCCTGAAGATTCTACGCCCTTCTTAGCTTTCGGAGGCATGGCTTCTGAATGGATGAGGTTAGGAAGATTGGGAAAGTTTTGAGAGGTTTGGATGGCTGGGATATTTCTTCCCCACAGACGGCGCCAATTGTAGGTGCAGAAAATTATGACCCACAATAAGAGGGTGCCTTACAGGACTTATCCGTGAAGATGATGGTGTCTGAGATGTCTGGATGCCGTCCGAGAGCCTGAAAAGGAGTAGCAAACGGTCAGAGGACCCTGGCCTGAGCGGCGCAAGGCACTCCGATGCCAAAGTCAGTGTATGAACTGGAACAATGGAGGGAGAGGAGGAAGAGAGACAGAGTAAGGGCTCTGTGTATGGGATGTGCGTACCTTGCATGGTGTTTTGGGGGTCTATTTATAGAGGTTTGGATCGTATCTCTGAGAGGATATTTTGGTGTGGGTCCCATGATCTGACTGGGAAGTCATGATCAGCCCACAAAGTAATAAATGCAGTCTAATCCGGCCCACTCAGCATTTAATGCCAGTCGGGTCAGCCCACATTGCATTAAATGCGTGTCTTGTTGGGCCAGATTGTGTTGGGCGCCTTTGGCGGTAGGAATACCTGCGGATCTTCCCTCGGGCCTTGCCCTGATGTGGCCTCAGCCGCTGGATACTGCCATGTGGCGATCTGGTGAAGATAGTGGGCGGCTGGATGTCATATCTGTCCCACCAGCTCGCGACCCAATCCCTCCACGTGCCTGATGACGTGGAGGATGAGGGGTCCAAACGAAGTCTTTCTTGCCTCGGCTACTGTCCTGGCCTTTTCAGCCGAGGTAGCTTGAGCCGAGGTAGGGCTCTTTGCTGAGATGGCATCCGGGCTGGCCTTGCCGAGATGGGATCTCTGCCGAGATGACGCCCGAAGCGGTCCAGTCCGGCGCCTGTGGCCTGGAGGTGTTCGATGTCGGCCAAGGCCTCTGCCCTGGTAGCCGGGATGGGATCGGAGCCACGTGGACGGCACGCGGATGGCACGTGAGGATGTTTAAGCCCATCTGATGGCTATGATTAGCTTAATCCTGCAGCTCTGGAAATCTCCCCACACACTAATTAAGGTAGATCTCTCCTTCTTGTCAATTTCTTCTTCCTTCCTCATCGCATAATGCAGACATATATGAACACCTAAACCTTCGTCTCTGTTGTCTAAGGTCGAAAACAGCTCAGCAGAAGGTAACATATAGTTACTCCCCCTCACGTGCGGTGCCCACGTCCTGCTCTGATGCCATGTAGTAAATTATATACCAATCCAAAAGCCAAAAGCTATAGGTATAAGGCCACAGATATATTAAGACATGTCAAGTGTAGTACTTAGGCGATGTGGGATATGAGACTTTCCAATATATAGTTGATAGACATGACCACTGTAAGTGCACAAAAATTCACGAACCCGGTGAGGGTGGTGTTCTTGAGACTCACTGAGGAGGACGAAGGCCGGAGCCGCCCGTCTCCTCGCTGATGATGGAAGAACCACTGCCTGAGAACCTGGAAGAGGGAGAAGAAACAGGTCAGAGGACCCTGGCTGTGGGCAGCGCAGGGCTCTCCGATGCCTAAGTCAGTATGTGTACTGGACAGTAGGAGGAGATTTTGGGGGAGAAGGTGATACTAGTGTGGTTCTTTCGGACGGGAGAGAGAGGGACCTTACTGTTCTGGTTTGGCCCCTTTTATAGAGGAGGAGAGGGAGGTAGTTGACTTTGGAGAGAGAGGAGGCAGGAGACAATGAGGTGGTTAGCCGTCCCATCACAGCCCACTCTGGCGTCTGTGGACGCCGATCTGTCAGGAAGCATGGGCGGCATGGGAGGCTCTGTCTGTCAGAGAGCATGGGCGTGCCCTTGTCTTGTCGTGCGTGCTCTAGCGTGCTTAAGTGTCCAAGGGTGGACAGCTGTCAGGCCCTGCCTTGGCTAGTCCTGGCATCCCGACCGAGGTTGGGGAGCCGAGGTCGGGGATGACCCTGACTTGGCTAGAGACCTCGTGGAGATGCCGAAGTGGAGATGCCGAAGTGGAGAAGCGTGATGAAGTCCATAGCCGAGCTGGGGACGACCTAGCCGAGGTGGAGCTATGTCGAGGTGGAGGAGTTGTGTAGGGGGCTGAGATGAGCCTTTGGCTGAAGTGGGAGCACTTGGCCGAGCTGGTGGTAGTTGAGACGAGCCTGGCCGAGATGGCCTAGCTGGCGCCGGAGCACGAGATGGAGCATCGGCCGGTCCTCCGGTGAGTTCGGAAATATCCCCACACAATAGCCCCCCAGCTTCTGAGCTCAATAGACTGCTCTTTTGAGGTCAGAAGGTAAGTATCATGGAAGATGACTGGTTGGCAATGGACCAGAGCTGGAGGTTTGGCATCACTGCTAAGCTGTGACAGGGTGCTTCTGCCGAGCTGGAGAGTCACACGACTGCCGAGCTGGAGAGTCACACGACTGCCGAGCTGGAGAATGGGTACCGAGATGCGCTCATGGAGGTCCCACTGGTTCGTCACCAGGGTCCTGTGCCGGGCATCTGGCGCGTGGCCGAGATGCGCCTGCCGCACGCAATGGAGATCCCACTGGCTCTTCACCAGGGGCCTGTGCCGGGCATCTGGCGCGTCGCCGAGATGCGCCTGCCGCATACAATGGAGATCCCACTGGCTCGTCACCAGGGGCCTGTGCCGGGCATCTGGCGCGTGGCCGAGATGCGCCTGCCGCACGCGATGGAGATCCCACTGGCTCGTCACCAGGGGCCTGTGCCGGGCATCTGGCGCGTGGCCGAGATGCGCCTGCCGCACGCGATGGAGATCCCACTGGCTCGTCACCAGGGGCCTGTGCCGGGCATCTGGCGCGTGGCCGAGATGCGCCTGCCGCACGCAATGGAGATCCCACTGGCTCGTCACCAGGGGCCTGTGCCGGGCATCTGGCGCGTGGCCGAGATGCGCCTGCCGCACGCGATGGAGATCCCACTGGCTCGTCACCAGGGGCCTGTGCCGGGCATCTGGCGCGTGGCCGAGATGCGCCTGCCGCACGCGATGGAGATCCCACTGGCTCGTCACCAGGGGCCTGTGCCGGGCATCTGGCGCGTGGCCGAGATGCGCCTGTCGCACGCGATGGAGATCCCACTGGCTCGTCACCAGGGGCCTGTGCCGGGCATCTGGCGCGTGGCCGAGATGCGCCTGCCGCACGCGATGGAGATCCCACTGGCTCGTCACCAGGGGCCTGTGCCGGGCATCTGGCGCGTGGCCGAGATGCGCCTGCCCCACGCGATGGAGATCCCACTGGCTCGTCACCAGGGGCCTGTGCCGGGCATCTGGCGCGTGGCCGAGATGCGCCTGCCGCACGCGATGGAGATCCCACTGGCTCGTCACCAGGGGTACGTGGCTCTGGACGACTAGCGGCGGCAGAGGACCGTGCGATCAAGGCTGACAGCAGAGGACCGTGCCGTCGAAATGACAGTAGAGGGTCGTACGATCAAAGCCGACAGTAGAGGGTCGTACCGATGTCGTCGCAGCTGACTGCGCCATCGAAGCTGACAGTAGAGGACCGTGCCGCCAGAAATGACGGTAGAGGGTCGTGCGATCAAAGCTGACGGGCGGTCGAAGCTGAAAGATGATAGGAGGCTTCAGCAGCCCCCCGAGCTGGAGGAGACTTCTGTCATAGAGGCGTCCGCCGAGATGGACGCTGCTGCGGAGCTGGAGGCATCCGCCGAGATGGAGGCGTCCGCCGAGATGGAGGCTGCCCGGTCATTGTCGTTGAAATGCTTCTGGGCTCGGGCTTCGTCTGCTTCTTGCCTGACGAACTGGTTTAGCCTGGTCATCAGTGCTGCCATAGTGGCCACGGGATGCATGACCAAGTCCCTTCGAAGCTCGTTGCCTGGTAGGAGGGCTTGTTGGAAAGTCAGGACCGCTATTGCATCTGAAGTGTCCTCGATCTGGCTGTAGACAGTCCAGAACCTTTTGGCGAACTGCGTGACGCTCTCGGTCTGCTTCATTCTAAGGGCCATCAGGTCGGCGGCTGACCTGGGGACGACCTTGTGGGCTTGGAACTTCGTCATGAAGGAACTTCGGAGCTGCTGCCAACTTTTGATCGATCCTTGGGGGAGTGCGCAGAACCACTTTAGGGGGAGGTCCCCGAGGCTGGAAGAGAAGACTCTGCAGTTCAGGTGGCCTGCATCGCCCCACACCGACATCCTCTGAGTGAAGTGCCGGAGGTGTGCTGCTGGATCCGAGGTTCCGTCGTAAACGACGAACCTCGGGACTTTGAAATCTTCGGGAAGGGGGAAGCTCCTGATCTCTGGAGAGAGGGGAGATGTGCCGAGATCGTTAGAGTTCAGCCGAACTCGAGCGAAACCGGCAACCTCCATGCTCTGTCGTACTGCTTGCTCGATGTGTCGATCAAGCCACTTTCTGAAGTCGTGGTTGTTGTCCGGAGCTTGGTTGCTTCTGTTGTCCTTCAGGGTGCGCCTTTTGGAAGGTGGAGTCGAGGTCGAACCCTTAGAGGATGAACCCGACTGAGTACCCTGCTGTTGGACGCTTGCTGGATTAGATCTTGCTCCTGACCTTTCCCGGTGGGGGACCGTCAGCAGCTGTGTCGACAGTGTCAGCGGTTCCTTTCCCTTTCTGGTTCTCCGAGGAATGGCGTTTGGGAAGATGGCTTTTTGTAGCGTTTCCCACAGACGGCGCCAATTGTAAGTGCACAAAAATTCACGAACCCGGTGAGGGTGGTGTTCTTGAGACTCACTGAGGAGGACGAAGGCCGGAGCCGCCCGTCTCCTCGCTGATGATGGAAGAACCACTGCCTGAGAACCTGGAAGAGGGAGAAGAAACAGGTCAGAGGACCCTGGCTGTGGGCAGCGCAGGGCTCTCCGATGCCTAAGTCAGTATGTGTACTGGACAGTAGGAGGAGATTTTGGGGGAGAAGGTGATACCAGTGTGGTTCTCTCGGACGGGAGAGAGAGGGACCTTACTGTTCTGGTTTGGCCCCTTTTATAGAGGAGGAGAGGGAGGTAGTTGACTTTGGAGAGAGAGGAGGCAGGAGACAATGAGGTGGTTAGCCGTCCCATCACAGCCCACTCTGGCGTCTGTGGACGCCGATCTGTCAGGAAGCATGGGCGGCATGGGAGGCTCTTTCTGTCAGAGAGCATGGGCGTGCCCTTGTCTTGTCGCGCGTGCTCTAGCGTGCTTAAGTGTCCAAGGGTGGACAGCTGTCAGGCCCTGCCTTGGCTAGTCCTGGCATCCCGACCGAGGTTGGGGAGCCGAGGTCGGGGATGACCCTGACTTAGCTAGAGACCTCGTGGAGATGCCGAAGTGGAGAAGCGTGATGAAGTCCATAGCCGAGCTGGGGACGACCTAGCCGAGGTGGAGCTATGTCGAGGTGGAGGAGTTGTGTAGGGGGCTGAGATGAGCCTTTGGCTGAAGTGGGAGCACTTGGCCGAGCTGGTGGTAGTTGAGATGAGCCTGGCCGAGATGGCCTAGCTGGCGCCGGAGCACGAGATGGAGCATCGGCCGGTCCTCCGGTGAGTTCGGAAATATCCCCACACAACCACACTAGTGAATGTTTTATACTTCATCGCATAAGCACACTCTTTGGTACCTATTGTTAAATTTCTTTAGCTAGTCATTCGTATCAAAACCTCGAGGCATTAGGAGATCCAGTGGAGATACTTTTTTAATATTAATCCTTAGGTGGAACCCACTCCTGAACACTCCCCTTCAGGTGGAACCCGGTCGGTGCACTTGTGGCGGTACGCTTTTTTATTTTTTGCACCCAGTCGTTTCTCATTAGATTTGAACTCACGATGGGTTGGCTCTGATACCATTTTAAATTTCTTTAGGTAATCATTCCTACGAATACCTCGATGCGTTTATAGAGGCAGCGAAAATATATTTTAATATTCCCCCAAGGGTACCTGTATGTTATTATGCAACACCGGCAAAATTTTTTTTTTCTGGGTTAGCAAAAAAAGACACTTTTTTTTTTGTAACCCAGCGAAGAGCTAGAACCCTACGACTCATTATACAACTCACACATGTGAGGTGATGGGAACTCACATATGAGAGGAGAGATAGACATACTCATACATGCGAGGTGATAGAAACCCGCACATGCTAAGAGATGTAGACACAACTCACACATGTAAGGTTGTGGAAACTCACACATGCGAGGAGAATAAACACAACTCTCACATGTGAGGTAATAAGAACTTACATATGTAAAGAGAGAGGAGACAGGGTTCGAACCCAACACCTCCTAATGAGAACTACGCCTCCTTACCACTAAGATAAGGATCGAGCCGTTCTTGCAAAAGAAGACACTTGAAGGCTTCGCGTGCCAATTTGCTCCTTTTTCATGTGTAAATAGCCCCCACGTAGGGACATTTATCAAAATGCTATGTGAGGTTCTCCATCCCTCGGTCTTCAAGTTGAAAGTACATCTCTCGATGAAGAAATAAAAAAAGAATAAAAAAAGAAAGAATTAGCCTATATAGACCTACATGACAGTCCTTGAGAGCGGATAGTGCCATATGGTGCCACTGTCGTAAGGTGTGCTCATTGTCTCAACAACCAGATCATGAGTTTGAATCATACAACCAACTTTTGGCTTCTCTGGGCTTTTGATTTTTTCTAGGTTGCCCGTTTTTCTGCTGGGGCTTTTTGCAAGCCATGTTTCTCACCTTCTTTTCAATATACTATTTGCCAATTAGCAATATATATATATATATATATATACGAGATGTTTCTGTAAGAGCATCTATCAGTTTACTAAGAGAGCTACAGTGGGGACTCTAACATTTAAGTCCAATGCAAACAACTTAAGTATGAAGGCCCCCACTCAAAAGCTCTCATAGTAATGTGAGAGATGCTCTCATAGAAGCATCTCCATATATATATATATATATATTTGGAGAAAGCCTTCATTGTGCACGAAATCTACCTAAAATTCTTCTTTAACATAACCTTTACAAATGATGCAGAAATCGTGCGGAAGATACGAGGAGAAAACCCAAGCTTGTCAAGTAGAAAAGATGAGAAGGGATTTTCAGCATTGCACTTAGCTGCAAGCAAAGGGAACTTGGGAGTAATAAAAGAGTTGCTTGGGAAAGACCCAAATCTGAGCTTCTTAAGAGACAATGATGGAAGAACTCCTCTCCACTTGGCGATGATCTACAACCAAGTCCATGTCGTCAAAGAGTTTCTCTTGGAAAGAACTAGACCCGCTTCATTCAACAGCCTTCTTGATACTGATCTCATTAATACAACTGACAACAATGGTGACATGGTCCTGCATCTAGCAGCCAAAATGAATTGCTTGGAGGTATGAAAGACTTAAACACACACACACACAACTATTTTATAGCAGTCTGATATACAGTTATCGATTGCAATTCACCATGCGCACTTCATAGTGGTGCCCATCTGATGGTTCATTTTGGCTGCTACTGGTATGAGAATGCCTGCTATGACTCTGGGATTATCCGGATTTCTGGATAATAGTTGCGGCATGGTAGTTGCTACTAGTCTCGGCCTGTGTAAGAAAGTGGTGAGAATAATTCGTTGTTCTAGAAACCTAATGTCTATATCTAATCTCTGCTGGGTTGAAAAGAGTATGTCTTCAAGAAGGACTACTCTTCTTCTTTCACCAATTATGTTGATGAGTACATCAAGATTAGGGTGATTGATTCTTAAAGTATTTTCCCTAATTAGTCTCTGCAGGCTCAACATCATTCTGTCTAATGATTGTAAATGTAAGACAGATCTTGCGTCCGTATATAACTGGTATATCGGATCCTCCATAGAATTCTCATAATATGGAATCTCTACATAGATAGGTAGTTCAGTGATAGGGTCCATATCTGAATTACGGATCTGTGCATTTCCAGATGATCCTGGAATGTCAGTCATCTCTATGACTAAGGAGTCAACCAAGTTCGGCTGGCTCTGATACCAACTGTGATATTCTCAACAAAATTAAAACTTTTATGAACAATAAGACAAAAGGCAGTAAATAAGTAAACAAGAACAAGAGAGAGTGAAACAAGAGCATGTAAAGGATGATCAGATATGATGAGAAAGAGTAACTGTTAGTGTGTGGGGAGATTTCCAGAACCACAGGATTAAGCTAATCACAACCATCAGATAAGGCTAAGCACTCTCACGTGCCATCCCCGTGCCATCCACGTGGCACCAATCTCACCCCGGCTACCAGGGCAGAGGCATCGGCCGAAGTCAAGCATCTCCGGGCCACTAGCGCCGGACTGGTCCACCCCGGGCGCCATCTCGGCGGGGAGCTCCACCTCGGCTGAGCCACCCCGGGTGCCATCTCAGAAGAAAACTCCACCTCGGCTGAGGAAGCCAGGACAGAAGCCGAAGCAAGAGAGAACCTTCACTTGCGCCCCTCATCCCCCACGTCATCAGGCACGTGGAGGGATAGGGGCACGAGCCAGTGGGACAGACGCGACATCCAGCCGCCCACAATCTTCGCCAGATCCCTAACAGGGCGGCATCCAGCGGCTAAGGCCACATCAGGGCAGGGCCCGAGGGCAGATCCGCTGGCACCCCTACCGCCAAAGGCGCCCAACACGACCTGGCCCAACAAGATGTGCATTAAATGCGATGTGGGCTGACCCGACGGGCATTTAATGCATAGTGGGCTGGATTGGACCGCAATTAATGCAATGTGGGCTGATCGTGACTTCCCAGTCGAATTAGGGGACCCACACCACAATATCTCCCAAAGATACGTTCCAAACTCTATAAATAGAGGATCAAACCACCATCAAAGGTACGCCATTTTTCATACACAGAGCCGCTACTCTGTCTCTCTTCTCCCTCTCCTTCCATTGTTCCAGTTCCCACACTGACTTTGGCATCGGAGAGCCTTGCGCCGCCCAGGCCAGGGTCCTCTGACCGTTTGCTCTTCCCTTTCAGGCTTTCGGACGGTATCCAGTCATTCCCCAGTCATCATCTTCTCGGATAAGTCCTGTAAGGCACCTCCTTATTGTGGGTCATTATTTTCTGCACCTACAATTGGCGCCGTCTGTGGGAAAGTAATATCCCAACCTCTCAAAACCTTCCCAACCTTCTAAACCTCAATCTCTCAGAAGCCATGCCACCGAAAGCTAAGAAGGGCGGAGAGTCTTCGAGGGCAATCCTCGAGCGGTTAGCACCGTCAACGGACGTCCCTCCTCAGGGACGGTCCCGAACGGTCCAAGGCACATCCACAGGCGAGGGTCGCCTGGGCTCCCAACTCTTTGTCGAGATCCCCTTCCAAGAGGGAGTCGAGGCCTCGCTTTCAGCGGACGAAACCGTGCCACCCCGACGTGACGAGCACCGGCGCGAGCGTCCCCGCAAAGATAAAGCTGTTGCCGTAGAGGAGACGCGCCGCGATCAACCTCCAGCCGCTGGAGGAGACGTCGCAGCCCAAGACGCTCTTCTCCAGAAGCAGGAGCGGTTAGTCCGAGAGCTCCACCAGCTCCAACAGCAGCTGAGGGCAGCGCGAACTGCCTCCTTGAGGCAGGTCTCTGAGCCTCAAGGGAAAAAGAGGGACGCCCCCAGTAGGGCAGCCCAGCCTCCCCGCGAGGACCTCAGAAATCATCTGGACCAGAAACGGAGCCAGATCCGTGACGAAGGCTCGAGCAACAGCCGAAGTCACCATAGCCGCGACGGCCAAACTCATAGCCGTCGTAGCCCGAGCCATCCCAAGCGAAAGCCCAGAGCTCAAACTCCAGAGAAGGACGATGAGCAAGAGCGATTTGACAAACGTGTCAGATTGGCTCTCCAGCACAACTTGGACATGCGGGACCAGAAGCAGATCTGTGGTCACATTGATCTGGGGGCCTCGCCCTTCACAAAAGAGATCGAGCGCACCCCCTTGCCCAGAAAGTTCTCCGTCCCGCGGTTCGTCCCCTATGACGGACTGTCCGACCCATCTGCACACCTCCGACACTTCTCCCAGAAGATGTCCATCTGGGGGAACGAGGGTCACCTAAACTGCAAAATCTTCTCCTCCAGTTTGGGTGACCTCCCCCTGAAGTGGTTCTGCTCTCTCCCGGAGCAGTCGGTTTCCAGTTGGAAGGAGCTCCAGCTCTCCTTCTTGAAGAAGTTCCAAGCCTACACCGTCGTCCCCAAGAAGGAAGGGGACCTCCTCGCCCTGAGAATGAAGCAGGGCGAAACCCTCACCAAGTTCGCCCAGCGATTCTGGGCGGTCTACAGCTAGATCGAGGGCACGAGGGAAGGGATAGCCATCTACGCCTTCCAGCATGCCTTGATCCCCGGCAACGACTTGCGAAAAGACTTGGCCGGAGACTCCCCAGAATCCATGCCAGAGTTGATGTCCCGGGTGAAGCGCTTCATTGCCCAGGAGGAAGACGAGATCCGGGCCAGGGATCAGGGCGGGCATCCGGAGCCCGAACAGAAGAGTGGCCGACCTCGGCAGAGAGGCGGGAGGCCCTCCCAGAAGCAGGAGCCCAAGCGGGCCTGGGTCTCCAGTTCGGCGAAGCCCAGACCTCCCTCCAGCGCCAGTCAGAGCGTCAACGTCGTCTTCAAGGAGCCGATCTACCGCATCCTGACCAAGATCAGGTCCAAGCCGTTCTTCAAGTATCCTCAGCCCTTGAAGAATGAACCCACCGAAGGCGCCCGAAGCAAGCTCTACTGCTCCTTCCATAGGGGCAACGGGCACAGGACCGAAGACTGCAGGACTTTGCAGGAGTATCTGGAGAAGCTGGCCGAAGAAGGCCACATCCCAGAGTTCATCAAGGCGGGTGATGCCGGCGGCAGCGACGGCCGAATTCACCAGAGCACGGCCCAGGCTCCAGAGAGCGAGGACTCAGAGAAGATCATCAACGTGATCCATCTGGCGTCCTCAGTTCCCGCTTCCTCATCCCGGGGAAGCTCTCAGGCCCGTGCCGAAGCCAGGCGGGCTTCACACGGGAAAGAAATAATGAAAGCCGAACTCGCTCCGGCATCCAAGAGAGCCCGCCGCGACCGACCCGCCATCTCGTTCTCGGATCGAGATCTAGAGGGAATCCAGGTCCCTCACAACGACCCCCTGCTCCTCACCATGAAGCTGAGAGACTTCACCGTGAAGAGGATCCTCGTCGACTCCGGCAGCTCCTCCGAGGTCCTCTACTACGACTGCTTCAAAAGGATGAAACTCTCCGAAGCAGACCTCACGGAGGTCCGAGCACCCTTGCTAGGGTTATCCGCCACGCCAGTCTATCCCAAGGGTAGGATCACCTTGGAAACCCGAGTTGGTGGAGCATCCGTGCTGGCCGACTTCCTGGTTGTGGACGCCCCTTCTCCCTACAATGTCATTCTGGGCAGAACGTGGCTCCACAAGCTAGAGGCAGTTCCTTCTTCCCTCCACCAAAAGCTGAAGTTCGTCCTTAAGAACAAGGAGGGCAAGATGGAAGTAATCACAGTGGAGGGAGACCAGCAGCAGCCCAGGCAGTGCATGCTGGCCGCAGTCCCAGCAGTGAAGGAGCCAGAGCGCGTCAACCTGGCCGAGTTCGAGAAAGGCCTCAATGAGATCGGCCGGGACCCTGAGAAGAAGAGCATCGAGGACCTGGCCGAAGTCAGACTAGACCCGGCAGACCCAGACAGGTTCTTCCTGATTGGCACCCAGCTGCCAGACGAAGAAAGGGCCGAACTCTCTCGGTTCTTGATGCAGAATGTGGACGTCTTCGCGTGGAGCCCAAGCGAAATGCCTGGGGTCGACCCTGAGGTCATGTGCCACAAGCTCAATGTCGACCCCGACCACAAGCCGGTAGTGCAGAGGGCCCGAAGGACCGGGCTGCAGCAGACAGATGCGGTCGCCGAAGAGATCGACAACCTGCTAAAAGCAGGAGCCATCCGGGAAGTCCAGTACCCGGTATGGCTGGCCAACACGGTGGTGGTCAAGAAGAAAACTGGCAAGTGGAGGTGTGCGTGGATTTCACCGACTTGAACAGGGCTTGCCCCAAGGACAGTTTTCCCCTCCCAAAGATTGACCAACTGATCGACGCCACCACCGGTCACGACCGAATGAGCTTCCTTGACGCCTACCGGGGCTATCATCAGATCCCGCTCTACGAGCCTGACGAGGAGAAAACATCATTCATCACCCCCCGCGGCACTTACTGCTATAAGGTGATGCCCTTCGGGCTGAAGAACGCGGGGGCGACCTATCAGCGCCTCGTCACAAAAATGTTCCAGGCCCAGCTCGGCCGATCGGTAAAGGTGTACATCGACGACATGGCCGTCAAATCTGTGCGCTCCAGCGACCATCTGGCGGATCTCGGCCAAGTCTTCGACATCCTTCGCACATACAAGCTCAAGCTAAACGCTTCCAAGTGCGCCTTCGGCGTAGCCTCTGGCAAGTTCCTCGGCAGCTTGGTGACGCGGAGGGGGATAGAGGCCAATCCGGACCAGATCACTGCCATCCAGGGCATCCAGAGTCCCTCTACCACGAAGGAAGTTCAAAGGCTCACAGGAATGGCCGCAGCACTCAACCGCTTCATCAGCCGGTCATCAGATAAGTGCAGGCCTTTCTTTCAGCTTCTTAAGAAAAATTTGAAGTTCCAGTGGACCCCTGAGTGCGACCAGGCATTGGCCGCACTCAAAACTTATTTAATGTCACCACCATTACTCTCCACCCCGACTTTGGGGGAGATTCTGTATTTGTACCTTGCGGTCTCGGATCACGCAGTGAGCTCCGTCCTCATCAGGGAGGACGAGGGAGTTCAAAAGCCGATCTATTACACGAGCTCCGTCCTCCTATTGGAGAAGCTTGCGTTGGCTCTTGTCACCGCCTCCCGCAAGCTCTCCCATTATTTTCAATCCCACACCATTGTGGTAATCACGGAGCACCCACTCCGTTCATTATTCAAGAAGGCTGACTTTTCAGGGCGCATATCAAAGTGGGCAGTTGAACTGGGGCAGTATGATATACAGTACCGTCCCCGAACTGCGATCAAAGCCCATATTCTGGCAGACTTCATAGTGGAATTCGTCTCCCCCAACCCGGCTCCGACCCAGCTCGGCACGGCACTGGGGGGCACAGGGCACGAGCCAGTAGAAACAGAGGTCCAGCAGTCTCCCACCTCGGCATGGAAGATCTTTGTCGACGGGTCGTCCACCTCCAAGAGAGCTGGCGCCGGCATAGTTCTCCAATCGCCAGAGGGACTGGTCATAGAGCAGGCCTTCACCCTGGACTTCAAAGCGACGAACAATGAGGCAGAGTACGAAGCAATGATTGCAGGGTTGAACAGCGCCCGAATCCTCGGAGCCCAGCATCTGGAGATCTTCAGCGACTCTCAACTGCTAACTAGCCAGCTCGCTGGAGACTACCAGGCCAGGGACGACAGGATGGCGGCCTACTTAGCCCTTGCGAAAAAGCTACTCTCCCAATTCCAGAAAGCCGAGGTCAGGCAAATATCCCGAGATACCAACACGCACGCAGATGCGCTTGCAAACCTGGCCTCCGCTGTCGAAGCAGGAAAGAAGAGGACCATCGAGGTCGGGTCAGTATCAAGGTCAAGTCTAGAACTCCATTCATCTCGGCTTGTCCTCTGTGCTGACCTCGGCCCTAGCTGGATGGATCCAATCGTCGCCTACTTGAAGGACGACCAGCTCCCCGAGGACAAGACTGAAGCCCACAAGATCAGGCTCAAGGCAGCTCGGTTCTGGCTCTCTCCCGAAGGCAAACTCTACAGGAAGTCCTTCACAGGTCCATACCTCCAATGCGTCCACCCGACCAAGGTGGACGACTTCCTATATGAGATCCACGAAGGAATTTGCGGCAGCCATATAGGAGGTCGGTCATTGGCCTACAGAGCAATCAGCCAGGGTTACTGGTGGCCCTACATGCAGAAGGACGCCCAGGTCTACGCCACGAATTGCGAGAAATGCCAGAAGTTCTCCCACTCCCTCCATCAGCCAGCACAGGATCTGAGTCCCCTCTCCAGCCCATGGCCCTTCGCTCAATGGGGCCTGGACATTGTGGGGCCTCTTCACCGAGCTCCAGGGAACAAGAGATGGCTGATAGTGGCTACGGACTACTTCACAAAGTGGATAGAGGCTGAACCGTTGTCTTCCATCACGGACAGGGACTCCAGGAACTTCGTTTGGAAAAACATCCTTACGAGGTTCGGCATCCCCCGGACCCTGATTTCAGATAACGGGACCCAGTTCGATTCCAAGTCTTTCAGAGACTTCTGCCAAGAGCACGGCATCAGAAACTATTACTCCACCCCGGCATATCCACAGAGTAATGGCCAGGCAGAAATCTCTAACAAAGTGATCCTGGACGGCCTGAAGAAGCGACTGGACAAGGCAAAGGGCAGATGGACAGAGGAGCTTCCGAGCGTGCTGTGGGCATATAGAACAACTCCAAGGAGGTCCACTTCGACAACACCTTTCTCTCTGGCCTAAGGGATGGAGGCGGTCATTCCCTTGGAAATCGGCCTTCCTACCCTGAGGACAGAGCTGGTCGACCAAGGCCGAAATGAGACGAACCTGGCAATGGAGCTGGAGCTGGCAGACGAGCGACGAGAAGCAGCAGCCCTGAGACTGACCGACTACCAGCAGCGGTTAGCCAGGGCATACAATCAAAATGTCAAAGAAAGAAGGTTCACCGCGGGAGAGCTCGTTCTAAAGAAGACCCTGCCAGCTGACAAAGAGCCGAACGAGGGGAAGCTTGCCCCGAACTGGCATGGCCCGTTCAGAGTGGTCTCACTGGCGGGAAAGTCAGCCTACAAGCTTGACGACTTGGAAGGCAAGCCGCTGCCGAGACCATGGAATGCATCCCACCTGAAGAAATTTTATTTCTAAAAGATGTAATGAATTTCAGAATCAATAAAAGCAGCCTTCGCCTTGTCATCAGTTCGTCATCTCTCTCTGACTGATTTCGGCACTCTTGGGTTCATCCGCCCTGGAAATGGCCTGGAGTTCCTACACTCAGCCTTTCCTAAAGCCCCGTGTCTTGGACACACTCTTGGGTTCATCCGCCCTGGAAATGGCCTGGAGTTCCTACACTCAGCCTTTCCTAAAGCCCCGTGTCTTGGACACACTCTTGGGTTCATCCGCCCTGGAAATGGCCTGGAGTTTCTACACTCAGCCTTTCCTAAAGCCCCGTGTCTTGGACACACTCTTGGGTTCATCCGCCCTGGAAATGGCCTGGAGTTCCTACACTCGGCCTTTCCTAAAGCCCCCGTGTCTTGGACACACTTCGGGTACATACGCCCTGGAAATGGCCTGGAGTTCCTACACTCGGCCTTTCCTAAAGTCCCCGTGTTTGGAACACACTCAAGGGTTAACAGCCCTGGAAAAGGCCTCGAGTTCGGACACTCGGCCGAGTTCCTAAAATCAGGGTTTTATCCCACTCTACAAGGGTCTACCGCCCTGGGAATGGTCTGGAGTTCCTACACTCGGCCGTTTCCTAAAGTCCGGGTTCATAAACCCCTCACACCTCGGCGCAAGGCAGTTCGGTCAAGGGCAGATTCCTGAAGTCCGGGTTCATACACCCCTCAGAAGGCCATAGCCGAACTCACTCTCGCCTAGCCGAAGCCAGCGGAACAATGGATCCACCCCGGCGTAAGGCAATTCGGCCAAGGTATGGGTCCACTTCGGCGCAAGGCCAGCCATTTCGGCCAAAGCCAGCCATTTCGGCCGAGGTCAGCGCCAGCACTCAACACAACACAGAAATAGTGTTCCAGAACAGTGCAAGAAAAACAGAAGACGATGCAAGAGCACTGTATACAGTTTGGCATTTTATTCATTGTAAACTGCTTCATCTCAAGAATTACAGAACAGAAAGCAAAGTACAGAAAGGAGGATCGCAGTCCTCTGAAAACAGAAAACGAAGCGAAAACTGGGAGACTCTGATCTTCACCGACTCTTCAGCCAGAAGGCTCGAGGACGCCGGATCGCTGCCTGGAGGTTCTCAGGGATCCTGAATTTCACCAGGCTGTACAATACGCTTTGGCTGGTCAGACCAAAGCATCGCACAGCCCCTCCAGTTCGGAGGCACTGGACCTCGCTGGGCTCTTCTTCTCTCCATCAACGAAACCCGACCCATCGCTTGAAGAAACCCCAGGTCCAGCGGGGCCTCAATCCCGCCTTCCGTATGACGGTCGCACAGGACCGTGTCGGACGAGAATGTGCCACCGTCCCCCGGTTACGTTGCAGCGCTGCGTTACAGCGCATCCTCACTCTGTCTGGCCAGGGACGGATGGCCATGAACCCGCGTTCAGAGAGCGCGTGGTCCACGGGGAGTTCCTTCAGAGAGCGCGCAGACCACGACGGACTTCCCCCTTGGAGAAAGCCGTCCACAGGCGCAAAGGTTCCCCCCGGATCGAAGATTACAGAATGTCTGTCAGACATGGTTCCTACTGCCAAGTGAAATAAGCTATCCTACTTCCGTTTCTTTTCTTCTCCCATGGCGAGCTTGCCATCCCTATTTATAGGAAGAAGAAGGGCTCGGCCTCCGAAAGAAGTTATGAGGGCGAAGTCTCCCACGCGTTACTGGGGATGCACGGCTGTTGACCAGCGATCCCTATGGCGCCACGTGGAGACATCCGTCCGATTCCCTCGTCAGCCGTGCCACCTTGTTTGTTGCTATTTATGGTCTTCAGAATACGGAAAATCAGCACTGACAGTTTGACTCTTTCTACCTCAAGGGCCACGCCACACAGTGAAGGCATTCAATACCATTCAATGCACATCCAGAAATGAAAGAGAGACAAATGCAAAAAGAAAATTCAGAAGTAAAGAAACCCGTCTTTCATTGATTGCAAAAAATGTTTACAAGGCTGAGAAGCGAAAGCACTACAGACAAGAAGACAGAAATGTAAAGGAGCCCGGCTACTATGGTTTCGGCGACTCCACTAGGTCGATCACCACATCTGATGGACCAGTGGACTCGGCCGAAACCATGACCTCGCTTGGAGCGTCGCTGGCAGAAGGGGCTTCGACTGGTACCTCAGCCGAACCAGGAGCAGAAGAGGTCTCACCCCGAGGCACGGCCAAAGCCTCGCTGGCGACTGGGGCATCGCTCAAGACCGGGGCAGCTGGAGCGTCGTCAGCAGCAGGAGCTTCGACCGGGGCACTTTCAGCTACAGGGGCTTCGACCGGAGCGCTTTCAGTTGCAGGTGCGGAGCTCGGCTCGGGACCCAGGTCCGAATACTTCGGCAGGTCCTGATAGACAGGATGGTCTTCAGGGACCCCCGCACGTCTCAGTGCGGCCAGGCATCCTTCCTCGAACAGAATGGACGTGATCTCCTCGACCTGTTTCTCATACAGCTCGGTGGCGCGATCCACCCCGTTCTGGAAGACAGATTGAGCCTCGGACAGAAGAGAGGCCTTCTCGTTTTCCAGGTCGGCGTTCGCCTTCACCAGCTTCTCCCTCTCAGCGCGACCAGCCAAGACCTCCCCTCGCAACCTCGCTACCTCAGCCGTCGACTCAGACTTCAACCTGGCCAGCTCCGACTCCAACTCGGAGATCCTCTTGTTCTTCGTCCAAAGCTCGCCTTTCATATGGTTGGCCCGGGACGAGAGTTCGGCGACCTCAGTCAGAGCCGATGCCAATCGAGCGGACTCTCCAGCGCTGGCCAGCTTGAGCTATTCCATTCCCTTCCGCTGCTCGTCCAGCTCTTTCTTCAGCTTCTCCCGCTCAGACTCCAGACGGGTCATCCTCGCAGCATTCCTATCCCTCCTTCCTAACACGGTTAGGATCCTCTGCACGTTCTGCAAGGGAAAAGAGGAGAATCAAAACAGGAACAGCCAAGCTAGGCCACTCGAAAAAATACATAAAAAACACTTACCAGGATGTCAGCCTGGATCGCTGACAACATCAGGCTCTCGTCATCAAACTTCTCGTGCTCCTCCATATCCCGAGGCAGAGCACAGGCCTTGGCAAGGGCCCCGATCACCTCGGCGTTCCCCAGCAGTCGGTCTCCAACGTTCAGGGGTTTGCCGGTCTGCGTTTCCATTCTCGGCTTCCACGGTGCTGGGGCAATTCGGGGCCCGGAGGCCGATCCGGACCCTTGCCCGGCCGAGATGAGAGGCTCGCGCGCTGGACCAACAGCCGACTTGCTGACTGGCGCACTCTTTTCGGCCGGCGCACTCTTTTCCTTCGGCGCACTCTTCTCGCCCCCCTTTTCGGATGGAGCTTTAGCCCCAGGGGCTCGTTCAGGAGTTTTGCCCTTCGACTGCAGATCAGCCTTCGAGCTCTTCTCCCCCGCCTTGGATTTCTTCTTGGGCGGGGACCCCTCCTTCGAGCGGTCCGGCGAGCGTCGCCGGGCTCCCCCGCTCGGAGCGGGGGCAGGAGCAGAGGGAGCACCGGCGCCCACCGGACCCGAAGCAGCACGAGTACCGGCAGGCGACGGAGCTCCAGAAGACACTGACCTCTGCCTAAACTTAGCAGCCAGGTCCTTGACAGCAAGCTCCCTCGAGCTTCCCTCCATGTCCTCTCCTCGATCAGAGGGATAAGCGTCCACTATCTGCGTCAAGTCCGGCAGCTCCGGGTCAGAAGTAGACGCCTCAGCACCAGACGCAGTTCGGTCGGCAGCGGGATCGGTCAAGGGGACCCCGCTAAACACCGCAACTGATACGGTCGGACGGTCAGGGTGCGTCTCGTCCACCTCAGGTACTCCGGTCCTCTGGTAGTGGCCGCGATACCTCGGCGTATACCCAAGCAGCTTCCAAGCCGACCTGGTTTCGTGCCCCTTGTACCGTTCAACCTTGTTGATGTCGTCGGTATTCCTCCTCCAACCTTCGCTGACAGCTCGGCGTCGCCTTGCACCCGCCTCTGCTCAACAGGCAAAAAAGAGTATCAGTTCGGCACCAATGAGGTAAGCAAAGTAAAAAGGAGAAAAGCAGTGATGATTACTTGGGACTTCCCCAGGGCGACGTGGGACCGACAGCCTCCTGCTTTCGCCTGGGCCGAACTCCCAGTCCCCCGAGACACAGAAGAAATCCTCCTCAGCATTCTTACTTGAGTCCTCCAAGGCTAGGACGAAGCCCCTTCGCTGCGGCTTCACACGGAGATAATATCTTCCCTCCCCAGCCTTGCAGATATCATATGTATCCTCGATGTCGTGAGGGCCTAGGTTGGTCCCCAAGATCTCGTTCAGCTTCGCTGTGCCCATGATGACCTTGTAGCCATTGGGCATCAACTGGCCCGGGGCGAGGGACCAAAGGCTAAGGCAGGCCCTAAGCAGGGGGTGCAGTGGAAACCTGACCCCACCCTCGATCACGGAGATCAGAGGGAACGGCATCCAGCCGCCGTAGCAGCGATACAGGGCAGCGTCGGCAAGGTCCGCCGATTTTAGGAGGACCCCCTCCGGAATACTGAAGGCAGCTCTAAACTCGGCTAAGCCCTCATCGGAATCTACCCTGAATCTAGGGGTGCCCATGTCTAGAAGGGGTGACGACGAAGAAAAACCCTAGAAATCGAAAAACCCCAAGAAGAACCAGACAGAAGAACAAAGCGACTTACAGGGACGAAGAAGCAGATCGAGAGCAGATCCGGGCACGTTCTACGGTCGTCTTCCTCGAACAGATCTCAGGAACCAGAGCAGAAATCGAAGGCAAAGGCGAAGGCGAAAGAAATCGGGAGCGAGAAAAAGAAGGGAACGACCCTATTTGTAGAAGGGGAACCCTCGTTTGGGTACCGCCTCCGGATTCGAAGAGACACTTCAAAGCCCGTGCCCATCCCATCATTAAGACAACGCAATCAGCGCAGAAGCTACGCGTGTAGCCGTCAACTCGGTCCCCAAGACGAACAGGGCAGAGCATTTATTACTTCAAAAGAGTTGAAGCGACACCAGGCATAAAGAGTTGAAGCGACACCAGGCATGAAAAGTTGAAGCGACACCAGGTAATAATCACCGCATCCCCAGACGGATTCTTCTAGCTTTCAACCCCTAAAGGCTAGCACACTTCAGAGGTCAAAAGCTAGGGGGCAATTGTGTGGGGAGATTTCCAGAACCACAGGATTAAGCTAATCACAGCCATCAGATAAGGCTAAGCACTCTCACGTGGCCATCCCCGTGCCATCCACGTGGCACCAATCTCACCCCGGCTACCAGGGCAGAGGCATCGGCCGAAGTCAAGCATCTCCGGGCCACTAGCGCCGGACTGGTCCACCCCGGGCGCCATCTCGGCGGGGAGCTCCACCTCGGCTGAGCCACCCCGGGTGCCATCTCAGAAGAAAACTCCACCTCGGCTGAGGAAGCCAGGACAGAAGCCGAAGCAAGAGAGAACCTTCACTTGCGCCCCTCATCCCCCACGTCATCAGGCACGTGGAGGGATAGGGGCACGAGCCAGTGGGACAGACGCGACATCCAGCCGCCCACAATCTTCGCCAGATCCCTGACAGGGCGGCATCCAGCGGCTAAGGCAACATCAGGGCAGGGCCCGAGGGCAGATCCGCTGGTACCCCTACCGCCAAAGGCGCCCAACACGACCTGGCCCAACAAGATGTGCATTAAATGCGATGTGGGCTGACCCGACGGGCATTTAATGCATAGTGGGCTGGATTGAACCGCAATTAATGCAATGTGGGCTGATCGTGACTTCCCAGTCGAATCAGGGGACCCACACCACAATATCTCCCAAAGATACGTTCCAAACTCTATAAATAGAGGATCAAACCACCATCAAAGGTACGCCATTTTTCATACACAGAGCCGCTACTCTGTCTCTCTTCTCCCTCTCCTTCCATTGTTCCAGTTCCCACACTGACTTTGGCATCGGAGAGCCTTGCGCCGCCCAGGCCAGGGTCCTCTGACCGTTTGCTCTTCCCTTTCAGGCTTTCGGACGGTATCCAGTCATTCCCCAGTCATCATCTTCTCGGATAAGTCCTGTAAGGCACCTCCTTATTGTGGGTCATTATTTTCTGCACCTACAGTTAGGGCACTCTAAAGGATGATAACGGTTCAAAACATAATTTACTAAAATAAGATGTAATAACATGTGGGTTATGGTCCACCTATGTTTTCGGTAATTCTAGTTCCCTCCTAATGAGACTGAAAGCCTCCTGTGCGAAACAGTAATGTGTAACTATTTGGGTAATAGTGTGAACAAGACTCATTTTCAACCACCTACAGTACCCGGACAAGAGTTGGACATAATGCCTCAATGCCTTCATGGCTAACGGCAATAGTCCCGAGTGTCCATACAGAGGTATAGGTCTCACTATGGCCTTAAACACCATTTTTCTCAGATAATGCAGAGAAGTAAGGGAACAGAAACATAATGGTAGAGAATAACAAACATACTATTACAAACTGTCAAAGCAGACTATATTACAAACCTATACATCTTAGAGAGACGCCCACCCAGCTACTCTGGTAGGGCTTTAGCTATTCATACCTTCACAAAGCTTTCAGAATAGAAACATTCGCCTCTCAAACCACCTTGAAGCTTATATTACATAGTAAGTCCTTATATAGGCAAACAAGCATGCCGGACTTCAAGTTTTATCAATTACGAAGTAATAAAAGAAAACATAAAAAACTACTCACGGGAGTTTACTCCTCAAACAGCATGATGACAAAGTGCTGTCCTTCTACTATGCACATGCATCATTATATGATGATGTCTCTTCTTTATATCTTCAAGGTGTTTACAAGGATATATAATTTTCCGAACTTGTTGAACCAAGTTCTTTTGTCTATAATTAAGTTGGATAAGATTATTCTTATCTGGGATCTTATAGGCATCTGGAATGAGGTTGTTATTTAAAGCTCTGTAGTCTATAACCATGCGAACTTTACCTCTTTTCTGTTCTGAGTAAACAAAGAATGGCCTTATCAGTTTTTGGTCAAGCAATTCTCTAATTTGTGTAGAGAATTCTCTAGCCTCCTCTGTGCTGGGGGGGAAGGCTTTCCCAACTGATATTATCATACCAGCACTCCTTAGTCATTGTGTTCAAACAAGCTATTTTAGCTTCTATGAGATCTATGAGAAAATCTAGACTTCTCATCGCAGAGGAAAATTTTAATGTCAATCAATATGCCAAAGAATTGATTAACAATATAGGAATCATGTCATACTCCGAAGCAGCCGGAGAAGCAGAGAATTTTACCTACAAAAGACATACTTTTTGTATTATGCTCACAGCTCCTAGAAAAGGCAAACAAGAAGATCGAGAGATAACGTATCTCTACAATCAAGCAACTCGTCTTATGACCCAGATGGTAAGTTCTGGAATTAAGATCGGAATGGAATTTGTCCCAGGAGGCTCAAAACCCGGCCTATTCCCCTGCACTAGATTACTGACAAAACTAGTTTCCAGATCCAAGAAGAACAGAGAGAAACTCTCTTTCGTGCTGGATTTATCAGATACATAGAAGTACTTGAAGAAAAATCCTTAAGCATCCTCCCACAGGAAGCCAGTAGAGTATTAAAAACTGTTGCCAAAAATTATCCCTACACATTGACAACCTACACTCTTGCTCTAGGAGTTTTTAACCTAATCAAGATTTATCCTGTTTTAAGAGATCTCATGAACAGTACAGCTAAAAGCCTTGAACCTCCAGAGAAATACACACAAACAAAAATTTCTCAGCAGAGAGCCCTTAACATAGAAGCTATTAGTCTCCTACTAGGAGAAGAAGGAGATAAATGGTACACTTTGTACTATTCTTGCACTATGGTTATCTAAGCCCTTGAAGTCATGGGTACCGGCACTGTAGAAAGAATCAAGGAAGGACATGCCCCACTCAAAATCTTTCTACCATGTTCTCTCCCAGAAATTACAGCTCTGGGAATGACTGAGATCAATGTCCTCAGAGCAGCAGAGAAGATTGCACCCACAATCTTAATGGATCCCGTAATGGGCTCACCTTCAATGGAGCAACAGGTCAGCTCGCTTACCGACAGGTCCAATATTGGCAGCACCTGCAGCACAGAGCCCTAGGGAGAAGACCAGTCAAAAGAAGCAGGACACACTTGACCGGGTTTTCTGAAAAATCATCCTCGTAAACACCTTGAGGATATAAAGAAGAGACAGCATCATATAATGCTGCATGTGCATAGTAAAAAGACAGCACTTTGTCATCATGCTGTCTGAGCAGTAAACTCCCATGAGGAGTTTTTTTATGTTTTCTTTTATTACGTAATTGATAAAACTTGAAGTCCGGCATGCTTGTTTGCCTATATAAGGGCTTAGCATGTAATATAAGCCTCAAGGTGGTTTGGAAGGTGAAGATTTTTATTATGAAAGCTATGTGAAGGTATGAGTAGCTAAAGCCCTACTAGAGTAGCTGGGTGGGCGTCTCTCTAAGATGTACTGGTTTGTAATATAGTCTGCTTTGATCATCACTAAGATAGTTTCCCAAAGCAACAAGGTCTTTCAGGCTAGGCTCTGTTGAGATTATCACAGATGGTATCAAAGCCAACCGAACTTGGTTGACACCTTAGTCATAGAGAATTCTCTAGCCTCCTCTGTGCTGGCAGGGAAGGCTTTCCCATTGATAGTCCTTTCTGGGTCTTTGAGATTAAGTACGCATTCATACTTATCTTTATCCCATCTGGCAATAGGATCTTTACCAAGGTTAGGTTCTGTCAATTGTTGTAGTATGGTTTTTATACTACCTTTGGGCTTAATAGAAGAGTTGTTTTTCTTCTTATTCTCATATTGCACAGAATTTAAAAGGATTTTGTTAATCCTTTTATTGATGTTAACCTACGCATTATGCGCTATTATCTTTATGAGATAATCTTCAAGGATTGCTGGCTTTGCCTGGCAGATATTGGAAATATATATGGGATTTGCACTTGCAAGAGTTTTAGGGTTTAGGGTTTAGGTCAGTGTTCTCCCTCTTATCACCACGTTTCGCAGCTTCTCTGAAAGTACTCAGGTATTTTTCTATTTTAGAAAACAGGGGAAGAGTAGTAGAGTTATTGTTGATGAAGAGAACTAGTTGGGGTTCTGGTTGAAGCTGGATAGTGTATTTATCAAAATCTTCTAGGAAATCCATTCCTAGAATGGCGTCGGTTAGATTAATATTCTCGATTTCAAGAAATCGAAGTTTATGTAATGTGGTGTTGATTTTAAGAAGAAGAGAAGTTGTCTGTCTTCGAATCTCAAAAGGTATTGAGTTAGCACTGGAGCCAACAAATGGTTTATCAAGAATTCCCATATGGCTATCAAGAGTTATTCCTTTCTTGATGAAGGATGTAGTGGAGCCTGTGTCTAGTAAGGCTTCAACGCTTTTTTCTCCCAGGTTAGCAATAATGGTTAAATGGGTGAAAAGGAGATCGCCTACATGTTGGAAGGCATAAACTTCAATGGAACACACACATCTCGGGTATGCACCCATCTGAATGGATTGGATCTTTAGATCAATTGCATCAATTTTCAAGTGGGTGAAATTTGTGGGCCTTTGATGAACTGGTTAGGATGATCATGTGAAACCTTGTCGCTGAACACCACCAGAAGGGCCCATCCAATTCTTCCGATCCCCTAGCATCAGATCACCTGGTGGGGCCCATAACAAGGATCCCATAGATATATATATAGATATGAAAATTCTCTAAATTAAATGACCCCTCTAATGAGAGAGAGAGAGAGAGAGATACTAATGGTAATGTCTCATTGTTTATGGAGATGGTAATCCTTCCTTTTAAGGTAGATGGCACTTGACTTGATTTGTTCTGGAAATATTATGTTAGTTGCTAAGTTATCAATGTCAAGGATGAATAAGATCCTTACTGACTTGTTTATAAAACTGTTTACTGATTATTGTTTACTGTTTTACAAGTAGCATGTATGATCATAAAACACTGTTTATACCTTGTTGAATTGTTGAATTCACCAGTGCTATGATGACATTACAGGCCCAGCTGCCCCTACCGTTGGTGCGACCGCACCGGCAGCGGAGGATACCATTCCGGTTCCGCCAGGCGGATTAGTGGAGTGGAGATGATGACACATATGTTTTTTGTGTTTTGGGAATTTTCTTGTAAATTCTGTAATTAGTTTTGAATCTTTTTGTATATGTACTTATTGAGATCCTTGCATTGTTTTTGTATGCAAGTGATAATCATGATCATGATGTAAATACATTTTGGAATCAATGTAAATTAATGGTTTTATATTCCGCATAATATGTAATCTGTATCCCTTGTGAGTTTTATGTGTTAAAATTCACGGGAGTAAATATGGTTTCGACTCCGGTTAACTCGAGGTAATTAAATTTCGGGTTCGAGTCGTGATATATTTATTATATGGTATCAGAGCATAAGCGACCTAAATAAACATGAATCGTAACAATCGTAAAATGATAAAACAGATAAAGGATTAAATCCTGTAGTGGATTTAAGATATGTACTGTTTCATTGTATGTGATTTCATTTCACTGTCAATGTGAATACTGTTCATACATGGTTATGTAATGGAAGTTATAGATATATATATATATATCTTATCTTCCTATATTTGCTTTTCAGAATGGCATCTGGTTCTAAAAGCGGTGGTAATGTGAATGACAACCCTGATCAGAGTGTCGGTGGAGATGGAGGACCTATTCCTACGCCTCCTACCCCTAATGATAGTGATGCGAGATTCACTGCACTTGTGGAGCTACTAGCTAGAAATAGTGAGCAGATGGCTAAAAGACATGAAGTGCAGCTGAATATGCAAGCCCAAATCACGGCCTTGTTACAAGTACAAGCACAATTGCAACCTCCCCCTATACCACCAGTTAACCCGCAACCTCAAGCTGCTACTCAAGTGGTAGTACAAGCAAAGGAAAAAGATCCTAATATTCTTTATGAACAGTTTAGAAAAAGAGGAGCTACGGAATTTCAAGGCAAGGAAGATGTCTTAGTAGCTGATGAGTGGATTGAACACATTGAAGTTGTGTTCAAAACGATAGTCTGTACCCCAAAACAAAAAGTGTTACTTGCTTCTTCCATGCTACGGGATGTAGTGCAAGAATGGTGGAAGGGTGTTAAAGGTGCAATTATTGCAACACCTGCAGCCACACTTTGGGAGACTTTTCGGAAGCAATTTGAGAGAAATTTTGTTCCTAACAATGTTAGACAAAGAAAAGAATCGGAGTTCTTGCACTTGAAGCAAGGACAGATGTTTGTGACAGCCTATGTTCATTTGTTTACTAAGCTGTCCAAATATGCCAAGGACCTGATTGATACCGAGGATAACAAGGTTAAGAGATTTCTGAATGGGTTGAATCCCGCTTACAAGAAGATGGTCTTGGCAGGTTCTATGCCTGAAAAGTTTGATGATGCTATAGGTAAGGCATACGATGCAGAAGAAGTGCATAGAGAAGAAATGGAATTCAATGATGGCCCAAAGAGAAGTGCTAGTCCTTGGTTTAAAAAGGGAGATAAATCCAAGGGTAAGAAGCAGAAATATGTTGCTAGGACTTCTGAACAGAAACCAGTCTGTGAGACATGTGGGAAAACTCATAAAACTGAAGCTTGTTGGAGAAACATTGGAGCATGTTTGGTTTGTGGATCGATGGAGCATAAAATGGCTCAATGTCCTAATGGTAGGAGAAACAATCGAGCTCCACATCAATAGCGTCAAGGACAACAACAACAGAGGCAGCAACAGTCTCGTCAGCAGCAGCAGAATAGGCTTCGTGCTACCGGACAAGTGTATGCTGCAAATAGAGAACAAGCTGAAGCTGCAACCAATGTTGTGGAAGGTATTATTTATGTTGATAGTAGACCAGCATGTGCATTATTTGACCCTGGTTCTACTCATTCATTCGTTGCACCTTCCTTTGTTTGTAATATGCAAAACCAAATAAAATAGTTGTCCTATGATTTCACAGTAACTACACCACTAGGAAGGAATGTAGTGTGTGAGTTATACATACCCCAATGTAATGTGAAAATTGGTGGTGTGTTAATGCCAGCAGATTTAGTCATATTGGCTATGACTGACTTTAATGTCATATTTGGCATGGATTGGCTTGCGAAGTACAGAGCCTGTTTGGACTGTTTCCGCAAAATCATTACTTTTCAAGTAGATGAAGCCAATACCAGTGTTCTATTTGAAGGAACACAGAAGAAGTTTAATACAAGACTTATATCTGCATTAAAGGCCGAACGAATGGTGCAAAGTGGTTGGGAAGGCTACATCGCATTTATCACTGAGAAGAAGCCAAAGAAGGTATTGAAGGATATTCCTATCGTCTGTGAATTTCCAGACGTATTCCCGGAAAAAGTGTCAGGTCTGCCTCCAGCAAGGGAAGTGGACTTTACGATCGAGCTTGTGCCAGGTACTGCACCGATTTCTCAAGCTCCTTATAGAATGGCACCATTCGAACTGCATGAGTTGAAGAAACAAATACAGGATTTGCTTGACAAGGGTTTTATCAGATCGAGCGTCTCGCCTTGGGGAGCACCTGTATTATTTGTTAAGAAAAGGATGGCTCTATGCGTATGCGTATCAATTATCGGCAATTAAATCAAGTGACGATTAAGAATAAATATCCATTGCTTTGAATCGATGAGTTGTTTGATCAACTCCAAGGTGCAGCCTATTTTTCGAAGATTGATCTCCGATCTGGATATCATCAGATTCGTGTTAGAGATCAAGATGTACAGAAGACTGCGTTCAGGACCCGATATGGGCATTATGAATTTCTTGTCATGCCGTTTGGATTAACGAATGCACCTGCGGTGTTTATGGCTCTGATGAATAGAATATTTGCTTCTTATTTAGACCAGTTTGTTGTTATCTTTATTGATGACATTCTGGTATATTCCAAGTCAGAGCAAGAACACGTTCGTCATTTGAGAACAGCATTGCAACTGTTGAGAGACAATCAGTTGTTTGCCAAGTTAGAGAAATGTGATTTCTGGTTACAGCAGGTAGCATTTCTGGGTCATATCATTACAAGAGATGGATTAGCTGTCGATCCTGCAAAGATTAAAGCTATTACTAATTGGCAGAGTCCAAGGACTGTACCAGAAGTTCGGAGTTTCTTGGGGTTGGCTAGTTATTATAGAAGATTTGTTAAAGACTTCTCCAAGATCGCAGCCCCATTAACTGAGCTGACTCGGAAGGATGTTCCATTTATATGGAATGATGAATGTGAGTCAAGTTTTCAAAATTTGAAGCAGAGATTGATCTCAGCCCCAATCTTATCCTTCCCCGCAGGAAGCGGAGGATTTGTGGTTTATTCGGATGCCTCTGGTGTAGGATTTGGATGTGTGCTGATGCAAAATGGCAAAGTGATTGCTTATGGATCACGCCAGTTAAAGGAGCATGAAAAGAATTATGCCACTCATGATTTGGAACTCGTGTTGTCTTTGCTTTGAAACAATGGAGGCATTATCTCTATGGAGAGACATTTGAAGTTCATTGTGATCACAGGAGCCTCCAGTATTTGTTCACATAAAAAGACATTAATTTGAGGCAACGCCGTTGGCTAGAGTTAATCAAAGATTATGATTTTCCATTCACATATGTGCCGGGGAAAGGAAATGTAGTAGTGGACGCTTTGAGTCGGAAATCATCTACCTTGGCAGCCATGGTGGGTGAATGGAAATTGCTTGAAGAATTCAGAGATCTGGATGTAGAAATGGAGATATTAAATGACCGAAAGCTGATTGCACAGATGTCTGTCTTTGAACCGATGTTGATTACAGAAATTAAGAACAGACAGTTTGATGATCCTGAATTCATTAGAATCAGAGATAATATTGCAACTAGACCAGATTTTATGTTGGTTGATGGTACTCTCTATTTTCGAAACAGAATGTGTGTGCCAGCACAAGAAGATTTGAAGCAAGCGTTGATGTTTGAAGCACATCACACTCGGTACACTATGCATCCAGGAAGCACTAAAATGTACCGGAATCTCAAGGACAGGTTTGGGTGGCACAATATGAAACGAGAAATAGCTGGATATGTGTCTTCATGTTTAACCTGTCAGCGTGTCAAGTTTGAGCATAAGAAACCTCCTGGATTACTTCATCCTTTACATATTCCTAGATGGAAGTGGGAACACTTAACTATGGACTTTGTATCTTGTTTGCCAATGACCAGGAGACATCATGACACCGTCTGGGTGATTGTGGATCGTCTTACGAAGTCTGCACATTTCCTTCCATTTAGAAAGGATATGGGATTTAATGAAATGTCAAAGTTGTTTGTCAAAGAAATAACCAGACTGCATGGAACACCAGTATCGATTGTATCAGATCGAGACAGTCGGTTTGTTTCTACATTTTGGCAAGCATTTCAGAATTCTATGGGCACTAAACTGCGGTTTAGTACTGCATATCATCGTCAAACTGATGGACAATCTGAGCGAACAATTCAAACTTTAGAGGATTTGCTTCGTGCCAGTGTTATGGACTTTGGAAGTGACTGGGATGAACATTTGGCATTGTGCGAATTTGCGTACAACAACAGTTATCATTCTAGTATTGATATGGCACCGTTTGAAGTTTTATATAGCAGAAGATGTAGGACTCCAGTTAGCTGGGAAGAAGTTGGTACTAGAAGTTTTCATGGTCCTACAGTGATTGCTGAGACAGCATAAAAGATACAGAAAGTACAAGAGAGATTGCGAATAGCCCGATCAAGGCAGAAGAGCTACACTGACAATCGTCGGCGTGATCTTGAATTTGCTATCGGTGATAAAGTATTCTTGAAAGCTTCACCTATGAAGAGGACAATCCGATTTGGTCAGAAAGGAAGACTTTCACCAAGATTCATCGGACCCTTCCAAATTAAGAGCAGAATTGGAAATGTGGCTTACCGCCTAGACCTTCCAGCAGCACTTTCAGGTATCCATAATGTGTTTCATGTATCAATGCTTCGAAAATATGTGGCAGATCCTTCACACATCATAAATTATGATGATATTCAAGTTCGTCCGGACACCACATATGTGGAGAAGCCAGTAGAGATTATAGATACCAAAGAGCAAGTGCTTCGTACGAGAACAATTAAATGGGTCAAGGTTCGTTGGGCACATCATGGAACCAGCGAAGCCACATGGGAATTAGAAGAACAAATGGCTCGGAAATATCCAGAGCTCTTCGTTAAGGTGAATTTTATAATTGTCTTTGATTTTATTTCATACCTTGATTCTAATTTATTTTGCATTCGGAGGACCGAATGATTCTAAAAGTTTAGGGGAATGTTACACCCCATCCCGATTTAAGTACGATTAACTCTAATTAATCGCGATTATCGTTGATTATGACGTGATTAATTAATTTACATGAGATTAATGAGCAATGTCACTGAAATTAGTCTTAGGTGACTAAGTTAAGCTTAATGAAATGATTTGGAAGACATGAAATTGGTTTTTGACCTCAATTAGTGAATTGGAGGACTTTTTCGTAGTTATAGATTTATATGTATATTGTCGAATTAGGTGAAATTTGATATCATCGTGTGTATCTCGATGAGTACATCCATTTTCATAATACACATACTTGCATTTGACTTAAGATAAATGAAAGAGGTCTTCATTGACTCTAAATGTAATTCCAAAGTTTGAATGGGGTTAAGTGACAAAATGGAAGCCAAATGTCTTATATGCATTACATGCAACTCAAGTGAGTCCCAGATGTCCCACGTTGCATTTCAGCCTATTTGCATGTGGGAACTTGCAAAGGCTGGGTCTTCTCCACCTTTGTCTTCTTTCTTTTCTTCTTTCTTCCTTCTTGTTCTTAGTCATCATCTGGAACAAATGTGCTAAGTGGGTGTGAGAAAGGAATTGATCATCCTCTTCCTTCGTTCTTCTTGTTTGGTTTTCTTTGATGACTAAGTTCAACTGAGAATTGCTTCTACAAGTCTGGGAGAGGTTTGTGCTAAGGAGACTTAAGAGATAGAATATTGAACATTCATCTTCTCCACCTTTCTTTCGTGATTGGGTTCTTACAACTAGAAGCTTAAGAAGAAAGGGGTTTTTACATTGAACTCAAAGAGAGGCAAGTATAAATCAGTTGATATGCTCAAATTGCTACTGCATGTTAGTTAAATTAGATTCTTGAACTTGTTGTGTTGAGCTAAATGAATGAATTGATGAAAAGGGTTTTTATTCTGTGAATAATGGAATAGGGTGTTAGAATCATTTTGAATGGAATAGAAGTGATATATGTGTTTAAATGATGTGTAGAGAAGGGAACAGGAGGTTCCAAGAGGTTTGGTGCAGGTTCAAAGGAAGTTGGACAGACCAGAATTCGTGCATGAATTCTGTGTCTTGTCTCTGGGCAATATCGGTCAGCCGACGCTGTCGGTTAGCCGACGGCTAACCGACGATCTGACCGATAGTGTTAAATGTGTAGAAAAACTCGTCTCTGATTTTTTAACCGAGACCTGACCGATCATGTCGGTCAACCGACGAACGTCTTCGGTCAACCGAAGACTGAACCGACACAGCAACTGGAACAAGAGAATTCGCCTCTGGTTTTCGAACCGTCAGCTTGACCGATACCTATCGGTCAGCCAAAAAGCATATCTCGGTCGACCGATAGGTCAACCGATGAGTGAACCAACAGGTAATTAAAATAATGTATTTTCAGACTTTCGGTCTGAAATTCAAGATATAAAGCCTATTGATTTATTCAAGGCTGTTTGGACCTTCTTACCGCCAATAAGGGTTAATTAAGAGTCTTTAATGTGCGACTTTCCATAAGAACTGTAATGTCTATCGATTAACACATGTACATCAAAACAGTTGGAAGTACACCCATTTGGCCGGTAATCACTTGAATTGAATTATTACGGAAACTATAAAGATTAGCTCGTAAACGTTCATTATATGTAATCAACTTTAAAGACTTACATTGTACATGAATTACATGTGAATTGGCACGGCACTACATAATGATTTCTACATGCTCATTGAGCTGATATTGATACTGTCTGCAGCAGTTATTTGTGGAGTGTTCCGGAACTCCGTGGTGATGTCAGTAGTTCTTGGCCCGGACACTGATAACTCCCACATATTATTCTTCCATAGAGAAGATGGTAATGTCTCCTTGTTTATGGAGATGGTAATCCTTCCTTTTGAGGAAGATGGCACTTGACTTGATTTGTTCTTGAAATATTATGTTAGTTGCCAAGTTATCAATGTCAAGGATGAATAAAATCCTTACTGACTTGTTTATAAAACTGTTTACTGATTATTGTTTACTGTTTTACAAGTAGCATGTATGATCATAAAATACTGTTTATACCTTGCTGAATTATTGAATTCACCAGTGTTATGATGACATTACAGGTCCAGCTGCCCCTACCGTTGGTGCGACCGCACCGGCAGTGGAGGAGACCACTCCGGTTCCGCCAGGCGGATTAGTGGAGTGAAAATGATGACACATGTGTTTTGTGTTTTGGAAATTTTCTTGTAAATTCTGTAATTTGTTTTGAATCTTTTTGTATATGTACTTATTGAGATCCTTGCATTGTTTTTGTATGCAAGTGATAATCATGATCTTGATGTAAATATATTTTGGAATCAATGTAAATTAATGGTTTTATATTCCGCATAATATGTAATCTATATCCCTTGTGAGTTTTATGTATTAAAATTCAGGGGAGTAAATATGGTTTCGACTCCGGTTAACTCGAGGTAATTAAATTTCGGGTTCGGGTCGTGACACTTTTGAAGGGTTCAGGGAGAGAACCCATGCAGAGATTTCAAACTCAATTTAGGTTTTGGTTTTGGGTTTTTCAGAATTTTCATATATATATATATAGAAGAGATATATCAATGGTTAATGTTTTATGTTCCGTTTACAGATTATTGAGCTTCTCCTCATTAAGCCTGGAATAAAGGTAAATGCCGCAAACAATGAAGGAGATACCGCCCTCGATATATTACAACAAATTCCGGCACGCGGCAATGATGCAAATGGTGCCGTAGGGCAAATTGCAGCGCGTGACAATGATGATGAATATGTTGCGGTCCATGTTGTCAGTGACTCCTTCGGCAGAAGGATGGCCATCATCCAACAACTCAAAGCCAGAAAAGGAGCCAACCCACCATCACTGACCGACATGCAAACTATGCAGATCACGGTGGCTGGGTTCATCTTGGCTGCCACCTTCCAAGCCATACTCAGTCCACCCGGGGGGTTATGGCAAGACTCGGGCAAAAACCATAAACCAGGAAAAGCGATTCAAAGGGAGACAAATCCAGGCCTCTACACATTTTTCATGGCCTTCAATGCCTTGCCCTTCACCGTATCTTTGGCCTTAATACTAAATATAATGATCATGCGGAAAGAGAATTCACTGGTGGTCGTGGCATTAGTCTCCTTTATAGTGGCTTTCTCTCTAAGTTTGATTATGATTTCTTAGATTGTTACTGTGTGGGGAGATTTCCAGAGCTGCAGGATTAAGCTAATCACAACCATCAGACGGGTTTAAACATCCTCACGTGCCATCCACGTGCCGTCCACGTGGCACCGATCCCATCCCGGCTACCAGGGCAGAGGCCTTGGCCGACATCGAACACCTCCGGGCCACAGGCGCCGCATTGGACCGCCTCGGGCCTCATCTCGGCAAAGAGTCCATCTCGGCAAGGCCACCCCGGATGCCATCTCAGTAAAGAACCCTACCTCGGCTAAAGCCACCTCGGCTGAAGAAGCCAGGACAGTAGCCGAAGCAAGAAAGAATCTTTGCTTGGACCCCTCATCCCCCACGTCACCAGGCACGTGGAGGGATTGGGTCACGAGCTAGTGGGACAGATATGACATCCAGCCGCCCACTATCTTCACCAGATCGCCACATGGCAGCATCCAGCGGCTGAGGCCACATCAGGGCAAGGCCCGAGGGAAGATCCGCTGGTACTCCTACCGCCAAAGGCGCCCAACACAATCTGGCCCAACAAGACACACATTTAATGCAATGTGGGCTGACCCGACTGGCATTAAATGCCGAGTGGGCCGGATTAGACTGCATTTATTACTTTGTGGGCTGATCATGACTTCCCAGTCAGATCATGGGACCCACACCAAAATATCCTCTCAGAGATACGATCCAAACCTCTATAAATAGACCCCCAAACACCATGCAAGGTACGCACAATCCTACACACAGAGCTCTTACTCTGTCTCCCTTCTCCCTCTCTTCCATCGTTCCAGTTCATACACTGACTTTGGCATCGGAGAGCCTTGCGCCGCTCAGGCCAGGGTCCTCTGACCATTTGCTTCTCCCTTTCAGGCTATCGGACGGCATCCAGACATTCCAGGCGACATCATCTTCCCGGATAAGTCCTGTAAGGCACCCTCTTATTGTGGGTCGTAATTTTCTGCACCTACAATTGGCGCCGTCTGTGGGAAAGAAATATCCCAGCCATCTAAACCTCTCAAAACCTTCCCAATCTTCCTAACCTCATCCTTTCAGAAGCCATGCCTCCGAAAGCTAAGAAGGGCGTAGAATCTTCAGGAGCAGCGCTCGCGCTGCCACCACCGCCAACGGAAGTCCCTCCTCAGGGGCAATCCCGCGCGGTGCTAGACACAACCCCAGCGGAAGTCCCTCCTCAGGGGCAGTCCCGCGCGGTGCAAGGGACGACTGCAGGCGAGGGCCGCCTGGGCTCCCAACTCTTTGTCGAGATCCCTTTCCAAGAGGGGGTCGAGACCTCACTCTCAGCGGACGAGGTCCCGCCACCCGGACGCGATGAGCATCAGCATCAGCGTCCTCGGAAGGACAAAGCCGTGGCCGTGGGAGAAACGCGCCACGCTCAACCCCCCGGAGAGGCTCCCGAGGCAGCCCTCCTCCAGAAGCAACTCCGGAAGCAAGAACGGATGATTCGCAAGCTCCAGCAGCAGCTGAAGGCAGTGCAGACTGCCTCCTTGAGGGAGGTCTCTGAGCCCCAAGGAAAAAAGAAGGGTGCTCCCAGCAAGGCAGCCCAGCCTCCTCGTGAGGACCTCAGACATCATCTGGACCAGAAACGGGGCCAGATTCGTGACGAAGGCTCGAGCAACAGCCGGAGTCACCATAGTCGCGATGGCCGAACTCATAGCCATCACAGTCCGAGCCGCCCCAAGCGAAAGTCCAGAGTTCAGACTCCAGAGGAGGACGACGAGCAGGAGTGGTTCGACAAGCGCGTCAGGCGGGCTCTCCAGCACAACCTGGACATGCGGGACCAGAAGCAGCTCTGCGGTCACACTGATCTTGGGGGCTCTCCCTTCACGAAGGAAATCGAGCGCACCCCCTTGCCCAGGAAGTTCTCCGTCCCGCGGTTCGTCCCCTACGACGGACTGCCAGATCCATCTGCACACCTCCGACACTTCTCCCAGAAGATGTCTATCTGGGGAAATGAGGGCCACCTAAACTGTAAGATCTTCTCCTCCAGTTTGGGTGACCTCCCCCTGAAGTGGTTTTGCTCTCTCCCAGAGCAGTCGATCCCCAGTTGGAAGGAGCTCCAGCTCTCCTTCCTGAAGAAGTTCCAAGCATACACCGTCGTCCCCAAGAAAGAAGGGGACCTTATCGCCCTGAGAATGAAGCAGGGTGAAACTCTTGCCAAGTTCACCCACCGATTCTGGGCAATCTACAGCCAGATCGAGGGCGCAAGGGAGGGGATATCCATCTACGCCTTCCAGCATGCCCTGATCCCCGGCAGCGACGTGCGGAAGGACTTGGCCGGGGACACTCCAGAATCCATGTCAGAATTGATGTCTCGGGTGAAGCGCTTTATCGCCCGGGAAGAAGACGAGATCCGAGCTAAGGATCAGGACGGGCATCCAGAGCCCGAACAGAAGAACAGCCAGCCTCGGCAAAGAGGCGGGAGGCCCTCCCAGAAGCAGGAATCCAAGCGGGACTGGGCCTCCAGCTCGGCGAAGCCTTCATCGTCCAGGTCTGGGGGCAATTGGAAGCCCAGACCCCCCTCCAGCGCCAGTCAGAGCGTCAATGTCGTCTTCAAGGAGCCGATATACCGCATCCTGGCCAAGATCAAATCCAAGCCGTTCTTCAGGTATCCTCCTCCCATGAGGAATGAACCCACCGAAGGTTCCCGGAGCAAGCTCCACTGCGCCTTCCATAAGGGCAACGGGCACAAGACTGAAGAATGTAGGTCTTTGCAGTGGTATCTGGAGAAGCTGGCCAAAGAGGGCCACATTCCAGAGTTCATCAAGGAGGGTGATGCCGGCGGCAGCGAGGGCCGGGTTCACCAGAGCACGGCCCCGGCTCCAGACAGCGAGGACTCAGAGAAGATCATCAATGTGATCCATCTGGCGTCCTCGGCTCCAGCTTCCTCGTCCCGGGGAAGCTCCCAAACCCGTGCCGAAGCCAGGCGGGCTTCGCACGAGAAAGAAGTGATGAAAGCCGACCTCGCCCCGGCATCCAAGAAAGCCCGCCGCGACAAACCAGCCATCTCGTTCTCGGATCGAGATCTAGAGGGGGTCCAAGTCCCTCACAACGACCCCCTGCTCCTCACCATGAAGCTGAGAGACTTCACCGTAAAGAGGATCCTCGTCGACTCCGGCAGCTCCTCCGAGGTCCTCTACTACGACTGCTTCAAACGGATGAAACTCTCCGAAGCAGACCTCACGGAGGTTCGTGCACCTCTGCTAGGGTTGTCCGCGACGCCAGTCTACCCCAAGGGCAGAATCACCTTGGAAACCCAGGTTGGCGGAGCCTCCGTGACGGCCGACTTTCTGGTTGTGGATGCCCCTTCCCCCTACAATGTCATTCTGGGCAGGACATGGCTCCACAAACTAGAGGCAGTTCCTTCTTCCTTCCACCAAAAGCTGAAGTTCGTCCATGAGAACGAAGAGGGCAAGGTGGAGGTGGTCACAGTAAAGGGAGACCAGCAGCAGGCCAGGCAATGCATGCTGGCCGCCGTTCCAGCAGTAAAGGAGCCAGAGCGCATCAACCTGGCCGAATTCGAGAAGGGTCTCGACGAGATCGGCAGGGACCCTGAGAAAAAGAGCATCGAGGACCTAGCCGAGGTCAGGCTGGACCCGGCAGACCCAGACCGTTTCTTCCTGATCGGCACCCAGCTGTCGGACGAAGAAAGGGCCGAACTCTCTCGGTTCTTGATGCAGAATGTGGACGTCTTCGCTTGGAACCCAAGTGAGATGCCCGGGGTCGACCCTGAGGTCATGTGCCACAAGCTCAACGTCGACCCCGACCACAAGCCAGTAGTGCAGAGGGCCCGCAGAACCGGGCTGCAGCAGACAGATGCGGTCGTGGAAGAGGTCGACAACCTGCTAAAAGCAGGGGCCATCCGGGAAGTCCAGTACCCGGTATGGCTGGCCAACACGGTGGTCGTCAGGAAGAAAACTGGAAAGTGGAGGGTGTGCGTAGACTTCACCGACCTGAACAGGGCTTGCCCTAAGGACAGTTTCCCCCTCCCGAAGATCGACCAGCTGATTGACGCCACTGCCGGTCATGACCGAATGAGCTTCCTCGACGCCTACCGAGGCTATCATCAGATCCCTCTCTATGGGCCCGACGAGGAGAAAACATCATTCATCACCCCCCGCGGCACTTACTGCTATAAAGTAATGCCTTTCGGGCTGAAGAACGCGGGGGCGACCTATCAGCGCCTCGTCACAAAGATGTTCCAGGACCAGCTCGGCCGAACGGTAGAGGTTTATATCGACGACATGGTCGTCAAATCTGTGCGCTCCAGCGACCATCTGGCGGATCTCGGCCAAGTCTTCGGCATCCTTCGCGCTTACAAGCTCAAGCTCAATGCTTCCAAGTGCGCCTTCGGCGTAGCCTCTGGCAAGTTCCTCGGCAGCTTGGTGACGCGGAGGGGGATAGAGGCCAATCCAGACCAGATCACTGCCATCCAGGACATCCAGAGTCCCTCCACCACAAAGGAAGTTCAAAAGCTTACAGGAATGGCCGCCGCACTCAATCGCTTTATCAGCCGCTCGTCAGATAAGTGCAGGCCTTTTTTCCAGCTGCTTAGGAAAAATTTGAAGTTCCAGTGGACCCCCGAGTGCGACCAGGCATTGGCCGCACTCAAAACTTATTTAATGTCACCTCCATTACTCTCCACCCCAACTCGGGGGGAGATTTTGTATTTATACCTAGCGGTCTCGGATCACGCAGTGAGCTCCGTCCTCATCAGGGAGGACGAGGGAGTTCAAAAACCGATCTATTACACGAGCAAGACCCTGCTCGATGCCGAGACCAGGTACCTATTGTTGGAGAAGCTTGCGCTGGCTCTTGTCACCGCCTCCCGCAAGCTCTCTCATTACTTTCAATCCCACACTATTGTGGTGATCACGGAGCACCCACTCCGTTCTTTGTTTAAAAAAGCTGACTTTTCAGGGCGCATATCAAAGTGGGCAGTTGAACTGGGGCAATATGACATACAGTACCGTCCCCGAACTGCAATCAAAGCCCAGATTCTGGCAGACTTCATAGTCGAATTCGCCTGCCCCAACCCGGCTCCGACTCAGCTCGGCACGGCACTGGGGGGCACAGGGCAAGAGCCAGCAGAAACTGAAGTCCAGCATTCTCCCACCTCGGCATGGAAGATCTTTGTCGACGGGTCGTCCACTTCCAAGAGAGCTGGCGCCGGCATAGTTCTCCAATCGCCAGAGGGACTGGTCATAGAGCAGGCTTTCACCCTCGACTTCAAAGCAACGAACAATGAGGCAGAATACGAAGCACTAATCGCAGGGTTGAACAGCGCCCGAATCCTTGGAGCCCAGCACCTGGAAATCTTCAGCGATTCTCAACTGGTAACTAGCCAGCTAGCTGGAGATTACCAGGCCAGGGACGACAGGATGGCGGCCTACTTGGCCCTGGCAAGAAAGCTACTCTCCCAATTCCAGAAAGCCGAGGTCAGGCAGATCTCCCGAGATACCAACACGCACGCAGATGCGCTTGCAAACCTGGCCTCCGCTGTTGAAGCAGGAAAGAAGAGGACCATCGAGGTCGGGTCAGTGTCGAGGTCAAGTCTAGAATTTCAGTCATCTCGGCTTGTCCTCTGTGCTGACCTCGGCCCCAGCTGGATGGATCCAATCGTCGCCTACCTGAAAGATGACCAGCTCCCCGAGGATAAGACAGAAGCCCACAAGATCAGGCTCAAGGCAGCCCGCTTTTGGCTCTCTCCAGAAGGCAGACTCTACAGGAAGTCCTTCACAGGTCCATACCTCCGATGTGTCCACCCGACCAAGGTGGACGACTTCCTGTACGAGATTCACGAAGGAATCTGCGGCAGCCATATAGGAGGTCGCTCATTGGCCTACAGAGCAATCAGCCAGGGTTACTGGTGGCCCTACATGCAGAAGGACGCCCAGGTCTACGCCAGAAAATGCGAGAAATGCCAGAAGTTCTCCCACTCACTTCATCAGCCAGCACAGGATCTGAGCCCCCTCTCTAGTCCATGGCCCTTCGCTCAATGGGGCCTGGACATTGTGGGGCCTCTCCACCGAGCTCCAGGGAACAAAAGATGGCTGATAGTGACTACGGACTACTTCACCAAGTGGATAGAGGCTGAGCCGTTGTCCTCCATCACCGACCGGGACTCCAGGAACTTCGTTTGGAAAAACATCCTTACGAGGTTCGGCATCCCCCGGACCCTAATTTCGGATAACGGGACTCAGTTCGATTCCAAATCCTTCAGAGATTTCTACCAAGAACATGGCATCAGAAACCATTACTCCACCCCGGCATATCCACAGAGTAATGGCCAGGCAGAAGTCTCCAACAAAGTGATCCTGGACGGCCTCAAGAAGCGACTGGACAAGGCAAAGGGCAGATGGACAGAAGAGCTTCCGAGCGTGCTGTGGGCGTACAGGACAACTCCAAGGAGGTCCACCTCGGCGACACCATTCTCTCTGGCCTACGGGATGGAGGCTGTCATTCCCCTAGAAATCGGCCTTCCTACCCTGAGGACAGAACTGGTCGACCAAGGTCGGAATGAAGCGAACCTGGCAATGGAGCTAGAGCTGGCGGACGAACGACGTGAAGCAGCAGCCCTGAGACTAACCGACTACCAGCAACGGTTAGCCAGGGCATACAATCAGAATGTCAAGGAAAGAAGGTTCACCACGGGGGAGCTCGTTTTAAAGAAGACCCTGCCAGCTGACAGAGAACCAAATGAGGGGAAGCTTGCCCCGAACTGGCACGGCCCGTTCAGAGTAGTTTCACTGGCAGGAAAGTCAGCCTACAAGCTCGAAGACTTGGATGGCAAGCCATTGCCGAGACCGTGGAATGCATCTCATTTGAAGAAGTTTTATTTCTAGAGATGTAACGAACTTCGGAATCAATAAAAAGCAGCTTTTGCCTTGTCATCAATCTCTCTCTGGTCGACTCCGGCAACACAGGCTCGACGCCTTGGAAACGGCTTCGAGTTCATACACTCAGCCTTTCCTAAAATTCCGTGTCTTAGGGCACACAGGCTCCACGCCTTGGAAACGGCTTCGAGTTCATACACTCAGCCTTTCCTAAAATCCCGTGTCTTAGGGCACACAGGCTCCACGCCTTGGAAACGGCTTCGAGTTCATACACTCAGCCTTTCCTAAAATCCCGTGTCTTAGGGCACACAGGCTCCACGCCTTGGAAACGGCTTCGAGTTCATACACTCAGCCTTTCCTAAAATCCCGTGTCTTAGGGCACACAGGCTCCACGCCTTGGAAACGGCTTCGAGTTCATACACTCAGCCTTTCCTAAAATCCCGTGTCTTAGGGCACACAGGCTCCACGCCTTGGAAACGGCTTCGAGTTCATACACTCAGCCTTTCCTAAAATCCCGTGTCTTAGGGCACACAGGCTCCACGCCTTGGAAACGGCTTCGAGTTCATACACTCAGCCTTTCCTAAAATCCCGTGTCTTAGGGCACACAGGCTCCACGCCTTGGAAACGGCTTCGAGTTCATACACTCAGCCTTTCCTAAAATCCCGTGTCTTAGGGCACACAGGCTCCACGCCTTGGAAACGGCTTCGAGTTCATACACTCAGCCTTTCCTAAAATCCCGTGTCTCAGGGCACACAGGCTCGACGCCTTGGAAGCGGCTTCGAGTTCATACACTCAGCCTTTCCTAAAATTCCGTGTCTCAGGGCACACAGGCTCTATGCCTTGTAAGAGGCTTGCAGTTCGTACACTCAGCCTTTCCTAAAGTCTGGGTTCATAAACCCCTCAAGGCAGTCCGGCCAAGGACAGTTTTCTGGAGTCCGGGTTCATACACCCGTCAGAAGGCCACTGCCGAACTCGCTCCGCCGAGCCGAGACCAATGGAATGGGTCCATCTCGGCACAATGCATCTCGTCTCGGCCAAAGCCAGCCCTTTTGGCCGAAGTCAATGCCAACACTCAAACACAAATCCAAGCATTCCAGAACAACGCAAAGAAAGGAGAAAAAAGAACTCAAAAGCACTGTACACAGCTTGGGTAATCAGAAAATGCATTTTCATTCATTGCAAACTGCTTCGTTACAAGAAACACATAACAGAAAGCGGAGTACAGAAAGGAGGACCACAGTCCTCTAAAAACAGAAAATGGAGAGAGGCTAGGAGACTCTGATCTTCACAGACTCTTCAGGCGTCACTGACTCTTCAGGCAGAGGGCTCCTGGAGGTTCTGAGCGATCCCTGGACCCCGCTGAGCTCTGCCACACCCTCGGCGGGCAGTGGGAGCGGCAGAGCTTGAAGAAATCTCGCGGACCAGCAGAGCTCCAACCCGCCTTCCGTACGATGGGCGCACAGGGTCGTGTTGGACGAGAATGCGCCACCATCCCCTCGCAGCGCATCCTCACTCTGTCTGGCCAAGGGCCAGTGGCCATGGACCCGCGTTCAGAGAGCGCGCGGCCCACGGGGAATTCCTTCAGAGAGCGCGCAGGCCACGACAGCCTTCCCCCCTCGGGGGCAACCGTCCAACGGCGCAGGGATCTCCCCCGGATCAAGTAATCTCAGGCACCTCTCAGACATGGTTCCTATGTTCCTTCCTTCTCCCATGGCGAGCCTGTTCCCCCTATTTATAGGATGGAGGGAGGCTCAGACTCCAAAAGGAGTTATGGGGCGAAGTCTCCCACGCGCTGTTGGGAAGGCGCGACTATTGACCAGCGAACCCTACGGCGCCACGTGGAGACACCCGTCAGACTCCCTCGTCTGCCGCGCCATCATGTTCATTGCTATTCAAGATCACCTAAGATACGGAGAATCAGCGCGAATACCAATGAAGATCACCTAAGATACGGAGGATCGGCGCAAATACCAAAAAAAGATCACCTAAGGGGGCTGTCTACCAAACTCAAGCAATCGAAGAACTCAAGCTTGAAAAAGAAAAGCACGAGTATTTCAAAAAACCTTCATTTGTATTGGAAGTTTCACTCATTACATTGTCCAGCAAATACAAATTGAAGGAAATTACAAAGTACAAAGCAAAAGAGCAAAAATCCCGAAGTCCCGAGGTCATGACCGGTCAGTTGCACGGGCTGCGGCGTCAGAGGCTTCACCAGACGGACGGGCAGAGTTCGGCACCGGAAGCGGGTACGGAGGCGGCTCCCGAAAGGAGCGGTGGCCCTCCGAGATCCCGACCTCCTTCAGGCCGGCAAGCCACCCTTTCGCCCAAGCTTTATCCCTCACCACAAGAACCCTTTCCTTGTAGTGGTTGGTGACCTGCACTTTGGCATCCTCGAATGCAGCGTCGCACTCGGATTCGAGCTTCGCCTCGGCTCCATCCGCCCTCTTGGATTCGGATTCAAGCTTCGCCTCGGCTTCATCCGCCCTCTTGGTCTCGGCTTGAAGCAGGGCCGCGTAATCGTCTCCCATCCTCGAGATGGAGACCTCGAGCTCGGCCACCTTGGTCCGCTCCGCCTCGGCTTCCTCCCTCGCCTGCTCGAGCTTCGCCGCGTATTCCTCTTCTACCTTGGCCAACTTCTGGCTCACAGCATCCAGGGACTCCTGCAGGCCGTTCTTCTCCACGGTCAGCTCGGCAGCGTCCTTGCAATACCTGCAGATCCGTTCAGCAACGGCCATGGACTTCTGTGCCGCCTGTCAAAGAAATAAGGTGTACATGTTAGATCCAAAGAGCATCGGATGCTGAATCGCTGGTTCAACGAAGCGAAATGAAGACTTACCGCGAAGTTGGACTGCAACATCGACAGGATCAGCTTCTGATCGCTGTACGTGTCCAGCCGCTCCATGTCCCGGGGAAGGGCGCAGGCTCGCCCTAAGGCCTCCAAGACCTGGGGATCGATCTTTTGAAGAACGCGATCCTCCATCGTCATCGGCCTTCCCGGCTCAAGCATGAAGCTCGGCTCCCATAACGGCGGCCCCTGGGGCAACGGGGCAGCTGCCGAGCTAGGGCCCTCATCGGTCCTCGGCATCTTCGACGGCCGCGATCCCTCCTGCTCGACCTCGGCTGGGGGCAAACGTACCCCTGGATCAACAGGGCTAGAGGGCGCATGAACCTCCGCCACTTCTGCAGGAGAAGCTACCCGAGCCCTCGGAGACGGATGCCTCGGAGAATCTACCGGCTCCTGGGGGGCTCGGGCGTCCTCCACTCCAAGCGCCAAGGCCTCGAGATCCTCAAAGGACAAGCGCCTGGTGTGCCTCATCTCGGATCTTGGCGAGGGAGATCGGGCAGATTGACTCGATTCCCTTCCTGAGACCTGGGGAAGTCTCGATCCCGCTAAGGAAGCTAGGATTCCAGACGCTGCCCTAACTTCAGACGACGCCCGCGAAGGCTCTGCGACCTCCGGAACAGCCTGCTCCTGACCAACCCCGGATCCGGCACCTTCACTCTGGATCGGCTCTACGGTGCCCCTCAGATACCCGCGGTACTTCGGCTTATATCCTAGCAGCGACCAAGCCGCCCTGCCGTCGTGACCGCTGTACCGCTTCACCAGACGGAGCCAGGCATCGTTCCTCTTCCAAATGTATCTGGCAGCCCGTTTCCTCTCCTTCAAAGCTGCAGCAATCAGAAGCATAAGCACGGCAGAATAAAAAGAAATTTATGAAAGAAAAGAAACGCGAAGGATGTTTACTTGGGATGGTGCCGAAGTGGCGTGGGACCTGGTAGCCTCTATCGGTGTCGGCCTCCCTAAACTCCCAGTTCCCCGAGACGTACAGCAGATCGTCTCCAGCATACTTGCTCGAATCCTCCAAGTATCGGATGAAGCCGTCCCGGCCCGGCTTAGCCCGGAGATAATAAGAATCTCCGGACCTGCATATGTCGTAGACACCCTCAAGGTCGAAGACGCCGAAGTCGGTGCCCAGGACCTCATTCAACTTGACCGTGCCCATCACGATCTTGAAGGCATTCGGCAGCAGTTGGCAGGGGCAGAGACACCACTGACTAAGGCATCTCCTAAGGAGCGGGTGAAGAGGAAATCGGACCCCACCTTCTATCACAGCCACCAGCGGAAAAGGCATCCAACCTCCCGAAAAGTCACGAGAGTTGTAGCCATGGGGGTCAGCACCCCTGACTTGGACATCAGCAGGGATCCTAAAGGCTGACCTAAAGCCCTCGATCGCTGCCTCGCTCTCTAACCAGTGGCTGTAAATCCCCATTCCTATCCCAATCTAAAAACAGAGAAACCCGCAGAAGAAGCAGAGCAGGAAGAACTTACGGAAGCGGAACGAAGATGCTGGACAGCAAAAAGACTCAACCTCAGCGGCGCGCCACTCCTCAGATGAAGCTCCCTCACAGTAGCCTTCCCTCTTCTAAAGCTCGCCTCCGATTCAGAATCGCAAACGAAGGATAGGGCAGACCCCAACTGCCCTATATATAGCAGAGGCTCCCCTTTTCAGAAACCCTAAATCGGGCGTGCCAAGGGACGCCCCCTTTGGATTTCGCGCGAATCATTTCCAAAATTTAATGCGCCTCCCTGAAGCGGCGCGCAAATCATTTCAAAATTTGATTGCGCCCCTGATGAGACGGCGTGCACGACCTCGAAGAGACAGACAGCCAGCCAGGAGACGACACGTGGAGCCGTCGAACTGTCAATCAGCATTGAATAGGGGACGCCATTTATCACCTCGATCACCCAAAAGCGACAGCTAGTCAGGGCCGAAAGAGGCTCTCCCCCAGATAGGCCTGGCTCATAGCTCCCGACCTCACGGCGCTGACGTCCTACGCGAGCTCGGAAGCTAGGGGGCAATTGTGTGGGGAGATTTCCAGAGCTGCAGGATTAAGCTAATCACAACCATCAGACGGGTTTAAACATCCTCACGTGCCATCCACGTGCCGTCCACGTGGCACCGATCCCATCCCGGCTACCAGGGCAGAGGCCTTGGCCGACATCGAACACCTCCGGGCCACAGGCGCCGCATTGGACCGCCTCGGGCCTCATCTCGGCAAAGAGTCCATCTCGGCAAGGCCACCCCGGATGCCATCTCAGTAAAGAACCCTACCTCGGCTAAAGCCACCTCGGCTGAAGAAGCCAGGACAGTAGCCGAAGCAAGAAAGAATCTTTGCTTGGACCCCTCATCCCCCACGTCACCAGGCACGTGGAGGGATTGGGTCACGAGCTAGTGGGACAGATATGACATCCAGCCGCCCACTATCTTCACCAGATCGCCACATGGCAGCATCCAGCGGCTGAGGCCACATCAGGGCAAGGCCCGAGGGAAGATCCGCTGGTACTCCTACCGCCAAAGGCGCCCAACACAATCTGGCCCAACAAGACACACATTTAATGCAATGTGGGCTGACCCGACTGGCATTAAATGCCGAGTGGGCCGGATTAGACTGCATTTATTACTTTGTGGGCTGATCATGACTTCCCAGTCAGATCATGGGACCCACACCAAAATATCCTCTCAGAGATACGATCCAAACCTCTATAAATAGACCCCCAAACACCATGCAAGGTACGCACAATCCTACACACAGAGCTCTTACTCTGTCTCCCTTCTCCCTCTCTTCCATCGTTCCAGTTCATACACTGACTTTGGCATCGGAGAGCCTTGCGCCGCTCAGGCCAGGGTCCTCTGACCATTTGCTTCTCCCTTTCAGGCTATCGGACGGCATCCAGACATTCCAGGCGACATCATCTTCCCGGATAAGTCCTGTAAGGCACCCTCTTATTGTGGGTCGTAATTTTCTGCACCTACAGTTACGAAATTAAGAAATAAAGTATTGAGAGATTTGGTGATTAAATATTTCACAGCTACAAGCTTGGTCCAGCTGTGCTGTCATGTATTCTTCCTATCTATGAATAGAATATTTCTTTTATGTTCACCTTATTCTTTTTATCAATGTCATATACTATGATGATTTGTTTGTGGCAACTCACAAGCCACATGCATATTTGTAGCTGTTGGGCAATTTGTAGATATAATCCCAACTTCTTTTGTTGGATGTGGTTCGACATAACTGAAGCCTCTATTTGGTAGGACTCTGGCATCTGGTGGCAAATTAGACCACGGATCAAACATAGGGACATAAAAAAAAAAAGTTTATACTAATTAAAGTGTAGGTGCAGAAAATAATGACCCACAATAATTGGGGAGCCTAAGAGGACTTATCCAACAATAGTGATGACTGGGTACCGTCCGAAAGCCTGAAAGAGAAGAACACACGGTCAGAGGACCCTGGCCTGGGCGGCGCAAGGCTCTCCGATGCCAAAGTCAGTGAAGGAACTGGAACTATGGAAGGAGAGGAAGAAGAGAGGCAGAGTAACAACTCTATGAGATGGATTGTGCGTACCTTGCATGTGAAATGCAGTCCTTCTTATAGACGATTTGGAAGATATTTTGGACGATATCTTGGCATGGGTCTCATGATTCGATGGGAAGTCATGATCAGCCCACGAAGCAATAAATGCGGTCCAATCCAGCCCACTCTGCATTAAATGCGCGTCGGATCAGCCCACGTCGCATTTAATGCGCGTCTTGTTGGGCCAGATCGTGTTAGACGTCTTTGGCGGTAGGGGTACCATCAGATCCGCCCTCGGGCCCTGCCCTGATGTGGCCTCGGCCGCTGGATGCCGCCATGTCAGTGATCTGGAGAAGATTGTGGGCGGCTGGATGTCGCATCTGTCTCGCTAGTTCGCGCCCCTACTCCTCCACGTGCCTGATGACGTGGAGGGGGCGAGGGGCGCAAGCGGAGGTTCTTTCTTACTTTGGCTTCCGTCCCGGCTCTCTTAGCCGAGGTGGAGCTCTCCGCCGAGATGGACACACGAGGTGGCCGAGTTCGGCGCTAGCGGTCCGGAACTGCTTGACTTCGGCCGGACCTCCTGTCCTGGCAGCCGGGGTGAGCCTGGTGCCACGTGGATGGCATGCGGTTGGCACATGAGAGTGCTCAGACTCATCTGATGGCTGTGATTAGCGTAATCCCGTGGTTCTGGAAATCTCCCCACACAATTGCCCCCTAGCTTTTGACCTCTTAAGAGCCCTGGCCTTTAGTGGTCGAAAGCTAGAAGACTCGTCTGGGGATGCGATGGTCATTGCCTGGTGTCGCTTCAACTGTCCTGAAACAATGAATGCTCTGTCCTGTCTGTACTGGGAAGCGAGTCGACGGCTACACGCGTCGCCTCCTCACTGATCGCGCTGTCTTATTGATGGAATGGGCGCAGATCGCGAAATCCGCCCTTTCGAATTTCGAAAGTAGCGCGCGCCGAGGGTCTGTTTTCCATAAAGAGGGTCGTTCCCTTCCCTTCTTGTTTCTGATTTCTTTTTGCCTTCGTCTTCATCTGTAGTTTTTGCTCTGCTGCTCGAGACTTCTTCTAGCGAGGACGACCATAGGGCGTGTCTGGATCTGTATTCGAGTCGCCCCTTCTGTCTCTGTAAGTTGCTTCGCGCCTCTGTGTAGCTTTTTCTTAGGGTTTCGCGACCTTTAGGGTTTATCTTTTGCTGTCCCCTTCTCTAGACATGGGCACCCCTAGGTTCAGTTTAGATACCGAAGAGGGCATAACTAGATTTAGGGCTGCTTTCAGTATCCCGAAGGGAGTTCTCCTCAAGCCGGCGGACTCCGTCGACTATGCCACGATGCGCTGGTCCTGCGGCTGGATGCCGTTCCCTCTGATCTCTGTGATCGAGATTTCCCCTGCACCCTCTGCTTAGAGCTTGCCTCAGTACCTGGTCCCTCACCCCGTGCCAGCTGATGCCCAATGGCTATAAGGTCATCATGGGCACGGCGAAGCTGAGTGAGATTCTGGGGACCGACCTAGGTGTCCATGATATCGAGGACACCTACAATATCTGCAAGGCCGGGGAAGGGAAATATTATCTCCGGGTGAAGCCGCAGCGAAGAGGCTTCGTCCTGGCCTTGGAAGATTCAAGTAAGAATGCCGAAGAAGCCTTCTTCTGTGTTTCGGGGGACTGGGAGTTCGGCGCTGGCGAAAGTAGGAGGCTAATGGTCCCGCGCCGCCCCGGGACAGTCCCAAGTAAACATCGCTCCTTTACACTCATCTTCTTTGCTTGATTTCGACGATGCCGAGCTGACTCCTTTGTTATTTGTTATGCAGAGGCAGGTGCGAGACGACGCCGAGCTGCGAGTGAAGGCTGGAGGAGGAACCCCGACGACATCAACAAGGTTGAGAGGTACAAGGGGCACGAGACTAGGTCAGCTTGGAAGCTGCTCGGATACACGCCGAGATACCGCGGCCACTACCAGAGGACCGGGGTACCCGAGGTGGACGAAGCGCACCCTGATCGTCCAACCGTCTCCCTTGCTGTACCTGCCGGGATCCCTTTGAACGATCCTGCCGCTAGACGAGCTGCGTCTGGGTCCGAGGCGTCCACTTCCAGTTCGGAGCCGCCGAACCTGAAGCAGATAGTGGACACTTACTCTTCTGATCAGGAAGGAGATATGGCGGGAAGGTCGAGGGAGCCAGTCATCAAGGATATAGCGGCCAAGTTCAGGCGGGGGTCTTCTTCCTCTGCGACGCCATCTTCTGCCAGCACCCGAGCAGCCTCGAGCTCGGGAGGTGCTGGCGACACTTCCGCTCCTGCTTCTGCTCCTGCTCCTGCTTCTGCTCCGGCTTCTGCTCCGAATGCGGGAGTTCGGCGACGCTCGCCGGAGCGCCCGAGGGAGGGGTCCCCGCCCAGGAAGAAGTCCAAGGCGGGGGAGAAGGACCTGGGGGCCGAACAGCCTCCGAAGGGCAAAACCCCTGCGCGGGCCCCCGGAGTCAAAGCTCCACCTGAAAAGAGTGCACCGGCTGAGAAGAGTGCACCAGCTGAAAAGAGCGTGCCGGCCGGCAGGCCGTCCGGCGGGACGACTCGCGAGCACACCACCTCGGCGGGGCAAGGATCCGGGTCGTCCTCCGGACCCCGAACTGCCCCTGCGCCATGGAGGCCGAGGATGGAAACGCAGCCCGGTAAGCCTCTGAACGTCGAGGATCGGCTGCTGGGGAACGCCGATGTCATCGGGGCTCTCGCCAAGGTCTGCGCTCTGCCGCGGGATATGGAGACGCACGAGGGGTTCGATAACGAGAGCCTGATGGTCTCAGCGATTCAGGCTAACCTCCTGGTAAGTGCTTTCAGTGTTTTCCTTCCAAGTGATTTGGCTCGACTGCCCCAGCTTGACCCATCTTTCTCCATTTGCAGAACGTGCAGAGGCTCCTGACCGTGGTGGGGCGGAGTGATAGGAACGCTGCACGGGTCACTCAGCTGGAGTCCGAGAGGGACAGGCTGAAGAAGGAGCTGGAGGAGCTGCAGGTGGGAATGGAGGGGATGAAGAAGGCCAGCGCTGAGGAGGCTGCTCGGCTGGCGTCGGCTCTGGCTGGTGTCGCCGAACTTACGGCGAAGACCAACCAGCTGAAGGGCGAGGTCTGGGCAAGGAACAAGAAGACCGCCGAGCTGGAGTCGGAGCTGGCCAGGTTAAAGGCTGAATCGACGGCTGAGGGGACGAGGCTGCGCGGGGAAGTGCTGGCTGGGCGAGCCGAAAAAGCGAAATTGAAGACGGCGAACGCCGAGCTAGAGAAAGAGAAGGCCTCTCTTCTGTTTGAGGCCCAGTCCGCCTTCCAGGATGGGGTGGATCACGCCACTGAGCTGTATGAGAAGCAGGTGGAGGAGATCACCGCCATCCTGTTCGAGGAAGGATGCCTGGCCGCACTGAGACGTGCGGGGGTCCCTGAAGATCACCCTATCTATCGGGACCTGCCGAAGTACTCGGACCCGGCTCCTGGGCCGAGCTCCGTTCCTGCAGCCGAAAGTGCCCCAGTTGAAGCTCCTGCAGTCGCTCCTGCTGCTGACAACGCTCCCGTTGCCCCGGTCTCGAGCGATGCTTCGACCGTGCCTCAAGGTGAGGGATCCTCTGCCCCTGCTTCGGCTGAGGTACCGTTTGAAGCCCTTTCTGCCAGCGACGTCCCAAGCAAGGTCGCGGTTTCGGCCGAAGCTGCTGGTTCAGCAGATATGGCGATCGACCTGGTGGAGTCGCCGAAGCCACAGTAGCTTGTAATATTTTTGCTTTCTGCCTTGTAATACTTTCTACTATCAATGAAGAACGGGCTCCTCTCTTTTGTTTTTGGATGTGACATTGAATAGCATTGAATGCCTTTACTGCGACGCATGACCATCGAGGTAGAGAGAGTCACACGGTCTTCATAGCTGTCTGTGCCGATTCTCCGTATTCCGGAGATCATAAGTAGCAGTAAACTCGGCGCTACGGCCGATGAGGGAAACGGGCGGATGTCTCCACGTGGCGCCACAGGAATCGCTGGTCAACAGGCAGGAAGGCGTGCATCCCATGTAACGCGTAGGAGACTTCGCCCCTTAACTCCCTTCGGAGATTGAGCCCTTCTTCTTCCTATAAGTAGGGGCGATAGGCTTGCCATGGGCGAAGAAAAGAACAGAACATAGGATAGTTCGAATCACATAGACGTAGGAGCCATGCCCAGTGGTTGTTCAGAAGTTGTCGATCCGGGGGGAACCCCTGCGCCTGCGGGTGGCTTTCTCCAAGGGGGGAAGCCCATCGTGGTCTGCGCACTCTCTGAAGGAACTCCCCGTGGACCACGCGCTCTCTGAACGCGGGTTCATGGCCGACCGTCCCTGGTTTGGTTGCAGGGGAATCCTTTGCAACTGCGGGATGGTCGGGTCCTGGGTGTCTGCCGATCCTGCAGGGTCTTGGGTCGCATCGAGCTCCCTGCGAGTCCCTTGCGCCGTGTCAGGATGGTAAGACTAAGGGTGGAGTTGAGGCCCGCTGGACCTGGGGGCTCTTCAAACTTTGGTCTCACTGACCGGAGGGTGTTGAAGAGCTCGGCGAGGTCCAGGGCCTCCGAACTGGAGGGGATCCTGAATGCTTTGGTCTGACCAACCAAAGTGTATTATAGAGCTCTGTGAAATTCAGGATCCCTTAGAACCTCCAGGTAACGATCCGGCGTCTTCGAACCTGCAGCCTAAAGAGTCGGTGAAGATCAGAGTCTCCCAGTCTTACTTTATTTTCTGTTTTTAGAGGACTGCGATCCTCCTTTCTGTATTTTTCTCTTCTGTTCTGTAACCCTTGTAATAAAGCAGTTTACAATGAATAAAAAAGGAAGAACTTTGTGATCACTCAAACTGTGTACAGCGCTTTTGCGTTCTCTTTTACTTTCCCTGTACTGTTCTGGAACACTTGTGTTTTTGTGCTGCTTTTCTGTGTTTGAGTGCTGGCCCAGCTCTTTCTTTCAGAGATACTGACCTTGGCCGAAATGGCTGGCTTTGGAAACTGACCTCGGCCGAGATGATCTGCCTTGCGCCGAGGTGGATTCATCATTCCGCCGACCTCGGCTATGAGAGCATGAGTTCGGCATGGTCTTTGGGGGGGAGTATAAACCCGGACTTTAGGAAACGGCCGAGTGTCCGAACCCAGACCATTTCCAGGGCGGTAGACCCTTGTAGAGTGGGATAAATCCCTGAGTTTAGGAATTCGGCCGAGTGTCCGAACTCGAGGCCTCCTTCCAGGGCTACGAACCCTTGTAAAGTGGGATAAATCCCTGATTTTAGGAATTCGGCCGAGTGTCCGAACTCGAGGCCTCCTTCCAGGGCTACGAACCCTTGTAGAGTGGGATAAATCCCTGATTTTAGGAATTCGGCCGAGTGTCCGAACTCGAGGCCTCCTTCCAGGGCTACGAACCCTTGTAGAGTGGGATAAATCCCTGAGTTTAGGAATTCGGCCGAGTGTCCGAACTCGAGGCCTCCTTCCAGGGCTACGAACCCTTATAGAGTGGGATAAATCCCTGAGTTTAGGAATTCGGCCGAGTGTCCGAACTCGAGGCCTCCTTCCAGGGCCACGAACCCTTGTAGAGTGGGATAAATCCCTGAGTTTAGGAATTCGGCCGAGTGTCCGAACTCGAGGCCTCCTTCCAGGGCTAGGAACCCTTGTAGTTGCCGGAGTGAGTAAGAGAGACGACAGATTGAAGACAAGGCGAAAAGCTACTTTCATTGATTTGGGATTCATTACATCTTTAGAAATAGAATTTCTTTAGGTGGGATGCATTCCACGGTCTTGGCAGCGGCTTGCCTTCCAAGTCTTCGAGCTTGTAGGCTGATTTCCCTGCTAGTGAGACCACCCTGAATGGGCCATGCCAGTTCGGAGCCAGCTTCTCTTCGTTTGGTTCTTTGTCGGCTGGCAGGGCCTTCTTTAGGACTAGCTCTCCCACGGAGAATCTTCTTTCTCTGACGTTTTGATTGTATGCCCTGGCTAACCGCTGCTGGTAGTCGGTCAGTCGCAGGGCTGCTGCTTCTCGTCGCTCGTCTGCCAGCTCCAGCTCCATCGCCAGGTTTGTGTCATTTCGGCCTTGGTCGACCAGCTCTGTCCTCAGGGTGGGAAGGCCGATCTCTAAAGGAATGACCGCCTCCATCCCGTAGGCCAGAGAGAAAGGTGTTGCCGAGGTGGACCTCTTTGGAGTTGTTTAGTACGCCCATAGCACGCTCGGAAGCTCCTCTGTCCATCTTCCCTTTGCCTTGTCCAGTCGCTTCTTCAGGCCGTCCAGGATCACTTTGTTAGAGATTTCTGCCTGGCCATTACTCTGTGGATATGCCGGGGTGGAGTAATGGTTCCTGATACCGTGCTCTTGGCAGAAGTCTTTGAAGGACTTGGAATCGAACTGAGTCCCGTTGTCCGAAATCAGAGTCCGGGGGATGCCGAACCTCGTTAGGATGTTTTTCCAAACGAAGTTCCTGGAGTCCCTGTCCGTGATTGAGGACAACGGTTCAGCTTCTATCCACTTTGTGAAGTAGTCTGTGGCGACTATCAGCCATCTCTTGTTTCCTGGAGCTCGGTGAAGAGGCCCCATAATGTCCAGGCCCCATTGAGCGAAGGGCCATGGGCTAGTGAGGGGACTCAGATCTTGTGCTGGCTGGTGGAGAGAGTGGGAGAACTTCTGGCACTTCTCGCACTTCCTGGCGTACACCTGCGCGTCCTTCTGCATGTAGGGCCACCAGTAACCCTGGCTTATTGCTCTGTAAGCCAGTGATCGGCCTCCTATGTGACTGCCGCAGATTCCTTCGTGGATCTCATACAGGAAGTCGTCCACTCTGCTCGGATGGACGCACTGGAGGTATGGACCTGTGAAGGATTTCCTGTAGAGTTTGCCTTCGGGAGAGAGCCAGAATCGAGCTGCCTTGAGTCTGATCCGGTGAGCTTCAGCCTTGTCCTCAGGGAGCCGGTCATCCTTCAAGTAGGCGATGATTGGATCCATCCAGCTTGGGCCGAGATCAGCACAGAGGATAAGCCGAGATGAATGGAGTTCTAAGCTTGACCTTGCTACTGACCCAACCTCGATGGTCCTTTTCTTCCCTGCTTCGACGGCGGAGGCCAGGTTTGCAAGCGCATCTGCGTGCGTGTTGGTATCTCGGGATATTTGCCTGACCTCGGCTTTCTGGAAATGAGACAGCAGTTTTTTCGCAAGGGCTAAGTAGGCCGCCATCCTGTCGTCCCTGGCCTGGTAGTCTCTGGCGAGCTGGCTCGTTACCAGTTGGGAATCGCTGAAGATCACCAGGTGTTGGGCTCCGAGGATTTGGGCGCTGTTCAACCCTGCTATCAGCGCTTCATATTCTGCCTCATTGTTTGTCGCTTTGAAGTCGAGGGTGAAAGCCTGCTCTATGACCAGACCCTCTGGCGATTGGAGGACTATGCCGGCGCCAGCTCTCTTGGAGGTGGATGACCCGTCGACAAAGATCTTCCATGCCATGGTGGGAGGCTGCTCGACCTCAGTCAGCTCTGGCTCGTGCCCTGTGCCCCCCAGTGCCGTGCCGAGCTGGGTTGGAGCCAGGTTGGGGGAGACGAATTCAACAATGAAGTCTGCCAGAATCTGGGCTTTGACCGCAGTTCGGGGACGGTACTGTATATCATACTGCCCCAGTTCAACTGCCCACTTTGATATTCGCCCTGAAAAGTCAGCCTTTTTGAACACTGAACGGAGTGGATGCTCCGTGATCACCATAATGGTGTGGGATTGGAAATAATGGGAGAGCTTGCGAGAGGCGCTGACGAGGGCCAGCGCAAGTTTCTCCAATAGAAGGTATCTGGTCTCGGCATCAAGCAGGGTCTTGCTCGTATAATAAATTGGTTTTTGAATTCCCTCGTCCTCCCTGATGAGGACGGAGCTCACTGCGTGATCCGAGACCGCAAGATATAAATAAAGAATTTCCCTCGAAGTTGGGGTGGAGAGTAAGGGTGGTGACATTAGATAGGTTTTGAGCGCGGCCAATGCCTGGTCGCACTCGGGGGTCCACTGGAATTTCAAGTTTTTCTTTAGAAGCTGAAAGAAAGGCCTGCACTTATCTGATGACCGGCTGATGAAGCGATTGAATGCTGCAGCCATCCCTGTGAGCTTCTGTACTTCCTTCGTGGTAGAGGGGCTCTGAATGTTCTGGATCGTGGTGATCTGATCCGGATTAGCCTCTATCCCCCTCCGCGTTACCAAGCTGCCGAGGAACTTGCCAGAGGCTATGCCGAAGGCGCACTTGGAAGCGTTTAGCTTGAGCTTGTATGCGCGAAGGATGTCGAAGACTTGGCCGAGATCCGCCAGATGGTCACCGGAGTGCACTGATTTGACGACCATGTCGTCGATGTAGACCTCTACCGTTCGGCCGAGCTGAGCATGGAACATTTTTGTGACGAGGCGCTGATAGGTCGCCCCTGCGTTCTTTAGCCCGAAGGGCATCACTTTGTAGCAGTAAGTGCCGCGGGGGGTTATGAATGACGTTTTCTCCTCGTCAGGCCCGTAGAGCGGGATCTGGTGATAGCCTCTGTAGGCGTCGAGGAAGCTCATTCGGTCGTGACCAGCGGTGGCGTCGATCAGTTGGTCAATCTTTGGAAGGGGGAAACTATCTTTAGGGCAGGCCCTGCTCAAGTCCGTGAAGTCCACGCATACACTCCACTTGCCAGTTTTCTTCTTGACCACCAACGTGTTGGCCAGCCATACCGGGTACTGGACTTCCCGGATGGCTCCTGCTTTTAGCAGGTTGTCGACCTCTTCGACGACCGCATCTGTCTGCTGCAGCCCTGTCCTTCGGGCCCTCTGCACTACTGGCGTGTGGTCGGGGTCCACATTCAGCTTGTGGCACATGACCTCAGGGTCGACCCCAGGCATTTCGCTTGGGCTCCAAGCGAAGACGTCGACGTTCTGCATCAGGAACCGTGAGAGTTCGGCCCTTTCTTCGTCTGGCAGCTGGGTGCCCACCAGGAAGAACCTGTCTGGGTCTGCCGGGCTCAGCCTGACCTCGGCCAGGTCTTCGATGCTCTTCTTCTCGGGATCACGGCCGATTTCATCTAGGCCTTTCTCGAACTCGGCGAGGTTGACGCGCTCTGGCTCCTTCACTGCTGGGACTGCGGCCAGCACGCACTGCCTGGCTTGCTGCTGGTCTCCCTCCACTGTAACCACTTCCAACTTGCCCTCCTTGTTCTCAAGGACGAACTTCAGCTTCTGGTGGAGGGAAGAAGGGACTGCTTCTAACTTGTGAAGCCATGTTCTGCCCAAAATGACGTTGTAGGGAGAAGGGGCGTCCACGACCAGGAAGTCGGCCGACACGGAAGCTCCGCCGACCCGGGTTTCCAGGGTGATCCTACCTTTGGGGTAGACTGGCGTGGCGGACAACCCTAGTAGGGGCGCACGGACCTCCGTGAGGTCTGCTTCCGATAGGTTCATCTTCTTGAAGCAGTCGTAGTAGAGGACCTCGGAGGAGCTGCCGGAGTCGACGAGGATCCTCTTCACTGTGAAATCTCTCAGCTTCATTGTGAGGAGCAGGGGGTCGTTGTGAGGGAGCTGGATTCCCTCTAGGTCTCTGTCTGAGAACGAGATGGCGGGTCGGTCGCGGCGGGCTCTCTTGGATGCCGGAGCGAGCTCGGCTTTCATCACTTCTTTCCCGTGCGAAGCCCGCCTGGCTTCTGCGCGGGCCTGGGAGCTGCCCCGAGACGAGGGAGCGGGGGCTGAGGACGCCAGATGGATCACGTTGATGATCTTCTCTGAATCCTCACTGTCTGGATCCTGGGCTGCGCTCTGGTGAACTCGGCCCTCGCTGCCGCCGGCATCACCTGCCTTGACGAACTCTGGTATGTGGCCCTCCTCGGCCAGCTTCTCCAGGTACCACTGCAAAGACTTGCAGTCCTCGGTCCTGTGCCCATTACCCCTGTGGAAGGAGCAGTAGAGCTTGCTTCGGCTGCCGGAGGTGGGCTCGTGCTTCAAGGGCAGAGGCCACTTGAAGAACGGCTTGGTCTTTATCTTGCCCAGGATGCGGTATATCGGCTCCTTGAAGACGACGTTGACGCTCTGATTGGCGCTGGAGGGAGGTCTGGGCTTCCAGGCGCCCCCAGACCTGGACGACGCAGGCTTCGCCGAATTGGAGACCCAGGCCTGTTTGGGCTCCTGCTTCTGGAAGGGCCTCCCGCCTTTCTGCCGAGGCTGGCTGCTCTTCTGTTCGGGCTCCGGACGCCCGTCTTCTTCCCGGGCTCGGATCTCATCTTCCTCCCGGGCGACGAAGCGCTTTATTCGGGACATCAACGCTGGCATGGACTCTGGGGGGTCCCCGACCAAGTCCTTTCGAAGGTCGTGACCGGGGATGAGGGCATGTTGGAAGGCGTAGATTGCTATCTCTTCCCTGGTGCCCTCGATCTGGCTGTAGACCGCCCAGAATCGTTGGGCGAACTTGGCGAGGGTCTCACCCTGTTTCATTCTCAGGGCGAGGAGGTCCCCTTCTTTCTTGGGGACGACGGCGTAAGCTTGGAACTTCTTTAAGAAGGAGAGCTGGAGCTCCTTCCAACTGGAAATTGACTTCTCTGGGAGAGAACAGAACCACTTCAGGGGGAGGTCACCCAAACTGGAGGAGAAGATTTTGCAGAGGTGACCCTCATTCCCCCAGATGGACATCTTCTGGGAGAAGTGTCGGAGGTGAGCGGATGGGTCGGATAGTCCGTCATAGGGGACGAACCGCGGGACGGAGAACTTTCTGGGCAAGGGGGTGCGCTCGATCTCTTTTGTAAAGGGTGAGCCCCCCCAGATCAGTGTGACCACAGATCTGCTTCTGGTCCCGCACGTCCAGGTTGTGCTGAAGAGCTAGCCTGACGCGTTTGTCGAACCGCTCCTGCTCGTCATCCTTCTCTGGAGTCTGGGCTCTTGGCTTCCGCTTGGAGTGGTTCGGGCTACGATGGCTATGAGTTCGGCCATCGCGGCTGTGATGACTCCGGCTGTTGCTTGAGCCTTCGTCACGAATCTGGCTCCGCTTATGGTCCAGATGGTTTCTGAGATCTTCGCGGGGTGGCTGGGCTGCCCTGCTGGGGGCGTCCCTCTTCTTCCCTTGAGGCTCAGAGACCTGCCTCAAGGAGGCGGTTTGCGCTGCCCTCAGCTGCTGCTGGAGCTCGCGAATCAGCTGCTCTTGCCTCTGGAGGAGAGCAGTTTGGGCTGCGACAACCCCTCCAGTGGCAGGGGGTTGAGCGTGGCGCGTCTCTTCTACGGCCACGGCTTTGTCCTTGCGAGGACGCTCATGCCGACGCTCATCGCGTCGGGGGTGGCATGACTTCTTCTGCTGAGATCGAGGTCTCGAGTCCTTCTTGAAGGGGGACCTCGATAAAAAGCTGCGAGCCTAAGCGGCCCTCGCCTGCGGATGTGCCATGCACCGTGCGGGACCGCCCCTGAGGAGGGACGTCCGCCGACGGTGGTGGCAGCTCGAGCGCTGCTCTCGAGGATTCTACGCCCTTCCTAGCTTTCGGAGGCATGGCTTCTGGGAGATTGAGGTTGAGAAGGTTGGGATATTACTTCCCCACAGACGGCGCCAATTGTAGGTGCAGAAAATAATGACCCACAATAACTGGGGAGCCTAAGAGGACTTATCCAACAATAGTGATGACTGGGTACCGTCCGAAAGCCTGAAAGAGAAGAACACACGGTCAGAGGACCCTGTCCTGGGCGGCGCAAGGCTCTCCGATGCCAAAGTCAGTGAAGGAACTGGAACTATGGAAGGAGAGGAAGAAGAGAGGCAGAGTAACAACTCTATGAGATGGATTGTGCGTACCTTGCATGTGAAATGCAGTCCTTCTTATAGACGATTTGGAAGATATTTTGGACGATATCTTGGCATGGGTCTCATTATTCGATGGGAAGTCATGATCAGCCCACGAAGCAATAAATGCAGTCCAATCCAGCCTACTCTGCATTAAATGCGCGTCGGATCAGCCCACGTCGCATTTAATGCGCGTCTTGTTGGGCCAGATCGTGTTAGACGTCTTTGGCGGTAGGGGTACCATCAGATCCGCCCTCGGGCCCTGCCCTGATGTGGCCTCAGCCGCTGGATGCCGCCATGTCAGTGATCTGGAGAAGATTGTGGGCGGCTGGATGTCGCATCTGTCTCGCTAGTTCGCGCCCCTACTCCTCTACGTGCCTGATGACGTGGAGGGGGCGAGGGGCGCAAGCGGAGGTTCTTTCTTACTTCGGCTTCCGTCCCGGCTCTCTTAGCCGAGGTGGAGCTCTCCGCCGAGATGGACACACGAGGTGGCCGAGTTCGGCGCTAGCGGTCCGGAACTGCTTGACTTCGGCCGGACCTCCTGTCCTGGCAGCCGGGGTGAGCCTGGTGCCACGTGGATGGCATGCGGTTGGCACGTGAGAGTGCTCAGACTCATCTGATGGCTGTGATTAGCGTAATCCTGTGGTTCTGGAAATCTCCCCACACATAAAGATACTTGGTTTTTTAAGTTTCTCTTGACACATCAAGTTCTTGTTTTCATTACTGAAGAAGTACTGTCGAGTGCAAGAATTGTGATATGACTTTTGATAGAGAATGTCAGTTGTTTAATGTAGTTAAATATTTTATATTTATTTAAATGCAAGACATTCTACCTTTTGCCATTAATAATGTGAATAAATAACATCAAACTAATATGAATACAAAGTAAATAAAATAATATTTGAATTCTTAATTAAGTTGATCATCATCTGCCCCCTCAAACGAAAATTCTCCGCTATTGTCTTGTCTGTAATGAGCGAGTTTTTTCCCAGAATAGCACCCTCAAATAAACTAATTCCCATAATAGCACCCATTTAAAAATAATACCCAGAATAGCATCCCGAGCCTACGTGGCATATTCAAGCCTAGAGTTAGCATTTTAAGAGTCAACCCGAACTGCCTAGTCAGATCTGATTAAACTTGAGATGGTGCTTTAGATAGGTTGCTCTAATCCAAACTCCTCAATTGGCAAGGGCTGTCAAATCGACCAGGATTCGTGTGAAACCAACCCTTAAACTGGTACAAGCAGAGGAGGTTTTTGACCAATTATTGATTTTTTATTTGTTATTGATTTTAACTGTTGAACCCATTTTACAAATGATCAGATCGAATTGGACGGTGGATTTTGGATGGTGGATTAGCAATGGTCATGCATGCCAACTTAGATTGTCAATGGATACCCATTTACTCTAGATCCCACTGGAAATGGTCTTGATTATATTCCAATTTTGGATTCAATTAATAACTAATTTTGGATTTATATTTAAAGATCTAGATGATGGATGGATTAATGATGAATTAAGGTCTGGATTCTCATACCCTGTACCACTTTAGATTGTCTACTAGATATCAATCCAAGTTTCTCAAAATGGACTCTCTTATCCTTTCATTTCTCTCCTTTTCAAATGAACAGAATGAATATGATTCCTCATAGGATAGCTCTATACCCTTCATATAGCAATGGAAACCTCGTTTCAAATCAAATTTGGATTGGGAACTACTATCCTTATCACTTGCTTAGGAAAGATGGGATATTCCTTTGGAATGAGAAACTTGTTAGATGAGAGGGAAAGTGGAACCAATGAAAAGAATCAAATGAGAGGGGCGTACCATATATGTGATGGAGGCCACATATTGGTGCACATAGGCCCCACAAACAATAGATGTTAATAGGTCTTATGCCACCTTCAGAGATTTTCCATCTAAGAGACTGTAAAATGGATGTTGCATGAATTTTATATTTTGATGTCCTTAATTAGAAAATCAAGTTCCCTCCCACACCTGACACCTCCACTCCCACCAACCCCATTCCAACACCCTCTACTCTAATAAAAGAGATTGAGATGGACATAGGTCTTGGTCAATTACTAACCCACATATTTAATTTTATATGATGCACCCAGTAGCGACAACAACATGACAATATCCAATCATTTTTAGTCTATTGGTTAGATTATCTAGGGATATTTAAATTATCATGATCATTGAGGACTTTACCTCGTCCATCCCAAAACCAAACAGATTTACAGTTCAGATCTCCTTGAAACCAGGCCATGTTTTTTTTTTATTATTATTTACAGCTTGAGATGATGGAAGGCCACATTCTATCATCATTCCAGGTCCCAGCAATTATAGGAATAGCAGAAAGCTTTAAAATTAAGATAGTAGAAAGCAGATCTCAAAGAAACTGCTAACATAATGGATAGTGATTGGAGATATATAAAGGCTCAGGCAAATGAATGTCATCTCACCTGTTGCTTTCCTATTTTCCTCCATCTTCCAGATTGTCCCGTGAGGACTCCACCATGGACGGACAGGATCCCAAAGAAGTTAATAACTGTATGATTGTGGCGATCTGAATGATCGACTTTGGCCTACCCACTACCAACATCTACTATCCACAGTCCGTTCGCTGATCAAGAGATGATGAGGGACAACTTAATGGATCCAACCCATCTTTAATCTCGTTACCGTCGTTGACATGTATTAGGCTTGGATATGCCACATAGACTCGGGATGTTATTCTCGGTATTATTTTCAAATAGATGCTATTATGGGAACTAATTTATTTAAGGGTGCTATTCTTGGAAAAATAAGCCCAGTATCTTCGAAGTTAGAAAAATAAGTAGATAATTTAATTCCTATGAGAAGAAGAGGGAGTACAAGAAAGACCTGCAAGAAGTCCCACATCAGAGATCCAGACTCTGGTGGGTTTGGCCGCTTCCTCTCCCTTGCACTCTGACTCTTTTACATGTGTCACGCGTCCATAGGTCGAAACAGTTAACCCCTATTTCGTGGAAAAAAGGGATCTGGACTCTTATAATAACACATTCTTGTTGGATTGTCTGTAACAATGTAATGATTGTGGACACTGCAAATAGCACTCATTTTTTGGAAACTATTCTTAGAAGAGAGATTGAATTAATTGACCGCAGGATCATGTGGTTTTAAGTATTTAATGTTAACTCTCTGCCTTTTCATTTTGATACCTTATATGTTTCCAAAATTAACAGTCATGCAACCACCATTAGTTTTTATAGATTAAAATCACAATTTTGCCCATCTCATTTTTCCCATATAGATGATTTCAAAGGCTTTGATTTATTTTCATGTAAAGCTCGGAACATCGACGGTACTACATTGATTAGGAGCGAGTAACCCTACCTACATAAATTCAATTAATTAATACGATACCCATTTCATAATCGATGATAATGATATGCAACACATATGCTTATAATTTGGTTATAATCGACTTAATCCATGTACGACACACCATTGGGTTGATGGAAGTTTCAACTTACATTATTAGGTGTCATTTGCATGAAATAATTATTGAGAAAGAGAAAGAGGTTGTTGGCAATTAGGATAAATTAATGGCATTTTTGTACATAATGGCATACTCATTCTCATTAAATAGATGCAAGGGCAAGTTTTCTATTTTTTAATAGAAGTTCATAACAAACAAACCTCATTGTGGTTGCCAATTCTCATTAAAACTTCCAATTTTAAGTTATAGAAGGTATTCAAATGAAGAGGATTTTACTAAAATAAATAAATTAGGCGACTAGTGGGCTCAAAAGATCATTTTAACCGACCTTGCACTAGATCAGTCATTTTGCCTGAAAAGGTATTTTTTTAGCACTTTTTACAAGTGTCCCGAGCGGCCTTAGTTTTATAACATTAAGGGTCCCCGAAGACCCTGCAGTGTATATAAAGTATTACACAATTGGATTTTTTTCTTGTCTTTCATTGTCAATGGCTTATTTTTTCTTCACCAAGGTCGTCTACGCCCAGGCACCGACCCAGCCGTCCAACTGTGATCCCCTCCAACATCCTCTTCGTTTATGACTCCTCGCCCTCCTACCAACGCAGAGGATTGAGAGGGGAGGGATAAGTCTACTATTGTTCGGCTGGTCGGGTGGGAATAGGCATCGGTGTCGCTGTGTCGAAGGGGAATCGGAAGGAGAATCAAAGACTTTCTTGTTGGGCTGGGCGAGGGGGAAAGGTAGGCGGGTTAAAGGAAAAGATGTCGGAATTTGATACTGTTGCACCTACGCATCCTATCGTCCCAACTCTTTCAAAGCCTTCAAAAGCCAAGCTGTATTCTGCACCCTGCAGTAGTTTCATTCTTTACCATAACTTGTTATAGGTAAACAAAGTGTACAAATCCCTGCCCATGTTCCTCTATCCTGGCGAGGAAGGATGTCCTACATACATGGTTGCAGGTAATTTTAGTTGAATGTAACCTGAGTGCATGCATAACCAAGTTCCAAAGATCCAAGCGGGGCGTCAAAAGTGAGGCCACAATCTTCCACTTGCAGGAAGCAAGGCCCTCCGATCTGCGAAGTGCTTGGGTTTGTGAATACAATTTCAGCAGTTAATTGGCAGTCCTAAAAAATGCAAGGAATACTACCAAACCAACCACATAATTCACATTCATCTAAAACCAGCCCAGTATCATCATTGAAGCACAGAAAAATAAGCCGTTGACAACGAAAGACAAGAAAAAAACCATATGTTGTTCTACTTTGTATATACCGTAGAGTCCCTAGGGACCCTTATCGTTATAAAACTAAGGTCGCTAAGGACGCTAGTAGAAAGTGCTAAAAAATACATTTTCGGGCAAAATGACTGATCTGGTATAAGGTCCATTAAAATGTTCTTTTGAGCCAACGGGTCACCTAATATGTTTTCTTTTTTGGTAAAATCCTCTTGTTAATAATTCTTTTATCAAATAGTAAATCCATCCAACAATGTAAATAATTTAAATTGAGGGCATTTATTTTGAACTCTTTGGATTTTAACCTATGAACTGTTTCGATTGATTTTGAAAGGGCATGGCCAGGATACCCCATGTGCTTGAAGGGCATTCATTTATTTTGAACTATTTCGGTTTTAATAAGTGTGCCCTAGGGGGTCTTTTTTTTTTTAAAGTTTGGGCCTATAAGCACCGGATTCAAGAAAAAGATTGACGCCTATTTTCCACACGGAGGGGCAGATGACCTGTCAAATCTTGGTTTGGTTGTATTGATTTTGAAGTGGATAACTGGAGAGTATGGCCTGTTTCTTTACTTAGGATTCATAAGTAGCTCAGTTGGCAGTGAGGTCCAATTTAAAACTTTTTTGAACAATATAAAATCAATGGTTGAATTGCGGAAGCGTATAAAATATAGCAGAAGCAAATGTAACAAAAACGGACACATAAGCTATCATATAAACTGAATCAAGTGTAGCGGGGCTGAAGTCCAGCCAAAATCTCAAATATGTTTAACCAAAGTTTATACATAACAAACTACCTCCCTGCTCACAACACAAGTCACTCAAACCCAAAAGAAAAGATACTCTCACACCTCAGGTGTAGTTACTCCATCATCCAGCTCGACCTCTTAGTCAGCTGGTCCCCAACCGTAGTCACCGGCTATGGGCGCTTTGTCGAGCGCGTCGTCCTTATAGTCAGGGTCAATACCTAAGTACCAAGAATGGGTCAGATCCAAAGATCTGGCAAGACACAGTATACAGTAACATAAGATGTATGCATCAAAAGAGTAAAGACGATCATATCACTACTAGAAAAAAGGCATTTTATATCGGCTAAAAACTGATATAAAAGACCTATAATATCGGTTTTTGAGTAAGCTTCAAACCGATATAACTGCCCCGATATAAAAGATAAACGTAACCGATATAATAAGTGTAATATTTCATATCGGTTAAGCCTAAAGCGATGTAATATTCATATGTATTTATATCATAAATTATTATAAAACCGATATAACTTATAGCCAAACCAATATAACTTATAACCGAACCGATATGATTTATAGCCAAACCGATATAACTTATAGCCAAACCGATATAATTAATATATGTTATATCGGTTTCATACGGTTTTTGATATCGGTTTCATAATAACCGATATAATTGATTAAGAATAACCGATATAAAAAATATGTAATTGGTTTGTTATATCGGTTTCATATGTTTTATTATATCGGTTTCATTAAAAACCGATATAATTTCAGAATTTTTTTTTTTAATATCAAAAGAACCTGCTGTACCACAACTAAAAAACCTACAATATACCTCAAAATACTAACATCTAAACAACAAAAACCTTTGTATATATATAAACAAATTAATTTCTATGTACATATATACACATGCAAGTATAGTATAAATTAAGGTTTCTAATGTAACTGTAACTACGCCTCAAGATCAAATAAAAATTCGGCAGAGTCTCCTTTGTATTTTCGACATTTCAAAAACCTAAACCCTGTCATAACCTGAAAATCAATATCAACCCTTCCAAGATATATATAATTTTACATATTCTGATCGAAAACCAAAACTTGGATATATAACATCACCACGCCAAATTCTAATTATTTGTAAATACTTTCAAATTTTGTCTATAGTATAAACTCTGCAGATTCTACCTATAAAAAAAATGAGCAGGAAAGAACTATAGGGAATCACTAGTAAGAAATGAAAATTGAAACAAATGCAACAAAACATCACTTCTAACAGAAACAACACAAGAAAACACAGCTTAAACGAAATAAAGTGGTTCATAGAAAAGATTCACATCTTTGTAGACCCAAAAACCATGGGATGTACCTGGATAGATTTTCTCGAAAATTCGGCAAAGTCTCCCCTGTACATGTGACATGTAATTTTTTTTTTTACAACCTGCTAGTACCTGTACATGACAAAAAAACACTTCATATAAACAACCTTATGCCCCAACACACTACAAAGTCATTCACCACTACTTCATCATTCATACATCATCCGACCATAGAACTTCAATGCCCCAACACACTAGAAAGATGCACCAAAAAAACTTATGTTCATTCATTTCTACATCCAACACCATGTGATTATTCCAAAACAACATTCTCATTACAAGATACAAAACAATAAAAGGGGAAGTTGGTCCTGGCCTTTTTCAGAAACAAAGATAATTCTAAAGCAGTAATGAGTCTTGTAATCAATAATGGTGTATCATTAAATCCTCAATCTCAATAATGTTCAACTTACCATAAGTACTTTTGCCCTTCAGTCTAATTCTTTTTATGTGTCTTGTAATCAACCATCTATAAATGAATACTGGCATTAAATTTAAATACATGCAAAATTTGGAGCATGAGGAGAAAATGACAACTTCAAGGCAGAATTTGGGTTTAAGTTCTCCCACTTGGAAGTGAAATGAATCACTAGGACAACAATATAAACAGGCTGTCACTTTTAAAAAACGAACACTTAATATGATCACTTCCTTCCAAGAATTCAACTAAATTTCCTAGCTTCAATTCTACATCTATGGTATTTAGAGGGTTTATCTCAGCTAAAATGCCAGCAAAAGGTGGCAAATTCAAAATTTCCATTCCCTTGAATTGGTGGTGAAGGTTGACTCGGCGAGGAATGACATCTTGAGGGACTTCCCATCTCTGGCAGTTGGAGTCTATTATTTGGACTCTCAATATTTCATCAGCTTCAAAGCTACGCAGAAAAGGGAGAAATGATAATGATGATGATTGTGGGCTCATCAATCCTCACTTAGGTGTCCTACATGGTACATGCAATATCAAATCACATGTTTAAAGGGATGTATATATGATAGAAAGTGCACTGAAAAAAAAATGATTTTCACAAGTCATTCTTAAGAAACAAAATGATTTGATTAGCTGCACATAACAATATACCAATGATGTTTTTCAGCTTATTACATATATAGGTAGAGATCGGAAATATCTACTTTGCTTCCAATGGCATATAATAACAATTGTAATTAGTATGTAGCAATCTTGAATAACAGCAAAGAAAAATTCATCTTTGATCATCACAAAGCAAAAGGCACTCATACAAACTGTTGTTACAAAGAAACTTCATAAAAGAGATATTCAAAGTGAATCATAATACAGTTCCCATAGAAAATCATTGGCAAAGATTATAGCATGGAATAATTTAAAAATAAATAACTGGCAATAAATTAGCAAAACAACCTCGTCAAGTATAATATAATCCCATATTGTATTATCTTCACTTTCATCATCATGCAAGTAACTGTCTCCACGTAAGGATTTTGAACTAGTCCGTAGAATATCATACGCAGTGAGAAGAACACCCTTATCCTGCAAAAAGAGTCACCTATTTTAGAAACAAGAAGACCCTATCCTAAATAACTAAGAAACACACACAAAGATGACAGCTGATGAGGTTCTAATACCATAGAACATGAAGTAGAGAAAACACAAATGCATGTGAAATGATTAATCAGATGCTAACAAACAAAATTTTCTATTGGAGTGACTGTATGTGAACATTAATAGTATTTGTAGAGATTACTAAGTGAAACCTAAAGTATATATTGAAGTTCATATTGCCGTGTTTTTACACTAGTTGCAAAGTATCTGAATACAAGAGGTGCATTAGATGTACCTTCTCAAGTGAGCCACATATTCCTGCCTGCTCATGTTCTTCATTTCTTCAAGTTCATCATGGTAATTGTCCAGCTGCACATAAAACCCATCTATAAGGCCAATTCCATAAACCCATCGTTTGGTAACTATAAGGCATTGATCAGCTAGTTAATAGATTAAAAATGCTGCCAATCATACAGGAAAATTGATATGAGTGGAAGGTCCCCAGTACTTAAGTGCCACCAAGCATAAGATCTTGCAGCTTTCTCTTCCATATCATAACCGCCTGAAATGAACAGAATGCAATCTAAGCAGTAGCAAAGGTCTACCTAGACTTTAAAGCTTGACGCATAAGAAAAGGCCTACCTAGGTAAACTGCGAGGCATTTGGTTTATACAAAATCCCCACATGCAAAGAAATAGAAGCAGCCCAAGGCTAAGAGTTAGCCAAACAATCCAAAGATTACAAATTTTGTAAAAGTCAATATTTCAATCCAACCATAAGTAACAGTTAGATGGTCAGTGTGGGATGAGTGAAAATTCAAGAGATCATAAGAGTGAGGGGTTGAATTCATCATTGGTGTACCCCACAAATGCATTGGGGTATCATAGCAAGTGTATATCAATGGGGTATCATAGCCAGGTTTGGCTAACAAAAAAATGTTCATAGCTGTGTGTTATCTCAACAAGTCTTCATTCAATCCTTGGGAAAGCACCTTTTTTCACAACATTGTAATCACTACAAAAACCCTGCAAATTATTCCCATTTACAAACTAATATTCCACCAAAATAAATACAAGAGTAAGTTTTTCAATGTTTCTCCATAGAGAATCTACTAAAAATAAATCCCAGCAGAAATTGGGGTTTTTGAATCAAGAAAAAATAGGGTCTTTTAATCGATTGACACTTTCGGTGAAATTAAGAAGAGAATGGAAGAATTGATGATGAAGAATAAATTTATGTGAATGGAGCTTTTAAGAGGACCAATTACCTTAAAAACTTCTAAAGAGAGAGAAGATTGTGATTGGGATCGTGTGAATTGTTAATACGATGCTGATAACTGATCATGTGAAAATTTTGGTGGCATATAACTGATGCTGCTTATTAAGTTTAAGCGTCCACTTTAAATGGCACTCCATATAGGCTCAGGTTGCTCTTAATACGATTCCTTTAGCCAACATTAATAAAAGCAAAAGACACTATAAAAGAACTAATATGCAACTATTACATGCAAATTATTGATAAAAAAAAAATGCAGCAAGAGTTTGCTGGTCAATGGTTCTTTATGAAAATTTGGATGATTTGAACTAATATCTTGTGGTTCCAATAGGACCGAATTCATTACCAGTAAATTAATGGGCATATAATATTCTTTCATCACCTTGAGAATGCCTCAATTTACATAATACTTCTTGGAACAACTACTGATTGATGATTAGAAAATGATTGCCCATTGGGTTCATCAAGCTTAATCTTTAGAAATTGAATACTATTCTATCAATCTATACTAAATTTGAACAAGTGGTCTCCATAAGGCTTGCAAACTTTACCGCAATGGTTGTGTGAAACACTAAATAAAATGCCATCACGCAAGAAAGCAGATAAATTTTTGGGTTAACATTGATTTAATTTTGTTTGGAGGTCCTTGACATCCCTTTGACCATGCCAAGGAGCACAAAAGGGGAATTGAGGGAAATGCCTCAAAGCCACGGGATTTCTAAGCCTCGACACTCAGAACTCCTTGACATGGACGGATGAAAGTTGGATACAAAGAACTCCACGTAGACCCATCTGAACGACCCATCTCTTTTCCATTTTTTTCTCTCTAAGTAAGTATACAGAGAACTCCAACCAAAGTGTTGTCTGCCACATGTGGATTTGAGAAAAAAATATGCTATGAATATGTCTATGAACAGTTGGGGGTGCAAATGCTCTTCTCTATGAACATATTAGCACCGTTGCTTACTTTGCCCGATGTCCCGTCCATTTTCCTATTAAAGTCCCATTTTTACAAATACAAAACTTACAAGTAATATTTACACAAAAGGGTGATACATGTATATAATAAACATATAAAAGCCTGAGCACAATCTGCTTCAAAACTGTAACCTAAATGACATGATTTAAAATTCTATATGCCCAATATAGAAAATCAAAGTACAAGTTTTGAGCAACTGCATGAAGCAAATATAGTACTAAACAAACCACAAGAAATCTATAAAAATTACCTAAAATTCTGTAAACTGCAAAAGCCCCAAATCAGATTTTACAAAACCCACAATAAAAATCGCCAAGTTCAAAATCCCTCAAAGCCCGAAATCAGAGCCCCAACAGACGTCTCCATCAAATGCCCTAAAACCTAAAATCAAAAGCCTGGATATAATACCCCTTGAATCCCCAAGATTCTTCTATAAAAAACCCACAAAACTAGAAATAAAAAATCCAAGAGAAAAGCCCTAAAATCCCCTAAAACCTGAAACCAAAACGCCAAAAATTCCAACCCCAGAAGCCCTAAAGTCCGATCAAAATCCCAAAACCCCCCAAACCAAAATAGCAAGAAACCCCCCAACATCAAAACGGAAAGACTAAATGTAGTACTCTTAATATCTGCTATGCATACAGAGAGAAAGCTATGGTGAGAGAGAGAGACCTGTTGCTTGTGAGCTATCTCTTGACTTAGGAACTGAGAAGGAGAAGCTGCAAAGCAGAAAAGAAACGCAGAACAGAAAGAGAAGAAGAAGTCTGGACCACAGAATAAGAGAAGAAGAAGCAGTCGGAGGGCGTAGGGATTCAAGCCTCTGTGTGGAGAACTCAATGACTAATTTGCAGAGAAGGCAGAGCATTGGTCTAATCTCAAGTTGCAGAGGGTTCCATCGCCAAATCTATGTATTCATAGTCGCTGGAGTAAGAGCGAAAGAGAAAAAGAAAATCCGGGCTGGGCTCTGTTTGCATATCGACCACGCACATCTCTCGTTGAAGATGGAGTTGGCGCAGGGAGAATAGTAGGGAACAGAAGAAAGAATGTGGGAAGTTTTAGGTTTTCAGGAAAGGAACGAAAAAAAGGAGGCACAAGTATGTTTTGGCAGAGCGCGGGAGAGGAAAAATAAAGTGGGAAGAAAAAACGAAGAAAAGTGGGTTCATGATTAATATCGGTTTTGAAAAACTATCTAATATCGGTTTGATAATAACCGATATAAAATATAGCAATTATGATATCACATATGTGCTAACCGATATTATATATAGTGATTATTATATCGGTTACTATATAATCGATATAAAAAAATTTTGACCGATATAAAAAAACAAAAACCGATATAAAAAACCTTAACTGAAGATATTATATCGGTTATATTAAAAACCGATATAATGCAGTTTTTGTAACCGATATAAAATGTCCTTTTTTTAGTAGTGTATAATCAATGAGATTAACGTACAATAATACAAAAGTTAGGCAATTGAGCAAGATACGAAGTTAGAATCAGGATACAAGTCTAACAAACATCAAAGTGGCACATTCACACAAGCTAGATACCGCGAGATATTATGCCGTGGCCCTCCCATACCGAACACAGTCGCGGTAGGGAAAAGTAACACTGTTGGGGAATAACGAGCTCCGCAAATAACACTCATCACTTTCAACACTCAACACTCATCACTCAGCACTCCGAAGACTAGACTCGGTATCACACCATCCGTCTAAACATAGCTCATCATGATAGCTCACTCAACACTCATAATAGCTCCTACCGGTGATGATCATTCCAAAGGCAGAGCTTAAGACAACTGAGTGAATGTTAATGCCGACTGAAGGAAACAATACAGGTTTGTGTCTGCCTAGGCTTGCCTTGCACGAGCAAGGTCCTAACAAGTCCTTAAGAGGGCCAAGTACCAGTTTAAACCATGGAACACATTCCAAGTTCAAGTCCAACATTTGACCCATACTAAGGCCCATCAAAGCCATGGCCTTAGTCTAAACAGTCCAAGTGTCACGCCCCGAGCCCGAGATTTCAAACATCCCGAGGCGCGACACACGCCCGCGTGGAAATTCGAGTCAAACTCATTGACCCTAGGTCCCCACGTACGGAATTTACCCACAGGATATCACGTGTGAGGTTTATATTTTTTGATATGCTTGTTTAAATCTGTCAAATAGATATCCACTTAACATAACACAATCATCAAGATATAGAGCATAAGGTTCCATGAGCATAGATTTAAAGATTCAAGTTCAAGAGATAGAGAGAGAAGAAGTAAGTTAATTAAGTTTACAATCCCAAAACTAACAAGTTTATAAGTTAATACAAAAGATGTGGCAATCCTAGCCACGGTCGATGGGTAATTTAACGTCCATTTCTCATCGTACGGATGTCTAAAAGACATCATCAGGAGTCCACTCTGCTACGTTATGTGGAGGTTCCTCTTCCTCAAGGATCTCCGGGGCAGTGGCGTCGACGTATTCACCTGTAACGCCAAGTGTAGCACCATTAGACTAAGCTAAGCAAGACAAACATATACAGTCCATATAACATGTAACAAATGAATAGCCAGACAGGGATAAATCATAAGAGATCAAGGAATAATCACTAGGCATATCAGTGCATGAATTAGCATGAGACATATGAGTCATAGATAACAGATAAACATATTAACAATACTAGTTGGCACAACCACATAAGGTAAGTTCTCTCAAGTTAATCATATAACATGAAATAAAATGAGAGCAGAATATCAGGACAGAACAGGGTGGTGCTACTAGGAGACAGAGGTACCCAGAATTCTCCATCGTAGACCTAGGGTGCCGGTAAACCCTCAGAATAAATTCCCATCTGCAGAGGGCCAGAATATACTAAACCCACACTTAGCCGGGTCCGACTTAGATAGGGTCGAAGCTAAGTGGTGCCGACTCATAGAGTGCAATATACAAACAACAGAGCAGGTGCAGGACAGTGTAAATCAGATACAGGACATATACAGGACAAGACATATAGATAACAAATCGGGACTTACTGAAATATGCTGAACAAATACAGAAATAAATATAACATAACAGATGTGTAACAGAAAATACATAACTGAACAGAAGTATGATCAAGTCATACTAGAATACTGGAAACGGAATGCAATGCATGTACATACAGATCATATACGGAGTCAAGACAGAAATAAAGCCAAGCCTAGGGTCTTGGGAATACATGTGGTCTTCACCGTCCAACTCGGGTAGTATTAAGAGTTCGACATTATCGGGCTACAAAGGAACTCCTTGGCGTTACATAATTTGGATGTCGAATCCCTTAATAGAACACATTTGGTTCGGTTGTAGTCCGAAGAACACAAGGTCCCTTGTGGGTACGGGTGCTCAATCCATATCCATAATTCAACAAACCATCGGTCATGATAAAAGTTCAGGGTGCACATCCTACGGGTCTATCTATCAGGCCAATCAACTAGAACAAGCTACAGTTCAAAGTCCGGCTCATGGAAACATCCAATTGTCACAATTGTGTAAAATCCAACATATAATCTTTTCCAAGGCTCAAATCAAATAAAATCACTTTTTGTTGGGTTCTACACATCATGAGCTTTCCAACGGTATGTAGATCTCCAAAAACGGACATACGGTTAAAAGTTATGGTTATTGGAAAATCTGCATACTGTAGTTATCAGGTTCGCTCGAGCGTTCAGATGTTCGCTCGAGCGGACCCCAGACAGAGAGCTGTTCGCTCGACCGGACCAAGAGTTCGCTCGAGCGAACTCTCCCAGAGAGCCCTTCGCTCGAGCGTTCACTCACGCTTGCTCGAGCGAACTGTCAAATCTTGTGTTCCGAAAATCTGGAACTTCTTTGTTTCCTTCCAAGCCATTCAAGGCATTCCATCAGGTTTTAAAACACTACCAATAGGTATCTTTGAGCTTCCAAAATGCTCATCGAAACCATCAATAAACCCATATACATTAATAAGAGAAATCATCCACAAGAAAACCATTTTTGAGCAAGAAGAAGGGTGTCTACACATGATTTCATACATTCATGAATCAGACAAAGAAGCATGCATATAAACATGTAAGTTTGACTTGCCTTGGTGCTTGAAAGCTATCTCTCACACCTAAAACCTCTTAAGCTCAAAATCCCCAAAACTCAAGCTCAAATGCCCTAAAATGGTGAAAACGAAAATGAATGAAAGGAATGAGGAAGGAGCTGATGCATACACGATTTGTGGCTTTCCAAAGATGAAAGAAATCAAATGGAAATGCTTAGTGAAGAAAGAGCTTACCAAGAGCAAGAAGAAAGAAAGATGACTGGATGCTTGAGCTTGGAAGATGAAGTCTTGTTGGAGAAGATGAAGTGGTGGCTAGCTTCTACACATGCTAGGAGTCTTGGTTGATGCCAGGAGTGAAGGAAGAAATGAAGAAGAAGAGAAGAGAAAACTCTCAGCTGGAAGTGAAGAAAGAAGAAGAAGAAGAAAAGAGAATAGCTGAAATGGGTTTTATCCCAATTTTATCCTGCACTTGCATGCAAGTCCACAAAATGGACTGAAATTGCAAGAAAGGGCTTGGAGCTAATGAATGGGCTGGGAATGGGCCCAAATGGATCCGAATCTGATGGGTCAAGACATGAAAGTTAAAGCTCATGAAATGCTCTATGCAATGCATTAAAACCCAAAAATTTCTAAATACACACAAAAACCCAAAACACTCCAAAAGTCATAATCTACCTAGTAAATGGTCAAACCCCACTAATTCTACCTAATCAAGTCCAATCACAACCAAAACATTCATTAAGCAATTAATCTAAATTAATTAACTCTAAGACGAGATTAAGGTGGGTCGGAGTGTTACACCAAGTAAGATAACAAGTTTCTTTCCAATAATAATCAGTCCATCTCATCAATATTGAGTCACAAGTCCATCACAACCAACCTCTTCATCTTAGGGTATAACACCTCCCATCATAGGCCATATGAGGGCCCCCCTAGACACAAACACGGGTCATTAATCACCCAATCACATCACCAGATCACCTCTAAGTAATCTTAGGTTCAGGTCATCCAATTTTCATTTAATTAACAGGCATAAATATTAATAAGGATAATAGAGTGACAATGATGCATTGAGTCTAATAAACCTCCAAAGTAAGAGAATCAACGGCAAATATTGAAAGTCCATCCTAGTAATGGTCCACTTTCAGGTACAGGTCCATATCAGTTAATTTGATCTCTAAATGAAGTCTCAGATGCCAATGGATACTGTGTTTGGTGCTCCAGAAGTTACGGGCATCTTCAACGACCTTATTATAAAAACAATTAGTTTTCATATAAAAATGTATATATTTTAACTAGTTGAAAAAGATTATGCTATGAGCCTCGTTGAATCTAACTGAACTCAACTTGTATACGTCACCTCAATCTGTCATGGGGTGGATACAGTTCTACCCAACTGGACCCTTCTATGCAAGATTTTCTCAAACCTGATCAGCCTTGTGGGGCCCACCTTGAGATCTGATGGGCATGAGATTTCTTGCACAGGTGAGTCACATCCAAATCTTTTGATTTAAACCCAAGCTTGTTTGGCAATTCTACTATTAGAGTCAAGTAAGGTAAAGCCCCCATTTCTCAAAAAAAAATCCCATCAAAAGTACTTTAATTCAAATTTCTCACTATATTTTTCAAAAAAGAGTCAAAAAGTAACCTCATTTCTCCACTAAAAAATAAAAAACTCAACAATCAATACAAAAAGTCAAAAAGATTCCATAATAAATAACTAAAAATAAAATATCATTATAACTCACTTATATTTTATTCTTTCGTCAAAATAATCTTTACTTCACCCAACTCCATTAATAAAGCCCCCAAACAGCCCACCTGCATTGATGTGGCCCCAGGTGGGCCCCACAAGGCTATTTGCAAATTACTTAGACGAGCATTTACAAAGTGGATAATACACACACAAAAGTTATGATTTCACAATGCGCATGGTGAATTCCATGGATACCTAATAGCGGTGCCCATTACTGTTCATCTGAATGGATTGGACCTTTTGATCAATTACACTAATTTTCATGGGGGCTAAATTTATGGGCCGTTGATGAATTGGTTAGGATAATCATGTGAGACCTTTATCATTGTACACCACCAAAATGGCCCGAACAAGTCTTCTCATCCTCTAGCATTGGATCCCCATAACAGGTGTATATATATATATATATATATATATATATATAGGGAGATGCTCTCGTAGGAATTATGAAATAAACCGTATACCAGGAAAAGCGATTCAAAGGGAGACAAATCCAGGCCTCTATAAACCGTTAAAAAGTGATTTGGCATAAAAGAGCATTGAAGGGTGATATAACTCTTCCAGGATGGGGGATTTGGAGGGGCCTCAGTTTTCTTTTTTCCCTTTTTTGAGACACCAGTAAATTTCCTAGAGAAATCAAAGCAACATATAACTATAAAAGTGCAACCAATGATTAATCACAAACTTGGAGAAGATCCGAAGAGTCAGGGTATTCACCTTCTTTAGAAGAGGTAAAAAAAAAAAACTCATTTACTTGTGGATGGAGGGATTGACGAACAATCGAATTAGAGAGGGCCAAATCCTATAACAAAAAAACTAAGAAAATCAAATAAGAAGCAAATGAAGTTAGAGCAATGAACAAAAGAAGTGATTTCCGTAACAAAAATCTTGTTATGGGGGAGATGGAGAGACGAAAAATGAATTAGTTTTTCAATTTTCTCCGTCTCCGAGAGGCTTCTCTTCGTTTTCCATTTAGTCCGGATTTTTTATTAATTGACCTTCCCCATGTCCCTATCAGCCACAGGCTATAGGATGCATGCGAGTGGGGATGACCGGGTATGACAGGTGTGTAGAGGTAAGATTTCAAACTTATGTATGCGTATAGATTTCAAACTCTTCTGTCTTTTTAAGATCTGGTGCAACCCCACCCCTCAGAAAAACTCTTTACCAGAACTTTCTACGAAGCTGCATAAGTCCATGTCAGAATACTGTCTTGGGGGAGAAAAGCTGAGGAGCAATAATTCAACTGTGAAAAGTAAAAGATTCCCATGTCATGACACATGCCACTCTCCTGTAATTCAAACGAACATGATCTTATTACAGGCAGCTTCCCACACTTCATGCAAGGAGAAGTGTCCGCAATAATTGAATTACGTCAGTAGATGCCTGTGTGACCTGGAGAGGACCAATGAGGGTCTGCCATATCCTGTCTTTAATGGGAGGGAAGAAATACAGTATCCCACGGTGACATGCTGGAACCTGATTTCAGTCATGTGAGAAAAATCATCAAACAATTCACACTGTACAAACTTTTTGATAAGAATTATAGACAAATCCTATGATATCATTTGAATATCAAGAATTTTAGATAATTCTTATGATATTTCTTGAATATCATTTTAATATTCAAGGGATATTATAGGGTTTGTTCATAATTTTGGTAAAAAAATTTATCCATGTAGACTTTTTATTCAAACTAGTGTCCACATCTTATGAATGATGTGTTAATTTTTTTTAATCAAATAATCAATCAAATGGTGAAAATAGCATAGATTACAGTAAGATTTTGAAATACCCCATTCTTTCTCTTAGTCAATATGTGTGTGTGGTCTCTCTTGAGGTCCCAACCACCTTAGATGGGTTACCACAAAAGAAAAAAAAAAAAGTAATGCATAAATTTAATGATCAAGAGACTGAATAATCTTACTAGAAACAAAACAGAAAAGTTTTGTTAAAAGTTATTCTATTTTAAATTCATAGCTAGGGTAATATTTGAAGTCCTATTAAAGGGTATTTTCTTTTATAATAAATGAAGAATTATGAGGATATTTGGGAGAGTGCTTGTGAAATGGTAGTTTGGAAAATGGAGACTTTCTAGATGTACATTCAAGTATAGATCTCTTACAATGTATAATTCTCACAAGTCTCACATGTTGACAATTTTGAATCATATATGAAGGTGAGTGGCAGCACAATTGAAAGATGAATGGCACGCAGAATGCCTTTTGGGTAAAAATAGTCCAATACCATGCAAAATATAGAAGATGGGAATTCTCACAAATCTCAATGTGGTGTGCCAATCACGGTCCATCATATTTTCTGGGTACAAGCTCTGTAGTTACTGACAAGCAACCGAAAGAAATGATTATTTGATGCTTGCTTTATAAAATTAATTTTTAATTTTAATTCTTAACCACTACTAATGATATGAATTCAATTTCTATAGATTTTAATGCAAACAAACAGTCCAATAGAATCTCCAAAGATAGGTTTTCAGCAAAAGTAACAGGAGACTCTGCCCTCCTCCCAAAAGAAAAAAGAAAAAGAAAAAGAGAGAGAGAAAAGTTATTTCCTTGCTAGGAAAGGAAACTGAAAGACGATGAGCACAAATCATGCAGAGACCCCTCAAGATTCGTTTTTAAACTCTTCAGTATTTTCACAGAACTTTCTCGAAAGCTACATCCGTCGACAACGAACGAGTGGAGGAAAGCTGAGGAGGAAGCCGGCTGTAGGTGCAGAAAATTATGACCCACAATAAGGAGGTGCCTTACAGGACTTATCCGAGAAGATGATGGTGACTGGGTGTGACTGGATGCCGTCCGAAAGCCTGAAAGGGAAGAACAAACGGTCAGAGGACCCTGGCCTGGGCGGCGCAAGGCTCTCCGATGCCAAAGTCAGTATGGGAACTGGAACAATGGAAGGAGAGGGAGAAGAGAGACAGAGTAACGGCTCTGTGTATGAGAAATGGCGTACCTTGGATGGTGGTATGAGCCTCTATTTATAGAGTTTGGAACGTATCTTTGGGAGATATTATGGTGTGGGTCCCATGATTGGACTGGGAAGTCACGATCAGCCCACATTGCATTAATTGTGGTCCAATCCAGCCCACTATGCATTAAATGCCCGTCGGGTCAGCCCACATCGCATTTAATGCACGTCTTGTTGGGCCAGGTCCTGTTGGGCGCCTTTGGCGGTAGGGGTACCAGCGGATCTGCCCTCGGGCCCTGCCCTGATGTGGCTTCAGCCGCTGGATGCCGCCATGTCAGGGATCTGGCGAAGATCGTGGGCGGCTGGATGTCGCGTCTGTCCCACTGGCTCGTGCCCCTATCCCTCCACGTGCCTGATGACGTGGGGGATGTGGGGCGCAAGTGAAGGTTCTCTCTTGCTTCGGCTTCTGTCCCGGCTTCTTCAGCCGAAGTGGAGTTTGCTGCCGGGATGGCACCCGGGGTGGCTCAGCCGAGGTGGAGCTCCCTGCCGAGGTGACGCCCGAGGTGGGCCAGTTCGGCGCTAAGGGCCCGGAGCTGCCTGACTTCGGCCGGACCTCCTGTCCTAGTAGCCGGGGTGAGCTTGGTGCCACGTGGATGGCACGCGGATGGCACGTGAGAGTGCTTAGTCTCATCTGATGGCTGTGATTAGCTTAATCCTGTGGTTCTGGAAATCTCCCCACACAATTGCCCCCTAGCTTTTGACCTCTGAAGTGTGCTAGCCTTTAGGGGTTGAAAGCTAGAAGAATTTGTCTGGGGATACGGTGATCATTACCTGGTGTCGCTTCAACTCTTTATGCCTGGTGTCGCTTCAACTCTTTATGCCTGGTGTCGCTTCAACTCTTTAAAGCAATAAATGCCCTGCCCTGTTCGTCTTGGGAACCGAGTTGACGGCTACACGCGTAGCTGCTGCGCCGATTGCGTTGTCTTATTGATGGGACCGGCACGGGCTTTGAAGTGTCTCTTCGAATTCGGAGGCGGTACCCAAATGAGGGTTCCCCTTCTACAAATAGGGTCGTCCCCTTCTTTTTCTCGCTCCCGATTTCTTTCGCCTTCGCCTTTGCTTTCGATTTCTGCTCTGGTTCCTGAGATCTGTTCGAGGGCTTTCGATTTCTGCTCTGGTTCCTGAGATCTGTTCGAGGAGGACGACCGTAGAACGCGTCCGGATCTGCTCCTGATCTGCCTCTTCGTCCCCGTAAGTCGCTTTGTTCTTCTGTCTGGTTTTTCTTGGGGTTTTTCGATTTCTAGGGTTTTTCTTCGTCGTCACCCCTTCTAGACATGGGCACCCCTAGATTCAGGGTAGATTCCGATGAGGGCTTAGCCGAGTTTAGGGCTGCCTTCAATATTCCGGAGGGGGTCCTCCTAAAACCGGCGGACCTTGCCGATGCTGCCCTGTATCGCTGCTACGGCGGCTGGATACCGTTCCCTCTGATCTCCGTGATCGAGGGTGGGGTCAGGTTTCCAATGCACCCCCTGCTTAGGGCTTGCCTTAGCCTTTGGTCCCTCGCCCCGGGCCAGCTGATGCCCAATGGCTACAAGGTCATCATGGGCACAGCGAAGCTGAACGAGATCTTGGGGACCAACCTAGGCCCTCACGACATCGAGGACACATATGATATCTGCAAGGCTGGGGAGGGAAGATACTATCTTCGTGTGAAGCCGCAGCGAAGGGGCTTCGTCCTAGCCTTGGAGGATTCAAGTAAGAATGCTGAGGAGGATTTCTTCTCTGTCTCGGGGAACTGGGAGTTCGGCCCAGGTGAAGACAGGAGGCTGTCGGTCCCACGTCGCCCTGGGGAAGTCCCAAGTAATCATCACTGCTTTTCTCCTTTTTACTTTGCTTCCCTCAGTGATGCCGAACTGATACTCTTTTTTGCCTGTTGAGCAGAGGCGGGTGCAAGGCGACGCCGAGCTGTTAGCGAAGGTTGGAGGAGGAATACTGACGACATTAACAAGGTTGAACGGTACAAGGGGCACGAAACCAGGTCAGCTTGGAAGCTGCTCGGGTACACCCCGAGGTACCGCGGCCACTACCACAGGACTGGAGTACCTGAGGTGGACGAGACACACCCTGACCGTCCAACCGTATCAGTTGCGGTGTTTAGCGGGGTCCCCTTGACCGATCCCGTTGCCGACCGAACTGCGTCTGGTGCCGAGGCGTCTACTTCTGATCCGGAGCTACCGGACTTGACGCAGATAGTGGACGCTTATCTCTCTGATCGAGGAGAGGACATGGAGGGAAGCTCGAGGGAGCTTGCTGTCAAGGACCTGGCTGCTAAGTTTAAGCAGAGGTCAGTGTCTTCTGGAGCCCCGTCGCCTGCCGGTATTCGTGCTGCTTCGGGTCCGGCGGGCGCTGGTGCTCTCTCTGCCCCTGTCCCCGCTCCGAGCGGTGGAGCTCGGCGACGCTCGCCGGAGCGCTCGAAGGAGGGGTCCCCACCCAGGAAGAAGTCCAAGGCGGGGGAGAGGAGTTCGAAGGCTGATCTGCAGTCGAAGGGCAAAACTCCTGAACGAGCCCCTAGGGCTAAAGCTCCATCCGAAAAGGGGGGCGAGAAGAGCGTGCCGAAGGAAAAGAGTGCCCCGGTCGAAAAGAGTGCGCCAGTCAGCAGGTCGGCTGTCGGGCCAGCGCGCGAGCCTCCCATCTCGGCGGGGCAGGGGTCCGGATCGGCCTCCGGGCCCCGAACTGCCCCAGCACCGTGGAAGCCGAGAATGGAAACACAGCCCGGCCAACCCCTGAACGTTGAAGACCGGCTGCTGGGAAATGCCGAAGTGATCGGGGCTCTCGCCAAGGCCTGTGCTCTGCCAAGAGACATGGAGACGCACGAGAGGTTCGATGATGAGAGCCTGATGGTCTCGGCGATCCAGGATAGTCTTCGGGTAAGTGTTTGCAACGCTTCTCTCCATTCTTCAAGTGTTTTGGTCGAACCTTACCCTCTGTTTCCATTTGCAGAACGTGCAGAGGCTCCTGACCGTGGTGGGAAGGAGCGATAAGAACGCGACGCGGGTCACTTGGCTGGAGTCTGAGAGGGAGAAGTTGAAGAAGGAGCTGGACGAGCAACGGAGGGGAATGGAAGAGCTCAAGGTGGCCAGCGCTGGAGAATCCGCTCGGTTGGCATCGGCTCTGACTGAGGTCGCCGAACTCTCGTCCCGGGCCAACCATATGAAAGGCGAGCTTTGGACGAAGAACAAGAGGATCTCCGAGTTGGAGTCGGAGCTGGCCAGGTTGAAGTCTGAGTCGACGGCCGAGGTAGCGAGGTTGCGAGGGGAGGTCTTGGCTGGTCGCGCTGAGAGGGAGAAGCTGGTGAAGGAAAAGGCCTCTCTTCAGGCCGAGGCCCAGTCCGCCTTCCAGAATGGGGTAGATCGAGCCACTGAGCTGTACGAGAAGCAGGTGGAGGAGATCACCGCAATCTTGTTCGAGGAAGGATGCCTGGCCGCACTGAGACGTGCGGGGGTCCCTGAAGACCACCCTGTCTATCAGGACCTGCCGAAGTATTCGGACCTGGATCCCGAGCCGAGCTCCGCACCTGCAACTGATAGTGCCCCGGTCGAAGCTCCTGCAGCTGAAAGCGCCCCGGTCGAAGCTCCTGCTGCTGACGACGCTCCAGCTGCCCCGGTCTCGAGCGATGCCCCAGTCGCCAGTGAGGCTTTGGCCGTGCCTCAGGGTGAGACCTCTTCTGCTCCTGGTTCAGCTGAGGTACCAGTCGAAGCCTCCTCCGCCAGCGACGCTCCGAGCGGAGTCATGATTACGGCCGAGTCCACTGGTCCACCAGATGTGGTGATCGACCTAGTGGAGTCGCCGAAACCATAGTCCACTGGTCTTCTTGTCTGTAGTTCTTTTGCGTCTCAGCCTTGTAAACATTTTTTGCAATCAATGAAAGACGGGCTCTTTTACTAGTGAATTTTCTTTTTGCATTTGTCTCTCTTTCATTTCTGGATGTGTATTGAATGGTATTGAATGCCTTTACTGTGTGGCGTGGCCCTTGAGGTAGAAAGAGTCAAACTGTCAGTGCTGATTTTCGGTATTCTGGAGACTATAAATAGCAACAAACAAGGTGGCGCAGCCGACGAGGGAATCGGACGGATGTCTCCACGTGGCGCCATAGGGATCGCTGGTCAACAGCCGTGCATCCCCGGTAACGCGTGGGAGACTTCGCCCTCATAACTTCTTTCGGAAACCGAGCCCTTCTTCTTCCTATAAATAGGGGGAGCAGGCTCGCCATGGGAGAAGGAAAGAACATAGTTGTAGGAATCATGTCCGGGAGGTGTCCGAAATTATTTGATCCGGGGGGAACCCTGCGCCGTTGGACGGCTATCCCCGAGGGGGGAAGGCTATCGTGGCCTGCGCGCTCTCTGAAGGAACTCCCCGTGGACCACGCGCTCTCTGAACGCGGGTTCATGGCCATCCGTCCCTGGCCAGACAGAGTGAGGATGCGCTGCAACGCAACCGGGGGACGGTGGCGCCTTCTCGTCCGACACAGTCCTGTGTGACGGCCCTGTGCGCCCGTCGTACGGAAGGCGGGATTGAGGCCCTGCTGGACCTGGGGTCTCTTCAAGCGATGGGTCGAGTTTCGTTGATGGAGAGAAGAAGAGCCCAGCGAGGTCCAGTGCCTCCGAACTGGAGGGGCTGTGCGATGCTTTGGTCTGACCAACCATAGCGTGTTACAGAGCTCTGTGAAATTCAGGATCGCTCAGAGCCTCCAAGCAACGATCCGGCGTCTTCGGCGTCTTCGATCCAGAGTCTCCCAGTTACTTTATTTTCTGCTTCATTTTCTGTTTTCGGAGGACTGCGATCCTCCTTTCTGTACTTTTCTTTCTGTTCTGTAGCTCTTGTAATAAAGCAGTTTACAATGAATAAAAGGGAGGAATTCTATGATTACCCAAACAGTGTTCAATGCTTTTGAGTTCCTTTTCTCTTTCTTTGCACTGTTCTGGAATGCTTGCATTTTTCTGTGAGTGCTGGCACAGCTCTCTTCCTCTGGAAAGCTGCCCTTGGCCGGAATGGCTGGCTTTGGCTGAGACGAGCTACCTTGTGCCGAAGTGGAGTCACCATTCCACTGGTCTCGGCCGTGGAAGCGTGAGCTCGGCGATGATCTTTGAGGGGTGTAAAAACCCTGATATTAGGAATCCGGCCGAGTGTCTGAACTCGAGGCCTTCTCCGTGGCCCAAGGCCAGGAGCTTTAGGAAACGACCGAGTCTGGACTCGAGATCTTTTCCAGGGTGGTGGACCCAATCCCGGCCGAGTGTCTGAACTCGAGGCCTTCTCCGTGGCCCAAGGCCAGGAGCTTTAGGAAACGACCGAGTCTGGACTCGAGATCTTTTCCAGGGCGGTGGGCCCAATCCCGGCCGAGTGTCTGAACTCGAGGCCTTCTCCGTGGCCCAAGGCTAGGAGCTTTAGGAAATGACCGAGTCTGGACTCGAGGTCGTTTCCAGGGCGGTGGGCCCAATCCCGGCCGAGTGTCTGAACTCGAGGCCTTCTCCGTGGCCCAAGGCCAGGAGCTTTAGGAAATGACCGAGTCTGGACTCGAGGTCTTTTCCAGGGCGGTGGGCCCAATCCCGGCCGAGTGTCTGAACTCGAGGCCTTCTCCGTGGCCCAAGGCCAGGAGCTTTAGGAAATGACCGAGTCTGGACTCGAGGTCTTTTCCAAGGCGGTGGGCCCATGCTGTCGGAATCAGTCAGAGAGAGACAAGTGGATGACAATGTGAAAGCTGCTTTTATTAATTTTGAGGCTCGATACATCTTTAGAAATAAAATTTCTTCAGGTGGGATGCATTCCATGGTCTCGGCAATGGCTTGCCTTCCAAGTCTTCGAGCTTGTAGGCCGACTTTCCTGCCAGTGAAACTACTCTGAACGGGCCATGCCAGTTCGGGGCAAGCTTCCCCTCGTTTGGTTCTTTGTCAGCTGGCAGGGTCTTCTTTAAAACGAGCTCTCCCGTGGTGAACCTTCTTTCTTTGACATTTTGATTGTACGCCCTGGCTAACCGCTGCTGATAGTCGGTCAGCCTCAGGGCTGCTGCTTCTCGTCGCTCGTCCGCCAGCTCCAGCTCCATTGCCAGGTTCGTCTCATTTCGGCCTTGGTCGACCAGCTCTGTCCTCAGGGTAGGAAGGCCGATTTCCAAGGGAATGACCGCCTCCATCCCGTAGGCCAGAGTGAAAGGTGTTGCCGAAGTGGACCTCCTTGGAGTTGTTCTGTATGCCCACAGCACGCTCGGAAGCTCCTCTGTCCATCTGCCCTTTGCCTTGTCCAGTCGCTTCTTCAGGCCGTCCAGGATCACTTTGTTAGAGATTTCTGCCTGGCCATTACTCTGTGGATATGCCGGGGTGGAGTAATGGTTTCTGATGCCGTGCTCTTGGCAGAAGTCTCTGAAGGACTTGGAATCGAACTGAGTCCCGTTATTCGAAATCAGGGTCCGGGGGATGCCGAACCTCGTAAGGATGTTTTTCCAAACGAAGTTCCTGGAGTCCCTGTCCGTGATGGAAGACAACGGTTCGGCCTCTATCCACTTCGTGAAGTAGTCCGTAGCCACTATCAGCCATCTCTTGTTCCCTGGAGCTCGGTGAAGAGGCCCCACAATATCCAGGCCCCATTGAGCGAAAGGCCATGGGCTGGAGAGGGGGCTCAGATCCTGTGCTGGCTGATGAAGGGAGTGGGAGAACTTCTGGCACTTCTCGCATTTCCTGGCGTAGACCTGGGCGTCCTTCTGCATGTAGGGCCACCAGTAGCCCTGGCTGATTGCTCTGTAGGCTAATGACCGACCTCATATATGGATGCCGCAGATTCCTTCGTGGATCTCATACAGGAAGTCGTCCACCTTGGTCGGGTGGACGCATTGGAGGTATGGACCTGTGAAGGACTTCCTGTAGAGTTTGCCTTCGGGAGAGAGCCAAAACCGAGCTGCCTTGAGCCTGATCTTGTGGGCTTCAGTCTTGTCCTCAGGGAGCTGGTCGTCCTTCAAGTAGGCGACGATTGGATCCATCCAGCTAGGGCCGAGATCAGCACAGAGGACAAGCCGAGATGAATGGAGTTCTAGACTTGACCTTGATACTGACCCAACCTCGATAGTCCTCTTCTTTCCTGCTTCAACAGCGGAGGCCAGGTTTGCAAGCGCATCTGCGTGCGTGTTGGTATCTCGGGATATTTGCCTGACCTCGGCTTTCTGGAATTGGGAGAGTAGTTTTTTCGCAAGGGCTAAGTAGGCCGCCATCCTGTCGTCCCTGGCCTGGTAGTCTCCAGCGAGCTGGCTAGTTACCAGTTGAGAGTCGCTGAAGATCTCCAGGTGCTGGGCTCCGAGGATTTGGGCGCTGTTCAACCCTGCAATCAGTGCTTCGTACTCTGCCTCATTGTTCGTCGCTTTGAAGTCGATGGTGAAAGCCTGCTCTATGACCAGTCCCTCTGGCGATTGGAGAACTATGCCGGCGCCAGCTCTCTTGGAGGTGGACGACCCGTCGACAAAGATCTTCCATGCCGAGGTGGGAGACTGCTGGACCTCTGTTTCTACTGGCTCGTGCCCTGTGCCCCCCAGTGCCGTGCCGAGCTGGGTCGGAGCCGGGTTGGGGGAGACGAATTCGACAATGAAGTCTGCCAGGATCTGGGCTTTGATCGCAGTTCGGGGACGGTACTGTATGTCATACTGCCCCAGCTCAACTGCCCACTTTGATATGCGCCCTGAAAAGTCAGCTTTCTTGAACACTGAACGGAGTGGATGCTCCGTGATCACCACAATGGTGTGGGATTGAAAATAATGGGAGAGCTTGCGGGAGGCGGTGACAAGAGCCAACGCAAGCTTCTCCAACAGGAGGTACCTGGTCTCGGCATCGAGCAGGGTCTTGCTCGTGTAATAGATCGGCTTTTGAACTCCCTTGTCCTCCCTGATGAAGACGGAGCTCACTGCGTGATCCGAGACCGCAAGGTACAAATACAGAATCTCCCCCCGAGTTGGGGTGGAGAGTAATGGTGGTGACATTAAATAAGTTTTGAGTGCGGCCAATGCCTGGTCGCACTCAGGGGTCCACTGGAATTTCAGATTTTTCTTTAGAAGCTGAAAGAAAGGCCTGCACTTATCTGATGAGCGGCTGATAAAGCGATTGAGTGCGGCGGCCATTCCTGTGAGCCTCTGAACTTCCTTCGTGGTGGAGGGACTCTGGATGCCCTGGATGGCAGTAATGTGGTCCGGATTGGCCTCTATCCCCCTCCGCGTTACCAAGCTGCCGAGGAACTTGCCAGAGGCTACGCCGAAGGCGCACTTGGAAGCGTTGAGCTTGAGCTTGTACGCGCGAAGGATGTCGAAGACTTGGCCGAGATCCGCCAGATGGTCGCTGGAGCGCACAGATTTGACGACCATGTCGTCGATGTACACCTCTACCGATCGGCCGAGCTGGGCCTGGAACATTTTTGTGACGAGGCGCTGATAGGTCGCCCCCGCGTTCTTCAGCCCGAAGGGCATCACCTTATAGCAGTAAGTGCCGCGGGGGGTGATGAATGATGTTTTCTCCTCGTCAGGCTCGTAGAGCGGGATCTGATGATAGCCTCAGTAGGCGTCAAGGAAGCTCATTCGGTCGTGACCGGCGGTGGCGTCGATCAGTTGGTCAATCTTTGGGAGGGGAAAACTGTCCTTAGGGCAAGCCCTGTTCAAGTCGGTGAAGTCCACGCACACCCTCCACTTCCCAGTTTTCTTCTTGACCACCACCGTGTTGGCCAGCCATACCGGGTACTGGACTTCCCGGATGGCTCCTGCTTTTAGCAGGTTGTCGATCTCTTCAACGACCGCATCTGTCTGCTGCAGTCCGGTCCTTCGGGCCCTCTGCACTACCGGCTTGTGGTCGGGGTCGACGTTGAGCTTGTGGCACATGACCTCAGGGTCGACCCCAGGCATTTCGCTTAGGCTCCAAGCGAAGACGTCCACATTCTGCATCAAGAACCGAGAGAGTTCGGCCCTTTCTTCGTCTGACAGCTGGGTGCCAATCAGGAAGAACCGGTCTGGGTCTGCCGGGTCTAGTCTGACTTCGGCCAGGTCCTCGATGCTCTTCTTCTCAGGGTCCCGGCCGATCTCATCGAGGCCCTTCTCGAACTCGGCCAGGTTGACGCGCTCGGGCTCCTTCACTGCTGGGACTGCGGCCAACATGCACTGCCTGGCCTGCTGCTGGTCTCCCTCCACTGTGACTACTTCCATCTTGCCCTCCTTGTTCTCATGGACGAACTTCAGCTTTTGGTGGAGGGAAGAAGGAACTGCCTCTAGCTTGTGGAGCCACGTTCTGCCCAGAATGACATTGTAGGGAGAAGGGGCGTCCACAACCAGGAAGTCGGCCAGCACGGATGCTCCGCCGACTCGGGTTTCCAAGGTGATCCTACCCTTGGGATAGACTGGCGTGGCGGATAACCCTAGCAAGGGTGCTCGGACCTCCGTGAGGTCTGCTTCGGAGAGTTTCATCCTTTTGAAGCAGTCGTAGTAGAGGACCTCGGAGGAGTTGCCGGAGTCGACGAGGATCCCCTTCACGGTGAAATCTCTCAGCTTCATGGTGAGGAGCAGGGGGTCGTTGTGGGGGACCTGGATTCCTTCTAGATCTCGATCCGAGAACGAGATGGCGGGTCGGTCGCGGCGGGCTCTCTTGGATGCCGGAGCGAGTTCGGCTTTCATTATTTCTTTCCCGTGCGAAGCCCGCCTGGCTTCGGCACGGGCCTGAGAGCTTCCCCGGGACGAGGAAGCGGGAGCTGAGGACGCCAGATGGATCACGTTGATGATCTTCTCCGAGTCCTCGCTGTCTGGAGCCTGGGCCGTGCTCTGGTGAATCCGGCCCTCGCTGCCGCCGGTATCACCTGCCTTGATGAACTCCGGGATGTGGCCCTCTTCGGCCAGCTTCTCCAGATACTCCTGCAAAGTCCTGCAGTCTTCGGTTATGTGCCCGTTGCCCTTATAGAAGGAGCAATAGAGCTTGGTTCGGGAGCCTTCGGTGGGCTCATTCTTCAAGGGCGGAGGATACTTGAAGAACGGCTTGGACCTGATCTTGGTCAGGATGCGGTAGATCGGCTCCTTGAAGACGACGTTGACACTCTGACTGGCGCTGGAGGGAGGTCTGGGCTTCCAAGTGCCCCCAGTCCTGGACGACGAAGGCTTCGCCGAACTGGAGACCCAGGCCCGCTTGGGCTCCTGCTTCTGGGAGGGCCTCCCACCTCTCTGCCGAGGTTGGCCACTCTTCTGTTCGGGCTCCAGATGCCCGTCCTGATCCCTGGCCCGGATCTCGTCTTCCTCCCGGGCGATGAAGCGCTTCACCCGGGACATCAACTCTGGCATGGATTCTGGGGAGTCCCCGGCCAAGTCCTTTCGCAAGTCGTTGCCGGGGATCAAGGCATGCTGGAAGGCGTAGATGGCTATCCCTTCCCTCGCCCCCTCGATCTGGCTGTGGACCGCCCAGAATCGCTGGGCGAACTTGGCGAGGGTTTCGCCCTGCTTCATTCTCAGGGCGAGGAGGTCCCCTTCCTTCTTGGGGACGACGGTGTAGGCTTGGAACTTCTTCAGGAAGGAGAGCTGGAGCTCCTTCCAACTGGAAACCGACTGCTCCGGGAGAGAGCAGAACCACTTCGGGGGGAGGTCACCCAAACTGGAGGAGAAGATTTTGCAGTTTAGGTGACCCTCGTTCCCCCAGATGGACATCTTCTGGGAGAAGTGTCGGAGGTGTGCAGATGGGTCGGACAGTCCGTCATAGGGGACGAACCGCGGGACGGAGAACTTTCTGGGCAAGGGGGTGCGCTCGATCTCTTTTGTGAAGGGCGAGCCCCCCAGATCAATGTGACCACAGATCTGCTTCTGGTCCCGCATGTCTAAGTTGTGCTGGAGAGCCAATCTGACACGTTTGTCAAATCGCTCTTGCTCGTCGTCCTTCTCTGGAGTCTGAGCTCGGGGCTTTCGCTTGGGATGGCTCGGGCTACGACGGCTATGAGTTCGGCCATCGCGGCTATGGTGACTTCGGCTGTTGCTCGAGCCTTCGTCACGGATCTGGCTCCGTTTCTGGTCCAGATGATTTCTGAGGTCTTCGCGGGGAGGCTGGGCTGCCCTGTTGGGGGCGTCCCTCTTTTTTCCTTGAGGCTCAGAGACTTGCCTCAAGGAGGCAGTTTGTACTGCCCTCAACTGCTGCTGGAGCTCGCGAATCAGCCGCTCTTGCTTCTGGAGTTGCTTCTGGAGGAGAGCAGCTTCAGGAGCCTCTCCAGTGGCAGGGGGTTGAACGTGGCGCGTCTCTCCTACGGCCACGGCTTTATCTTTGCGGGGGCGCTCGCGCCGGTGCTCGTCGCGTCGGGGTGGCACGGTTTCGTCCGCTGAGAGCGAGGCCTCGACTCCCTCTTGGAATGGGATCTCGACAAAGAGTTGGGAGCCCAGGCGACCCTCGCCTGCGGATGTGCCTTGGACCGTTCGGGACCGTCCCTGAGAAGGGACGTCCGTTGACGGTGGTAGCAGCTCGAGAACTGGTCTTGAGGATTCTCCGCCTTTCTTAGCTTTCGGTGGCATGGCTTCTGAGAGATTGAGGTTTAGAAAGACTGTTTGGAAAGATTTGGAGAAGGTTGGGAAGGCTGGGATATTGCTTTCCCACAGATGGCGCCAATTGTAGGTGCAGAAAATTATGACCCACAATAAGGAGGTGCCTTATAGGACTTATCCGAGAAGATGATGGTGACTGGGTGTGACTGGATGCCGTCCGAAAGCCTGAAAGGGAAGAACAAACGGTCAGAGGACCCTGGCCTGGGCGGCGCAAGGCTCTCCGATGCCAAAGTCAGTATGGGAACTGGAACAATGGAAGGAGAGGGAGAAGAGAGACAGAGTAACGGCTCTGTGTATGAGAAATGGCGTACCTTGGATGGTGGTATGAGCCTCTATTTATAGAGTTTGGAACGTATCTTTGGGAGATATTATGGTGTGGGTCCCATGATTGGACTGGGAAGTCACGATCAGCCCACATTGCATTAATTGTGGTCCAATCCAGCCCACTATGCATTAAATGCCCGTCGGGTCAGCCCACATCGCATTTAATGCACGTCTTGTTGGGCCAGGTCCTGTTGGGCGCCTTTGGCGGTAGGGGTACCAGCGGATCTGCCCTCGGGCCCTGCCCTGATGTGGCTTCAGCCGCTGGATGCCGCCCTGTCAGGGATCTGGCAAAGATCGTGGGCGGCTGGATGTCGCGTCTGTCCCACTGGCTCGTGCCCCTATCCCTCCACGTGCCTGATGACGTGGGGGATGTGGGGCGCAAGTGAAGGTTCTCTCTTGCTTCGGCTTCTGTCCCGGCTTCTTCAGCCGAAGTGGAGTTTGCTGCCGGGATGGCACCCGGGGTGGCTCAGCCGAGGTGGAGCTCCCTGCCGAGGTGACGCCCGAGGTGGGCCAGTTCGGCGCTAAGGGCCCGGAGCTGCCTGACTTCGGCCGGACCTCCTGTCCTGGTAGCCGGGGTGAGCTTGGTGCCACGTGGATGGCACGCGGATGGCACGTGAGAGTGCTTAGTCTCATCTGATGGCTGTGATTAGCTTAATCCTGTGGTTCTGGAAATCTCCCCACACACCGGCAATTCAGCCGTGGGAAGAAAAAAGATTTCCACAACATGATGATGACACACGCCACTCTCGGATGATCCAAACGAAAGTGAAAATGATATATTTTGATACATATTATTTTAATAATGAAAAATGATATATTTTTTATTTTTTATTTTTTATTTATATTCTTTATATATATATACACACGCCTAGTGTAATGAATAAAGAAATTTTTACTTAAACTCATCGATAACTTCTCTGTAAAGATAAAATTGCACACTTAATTAACAATGTGAAATTATCTATGAATAGTCTCAGCTCTATGGTCTTTATTCGAATTCAAAACGTCCACACGGCACTTTCTCGGCAGCTGCACCGGTATTTCCTACAATAACCGGTGGCGGAGTCACAGAGGCGGATCCAGACACCAATAATGTTGGTGTAAGACAGTACGTATAATTTGACACGCACCCTGATTTGACAAAGGAGGGATTGTTTGGTAGCCCGTCAACATCAGCCATACCCAAGCCCACTATAATATCATAAAGCCGTCCAGCTGGGATTTCGTGCCATAAATAGAGGAAAGTTTCCTCATCAAAAAAATTTCGTACTATGGTACGGGATTTCCTTGGGACTGCATAGACAGAGGGAAGTTTTCTCGTTAGAAAATTTTCGTGCCATGGTACGGGATTTCCTTTGGACTGCGTAGACAGAGGGAAGTTTCCTCTCTATTGCATCAGAAAAAGGATCCGATTCCGGAATGAGACATAATTAAGGGACTTTTGTCGGCTGGTGGAAATGAAGTGATAAACCATCCTCCCATGCGATTCTCCTGCACTCAAAAGACCACTCACAATCTTACCTCAAAACTTTTTTTTCGAGCCATCCTCAATAGAAAAAATGGAAGAGGTTGTCTTTGAAGTGTGTGCGATGGGTGGCACACTCAAACTTCAAAGGCTCGTCCAAGAAGATGAATCAATTCTCAGGCAAACAATAATAGGTCGAGCCCGCCACACCCCCTTGCACTTGGCTTGTAAATTCAAGCACAATGAGCTAGCATCCTTCATCCTTGGCCTGCATCCGGCTCTTGCCAAGGCGAAGAATGACAAGGAGGAGCCCCCATTACATGAGGCATCTAGAGTGGGTACGTGAACTAGATATTGTGAAGCAGTTGTTGGATGCTTGTCCATGTGTGGCTTACATGCTCAACAGGGACAGAGAGAGCGCTCTCTTCATTGCATGCTCTTTTGGGCACTCAGAAGTGGCTTGGGAGCTCTGCAGCAGGATGGATTTCCTTGCCTGGGATGAAATCGGCGCATCTTGTCTTCAGATAGCGGCCTCCAAGGGATATACAGGTGATTTTCTTTGGTTGGTTCTACTTTTATTTTCGGCCTCGCTCAATCTCATTTTCAATCTTGGACCCTATCTCTTTGAGTTACTAATTAAGGTAGATCTCTCCTTCTTGTCAATTTCTTCTTCCTTCCTCATCGCAGAATGCATACATATATGAACACCTAAACCTTCGTCTCTGTTGTCTAAGGTCGAAAACTGCTCAGCAGAAGGTAACATATACTTACTCCCCCCCACGTGCAGTGCCCACGTACGTCCAGCTCTGATGCCATGTAGTAAATTATATACCAATCCAAAAGCCAAAAGCCAAAAGTTATAGATATAAGGCCACAAATATATTAAGACATGTCAAGTATAGTACTTAGGCGATGTGGGATATGAGACTTTCCAATATATAGTTGATAGACATGACCACACTAGTGAATGTTTTATACTTCATCGCATAAGCACACTCTTTGGTACCTGTTGTTAAATTTCTTTAGCTAGTCATTCGTATCAAAACCTCGAGGCATTAAGAGATGCAGTGGAAATACTTTTTTAATATTAATCCTTAGGTACCCACTCCTAAACATTCCCCTTCAGGTGAAACCCGGTCGGTGCACTTGTGGCGGTACGCCTTTTTTTTTTTTTTTTTGCACCCAGTCGTTCCTTATGAGATTTGAACTCACAATCGGTTGGCTCTGATACCATCTTAAATTTCTTTAGGTAATCATTCCTACGAAAACCTCGATGCGTTTATAGAGGCAGCGGAAATATATTTTAATATTCCCCCAAGGGGTACCTGTATGTTATTATGCAACACAGGCAAATTTTTTTTTTTCTGGGTTAGCAAAAAAAGACACTTTTTTTTTTGTAACCCAGCGAAGAGCTAGAACCCTACGACTCATTATACAACTCACACATGTGAGGTGATGGGAACTCACATATGAGAGGAGAGATAGACATACTCATACATGCGAGGTGATAGAAACCCGCACATGCTAAGAGATGTAGACACAACTCACACATGTAAGGTTGTGAAAACTCACACATGCAAGGAGAATAAACACAACTCTCACATGTGAGGTAATAAGAACTTACATATGTAAAGAGGGAGGAGACAGGGTTCGAATCCAAGACCTCCTAATGAGAACTACCCCTCCTTACCACTAAGATAAGGAGCCGTTCTTGCAAAAGAAGACACTTGAAGGCTTCGCATGCCAATTTGCTCCTTTTTCATGTGTAAATAGCCCCCACGTAGGGACATTTATCAAAATGCTCTGGGAGGTTATCCATCCCTCGGTCTTCAAGTTAAAAGTACATCTCTCGATGAAGAAATAAAAAAAGAATAAAAAAAGAAAGAATTAGCCTATATAGACCTACATGACAGTCCTTGAGAGCGGATAGTGCCATATGGTGCCACTGTCGTAAGGTGTGCTCATTGTCTCAACAACCAGATCATGAGTTTGAATCATACAACCAACTTTTGGATTCTCTGGGCTTTTGATTTTTTCTAGGTTGCCCGTTTTTCTGCTGGGGCTTTTTGCAAGCCTGTTTCTCTCCTTCTTTTCCATATACTATTTGCCAATTAGCAATATATATATATATATATATACACACACGAGATGCTTCTGTAAGAGCATCTCTCAGTTTACTAAGAGAGCTACGGTGGGGACTCTAACATTTAAGTCCAATGCAAACAACTTAAATATGAAGGCCCCCACTCAAAAGCTCTCATAGTAAGGTGAGAGATGCTCTCATAGAAGCATCTCCATATATATATATATATATATATATTTGGAGAAAGCCTTCATTGTGCACGAAATCTACCTAAAATTCTTCTTTAACATAACCTTTACAAATGATGCAGAAATCGTGCGGAAGATACGAGGAGAAAACCCAAGCTTGGCAAGTAGAAAAGATGAGAAGGGATTTTCAGCATTGCACTTAGCTGCAAGCAAAGGGAACTTGGGAGTAATAAAAGAGTTGCTTGGGAAAGACCCAAATCTGAGCTTCTTAAGAGACAATGATGGAAGAACACCTCTCCACTTGGCGATGATCTACAACCAAGTCCATGTCGTCAAAGAGTTTCTCTTGGAAAGAACTAGACCCGCTTCATTCAACAGCCTTCTTGTCACTGATCTCATTAATACAACTGACAACAATGGTGACATGGTCCTGCATCTAGCAGCCAAAATGAATTGCTTGGAGGTATGAAAGACTTAAACACACACACACACACAACTATTTTATAGCAGTCTGATATACAGTTATCGATTGCAATTCACCATGCGCATGCACTTCATAGTGGTGCCCATCTGATGGTTCATTTTGGCTGCTACTGCTATGAGAATGCCTGCTATGACTCTGGGATTATCCGGATTTCTGGATAATAGTTGCTGCATGGTAGTTGCTACTAGTCTCGGCCTGTGTAAGAAAGTGGTGAGAATAATTCGTTGTTCTAGAAACCTAATGTCTATATCTAATCTCGGCTGGGTTGAAAAGAGTATGTCTTCAAGAAGGACTACTCTTCTTCTTTCACCGATTATGTTGATGAGTACATCAAGATTAGGGAGATTGATTCTTAAAGTATTTTCCCTAATTAATTAGTCTCTGCAGGCTCAACATCATTCTGTCTAATGATTGTAAATGTAAGACAGATCTTGCGTCCGGATATAACTGGTATATCGGATCCTCCATAGAATTCTCATAATATGGAATCTCTACATAGATAGGTAGTTCAGTGATAGGGTCCATATCTGAACTACGGATCTATGCATTTCCAGATGATCCTGGAATGTCGGTCATCTCTATGACTAAGGAGTCAACCAAGTTCGACTGGCTCTGATACCAACTGTGATATTCTCAACAAAGTTAAAACTTCTATGAACAATAAGACAATAAGTAGTAAATAAGTAAACAAGAGCAAGAGAGAGTGAAACAAGAGCATGTAAAGGATGATCAGATATGATGAGAAAGAGTAACTGTTAGGGCACTCTCAAGGATGATAATGGTTCAAAACATAATTTACTATAACAAGATGTAATAACATGTGGGTTATGGTCCACCTATGTTTTCGGTAATTCTAGTTCCCTCCTAATGAGACTGAAAGCCTCCTGTGCGAAACAGTAATGTGTAATTATTTGGGTAATAGTATGAACAAGACTCATCTTCAACCACCTACAGTACCCGGACAAGAGTTGGACATAACACCTCAATGCCTTCATGGCTAACGGCAACAGTCCCGAGTGTCCATACAGAGGTATAGGTCTCACTATGGCCTTAAACACCATTTTTCTCAGATAATTCAGAGAAGTAAGGGAACAGAAACATAATGGAAGAGAATAACAAACATACTATTACAAACTGTCAAAGCAGACTATATTACAAACCAGTACATCTTAGAGAGACGTACGCCCACCCAACTACTCTGGTAGGGCTTTAGCTATTCATACCTTCACAAAGCTTTCAGAATAGAAACATTCGCCTCTCAAACCACCTTGAAGCTTATATTACATAGTAAGTCCTTATATAGGCAAACAAGCATGCCGGACTTCAAGTTTTATCAATTACGAAGTAATGAAAGAAAATATAAAAAACTCCTCACGGGAGTTTACTCCTCAGACAGCATGATGACAAAGTGATGTCTTTCTACTATGCACAGGCTGCATTATATGATGCTGTCTCTTCTTTATATCCTCAAGGTGTTTACGAGGATAATTTTCCGAACTTACAAAACCAACTTCTTTTGTCTATAAGTTGGATAAGATTACTCTTATCTGGGATCTTATAGGCATCTGGAATGAGGTTGTTATTTAAAGCTCTGTAGTCTATAACCATGCGAGCTTTACCTCTTTTCTGTTCTGAGTAAACAAAGAATGGCCTCATCAGTTTTTGGTCAAGCAGTTCTCTAATTTGTGTAGAGAATTCTCTAGCCTCCTCTGTGCTGGCGGGGAAGGCTTTCCCAACTGATATTATCATACCAGCAGTCCTTAGTCATTGTGTTCAAACAAGCTATTTTAGCTTCTATGAGATCTATGAGAAAATCTAGACTTCTCATCGCAGAGGAAAATTTTAATGTTAATCAATATGCCAAAGAATTGATTAACAATATAGGAATCATGTCATACTCCGAAGCAGCCGGAGAAGCAGAGAATTTTACCTACAAAAGACATACTTTTTGCATTATGCTCACAGCTCCTACCAAAGGCAAACAAGAAGATCGAGAGATAACGTATCTCTACAATCAAGCAACTCGTCTTATGACCCAGATGGTAAGTTCTGGAATTAAGATCGGAATGGAATTTGTCCCAGGAGGCTCAAAACCCGGCCTATTCCCCTGCTCTGGATTACTGACAAAACTAGTTTCCAGATCCAAGAAGAACAGAGAGAAACTCTCTTTCGTGCTGGATTTATCAGATACATAGATGTACTTAAAGAAAAATCCTTAAGCATCCTCTCACCGGAAGCCAGTAGAGTATTAAAAACTGTTGCCAAAAATTATCCCTACTCATTGACAACCTACACTCTTGCTCCAGGAGTTTTTAACCTAATCAGGATTTATCATGTTTTAAGAGATCTCATGAACAGTACAGCTGAAAGCCTTGAACCTCCAGAGAAATACACACAAATAAAAAAATTTCTCAGCAGAGAGCTCTTAACATAGAAGCTATTAGTCTCCTACTAGGAGAAGGAGATAAATGGTACACTTTGTACTATTCTTGCACTATGGTTATCCAAGCCCTTGAAGTCATGGGTACCGGCACTGTAGAAAGAATCAAGGAAGGACATGCCCCACTCAAAATCTTTCTACCATGTTCTCTCCTAGAAATTACAGCTCTAGGAATGACTGAGATCAATGTCCTCAGACCAGCAGAGAAGATTGCACCCGCAATCTTAATGGATCCCGTAATGGGCTCACCTTCAATGGAGCAACGGGTCAGCTCGCTTACCGACAGGTCCAATATTGGCTGCACCTGCAGCACAGAGCCCTAGGCAGAAGACCAGTCAAAAGAAGCAGGAGACACTTGACCGGGTTTTCCGGAAAATTATCCTCGTAAACACCTTGAGGATATAAAGAAGAGATAGCATCATATAATGCTGCCTGTGCATAGTAGAAAGACAGCACTTTGTCATCACTGTCTGAGCAGTAAACTCCCATGAGGAGTTTTTTATGTTTTCTTTTATTACTTCGTAATTGATAAAACTTGAAGTTTGGCGTGCTTGTTTGCCTATATAAGGACTTAGTATGTAATATAAGCCTCAAGGTGGTTTGGAAGGTGAAGGTTTTTATTCTGAAATCTATGTGAAGGTATGAGTAGCTAAAGCCCTACCAGAGTAGCTGGGTGGGCGTCTCTCTAAGATGTACTGGTTTGTAATATAGTCTGCTTTGATCATCACTAAGATAGTTTCCCAAAGCAGCCAGTTCTTTCAGGCTAGGCTCTGTTAAGATTTGATCATCACTAAGATAGTTTCCCAAAGCAGCCAGTTCTTTCAGGCTAGGCTCTGTTAAGATTATCACAATTGGTATCAAAGCCAGTCGAACTTGGTTGACACCTTAGTCATAGAGAATTCTCTAGCCTCCTCTATGCAGATTAAGTACGCATTCATACTTATCTTTATCCCATCTGGCAATAGGATCTTTACCAAGGACAGGTTCTGTCAATTTTTGTAGTATGGTTTTTATACTACTTTTGGGCTTAATAGAAGATAGGGTGTACACGGATCGGATTGGTGCGGATTGGGCCAAATCCGTCACCAATCCGTTTCTATTAAAATCCAATCCGATCCGATCCTTACCGTACCGGATCAGATCGGATCGGATTAATCCGTTCAATCTAATTTTAAAATAAAATTATCAAATATATTATAAAAAATCATATTTTGACCCCTTAAAATTTTTTTCTTATTTTAAATTTAGACATCTTAATTTATATTTAGACCCCTCATATTATTTTTTTTATATTTAATGCCAACGGATCAGATCGGATTGAATCCGCGGATTGAGGGTGAAATCCGCCACCGATCCGTTGCTAACGGATTACAAAATTTTCAATCCGTCACCAATTCGTTTACTTTCGAATCGGATAAAAAACCGCGGATCGGATCGGATCGGATTGGATCTCCGGATCGACGGATTTTTTGTACACCCCTAATAGAAGAGTTGTTTTTCTTCTTATTTTCATGTTGCACAGAATTTAAAAGGATTTTGTTATTCCTTGTATTGATGTTAACCTACGCATTATGCGCTATTATCTTTATGAGATAATCTTCAAGGATTGCTGGCTTTGCCTGGCAGATATTGCAAAAATATATATATATATATATATATATATATGGGATTTGCACTTGCAAGAGTTTTAGGGTTTAGGGTTTAGGGTTTAGGTCAGTGTTCTCCCTCTTATCACCACGTTTCGCAGCTTCTCTGAAAGTACTCAGGTATTTTTCTGTTTTAGAAAACAGGGGAAGAGTAATAGAGTTATTGTTGATGAAGAGAACCAGTTGGGGTTCTGGTTGAAGCTGGATGGTGTATTTATCAAAATCTTCTAGGAAATCCATTCCTAGAATGGCGTCGGTTAGATTAATATTCTCGATTTCAAGAAATCGAAGTTTATGTAAGGTGGTGTTGATTTTAAGAAGAAGAGAAGTTGTCTGTCTTCGAATCTCAAAAGTTATTGAGTTAGCACTGGGGCCAACAAATGGTTTATCAAGAATTCCCATATGGCTATCAGGAGTAATTCCTTTCTTGATGAAGGATGTAGTGGAGCCTGTGTCTAGTAAGGCTTCCACGCTTTTTTCTCCCAGGTTAGCAATAATGGTTAAATGGGTGAAAAGGAGATCGCCTGCATGTTGGAAGGCATAAACTTCAATGGAACACACACATCTCGGCTATGCACCCATCTGAATGGATTGGATTTTTTTAGATCAATTGCACCAATTTTCAAAGGGGTGAAATTTGTGGGCCTTTGATGAACTGGTTAGGTTGATCATGTGAAACTTTGTCGCTGAACACCACCAGAAGGGCCCATCCAATTCTTCCGATCCCCTAGCATCGGATCACCTGGTGGGGCCCATAACAAGGATCCCATAGATATATATATATATATATAGATATGAAAATTCTCTAAATTAAATGACCCCTCTTATGAGAGAGAGAGAGAGGGAGAGAGAGAGAGGGAGAGAGAGAGAGAGAGAGAGAGAGAGATACTAATGGTTAATGTTTCACGTTCCTTTACAGATTATTGAGCTTCTCCTGAGTAAGCCTGGAATTAATGTAAATGCTGCAAACAATGAAGGAAATACAGCCGTCGATATATTGGAAAAGATTCTGGTTCGTGACAATGAAGAATATGTTGCCTTCGATGTATCAAAACAAATTCCAGTGCGTTGCACTGATGCAAATGTTGCCAATGACTCCTACTGTAGAAGGATGGCCATCATCCAACAACTCAAACCCAGAGAAAGAGCCGACCCATCATCACTGATAGACATGCAACTGAAACTGATGGTGGTGACTGGGTTAATCCTGACTGTCACCTTCCAAGCCACACTCAGTCCCCCGGGCGGGTTATGGCAAGATTTGAGTCGAGGGAATCACACTAACCATATACCTGGAAAGGCTATTCAAAGTGAGACAAATCCAGGCCTCTTTACATTTTTCATGGCCTCGGATGCCTTGGGCTTCTTACTATCATTGGCCTTAATACCAATTATAATGATCCTGCGCAAAGAGATGTTGTTTTATGTGAATTCACTGGTGGTGTTGGCATTAATCTCCATTGAAGCTGCTTTCATTCTAAGCTTGATTATGATTTCCAACCGTAAGACTTTCTTCCGAGTGGAAGTCTTCTTGCTTGTACTGGTGACATTAGTGGGCATTGGTTGGATGCAGTGGAAGCGGAAGCCCCAATTGATTGAAAAAGCACAGTTGAACTCGTTATGCAAGTGGGCCCCAAATTAAGTTCTTATGTGTTGGATGTGTTAATTTGTATCCCTCTTTTTATATAATTTTTCGTATTGGTCATCTACATTTAATCAAGTAAAGATTCTAATAAATAGCACAGAGATGGGATCGTTGTGATTTCAGATTCTAATTATGAAAACTAATTGATGTGTTCATTAGTAGATAGTTTAAAGTAAAGATGCTGGCCTGGCAGAACTTTAATGGAAAATCTTACAAATACATGTTCCCAAGATAAAATCATTTAAATTTTAATATTTTTACTTTTTTAATACTTTTCCAAAAAATACTCCAATAAATTTTGCCGAAATTCCGAAATAATTCATTTTGGAGGCCAAACCGAAATGAACACCGAAACGAAATTGACAATTATGCTCTACACACACTACTTGAGTCAAAAAAATTACAAAATTTTTTCTCTACACTCCTTTTATTTCCAAATTACCCTTTCTCTCTCACCTTCTCTCTACACTCCCTTTCTTCCCCTCACTCTCACGTCCCTGTCCCTGTCCCTCTCCCTGTCCCTCTCCCTCTCCCTCTCCCTCTCCCTCTTTCTCCCTGACCCTACCCCTCTCTCCCCTGGCAGTGCTACCAGAGGGGGCGGGGGCGGGGGCGGTGGGGGTGGAATATGAATTTATGAATGGAATCTACTTATGGTTTAGCGGTGTTGGCATATTAGCATCACAAATACACCCAGGACCAATCCCTGGTCTTCCAGTGGAAAGTACACCCCCATTCTACGTATTATAGAAAAAAAAAATTACCCACGTCTGACGTCCATCACAAAAGTATCTTGCCACAGTACGCAGCAAAACTAGAAGATTTGCCTTGGATAGCCACTGTGTTAAAAGAAAAAAAACAAAACCTAGGGAGATACCAATGTAAATAATAATAATATCAGTTTTCCAATTATTTAAGGGTCATTTTCACAAAATTCCAGGGAGTCATGGCCAACCCCCTAGTTCCACCACTGATTAGTCTGAGGGGATTTACATTAATTAGGGTACGTGGAAATTATTTAATTCCAGTTGTGTACTTCTAGAAGCTAACCTTGCTGTCATTGGAAGAACTTGATATAATTAACCAGCATGCAACTAACCAATTATATTTAATTCGAATTTTGCGGGTTTCATTTTTTTTTTTTTGGGCCTGTAATTTTGTAGGTTTTTCTTCTGAAGAAGACAAGAAGTTCCCTGACATGAGCATAAAAGAGAGAAGAATGAGTTTATTTTTATAAGCAGAGTCTAGCAATGCTGTATATCATATATCATAATGGGCATGATACCTTTTTGCTGCATTTTGCAACTTAAAACATAATCAGTGTGGAATGCTGATATTATCAGTAACTGAGGAGAAGAAAGAAGAAGAAGAAAAGTATCACATAATGCCTAATTTAAAACGTGCTGCACACCCTCTATTATGGCAATGGTTGTAACTTTTGGACTTTGAGTTGTGTGATTTGACTACGGAGAGTCGCAACAAATTAAAAGGTTCCCAATTTCAATCCAAAGAAGACTCACTCTTCCATGACAAAGTTGTGATGGGGCGAAAAGTTCTCCAAAAAATTGAAATGCATTTGCCATTCTTGTAATATATATTATAATTCCATTTGGAGCTTACTCTGAACTAACATTTTCCAATACAACATTCTAGCTAGATCGGTTCCAAGGGTGGAGACAAAATTCCTTTGAATTGAAACTATTAAGAAAACTTAAATATAAAAATGAATGGGACCGAAAATACATATTACCAAAGCCATTGATCATGGTGAAGGACCTTTTGGATTGTGGGCCTCAATGTCGACATGCCGTATCCCTGGAACAATCTTCTGGATCTCCTTTTCCAGTCTATCCACTTCACTCCCCAGTGCTTCAACCACCTCCTCACCTGTCACGTGAAAGAAAATGTAGTAACAATCATCTGACAGTTGTGTCACTGAAAAGAAAACTACATCCCTAGGCACATACCATAAAGGGACATGGTCTTTAGAAGCACAGCATCATCTTTGCACTCGGCAGCTTCTCGGAACTGTTAGCATTATCAATGTCTGTCAAAAATAGTATTCAAGCACGATTCTCTGCATAATATCAGAATCTAAAACACTTCAACAAGATCATTTTCAAGGGCTGAACAAATGCCCACATAAATGCACATTAGTCAGTTGCTTCAACAAGCATACTGGACAGTCCAATCGGGCCAGGTTCAACCACATAAAAAGTCCCACACTCATCTATTTTCTTCATTTCAATCCACGTCTCAACAGGTTCTCTGTTTTGTCTCCTCCTTCTCTTTTGCAGCTTGGCCCACCATATCGCTGCATAATTGAGAAATCGAGTTGCCACCAAAGTCTTTAAGTCCCTTGGTCATTAGCTTGTGTGCAAAAATGTTTTTCTCACACACAGACACACACACTAACCAATCCATAAATTCATCCATTTTCAATTTGCCATCATATTCGGGAATCACAAGTACCTCGCTCTAGAGTTCCAGCAGTGCCTTGTCATCACTGCCCGTGTCGTCGCACACCACCATTGTCGCCTCATTGCCACCATCGCCCTCCACTCTCTTTTTCGAAGCAAAAAGGAGCAAAAAGGGTTTCAGTCCTTTTCTTTCCTTCTCTAGCACGAAGGCCAAGAGGCAGCAACACGTGCTCCTCGTGACACGTGCTGAGCCCAAGTGTTTTGGGCTTGAGTTTCAGGTCCAGATTGGTTAGTAAGTTAGATTTGACTTACAGAGAGTTGACGTATACTATGTGAGGCCCCCCACCTTATCTCTCATAGTAAGGTGAGAGATGCTCTCATTGGAGCATCTCAATATATATATATATATATGAATATGCTGCTATGAGAGTAACCCTCACACTACTATGAGAGGAGGAGGAGGAGGAGGGAGGAGGGTATATATATATAAGGGAAATATTCATGTACATGCGACTAGAGTATATTCTCTTTCATCATAATTGTTTGCAAACAGCATGCAATTGAGTTTCTAATTACATGTGCAACATATGAAAGGATGGTCAATTAAGGAAATACCTGGCTGGCCCATTCTTCACGTCCAGTCCTTTTCAAATAGTTTCGCACCACAACCACACCATTGAAATCTGACACATACAAATTGACAATCAACCAATAGGATTAAGATGATTCCATATGCCCTTCGCATTTCATGTGTATTTCCCAAAGAATGAAACAACTGCACTGTAGTAAGTCTGGACACTCTATATGATCATCATCATAATACTATATCTAATCTTACAATATAAGTAAACATATATACAGCAAAAAACCAATGAACCGCTTAGTACAGTGTTTACTGTAACTAAGTGCACACCCTGCTGTTGGCCCACATCGATGCATGGCAATCATTGGGAGTGAGGGTAATGAAAAAATGTAAGTGCCCCCACCATGTAAAAAGTTAGCCTCATAGGATTATATTCTGGATTTTCAATCCAACAGTAGGGTTGCACGCTCCCTCTCTCCCACACCCATGATTGCCATGAACCTAGGTTGGTCCGGAATTCAAACCGGAAGTGGGACCGGAACTACTGGAATGATGACCGGAACGGACCGGAATTGGGAATGAAAATTTTTAGGGGGCCATTCCGCTCCGCCCAAGGCCAATTCTGGAATGTTCCGGCCAATTCCAGCCGGAATAGAATGGAATTGACAATTATGGTTTAGCATGTGGAGCCCATCTAGGGCCATGCCAATTATTAGAGGATGGAAAGATATCAATGAAACCTAGTGATGTCCAAAATATCAACCTCATTGGATCATCCTAACCACCTAACCTATGGCCCCCAAGTTTAACGGTTTCAAAAGGTATCCTTTTTTTTTTTTTTTTTTTTTTTTTTTGTTTTTTTCGTATTTCAATCCAATGGTGAATTGGTAATTGTAGGGATCAGTGAAAATTTCAGGATTGTCGCAATTCACAAGGAGTAGTACGTGCAGATGTAAGTGATGCGGATGGACCTCAGGCCACGCGTGTAGGGCCCAAGTAGATTTAGTATTTTTAATTCAGTTATTATATGTTAGTTTCTAATTTTATTGTAATTAGGATTAGATTTCCAATATTCTTTAGTTTCCTAGTTTATTTAGGTTTCTTAGGCCCTAAGTTATGTTTTCTTATATATATATATATGGCATTGTAGAGAATGGATTTTGAGTTTGATTAATTAAATTGGGTTTTTCCATTGAGGTGCGTCATCATTGTCGTCTCTGCGGATGGATACTTATTGAAGTGTCTTCGGACACATGCTTCGGCACCGTATTGTGTTTCGGCACTCCACGCAAGCCCTAATCCTAGGGCCTGCATCAATTTGGTATCAGAGCCTAATGATTCTCGTGGTCGATCGGCGTGATTACCCTATCTATCCCCCACCACCATTCTTCCTTTCGGATCCCTCTTCTTGGAACCCAACCTTCCCAACCCCAGATCCCAGACCATCAATCCAAAATCCAATACCAGTCCCATCCTTCCATCAGAAACACAAAATCCCCAAATCTCCCACTCCAGACTCTGCTCCCTACACAAAATCATTACTACCCCAAACCCATCTGCCAAAACCCCTAGAACAACCCCCAACCCACCCCCCAAAAAAAAAAATTTCCGTTGAACCTATTTCACCTCTAATCTGAGAAAAAAAAAAAAAAAAAAAACCCAAACCCCCAAAAACTGTCATTCCCGACCATCCAAACCCATCGCCGCTCCAGCGCCGTCCTCTCAACCTCTACCCAGAGCTGAACTAGAAGAGAGAAGAAAAAGAAAAGGAAAAGAAGAAGAAGTTTTCTATAAGGGGAGACTAGGCCGAGTCATCTCATTTTAATAAGTTGTTTGCATCTTGAACCATTTAATAGGCAAATCTAATTTTAAACAATTAAAATTTATTTATAAGTAATTATGCATGAAGTTTGGAGTCATAATTAAAAAATGATGATTGGAATGTAACTTGAAACTTATATTTTATCTTCTACATTCGATATTTGGACTAACAAATTATGTAATAAGCAGTATTTCTTCTTCCATTTTCTTTATTGTTGTACTTTTATTGCATATATAGATTTGTTAGTTTGAATTGATTATCATGAATGCATGTAAATAAATATATTTTTATATTTTATAAGCAATGGACTCATTTTTAAATATTAAAAAAAAAAACACGACTCTCCCAAGTCTCCGTGTTGAGTGTTGACTCTATCCGAGTCAATTGTTCTTTATTGGACGAGTCGAGTCCGAGTCACGAGTTTTCCAACCTTGAGTAGAAGAGGACAAAGGCTTCCAACTTTTTTTTCTCTCCTCCGACACGAAGCCCAAGACAGCAAAAGAAAAGGGAAAATATTGGGCTGGGTTGAAATCAGATTGGTACAGGCCAGTACGGGTTGACCTTACCCATTAGGGCAATGCCCAATTGAGTGCAGATTCAGGTTTGACACAGGTTAGGTGGATCTGACCCTGTCTGAAGCCCACCCAGCAGCAGTAACCAGAGATAGTTGGCATCATTGCTGACCTCATCACTGCTTTATCAAAGAGCAGTCAAACAGCAGGTTTGACCTGATCAAAGGCTGAGAATTATTTTTCATGATTGTGGGCCCATCCAGAGTCAGATTTCAAATCAGTTTTTGGGAGCTTGTTCGTAGAGCGCATATCTAAATATCATATCTACATCCATGGAAAAATTTTATGCAAACGTTGCGAAATTGAGTAGGGTTGTTGCTCAGTTATCCACTACCATCAATCTGCTCCAAGCAACTCTTGCAATGATGGTAAATGGTCAAGAAATCGAAAAGTTTAAGGTAAAATTTGATGCAACTACCATTAAACAAGAAGATGACGTTGATGAAAAGATGGAAGATGTAAAGGAAGAGGAAGGAAAGGTGGACATTGAAGACATGTATCTAACAACTAGTTTAGTGCCTCTACACAAGAAGATCCATCCATTATCATTCCTCATATTGACTTTATCTTTGGGGAACAACAATGGAAGGTTAGAAATTGCAAATTGTTGGTACAAATTCTACACAAGAAGTATCCAAAGGTTCGATCACGTAGCCAAAGAAAATATGCACATCAAAAGAAGCTGTGTGTCAACACTACATCAAATTGGAGGAGAAAATCGACTACAATTTTCAAGGCGCACACAAAAGTTGCAGACCAATCATTGGATCGGAAGTTAGTCTGATTAATCTTCGACCCAGGCGGACAATTACCAAACTCGAGGTCGAGTTCTTTCCAAGCCGGGGAGAATGATGCAGATGGACCTAAGGCCACGTGTGTAGGGTCCAAGTAGATTTAGGATTTTTAATTCAGTAATTATATGTTAGTTTCTAATTTTATTGTAATTAGGATTAGGTTTCCAATATTCTTTAGTTTCCTAGTTTAATTAGGTTTCTTAAACCCTAAGTTATGTTTTCTTATTTATATGGCATTGTAGAGAATGGATTTCTAGAGTTTGATTAATTGAATTGGGTTATCCCATTGAGGTGTGTCATTGTTATCATCTCTGCGGAGACTTGTTGAAGTGTCTTCGGCACTCACGCAAGCCCTAATCCTACGGCCTGCATCAGTAAGTAGATCATAGGTGGGCCATATGGCCCCAAAAATAAGCCACACAGCACAGCTATTACGTGCGAATGGTTCTCACTTGAATATTTTCATGTGCATCCATGTACTAGTCCCACCTATGTAGTCAGCAGATTGATGGTACTGCCACTCTCATTAGTGGTACAATCAGAAAACCCTATTCATGGAAGGCTCACATCATTCAGTCCAGTTAGTCAGTTACTTCCGGCCAGTGCCAACAGGAGCTATTCCTCGGAAGCCTTCCACTAATATTCTATTTGTATATTCGTGTAAATATTTGGTATATCTCCAAGAACGTGTACACCTGGTTTTTCCTTTTAGCATGACAGATAGCATGTCCTAACTCCAAAGTACATATCGTCTCTTCTTTCAATCATTCGTGTTCAAGTTACCAATCACATAAAGCATTTAAAGACATACGAAGTGTAAGTGCAGTAAACCCAGCAACTGTCAACAAAAGATAATTTGCTCTCCTAAAAGAAAATAACAAAGATTTTTGAAAATTACCAATTTCTGCTTTGAATCGAAAGAATCCAGGTCCAATAACCTCACTTTTGCAATCATATAGCGCATCCACAACCTGTGCAGCAGGGAAATCAACATTACTAGCCCTTGACAAGCTATAGAATGGCTGAAGACTTGAATAACTATTGCAAATTTATGATAGAGCTACCCTCACCGGATCAGATTTTAAAAAACGAAGCACTCTTTCCATATCATGATCATCAATTGCCCTACCAATCAAAGCATGTCGGTTTCTTTGGATAAGAAATATAGCAACCTGCAACACATCAAACAAAACCAGCTGCCTGATTAAGGAAAAACTCTGAAGTGAGTCGGCCATGCCAAAGATGGCCAACTGGCCTATGTTGGAGGTGTATGATGAGACTTCTTTATGGCATGGGTATCCCAGTGGTATTTTTGCCCGACACGACTATTCTTAATCTTCCTTTTGATCATTTGTAACCTCATATTTTCTCGTTGACAAAATTTATCTTTAGCATATAACAGTAGAAAATATAGTACACCTGTGGAAAGTCATACTAAAAGCTGTAGGCACATCTAGTCATGATGCACTCATGGACAACATTACTACTTAACATTGTACACTTGTATATAGTACACCTGTGGAAAGTCATACTAAAAGCTGTAGGCACATCTATTCTTAATCTTCCTTTTGATCAATTGTAACCTCATCTTTTCTCTTTGACAAAATTTATCTTTAGCATATAAAAGTAGAAAATACAGTACACCTGTGGAAAGTCATACTAAAAGCTGTAGGCACATCTAGTCATGATGCACTCATGGACAACATTACTACTTAACATTGTACACTTGTATATTGTACCATACTACATTTTTACCTATCTCACCCTTGTACTTTAACCTAAATTAAGATTTATAAAGGGGAATTAATTAAAGTCATAGTTGGGACAGGGCTTTGATGACGATGAAGAGGCATTACTATAGACTGTAAGAATCATATGAAGACCATCATGGCATCATTTCTTAAAAGAGAGATTGTTTCCACCAAACACCAGCTTTACGTTTTCCTCTTCCGATTTCTTTGCAAAGATCTTTTGTTTGATTCCGATGTCTTCGATGTTTCCTAACTTAACACAACTTTCTTTTGAGAGGATTGGGGTGCATTGATGTTGGGATAATTATATTAGATAAGTGAAGGTGGATCTTTCACATTTTTTTTTTTTTTTGAATAAGTGACTATTTCATTACTCAAAGGGCACAGTACAGTATGGGAGATATATACTGGCTCAAAAAATACCAATCAGCTGGGGAAGAGCAAAAGGGAGAGGGTTAAAACCCCAAAAAAGACGGGTTACAAAAAGGCACATTTCACAGAAACCATCAAACCGGATATAAGTACTTCCTCTTTGGCAAGCCTATATGCTTCTTCGTTGGCCGAGTGCTTAATATGGTGGAAGGAGATATTTAAGTCCCTGGAGAGTTGAACTATCTCTTCAAAAATATCCGCAAGGTACCACGGAGGAGTTGAACAGTGAGTCCCCCTCAACAAGTAGCCATTGGATCTTTCCCATTTTTTGGAAGGATGAACTTTAATGTACATGAGTAGCTCAGGAAAAACAAAGCCCAGTTTGTGTAGGAGGGGCGTTTTAAGGAATGATGGAGAAATCTTACTTTTCCAGCCACATTTAGGCTCGAAGAATCTATTGAGGCAGAGGTCCTATTCAATTCCTTAGAGAGGGATTTGTAATTTTATTTACTGATCAAAAAGTAAGCAAATTATTATGCTATTTTTTGTCATTATTTTTAGTTAAATAAACATTTATTTGAATTGATTTAAATATGATGTTAAACATTTGTGATTTGTCAAATCAAGCATCTCATTTAAGTGTTTCATTCTGACACATGGAAACTTAGCCCCAAATGAGGTTCAAAACTTCAACTAGCCTTAAAACAGCATAGCCTTGGCCCCATTTGGGTCAACAGTAAAACACCTGCCTCAAGCCATCAAAATATTTTAGAACACCTAAAAGGCTAGAATCCATTTCCCACATTAATTTCAATGCTATACCAATCCAAAGCCTCCATTTCCATCAATAGTTCAAACTGTCCAATAAGCAATGCAATATTTCAGGGACATAGATCATAAGTAATTATGCATCCATAATGGAATGTGGAGATGTTTAAATATGTATGATTGATGAACCAGATTATTAAAAAAAATTGGATTATTTTCAAGATGGTCAGCATGGACTATGGAGTATGGAGTATAACTTACCATCCCAAGTAAGTTTCCAACGACTATAGAACCAATCGGGTCATAAATAGCATTCCCTGTCTTATTTACAGCCACCAATGATGCAGCAGCAATAGCAAGACCAGTAACAGCGGCACCATCCTGCATATCATGATTAATTGTCAGAACGATTGGTTGCAAGAAAGCAACGGAGAGTATATTATGTATTAGAACAAAAGAAACAGTGATCTCAACCCATAAAAAATGAGTTGGCCTAAAATATCTTAGTCCAATTTCCAAACAAGAGGCATGTTGAATAAATTTATGTAAGTTACAATTGGTCTCCAGAACAGAATTCCCCCATTGAAACTCAGTGTAGAGTACTGTATACAAACATTATTTAATTGTTTTCATACAATACATACTATGCAAATAAATAGCGTCGAATAGAAATGCAGAACGCATAAAGCAGGACCCAAAGAGATGGCATAAAGCTTAATTGATGATGATACTATACTAAGGCATGGGCAACTGTTAGAGGCATCTTTTCAATATCAAGGATCAATGAACTCGAAATCTAGCAAATGAGAAGCTAGACATCGAATAGAAAGGCAGAGCACATACAGCTGGACCCAAAGAGATGGCATAAGGCTTAATTGATGCTAATACTATACCAAGGCATGGGCAACTGTAAGAGGCATGCTTTTCAATATCAAGGATCAATGAACTCGAAATCTAGCAAATAAGAAGCTAGAACTTTGGAGAAAGGGCTACAAGTCAAAATGGGTTGAAAATTAGCAAAGCAAATATATAGTAGATTAAAGAGTAAAAAGATGAGTTAGTAAAAATTAAAAATAACTTGGTTCCACAGTGCCATCGATTTTAACATGGTTTTCCTTCTTTACCTAAACAATAAATAGTGTGATAGATTTATATATACATACATATATGTATAGTAGATTTGAGAGTAAAAAGATGAGTTGGTAAATTTTAAAAATAACATAGTTCCGTAGTGTGATCGATTTTAATATCTTTTTTCCTTTTTCCCAAAGCAATAAACAGTGTGATAGATTTCGATATCTAGGAGCAATTACAAAACAAACGAAGGATCTTTAAGTTCGATATAGCAAATAAGAACAGCAAAAGGTGGGCAATGTGGAGACAAAGTAATGGAAGATTATTCAATCATCGAAGTGCCACTTTGATTGAAGGGATATTTATAAAAGATGATATTTAGACTGTTCTGTTATCTGGAGATGAATATTTGGCAAAGAAATTAGAAGAAGCTAAGGTGCATGTCACTAAGATGTGCATACTAAGAAAGATGCATTGAGTTTCAAGGATAAAATAGAGGAATGAGTACACAAGAATTAAGAGGGAAATTCAAGGGAATTCTGTTGCTTTCATAGGTTTGCATAGGAAAATAGCATTGGTATAAGGGGTGAAAAGTGAAGGGTCAATGACAGATATTTGGAACTAAAGATCAAAATTTTCAGCATTGATGTTACATCATTTCTCCCCTATGGTAAGTAAATCCAACATCATGTGGGGAAAAATGATGCTCCTCACTATTGGCAATACAATGTTTATTTTTTAACTTTTAACTTTCACCCATCTCTAACCCTTTTTCCTCTATAAACAATATCTAGAAGCACAAACACCTCTCCGGGGCCGGCGTGTCAGTGTAGGACACGGACACGTGTCGGACACACCCAAAAGAGTATCCTGATTATTTTTTTATCTTTAATATTTCGGACACGTTCCTGACACACTAAGGACACGTTCCGGACACGTTGGGGACACGTGTCGGAGACGCTCGCCTCTTTTAATTGGGAAAAAAAAATTACAGAAAAAAATGAAAAGCAAAAGGGGCTGTTTGTAAAAGGTCATAACTTAAAAGCAAAGGGGCCATCCTTCCGCTGCCCTAATAACATTCGTCCGTCTAGAGAAAGAGAAAGGGGAAGAAGAAAAGAGAAAAAAAAATGATCTGAAGAAGAAGGGAGAAGAAGGAAGAAGAAGGAGAAGATCTTCCAGTGGGGTCCACTGCCTCGTATACCCTAATCCTAGGCTTGCGCTACTATGTTCAGATCATGGGTTTTGTCTGATTGTGAGTTAAAAAGGTGCCAGGATATTTTATGTTTAATGATTATTAATTATGCTTCAGTTTTGTATTGCTATTTGATAATTTGATATGTTTGTTAGTTGGTACAGTGGTACTTGAATTTTTATTTATTTGATTGCTAAATTGATTAAAAAGTTAAAATGGTAGTATCTTTTAGTAAATGATTAGATATATTATTATTAATTATTAACGTGTCCGTGTCCTACTTTTTTGAGAAATGTCGTGTCGGCGTGTCCGTGTCGTGTCATGTCCGTGTCCGTGTCCGTGTGTCCGTGTCCGTGTCCGTGTCCGTGCTTCTTAGTTACAATATGAAAAGGCCAAACATTCCATAAGGGAGGCTCCAATAGAAGAGAAAATCAAGGAATATCTTGTGAGATGCCTTAGGCACCCAAATGTATGGAAGGATCATAGTTTAGGGAACTAAAAGGGGAAACCAATAAAAACATTCAACTAGGTTGTAAGGAAAGACAATGAATTGTGGAGTTGCTGAAAACACTGCATAAATATTGTTGAGTGGAAAAGTCTAATTCACAAAATCAATCCAGGTGGATGAGATAAGTCTTTCATTGTGATGATAGTGGTGATGGTCACTAAACTAAAAATTGAGAGCTGCTAATGCCACACCCCAGACTTCTCTAAGCATACCCCTTCTATCTACACACCCCAAATAAGTCAAAAGATTCTCAAAATTTCTCTCTACACACCCCATTCTTCCCAAAATACCCAAACCCCTCCAAACTCCACTTCTCAGTTCACTCCCCTTCTTCCCCCTATCCCCATCCCCACCGCCTCCGCTCGCCGCCCTCTCTCCCTCTCCCTATCTCTCCCCCCCTCCCTCTTTCTCTCTCCCTGCCACCCTACCCGCCGCCCCTCTCCCTCTATTTCTCCGTCTCTCTCCTCTCCCTCTTTTTCTCTCCCTCTCTACCCGTCGCTTGGTAATTTCACACATGGGTATATTGATCTTAAACGAGAAGTTTGGGGTGTGGCATTAGAAGCTCTCCTAAAAATTGCATTAGATAATAGGCTTCATTATGTTCCAAACAAGCAAAAGTACTTGGTAGAACTTCTAAAGCCCATTAATCCCACAAAGTCGGCCTAGGTGGATGAGATAAGGCTTCAATTGTGATGATGGTGATCATAGTCATTGAACCAAAAATACATTAGACGGTAGGCTCCATTATGTTCCAAACATATATAGTACTTAATAAAACCTAAGAGCCCATTAATCCCACCCAAACAAATGAAGCAAAAGGAACCACACACCCTGTGAATAGTTATAAAGAGAGCCCAACTGCATAAGAAAGGGAATCAGTGCGAGTGAGAGAGAGAGAGAGAGAGAGAGTGTGTATACAAGTCCCCAAAATAACCAAACAAGGTTCTCTCCGACTAGGCTGAGTCGCATTCTCTTTTGCTTCTCCACCAAAGTATAAAGAGTGCCCCAATGTTCTTTGGTATCTTTATCACTTCTACTGCATCTGTATCTACACTTTACAGGGTCTGGATCAAAAAAAGCACTGCATGCATGTTTGCCAAAGCTCAATGCTCAGGTGAGAACCGAACAAGCATGATGATTGCTTTGTACCTAAAGTAGCCACCGACCAAGCGACTGGTGGTGGAGAGGAGCGACAGGCCGGCTGAGGCAATAAGGCATGTCTAGTATGGATACCAGTGAAGCTAACAATGAAAAACAAAAGAAATGCAAACCCGTTGTAAATCTTCTCTTCCTCCGCCTCCACCAACTTCAGCGTGGCTCTGCAACTCCTCTACTTTCTTCTCCAACTCCTCCATCTCTCCAATTCCTTCAACTCCTTCATATCTTCAATTACCCTTCTCTACATTACCTACAACCAGTCGTGAATCCGAGATTCTGTTTGAGGGGAGGGGTGGGGGGAGGTGGGGGAGACAAATAGGTAGTTGGGTTTTGTGGGCAAACCCAGAATTTTTATATGGGTTTTGCAGCCGGACCTGATGCAGAATGGGCCATAAGGGTCCCGCCAAAATAGTTTAGGGATGCTTTATTTTTATTAGTAGAATTCTAATTTTATTGTAATTAGGATTAGGTTGCCAATTTATTTGCTTTCCTACTTTAATTAGATTTCTTAGGCTCTAAGTTTTATTTTTACGATATATAAGGGGGCATTATAGAGATGAAAATCTCAGACTTTCGATAATTGGAATAGAATCGTGGGTTCTTTCCCTCGGAGAGAGGTGTGTCCTCGTGTCGAGGTCTCTACGGAGACGTATTGAGGTGTCTGCTGACACGGTGCTTCAGCACTCAAGTGCATATTTGCTTCTTTGAAGTGCATTGTATGAATTTACTTATATGAATACTTGTACTTCATTAATACGTCTTCCTCCACAAACATGGAGGATTTGATAGTGGTTCATAAGAAGAAGGCCGAAGTGGAGTCTTCCTCCGCAAACATGGAGGATTTGACGGGAACCGTTGCAGAGTTATCGGAAAATGTCAATCAACTCTCACAACGATGGCTCAAATCCAAGAAACTCTTGGAAGGATGGAAACCCAATTAGCCAATTTAGAAACTAATCGGCATGCAGATAATCATCGAGATGATGGAGAAAATATTCGGAATCAACGAGATCAACAAGTAGTCAATGTTGATCGAGATTTAGGAAATAAACTCGTGATTCCCGAATATGATGGAAAATTAAAGCCATATTAATTCATGGACTGGTTAGTGTGTGGAAAATATTTTTGCACACAAGTCAATGACAGATGGTCATAAAGTTACCTTCGTGGCAACTCGATTTCGCAATTATGCTGCGACTTAGTAGGCCAAGTTGCAAAAGCAGCGAAGGAATCAAAACATAGACCCAGTTGAGACATGGACTGAAATGAAAAATGAAAAATCTGTTAAAGCAAAAGTTCCACCCTGTCAATTACTCAAGAGATCTGCGTTCAAAGTTTCAATATTTAAAACAAGGATCAAAGACAGTTGTTGACTATTCTGAAAAATTTTTTACAATGCAAGCTCGTTGTGGCTTGAATGAGGATTGAGGATGATGATGTGTTGTTTGATCGATATTTTCATGTAGAGATATCAAATGGGCCGGGCCAGCATGGCAGTCAACGGCCCGTGGCACGGACCAACCCAGTCAACGACACGAGCCGTGCTGGGCCGTTGTGCCAGACACGGTCAGCACATTTGAGCACGACACGGCCCGTCAAGCGTCATGACACGGCACGGGATATTTGATATTTTTAGTGTAAATATAAAAAATAGTCTTTTCTTTTTTTTATTATCCAAAAAAATTGTAAAGGTTTCGAAGGTAATCCTATTGAAAAATTTTCAAATAGAAAAGATCCAAATGGTTCTCTTCTCAATGGAGTAGGTCGAATTTGATAGAACCACTTAAATTTGCATGCCATACCCTTCTTTGTGTGTATCTTTTAATTTTTTTAGTATAAGACCTTTGTTTTTCCAGCCCGAAAGGTAAGAAGAACACGAAGCCCATGGCACGATAGGCATGGAGGCAAGACACGGCCCGTGCCGGGCCTTGCGGGGCCGACCCACCAGCCATCCAAGGCGTGCCGGCACAGCACGACTGCGCTGTCGTGTCGTGCAGGCACGGCGGGCCACGATTTTGTGGGCCGTGCTTTACATCTCTATTTTTATGGATTGAGAATTGACATACAGCATATCCTTACATTCAAGAATTTTGATAATGTTGATGAGATCATCCAGCATGCCATCAAGGCCAAAGACATTACAAACTATCAGGCCCGAAAATTTAGTGTCTAAATGGCCTGCACAAAAAGCCCCATCAAAGCCAGATTCTAATCCAAGTGCTAGTTCCTCATAAAATTTTTCCTCCAAGCTTGAATATCATAATAGGTTCACATGTTTTCATTGTAAGCAAAAGGGGCACCGTTCATTTGAATGTCCAAAGCGAATTAACTTAATGAAAGGTGCACACGATGAACCGGAAACACAAGATGATCCTAAAGGCGAAGAATCAGAGGAAGCATAGGAAATAGAAGCTGAAAAGGATGGGGAAGTTCTCTTGGTGCAACAAGAGTCTACACCCACTGTTCAGAAGAGATGGTTGCAGAAAAATATTTTTCGCTCAACAGGTACAATACATGGACAACATTGCACGGTTGTGATTGATGGCGGCAATTGTGAAAACATCATCTCCCAAACTCTCATTGATCGCTTGAAGCTGAAGGTGTATAAGCACAATTGTCCCTACTTGACAGCTAATGATAGGTGATGAAGTACAAGTGCGACATACATGCCAAGTCACTTTTGCAGTAGTTGGTGCGATGCGCTACCAATGGATAGTGGAGATATCTTATTGGGTCGCCCATGGATGTATGACAAGAATGACACTCATGGGATGTGCGACAACACACACATTCATGCACGGTGCAAAGGAAGTTACACTCCATCAAAAGAAACCATAGTCATCAAAGGAGATCAAAGGCCCATACCACAAAAGAAGTGCTTCACGTACACCATGTCTACAAAGGCAACATGAAGAAGATCCGAGTTCGAGGTCGAACTCTTCTTTCAACTTGTGGGGAATGATGCAGAACAGGCCACAAGGGCCCCGCCCAAATAGTTTAGGGATGCTTTATTTTTATTAGTAGATTTCTAATTTTATTGTAATTAGGATTAGGTTGCCAATTTATTTGTTTTCCTAGTTTAATTAGATTTCTTAGGCTAAATTTTATTTTTACTATATATATGGCATTGTAAAGATGAAAATCTCAGACTTTTGATAAATGGAATAGAATCGTGGGTTTTTCTCCTCGGAGAGAGGTGCGTCCTCGTGTTGAGGTCTCTACGGAAACGTATTGAGATGTCTGTGGACACAGTGCTTCAGCACTCCACACACGCCCTAACCCTAAGGCCTGCATCAGTACCCAAGATTTTAATGTAGGTTTTGGAGGCAGACCCGGGTCTCACGGGGGCGACTGCACCCAAAACTGTATAGCTGGGTCTGCCCCTGCCTACTACCAATCATATTTGGAATTCCCATTGTCTTCATAGACGTTGCCATCACCGCTGAGGCCGTCAGAAAATGGGGAAGAAATGGGAGTAGAAATGGTTGAAATGTAGGGTTTTTACTTTTTAGCCCTTATACTTGGGTTCAAATGTGACGGACAAATTGTACCAGATCAGAATCAGTTCCCACCAAGTTGACCCAGATTCGTTTTGTTTTGTTTAACCCTGAAGCAAAAAATTGGGGGAGGAGTTGATCAGACTCCATGCTATTATAATGTGGATTGTGGACCAATGTACCAAATATAGGACTCTTTTCCTACCTATAATACCCAGCCCAGTCGTTGCATTTATATAGGCCCAGAGACGAGTACCAGAATATGGATACAAGTACGGGACACTGCAGGACATATAAGACATACAGTTATAGGCTATTACAATTAAATTTAGTATCCACTGCGATGAAGAAAACATATTTCTCAGCACCAAAAACACAATAAGATAATGCCAATCTCAGGGTAAGATGTTAGGACTTAGGAGGGCCATCCATTATGTGGATGCATTCTAAGTGTAAAGTCTTTGCCCCCCTTTCTAATTGGTAACATGACTCAAATGCAAAATCTTTTGGTTGCAACCATGAGCATCTTCCAAGTGTGCTGTGGGCTCCTCTCAAAGTGTAATTATTATGTAAGTAAGTGCACTACTATCGTGTTTCATCTCAACAGAGATAAAGGTTGAATGAGTGTCAAGTTAGAGGATTGCCAAACTACCAATCCTGGTGAGTAGGGAAGTAGCGGGTGAGGGAGTTGGATCGATCAATAGGTGGGCCCCATGCACCATCTTTGGAGCCAGAATAACATATGATCATTTTTTACGTTGTCACCATCATCAGAGTCTTATCCCATCTTTCATCTATGTCGTATTATATTATACATTACATCTATTCTGTTGTAATATAAATATGCTACAAAATTACAAATAAAATATGGGCCAATAACTAATTACCTCCGTCATAACTGCAACAGATGTTGGATCATGACCACGCCAGACATAATCACGCACTTTCATGCCTTCTGCAGCAGCACCTCTCTTGACGGCATTTACAGCCACAACAAGTGAAGCACCTAGCATAAACATTAAGTTAAACAAAAGATGATTATAGCGGTTCCGAATAATGGAAATTTCTAACATGCAGACATACCTTCAATAATGAATGAACCTCCAATTACCAAAGCCGCATAATGAATATTTGGAGGGGGCTGTTTAACATGAGGGATTCTCATTAAATAATGGATGTTACTAAAGTGTGCTGACCACAGAAATTTTATAAAGAGAAAGTAGAGGGCTAGAAGCCATAAAAAATGATTCAAAAGTTTATATTTCATATCAAAGTTTCAATAGTTTAATATCAGGTTACCTGTGAACTCCACAAGTTCTGAAACCCATGGACTATAGTTGCACCAGATCCAAGGCAAAAAATACCAACAGCAGATATTAAAGACCATACAAATCTTTCCTTTGAATAACCATAACTGCAAAATAAATAAAGAGGAGACGATTAACACTCCAAAAACAAAAAAAAAGGGCGAATAATAGATTATTTACAGATAAAGCATGTAAAAGACAGCCTCAAATTTTCTCATGGGTGAAAATACAGTTGACAAAGACATGAAACCTTTTTATATATCTTATAACTGAGAAAAAAATCATTTAATGCAAGAGTAAACAAATAGCATTACAAAGAAACCTAGAAGACAAAAAGTCCTTTTATGCATAAGTAAACAAATGGCATTACAAAGAAGCCTTTTATGTAATTCATAGCTGTTAAATAAGACATTTTTTTTTCAATCCAATGAATATGATGCTTCCAGTAGACCTTCCAATTTCAAAGTTGGTTTTTGGTTTTTTGAATCATCAAATTGAGTCAAAACTGAAAACTATATAAAAAAATAAGATAAAGAGAGAGGGCATAGCATATCATATGCAAATAACTCACGGATGCAGAGCATCTGGAGCACGCCTAGAGCTACTCAGACCGTAAGCAAGAAGCGCCTGAAAATATCAACAGGAATAAGTTCTTAAAATTAAAACCTATGTGTTGATAACATCAGCTACGAAATATAAGTTTATAAAGGAAATGGAAAGTTGATGTCTTAAACCAAAAAATGGTTACAAATGATAAGAGATGCGTAAACAAGGAAAATCTCAAGCACCAGGCAAATACCTGGTTTGCGAAATCTGCAACTGAATGTACAACTTCAGCTAACATAACATGGCTGGAAGTATTCAGCCACACACCAAACTTCAAAGAGAATACAAGGAAGTTACACCATAGTGCAGTAGTAACTGCTCGTTGGCTGTATTAAGCATTCCATAAATAATCAGAAATGCGCTAAGGAAACAAAAAGGAGCAGAACAATAACATCAAATCCTGGAAGCAATATATAAAAACTTCAAATTTTAGAGACTCAAATAACATAAAACAGGCATCTAGAGTGAGTTTTAAATTACAAAAAAAAAACAAAACAAAACAAAAGATAAATTTGAGTTAAGGAGATTGCAACAGATACGCATGCAAGTCAACATGAATTTAATAAAAAGAAACTACATGGGAGTCACCATGACTTTGTTTGAAATACAATGGATGAGGATTGAGGACACTGCACTGACAATTCTCATTTTCATCCCTTGGACAAGGAGAGGTTCAAATTATGACAACATAAACACAGGCTTCCACAAAAATAGAATAGACTACATAGGCCCAATAAACCAAAGCTGAGCCACTTTGCTCAAAGGCGCAAAAGAAAAGTGCACATTGAAACATGTCTTCCAAGCCAAAATCACCAACAAGTCAAATTGCCTTTTTTCCCATATTAGTCTACCCAAAGCACTTGGTATCACTCAAACAAAAGAGTGATGCACTATACGACTAGCGGAAAACAAAAATCATCAATAAATAACACATCCATGTTCAAAATTAGATAGAGACTATCTGGCCTTCAGCTTGATCCTTGTCTTCATAGTATGGTTTCAAAATTCTCCATTTAGAGCAGTTTAAGCAATATTTCAATACAAATATCACAAGTCAATAAGAAACCCACCAATACATTAAACACAATCATATGTTGAAAAAGCAAACCAGTCACAACACAACAAACCCAGTAGGAGGAAAGTAGGAGAAAACACTCAACAACTTAAAATGCTAATGTTACGGAAAATAAATTTAATGTTTTGTTCCATTTGAAGCTTCACAAATCGCAATAACATCAAGAATAAAACCATCCTAACAAAAATACAAAGCGATGAAGATGGAAAAAAAATCACCTGGCATCATCAAGCTCGGTCTTTTTCACTGTTGCACTTCTAGAACAGTAATCTGCACGGAAACATCAACATCAACATCGAAAGCAAAACTAAAACTACAAAACACAATCTGAGAAGCGATTGAAGCTCACTTCGCACGGAATGGCAATTGAAATGCCCTAATGGAATCAGAGCAACCGAAAAATCGGTTCTTTTCCACCGACTATTCAATGAAAGATCATTCAAACTTCCAAACCGGACCGAGAAATCGGAATCTGCGAATTTCGGGTTGTAAAGGCACGAAAACCTCCGATCTTCTTCGGATTTGGGCGGTTTTCCGTAGGGTTTTGGAGGGAGAATCGGAGGAGGGAGAGGGTTTTGGTGGGGATTGAGAAGTGATTGTGCGATTTGTCTGATGAGGCGAGGAGATCGCATGAAATGGTAGCAGGGATTTTTCTTCTGCATGCTAGGGCATTTCCATGAAATCCGACTTTTTAGGGAAAAGTAAGTTGCAGAGGTTTCCAAGGAAATGAAGATTCTCAGCTTGAGAAGGAATATCCGGTTTTTAAGCTGCGCGGAGCGGAGAAGGAAACGAGAAGAAAAGCATGAGAAATGAAATGTGCCTACAAAACCTACTACTACTGTGGCGGTTTGTGTTCGATTGTAAGTGTTGTGATTACTAAAATGCCCTTCTTTCACACTTCCCAATGGGGGATGATGAAGGAAGTTGAGGATGGCCCGCCTTTAAAAAAAATCCAAACCGTTTAAAATGAATTTCAATAAAAAATGACATGTTGTTATTTGTTTTTTTTTTTATCCTTCTAAAAACACTCGCATACACACACCTTCACGCACACCAACCCGAGTCTCTTGCTTCATGACTCATGCAAGAATTCATCTGTGGTTTTTCCAATAGAAAGGAGGTGCAATTCAATTGATTGACATAAAGATATGTTGGTTGGAATAATGTTACTTTATAAATTGTATGCGTTCAATTCCCCATTAATATGATACTAACAAAGAAACCCGTGCTAAGCACTGGTTTGCCCATTAAATGAAGATTAAACAACCATAAAATGAATCTACATTATAAATTAAATATCGATACATTTAAACATCATTACATAAAAAGTTAAACATCAATTAATCTATAAAAATATAAATGACTATCAAACATTTTAAAAGATGGAGTAAAGATCATAAGCAAAAACACATGAATACCATTTGTGGAAGATGAAACTCAAATATAGCGAATGATTCATCTCCTACTTCCTCCATCTATAAACTTCCTCCTCATTGTCATCTATGTGACCTAGAAAACTAAAGGAGCAAAATAAAGGTAGAATGAGAGTTGAAATTAGTGGATGATAAGAAAGGAGGGAATGCATTGAGTAGAAGTAAGTGAGTTGCATGTTTGTTAAAAGTGGGGTAGATGGGCATAAAGGAAAGTGAGGTGGAAGTAGGGAAAGTGGAGGAGAAAATAGTTATGAAAATTGGAAATAACTGTTGGTCAAAATTTAAATGTACAGTCAAAATTATTTAAAAAGCGTCTAGCTTAATATATTATAATTTGTATGGCCAACATTGCAAGTTCAATATTATTAGTATATCAGAGAAAATATTCATGTATGGCTAAGATTGTACTAGCTAAAGTATGCATTTATGTAATGCCGCATCTCATAAATGAAATTTGCATAGGGGAGGTCAAACTATGTAGGCCAATAAGAATACCAATGACAAAAGCGGATTGAAAAACTTTCAAAAATGAAATAGGACAAATAGGATATGGATATAAGTAATAAGAATATACATGGAGAAGTAGAATCTATCCGAGGATTTGACCTTAAATAGATTGAAATGACGAGGCATATATATTAATATAACCAACCCAACATAGTGAGGAATTGGGATAAGATTTTATAAAAAAATAATAATTGTGATGCCATACTCCAATTTCTCACTTTTCTTCCAAAAAAAGAAAATTGAAATTTTTCTTTTCTGGAATGATATGTGTTGCCCCAAAAAAACTATGAAGGATTGGGAACTTTTTGTTTTGCTTCCAAACAATGGCTGTGCACAAACCCATCCTCAAAAAAGGGTATGGTCTAAAATGCCTCCATTCTTTCCTGCCATGACTCATGACTGCGTGAGAGAGGATGCAAGCATTCGGGTGAAACAAATACATAAAGATTATTTCATACACATTCACTGAAAAATAATAGTTATGATTTTAAGCTACCAAGATGAAACATGTCATTTTTAATAATAATGCAACTTGACCTTCAATCTTATGGCTGCAACAATATGCACCCTCTATTACAATACAAAGTTGTTTATAAAACAGCTGGTTAAAGGGAATCATAGGGTGTCGTTGTGGATAGCACACCCGCTCTCATAGCACCCTCCAGGTATCATTTTGGAAATGACAGGTTTACTTTCACTTTTCTAATATTGAGCTAACTTTAGGAGGAAAAAAATAAGACTGGTCAAAGAAAGAATGGGACGGTCCCATTCTTATGAAGTTTTTTTACCATTGTTGAAGAAAGCCCGTATTTTGCTTGTGCGACTCTTTATATGCATGGGCTTTTTTTTTTTAAAGAAAATATATTGACTATGGCAATATTAAAGCATGCAAGGACAAAATCACTCTTTTGGTAATTTTCTGAGGCATGTTCGGTAACCATCTCGGAGAGAAATCTTCTCATATTTTTCTCGATTCAAAGGAAAACCCAAGTTTATTTGAAAAGATAAACCACTGAGAGGATTTAATACTAAATAATAATTCGAACCATTCATCATCTCCAAAAGGCAAAAAGACCATACCTCAACATTCCATTCATAATTTCGTTATAGCTTTTGAGATTTTTGCAAAAGAGTCTAAACCCTAAAAACTGAATTTTTTTATTTTGGTGGGTCTCCTTTGCACAATCTGAGCTAGTCATGATCTCTAAAAGGCCAAAAAAAATGAAGAAAAAAGGGTTACGGGTGAAATTTTAGGTCTTGGTTCATCATAGATTGGGAGAAATTTGCGAAGAAGAATATAGAACCACTGAATGGAATTAGTGTAGATGGTAGGATTATGCCGTGTTTAACAAATGTGGATTGTGATAATTCCTCCCCTCAAAAAATCTCATTGAGGATAGCCCAATTCCAAGGGAATTAATGAATCTTCTAAATAGAAATGATTCCTCCCTGCTGAGGATGGCATCCAAACGTGTCCTAAAAATCCCAATCACATTCATCTTTCTTCAAGGGTGCAAGTTGGACATGTCATGCATTTTTTATTTTCCACTCCCTGCAAAAGGAAGTTTTTTCCCCTCTGTGACTCTGTCCCTTCATTATTTTGTTCAACAACCTATTTTCACATAATTTTAAAGCCATGGTTTTTTGCTTGCTATTTAAACAAATATTCCAGTTCACCTGCCATACTGACACTATCCACGTTTGAATTAATTAAGCTTTGGTTTGGCCATGGCCAATTATCCATGGAACTGGCTAACACATTTTTTTTTTTTTTGTTTGTTTATCCTTTTTAAAATGATGTACTATGTCTCACATGCATATATATATATATATATATTATATTTCAACTAAATATATTTTCCATGCTTGTACATACATGTTGAATAGCATATATGTCTTGGAAAAGAAATAGCATATGTGTCGTCATCATTTTTTGCACTATTCTTCTTTTGGGGGCATACATGGGCACTTCTTATCATTGTATATGGACTAGAAATCTCTCGTGCGTGAAGGCACGGCGCACTATGTTATTCCTGATTAGGTCCGAGTCAAAGATCACATATTGTTCATGGACCTCTGATTGCCCTAGGAATTGGCTCATTACAATATGTTCGTCGATGACTTTCCATCCATATATAGAACTTCGAGATCCGACGGGCGGATAAAAAATCATAATAGCAGGTCCCGCACCCCCGGGGTGCCCACCTGAAAAATTACTTATCACTTTTAGACCTCTGATCGCCCCAAAAGCCGGCTCATCCCAATCTACTTATCGAGGGCTTTCCATCAATATATAGAATTTTGAAATCCGACGGACGGATTAAAATCTGCGAAACCTGAGTCCTAATGATTATTGTCAACCCCACTGCAGCCCACCTTTTGGGCCCCAAACGGAAGTTTTGAAAAGATAATGGCACGTTTCGTAATTTCACAGACAACCAAGGGCACTCCCATATCCTCTTGGAAAATATAATGGCACGTTTCGTAATTTCACAAAAGACCAAGGGCACTCTCATATCCTCTTGTCCTTTGTAATAGGATCTTGAACCTCTTCTCAGCCCTAAGATTTATGTACAGAAATATACTAGTAAGTACCCAAAGCACGGGAAATGAGTAGCCTCACTTTATATGAGAATATTGACTTTATATTTTACACAAGAAATGAGATCTTAATACTAATTAATGCTAATTAATATTAATTAATTTTTTATTTCTAAAATTTAATATAAAACATGTGGCACATAAGAAATGCCAAGTGTCAATTTTCAAGAAAGATTTTAGAGTTTTATGAATGAGACACATGCCAGGATGGTTTTTGTTTTATAATAGATATAGATACATAAATTCAAGGGTGGGGAAAGAGTCCAGGAATTCAAAAACTGTCATCCCTTAATATAATAGATTTGTATGATTCTAAAGATCTATAGTTTGTCCAACTGCATCATCTCAATGTGAGATGGATTCAAATATATTGCAGTGATATGGTTGGAACGATATCATAAAAAACTGTGCTAGTAATCAAATGTAAAATTATTTAGTGATGAATTTTATATCTTACATTTAAGAGAATTTACTCTAATAGACTATAGCTCTTTATGCGATATGTTGGAGCATTTCCTGAAAAAAATATATGAATTATGCTTTGTTTGGAATGAAGTGTTTTATCCAATGATGATGTGAGTGGAGCTTCTAAACGCATGCATCATAGTGGATTTCTTAAAGGCGCCCCCACCCATATGCACATATGCCAGGCGCTGCATCATATAGATTTGCCCTTTGGGTAGATTTAAATCCAATAGATATCATATATATAGATGGGAGGTTGTTTTGATTTGACGATCAACCACCTCATTTAATTAGGTTGTGCCATACAAGAGAAGTGCTTAGAAAAAAAGGAATTTCAACCGTACGACCGCCCTACGACACGACATTTGGTCATCAATGGTTGGACTTTAGAAAATTCATGCATAAATGTTTGTCCAACAAAGGGGTTTTAAAAAGTAAGGGATGATGATCTAATGGTTGTACTGAGACCCGAAAACTAACTCAAAATGATTCAAAAATACATAATTTCCACATAGTTACTCGCACAATAAAAGATGCTCTGAAAGTGACAATTTTACCCTAAAGCTTGTGATATCCTAGGGTTATAGGATATAGATCTGTAGGATATCGAACCATGCGATAACCTACAGCCGTATGATATTGCACAATTCCCCATTCCTGCCCAAACACAAAGCACATATTAACCATAAATTCAAAACTCTATTTTATCTGCATCGTTTCTACTTGCGGATTCCTAAATTAGGGCTCTTACTGTACTTTTCTATCAATCAGAGTTCATCCAGTTCACTTATCATAAGAGGTATGTGGGCCCTATCTTCTCTGTAACTTAAGCTAGTGAAGATCACTAGTTTTTTTGTAAAATAACTTGCAAAGAATGAAGAATGAGAATGGAATGGAGGGACACCTTCTTGCATTATTAGAAGTAAGATGGCACGATCGAAGAAGATGAACCTAATAAAAAAGGTTTTTACCGCAGTTGTTTTTCTCCGTTTATTGGAAAGCAATAAACTTTTTGGTATAAAGGAAGATGGTGAATAATTGCTGAATTTGTGAGATATCTTACAATGATAGGATATCATATTGTGTGGTATCCTACAAAGTTAGGACATCACGCAAAATCGAGGGTAAGATCATAACGTTAGGAGCATCCTTTCCTATTCAAGCATCTCAGCGGAAATTATGTTATTTTCGACTATTTTGGGGGCAATTATCGAATATAAGAGCAATCGTACAGTCATTATAAAAAAAAAGTTACGAATAGGGGAAAATTGTGCGATATCCTTTGGATGTAGGATATCCCATGGTGCGATATCTCACGACCTTAGGATATCACATGGACAATTCTACAGGGTTTTTTTTTTCAACTTCAGCCGTTGATGGAAAAACTGTAGGACCAAAATCCCTAGAGAAAATGGTATGTTAATATATTTAGTGGGGTTAAACTTTTCTTTCTCCTCCCTGTAATGCTTTAATATGATTTGCAATATAAATCAAATATATGGATCTTGATCTATGCATTAACAATGGATAATCTAAAAATACTAAAAGCGTACCTTGCGCCATGATCTTGATGATGAGCGGATCTCCTTTCTCAAATAGGGTTTTCTCCTATCTCTCTTATCACTCACTCCAATATGCGTGAAGTAAATGGGTACTTTTCAGATCCGGTAGGTTAAGAGAGAGGACCGGAAAACCATATATATATATATATAAGCCCTAGAGAGATTTCTTCCCATCAAAGAAATCTAATAAAGATAAGTTTCCTTATTTCTCTCAAATTAGTAAACAAGAGTCCTATATGATTGGACTTACTAAAATTTAATCCAAGATAAACTTAGTAAAACTAAAAACTACAAAGGGGAAAGTAACTAAAAATTAGTAGGCTTAAACCGTGGGTCCCAACAATGTTATACATGTGGTCATGAGGACCACTCTTGTCTAACACTCCCATCGTTGCAATTTTATTCGGTTGTTGTGAAGAGAAGTATCATTTTGAGAGAGAATATATTTTGCTACTTCATATCAATATTTTTATGCTATTTCTTGAGTGTCCACGCACGTGTGTGTGAGGTTGTGAAGCATGTTTGGATACAAAAGGTTCCGTTTTGTTATAGCATATTCTTTTTCACCCATTGAATTTTCATGCAGCCTTAGGATTTTCTTTTGAGGCAACAAACTATGGATATAATGTTACTTTCTTCATTATTTTGTTTTTTGAGGTTTTTTTTTTTGGATTCTCTTTTGGACTTTTTCACACTCCAATGGGGTGGGGTGATTGCCCCATAACCTAGTACGTAGTTTGGACCTGCATGCAGAGGTGGGTAACAAAAAAAATATTTATTGCATGCGGGTGGAGATTTGGAGTGAAACTTTAATTTTCCTAATAGAGCTCAGATAAAAATTTCACACATGTCAGTCATATAGTCTAGCTACGATTAATCGATGAAATTAAACAAGCATTAAATTTAAAGAGAAAGAAGAAAACATCACTTACAAACAAGCATTATTAGAATGTGTTTGTGTGATGAGAGAATTCTGTCCTCCCGAGCTTCCTTTTTCTGAGAGGAATTCTTTATTTATATTTAATAAGAAATCAACCGCTTTATTATTGAAAATTAGTTTACTTTATTTTTTGTTCACATCTAAAAAATTGGTTTACCAAATAAAAAAAAAAAGCTAGTTGCAAAAGGATTATGGCAATTCTCCTCTCTACCGTGGAATCTTCTGGTCATACAAATGTATCTTAATGCCTATTTACATGAATATATATATATATATAAATCAAATACATAGGATAGATAAAAATAAAGATTAAATTAAAATTTTCAAAAATAAATATCAAATAATATTTTCTTTTAGTAAAATAGAATCAAAAGAAAAAGCTATTTGATCATAATTTTTTGAAAATTCACCTTCCATCTTCATTTTAACACTCATGTATTCAATTCATATGTATTCCCAAGACCACGTTTGTAGAACTCCAGTAATTTCTTTGGTGTAAAGGACCAATTTCTCTCCACATTTGATCTTATTCTCTAAGAAGAGAGCAGATCAAATTTCCCCCCATACAAGAACCCTCAATTTCTCCTCCCTCCCATCACCATCAATGCAAATGCAATCCTTGGAAAATCTGGAAAACAAGTTCCTAACATTTCGATCTTCCCCAACATATGGCTCTCTCTTTCGGATATAGAGATTGCTTCTCCTTGGAAGAACTCAAGTTCGCTCCTTTTCCCCCTTCTTTATCTCATTTTGTCTCTTTATCATCTTTGTTTCAGTGTGTTTGGATGTCTTGTTTGTTTTTGTGCTCAAACGGTTTCTGGGGTACATTAAATTTCGGATTTTTTAATACACAATCGCCCCTTTTTCTCATCTCTGTTGTTGCTGTTGTTGTTTCTAGTATCATACTTGGGTTTGTGGGATGAATGTTGTATTGAATGGTATGAATAGCATTACTTCTTTGCTTTGATTATTAGGTTGCATTGTGTTTATATATAGTCGCATATCAAGTCCAACTAATACGTCAACACTACAATCAGGCAATCAGTCCAGAATAGGCACCTGTGTGTATCAAGCCTCTCCAAGCAGTAGTTGCAAATTTGCGGTATATATTGAGAAAATTTAGAGCAGCAACCTTCTTTTATTGATGCTTAATAGCCAGAGTTGAATTTAAGCTTGGGGACAGTCATGTTCAAAACTGCACATATACTTTACATTTCAGGTCTTTTATTTTGCCAGAGACTGTTTTGCACTAGCGTCTAGTGCTCGTTTGAGTCTTCTATGGCACTTTTTAGTTGTGTGATGCAGTAGTCATATATGCCTGGAAGACCTAAGATGGGGCCACATATGGCCAAATGCTTCATCAAGGGGTTTTGCATGATACATTGTTTGAACGTTTGATTTGTTCATTTTCCCTATATAATAATAAGATGAGTCTAATTTGATAGAGCTTTTCCCCAAAAGGAGAGAGGAATAAAGCAGGGAGAATAGTATCCAAAAGATGGTGGTGTCCGCTTTCAGAGACATCTTTTTGTTATGGGGTGTAAGGACACGCATAGCTGGGTAATGATAATAGTTCTATGATGAAAGAGGAAGTTGTAAACTTAGTAGATATATATATTTTCCTCCAAAGTCAGATTATAAAGTTTTAATCTTAGGAGAAAATTGGGTTTCAATCATGTGAGCAAATGAAACATGTATGTCTCAGCTCACAATTTAAGCCTATGTTTCATTAGGTATACCCATGTATAACGTGTATAACCACCAATAAACACAACCTTTGGTAGGTTGGGCGGTAGGTCCCCAAATGTGTGTACTAAATCAAAAGCATCTTTAAGGGGCAAATCAATTTTAGATACACGCCACACGGTGGCTTAGGGTGCGTTAATTGGTTTCACCTCTTAACTGAGCTTTTTGGGCTTTTAACTTATAAAAAGCCTAAAATTAAAGCCCTCTAAAGTTAATTTGTTTGGACATTACCCTTACAAAAGAGTTTTTTCAGAAGTACAACTGACAAAGTGACTGTGAAACGAAGCAGTGATCAACCCACTTTACGTTGGGGAGTGTGAAGAAATTTGTGGGTCAACAGACTCAAAACACACACACACACTCTCTCTCTCTCTCTGCCTGTGGCTAAATATGGGGCTGTGAAATGGATCCAAACTGTCTTATCTCATAGGTCGTGATTGTAACTATGCAACCAGAGTTTTGGTTAGTTAATTCTATCAATTTTTTCCAACAAGGCTAGTACTGGGTATATTTTTGAGTTGGGGCCACGTGAAATGGCGCGTGTATTGCTTTATGTGAGCCTTTTTTATTTACCTACAAACTACTGCATATTGTATAATTTATTTATTTCATAAAGATTTGTTTAAACCGTTTGATTATTATATATTTGAAAGTGCTTTTTTGCATGTCTAACCAAATAATCTTAAATGCTTCTGTTGTTAAAAAGTAAGCGGAAAAGCCGAGCTCACCAAATGACACTCTCTTAATAATAAGCAACTTTGATGAAGTATATTTTCGGAAGTCACTTTAAAAAAAGCACATTTGATTTTTAAGAAGTCAAACCAAACACATCCTTAAACAGTCAAATATATCCTTAAAAAGTCTAGAATGCCAAAGACGAAATGAAGATAGCTGATCAGTAGAGGTAAATCAATAAAGTATGAGCCGCTTGATTTATATATGCCCTGTCCCAATTTAGCTCCAGGTTGATTGATCTGCACATAACATCCAGATGAGGAAAAGGTAAGAAGATTGGGCAAAAGCTGAAAATAGACAGTCGAGATGGGCCAACAATAAATTCCAAAATAAAATTTAAATGTGCCGATCTATGTAAGGAATCAAATCAGATATTGATGGCCCATTTGGCAACGTAGCTAATATTTAAGAATCCTATCAGATTGTGCATGGAATATCCTTAGATTCATTTGTAAGTATGCATTGGTCAATATGATTAGTTACAGTCATTGCATCTATGACAACTAAGCTATGTAATATTGATTCATATACCATAAACATCATAGATTCTATATAAATTCTACCGGCACTAGAAATATAATGATGGTTTTTATATGCATTCCCTGTCCCAGTCAATTCCATTAGTGCAGTTGAATTGGAGATTATGATACATGGATACTTTAAAATGGGCAATATATCGTGTCATATCGTATCCGAGATTTCACTTTTTATGTGTAAAATATGTATACTTGCCATGTCCATGGCTTGTCCCTTTCGTATCAATGCGGTATTTGGGCATCATAGATTGGGGTGGGTCATGAGTTTGGTGTTGTTGTCTTTTTTGGTAAGTTATGTTTTTTTTTTTTGCCCTTTTTGGTTCTTCTTTCGAAAACTGATTGAAGGTTTGAAAACCCCAATGAAGGGTTTAAGGTCCCAAATCAGATCAATAATGTGACATTCAATCATAGAAAAGCAAGAAAATAATCACCACAAGAGAGACAATGATATAGGTAAAAAAAAAAAAAACCAAACAAGGGAAAAACCCATGGGTCCTAGAACTCAATCCAGTGAAGAGATCAAACACTATCAATACGAAGATTACAAAAGAACTTACAACCCTTTCACAGTTGACTCTCAACCTAAAGACTGCAATAATCTCATGCCGGCCACCTGCCGTTCATCTTCACCCATGCTTGACTCTTCAACTTCGATCTCGAAGCAACTCCGAGACTGGAATGAAATGCAGATTGCAGATGTGACCTCTAGAGATGGAAATCTTGGATCGGAATGAAGAAGTCTCTAGAGGATGATGATCTCTCTTCCAAAGTGCAGCAACCTCCTTTTTTAATCTTCCGAGACATGTTAGGGTAATAGAACAACATCCCTTTATATAGAGAAATGTTAGGGTTTTGCAGGACTGGGGTGAACGTTCAAGCCCTTAAATGAAGAGTTTGAATTCTTGAGTCTTCTGCAGTGAGCTTTAGAAATCTGACAGGTAACGTTCGAACTCTCATCATTAGAGTTCGAACTCTTGAGCTCTCTGGAATATTGTTTTGAAGACTCTGGCCATGAACGTTCGAACTCTCATACTGAGGGTTCGAACTCTGGGCATCTTTGGAAAATGGCTTGGACTGCACTGCCCATCAACGTTCGAACTCTCATGTTGAGAGTCTGTGGGCAATGTTTTCTCCATTCGTTTAACCACAGGTCTTTAAAGTTCCATCCCTCAATTTATAGCTTACATGAAGACAGCTGTGATGATCTACTCTCTCTCCACTCCCCACTCTCTTATAAACTAACTTCCGTATAACTTCCTAAAAAAAAATCCCCACTACGTAACAGTTGAAGCCTAGGGTTCTACTCCTTGCGTTGGTTTAATTTGCAGGACTCTCTTTGAGTTTGTTTTTTTTTAGTCTTCCAAGTTTTATTATGGTGTATTTTTCTTTCTCTTTGTCCTAGGGGCTGCTGCCCTTTTTTCTTTCAATACAATCTTATCAATTAGCAAAAAAAAAAAAAACCTACATCCTTAACTATGGAAATCTAACCAGCAAGACACCTATATATGGACTATGGTCAAATTAAGGCACTATACTGTCTTAGGGATCACCGAAGGCATTATTTTTGAGTAATGTCAAATAATGTGAAATGTTGATTCATAGGTGGTTAGTAATTCTGAGGGGAATGGATGTAAATGGGTCATCGATTTTTCGATTATCTGAAAGTTCTAACCCGTTAAAAACCGGATCTGGGTCCTTATTTAGCCCCCGACAAGTAAACGGGTCCATGTCCATTTTTTGGACTCGTGACTTATTGTGTCCAGGTCCGGTTCCATGTTTGGTTTGACCTGTGGACTCGGGACCCGACATATTACTTCAATTTTCAAGAATCCAACCTGAAAACTAGGGTTTTTTTTTTCATATCATATATATTTTTTTATATACGGAACCGGTTCTGGTTCCGAGTCCATGCACCATGGGCCAGAACAAGAACTGACTCGTTTACATTCCTTCTGAGGAGGTTTGATTGGTGACAGGTGGGTCCCACAAGGTGCCAAGATGGCTACCATGCCTAAGAACCATGATAGATACCCCTAGTTGAGATGTTTTTGACAATACAAAGAGATCAAGCCCTCCAAAGAAAGAGATTATTTCATCACCATTTAGTTGATGTTAATAGTTCTACATAAAGAGCAACCCCCAGATCTGCATTTGATCATAAAACATGAAACAGATATTCCACGTCCCCTACATATTAAAAGGTAGCTGGAGATAATAGGCAAATAAAACAAAACCTAGAAAAATCTAGACCATCAAACAACAAAAACAATAACAACAAGAAAGAATTCACTACCGAGGGAAAAAAATATCTTAGCGATCAAAGAAAGTTTCACTTGTTGAGTGGGGTATCCATGCCTCAGCTTCGACAACATGCATCCAATCACCTGCCTTTTTTGAGAGGTGTATCAATGACTTCTCAAAGCCTTCCACATTATCCCAGTAAGGATAACTAATGGCAAAAGACAGGCAGCGATTTCGATTGTGCTGTAACGCTTACCGTCGGAAACCATAATCAATCCCAGCAAGAAAGTGATCTGCATGCAGAATAATGCCGCCACCGCCAGAAAATGCACATATGTCAACGCCTTTTTTGGCAGGACAAATATAATCGGTATCAAGGTAAAAGCCATTGTGAACGCCATGGCATCAAAGACCGTGAAAGCCGTGAAGACCAATGGATTTGTCGTATTTTGAATCGCCTTTCCTGCTTTTTGGTCTGTATGATTCGTTCCGTTCGAATCCGGCCAGAATCCCCCAGGGGGATTGAGTCCGGCTTGGAAGGTGATGGTACATATTAACGCAGCCACCACCATAAGTGTCTGATGCTCCGGGGTCACTGATAATTTTCCTCCTTTTTTGTCTTTAAGTTGTTGGATGATTTGTTTCCTTTCCACAGTAGGTTCTGGTTGTTGTTCTTCTTCTAATATATCAAGAGCAGTCTTTCCTTGTTTGTTTACAGCATTTACGTCCGTTCCTTCCATGATCACAAGAGTCCCAAGAAACTGTAATTGAACAAGGAACATTAACCATTAATGTAAGTCTCTCTCTCATTTCTTCGTCGATGTGTTCAATGATCCAAATTAATACCAATAGGAGATGTAATATTTGGAGTGTCTCGGACACACTTCACGTGAGTGGGATGTGTGTAAATCCACATAGGGGCTCACCTATTAGTAAACTGGATCATTCAAAATGAATGTCAATCTCCTTCAGTGACATATCTTCAAACTTTTCATGAAAAATAAATTGGTCCAACTGTAAGACTATGAGTGATAATCGTGATTAATACATTTATGCTAATTAGGTTACTAATATGTACTTATTTTTTTTTATATGAAAGAGATTGATTTCAAATTGATTTTGACTCCACAAAATAGATTTTGATACTCTACTAATTACTTCATTTATTGTCATTATAATCGTATTCCGACCTAATCATGAAGCAATTATTAATGTATATTTTTCTCCATCCCCTCACACTTGATACATTATCTTTTGGACTTTATTTAAATTTTAAACAACCTATAATTAGATTTAAGTCAAATAAACATATTAGAGAGTCACTAAAAGTAGGTTGAGTCAGCTAGCCGGATTGTATGACCTATTTTAGAAATGTGTTGGATATAGGTTATATAATCTGAGTTTATTCATTTTAATGAACTTCAAATATAATTTTAATATATATATATATATTTCATTTAATTTTATATAATATTATAATTTCTTTAATTTTAAATATATCTTACGTTTATAGTTTATGTAAGTTAGCTATACTTTCTTCCTTTTGAATAAATCTTGATATACACAATTTTAAAAATTCATAAAACTCAAGCTATCATCAATTGGTAAGTATACGAGGTCTAGATATATCAAAGTTGGACACCATTAAAAGTCCCATCATTTAGATTAATTTTTTTTTATTTTAGTTTATGTAAGTTAGCTATTCATTATTTTATTTTAGATAAATTTGAAATATATATAATTTTAAAATGAGTAAAACTTAAGATACTAAAGTACATATACCAGATTTTCTAGGATTCAAAAGACATTATGTTTTTTTTTTCAATTTTCTATATTTAAATATGACATTACGGAAATTCATATTTCTTCAGTTTAAAGTTATTTTTCTTCACTTTACATTTAAATAGAACTTTTTTTAATGATAGCAACACATATAAGAATTTATAAAATCTTAAATAATATTATAAATTTTATATACATTTTTTAAAATTGGATTTATGATTTTACATTTTAGTAACTTATTAAGAGATGAGATGAATACTATTTTGACTTAACATATTTTATTTCGATTGTTTCTACCTTAAAATTAATTCAAACATAGTTATAGCTTATATAATTTTTTTGCACTACTTACTTTTTGAATAAGTTCTCAGGTATAGAATTTTTTGAATACTAAATACAATATATATTCTTTTTTATATGATTGCCATATTTGTTTATTTTAGACCGTTTCTCTTTCCATTAATATTGTAAAGAAATATACTCATTTTAATAATATATATATATAGGGCAAGGCTCTTCTAAGCTAAAGCTTATGATAAAATTCCGTAAGCTCACGCATGTGAAGCCCACGTTTGGTCCATCCAAATGGACCAAACACACGACTCCCTGAATTGCACACATCCACTAACTTTTAGTCAGATTTGAATTTACTGGACCATTGGATCGACTATGTTCCAATCCAAATGGACTGTTGACCATTAAAATTTTGGTTCCCAAATGAAAATGATAGAAACCACGGTTGGAGCTAATTTTTTGCGAAGAGGAGGTCCCAGGGAGTCCTTGAGATCCCCCCCACCCCCATGTGGGTCCCCAGGTGGGCCTTACCATACACTTGAACTTACCTCACCTTACCTTATCCTAAGCTTGAGCTTAGGGGAGCTGGTATATATATATATATATATATAAGGGGCAGCTCCCCTAAACTGATAAGGGGCGGCTCCCCTAAACTGAAGCTTAGGATAAGGTAAGCTATATATATATACCAGCTCCCCTAAGCTCAAGCTTAGGATAAGGTAAGTTCAAGTGTGTGGTGGGGCCCACTTGGGGACCCACATGCGGATGGTGGTTGGGGGGTTTCAAGGACTCCCTAAGATCTTCATCCCTGTAAAAAATCAGCCCCAACCATAATTTCTATCATTTCCATATGGGCCCAAGAGTTTAATGGTCAACAATCCATTCGGATTGATATATAGTCAATTCAACGGTCTAGTAAATTCGAATCTTACCGAAAGTTGATGGACATGTGTATTTTAAGGGGATCATGTGTTTGGTCCATTTGGATAGCTTACGAAATATTCTCCCTAAGCTCGAGCTTAGGGGAGCCTTGGCCATATGATGTAGCGGAAACGTCTACGAGGAAGATCCACACGGAAGGCTGAAAGACAACCCTCTATTAACCTGTTGATTTGCTTAGAAATACCAGGAAATAGGCATCAAAGTTCGTTGATTCAATAGAATACCGAACGTTGGAAGAGACAAAGGGGAAACCTCTGCAAATTTTATTCAATAATTCTTACTTCGCCATCAGGCTTACAAAGGGTATAAATATAACCCTAAAACGAAAAAAGTAACAAGATAAATCGAAAATACTCTAAATATTCAATTTTTCCAAAAAAGGAAAGATTTGAGATAATGACACCACTAGATAGTATTAATAGAAACTAAATCAACGCAAAAAACGGTAACCTATTTTGACCTTCCTACTAAAAGTTATTAACAAAACAAAATTTACCAAAAATAGGAAAAACGCCCTTTTCAGGGCCTAAACAATGGAATTTGCCCAAAAAAGGCCATGCGTCAGCGGCAAATGCCGCTGAGTTGTTTCCATTGGCCCGTTTCCACCGAAAAAATGATGTAATTTCGCCAAAAACGGACACTTCGAAAAGTTGCCCCAAAACATTATTTGGCCTTCCGTCGGTCCCACTTTTCCATGAATTCCAACCCTTTCTGCACTGCATCATTCTCCCCAGGGTGGAGAAAATTCGTCCTCGAATTGCCAGTGGTATCATCTTCCGAAGAATCTCCAAAGTAAGGAATCAAATGCTTCACGTTGAACACATCAGCAGTCCGAATATGATTTGGCAATTGCAAACGATATGCGTTGGGATTAATCTTCTCAATGATCTCAACAGGTCCAATCTTCTTAGCAGAAAGTTTGTTGTAGTCGCCCACAGAAAATCGATCCTTGGTCAGGACTGCCCAAACAAAGTCACCCACCTCAAACTCCACATGGCGACGCTTCTTATCAGGAAGCATCTTATACTTAGCAGCTGCCTGAACTAGATTATCATGAACCTGCCTGTGAATTGCTTGTAGACCATCAACAAACTCTGCAGCCTTGCCATGGACTCTAATCTTGCTAGGCCATGGAATCAAATCAAGAGGACCACGAGGAAGCATGGAGTAGACTACCTGGAAAGGACTGAATCCGGAACTCCGGTTAACAGCATGATTATGAGCAAACTCCGCTTGACAAAGCTTTTGATCCCAAGATTTAACATGATCACCTGTTAAGCATCGCAACAAATCACCAAGAGAACGATTCACTACCTCAGTTTGCCCGTCAGTTTGAGGATGATAGGCACTGCTGAAGTCGAGTTTGGTGTTAACCATCTTCCAAAGACTGCGCCAGAAATGACTAAGGAAGCGAGTGTCTCGATCGGACACAATAGAAGAAGGTAACCCATGGAGACGATAAATTTCTCGAAAGAACAGCTGAGCAACGTGCACTGCGTCAGTGGTCTTCTTGCAAGGGATGAAATGCACCATCTTTGAAAATCGATCAACCACCACATAAATAGAATCATTTCCCCGCTGCGTTCTTGGCAAACCTAGTACAAAATCCATACTCACATCAGTCCAAGGTTGGGTAGGAATAGGCAAGGGCATATACAACCCGGCATTAGTAGCTTGACAAATTCTACACCGCTCCACAAAACGCTCCACCTCTTTGCGAACAGTAGGCCAGAAGTAAGACTCTCGTACTAATGCCAAAGTGCGATCCCGACCCACATGACCTTCACCATGAAGCTCCTTAATAATCTGCAGGCGCAAACTACAATCGGGAACACATAATTGATTTCCTTTAAAAAGAAACCCATCATGTAAGAGAAAGTCTGTCCGCTCACCCGCCCGCACAGCAGTCATAATAACAGAGAAGTAGGGGTCCGTGTCAAACAGATCACGAAAAGAATCAAACCCAGGTACCTCTACTCTCATAGTGGTCAGAAAACTGCTTCCGTCGGCTAAGAGCATCAGCAACTCGATTGGAAGTCCCCGCCTTATGCTTAATAACAAATGTAAACTGCTGTAAGTAGGCGACCAAGAAGCATGTCGGGCTGAAACCTTATCCTGATTATGGAGATGCTTTAAAGCATCATGGTCAGTATAGAGGATGAACTCCGATGGAAGAGATAATGCCGCCAATGCCGAACTGCTTGTACCACCCGCATAAAATCAATATCATAGGT